>CM045989.1:24243927-24843927 GCA_025175895.1 Wurfbainia villosa | reverse complement strand
GCCGTGAGCATAACTAGAGCTCGAGGAGCTCGCCCGTGGAGTAGGAACCATTCGGTTCCGAACCACGTATATCGTGTGTATTGCATGTGCTTGTGTTGTTGTTAGTATTATTATTGTTTCTATTATTTCCGCTGCGCTAACAACAATCGTAGACAAGCAACGCAACGAAAACGAGCAAAGTCCGACATCCAACGAACGAGGGCTATTCACCCCCCTCTAGCCGGCCAATCGATCCCCAACAAGTGGTATCAGAGCAAGGTTGCTCTTCAAGGACTAACCGCCGCGAAAGCACTACAAGATGGCCGGCTTCATCCATCCACCGAAATTCGATGGAGATTTTTCTTGGTGGAGGAAACGGATGGAGGTATATCTCGAAACCAATTTTGATTATATGATTATTGTAGAAAATGGTTTTGAGATGCCTAGGGATAAAAACAACAAGCAAATTGAGAAGTCAAGGTGGACCCAAGACCAAATTAAGGACTTCAAGACAAATCTTGAGGTAATAAAATTGCTTAGTGATTTATTACCTAACACTATTTGGTCTAGATTGGGTGACTATAGGGATGCGAAGGAATTATGGAAGAAAATAATGAAATTCCAAGAAAATTCCCAATCGGCACAAGTAGAGGAGAATGCCGAAGAAGAATCATCATCCATTTTTGAAAATGTGGATGATTTGGTGGAGACTTCCACCTCTAGCATTGAGGGAGAGGAAAGAGCTTCTACTTCGGAGAAAGATCAAGATGAAGCTTCTACCTCCGGAAGAAGTGAAGAGGCCTCCACCACCTCCCTAGGTAACTCAAGTGTTATTATTTTAAATAAAAATCATATAATATGCTTTGAGTGTAGGGAGAAAGGGCATTATAAGAGCAAATGCCCTAAATTGGCTAAGGAAAAGGCATCAAGACCAAAAGTCAACCCAAAGTCAAACAATGCCGGTGTTCCCAAAATCAAGAGCAAAGAGCACATTGTGTGCTTCAAATGCAATCAAAAGGGACACTACCGAAGCCAATGCCCTAGGGGGAGGAAGAAAGGGCAAGAAGGTGCAATTCATGTAGGGGGAGCTCCTAAAGCTAACCCTAAGGTAAATTTAGTTAATGCACCTTTAATTTCTAAAGTTAAAAAGCATGCTAAGAATTATTTTAGTTCACTTGCAATTATAAATGAAAAGCATGCTAGGAGAAATAAATATGTTTGCCTAGGTGCCAAGCATGTGGAACTAACTAAGGTTAAACCTAGGACTCAAAACACAAGACCTATTTTACCAATAGAGTCCATTAGGAGAGTTGAAAACCATCTAGGCATTAGCCCTAAGAAGGGTAGGCACATGCCTAAGAAGAAGAACATTCCTCAAAAATCTAATGAAAATTCAAAATTGAGGAAATTAGAGGTGGAGAACCAAGCCTTGAGGTCAAGGCTAGAAAAATTGGAAAAGACCCTAAAAATAATATCAAATTCGGTTAAGGGGTCAAATTCCCAAAAGTCAAGACCTAGGAAGCAAGAAATATCTAAGGGCAAGAAGGGTTTGGGTCACAAACCTATGTCCTATCATAATGTTCCATTTAATTATGGAACCACATCTAGGTCTAGTAAAACCAAGGCTAATAGGGAAGTCATCCCTAAGTCTAGCCATGGTATGTGTTTAGTGGCTAACACCTCAAAGAAATCAAATGTAGCCACTATGAAGGTCAATGGAGGAGTCACCTCTAGAGTTGACCTAGGAAAGACCCAAAAGACTATGGCTTCAAAGCCTAAAAGGGCCATTAGGAAGGTATCGAGGGAAGTTATCCCTAGGAAATACCTTGTTAACCCAAGGAGCTCCAATAGGTATTGGGTTCCTAAAAGCGTGATCGATTCACGCTAAATGGAAGAAAAGCCAACCCTAAATGGATGGGTAGTTAACCTAACCATAGAAGAGTTGACACATTAGGATGTGCCAATATGCTTGAGAAGTTTAAAATGATTTAAATTGACACAATTAGGTCTTAGAGGTATTGGTGTGCCATTTTGGGGTTTTGGCACACTAGGAAAATGAATGGCATTAAGGCAAAATGAATTTAATTCCTAGAAATGGCAAATTGATTTTAACACTTAGGTGTTCTATACCTTAGTATATTTTACTTTCCATGATTTGTTTGCCTTGCCATGTCATGACATCATTCTAATTTTTTTTATTTTATTTATAAAAATGTCATGATAATGTTTAGATTTATATTTGTATGTCATGAAAGCTTAACTTTCATTCACATGCCATGACATCATGATTTTGGCATATGTCTTTATCTATATCATAATTATGCCATAATCATCATTATGCATAAATTAAAATGAAATTAAGGACTATGGCATGATTTGATGGGAATCAAATAATATTGCCTAGAAATATGCATGAGACCATTTAAAGAACAAAAAACCCACATCTCACTAGAAATTTGCCTTGAATGTGTTTTACACATCTAGATATTGGTGAGATGTTTAGGAAAATGAAAATAAAGGTTTTGAAAACATTTTGAAAACATTTTGAAAAACCTTGGTGAAGCCTATCTTTTGATAGCTATCACCATTGAATGGGATGATACAAAGAAGGCTTATTATTGAAGCTTTTCTAAAGTTTTGAACTTTGTATCAATCTCCTAATTTAATGGGTAAAATAATTTTCCAATATTTTTCACCCATAGTGTTTAGGATAAGTAATATGCATATGAAATTTCACGATTTTTAAACTTATGTATATTTACTTATGGATTTCGAAAATCCAATGTCTGAACAACATCAGTCGACTGATGGGAGGTCCAGTCGACTGGTAGCTGACAGAGTCGACTGGCACAGGCTGATTTCGGGTAAACTTGATAGTTAGGCCCATGTTTAGCCATGTTTTGGGTCCCCTAACCACTCCTAACCCTAGGATATGCTTGGGAGAGCATTAGAGAGGGTGGAAATCCATTGGATATGGATTAGGAGAAGAGTTTAGGGAGAGTATCAATTTTAAGGTGGAAGAAAGTTCATTATTGAACTTTACCTTAATTTTGATTGGTTTAATGTTCCTATTGGCTTAGGGACTCTCCAAGGACATTGTTGGTGCAATGGTCAAGGGGGAGCAAGCCTCTAGGGGGAGATATCCATCATGGGAAGATGGATGTGTATTTCCTCATGGGAGGAAATTGGGTTGCCTCTCTTTAAGTGATATGGGATCACTAGAAAGATGGTAGGCATGTGTTCCTCCAAGGGAGAGATATAAGATCTCATTGGGATATGAGACATTCATACCCTTGGGGAGGACCTTTTTGATGTAATGTCAAAAAGGGGGAGATATTACCAAGTTACCAATTAAGTTTGGAATTCTCATTGGGATATGAGAATTGCCAATATGGGAGAATTGGTAGACTTGAGATGGTAGTTTTGTCAATCATCAAAAAGGGGGAGATTGTTGGGAGATTGTTGGTGCAATCGTCCCAGGTTGACTCGAGTTTGACTCGAGCAGTACCCTGATGATATTTTGATGATAGACAAAACTCATGACATGGGATTGTCATGGGAAAGTCCAACATGGGGTTGGCATGGGAAAGTCCAGAGCATTACGAAGCCGTGCGCTTGGTGCTTGGCATGGAAAATCCAAAGCATTGCGAAGCCGTGCGCTTGGTGCATTTGGAAAGTCTTGAGGACTTAGTAAGTTCACTAGGCTCGGGGTCCTTGAGTCGGTGAAGGATGGCATTGCGAAGCCGTGCTCTTGGTGCATCCGAGGGACCGCCGGACGGGAGCGAATGGAGTGCGCCAAAGGGAAGCATACTTCTAGGGCATGAGACACGAAGGATGGCGTTACAAAGCCGTGCGCTTGGCGCATCCGAGGGACGTAGGCCGAGGGAAGAGAGCTTCGGTGGGGAACTCCATGAGGGATATGTTGGGTTTCCGGCACCGCGGCGTGTGTGTGTTCGATCATGTTTCGTAAACATGAGCACAGCGGAAGCAATAAAAATAATAAATACTCCTATTTATTACAACACACACAACACACGCATGCTATTACAACAAGTGTAGACATAACCGTAAATTAAAATTTGCAATAAAGGAAATTAAACTACGTTATACCTTCCGTATGACGTGTAGCGGGAACGGCATCAACCGGAACGATCCTCGTAAGAATCGTCTCTATCCGTATCTACGCCGAGCTCCTCGGGATGACTTCGCTAAGTCACGAGCTTCGTCTTCGTACGGGTTACTAGCCTCGTGTTGAAGACGACGTGATCGAGAGATGATCACGATCCGAATCCAAATTCGGATCCAAAACGAGTTCTCAAAACTCGCTTCTCCGGAGAGGTGTTCATCAACCGTTTGACGAATCCTTCGTCCTCCACCTCAGAGGATTACCGGAGATCAAATCCCCGGTAAGTTAGCCGCTGTCGGAGCACTAACCGTCGTCCAAACGACGCTCCGACGAGAGGAGGAGAAGCTGTCCAGAAAACTAGACAGCTTGGTGGAGGAGTAGGCGCCGGCCAAAACAAGGAGAGAAAAGCCTCACCTTGATGCCAAACCTATAGGAGATCACCGGAGGGTCGCCGGAGGTTCACCGGCTGGAGCTTGGACGCCAGCAAGGGTCTTGGACGGCGGCACAAAGCTGGGCGGCGGCAGCTTTAGGGTTGGCGCCGAAACTCCAACAATTGGGGTGGGCGGCAACTCTAAGAGGCTAGGGTTTTGGATGATTAGGGTTTAACAATCCCTTAAGCCCACTTTTATAGAGAACTAATTCTCTTAATGGTTAATGGATCATATCCATAAAGCCCGTTAACCCGCTCCATTAAGATAAGTTAAAATAAACCAAACCATGATGGTTTATTTAAAGTTAAAACGAACCGAACCAACTTTTGGTTCATTCGTTTAAAAATAAACCAAACCCTTTGGTTTATTCTTATCCATTGGATTAGAACCAAACCATTTTGGTCCATCCATTATGTCTTCATAAGACACTGCCCATCCACGCTTCCATTGCGACTGAAACAATTTCATGCTCGCTTTATGTTTGGTCCAACCAAACATAGTTTCTCTCGGTCTGAGAATCCCATTCTCAAGCTCGTTTTAAATCCTTTGGATTACACTCAGCGTGTGACCAAATAGGTTCTCGGTTTATGTTGGCCGTCTATAATTAACCATTAATTATAGAACGATCATGAGTGGCACCTAGTTGTACATCATGATCCCCAATTAACCGAAAAGATCAACGGTTGATCCAGAACTATTTCTGAAACCCTTCAGTAGCTCGAATGAATCGTGCCCCATTCCCTTCACTCATCTTATACCCACTTGGTTCAGGACATGGTCTATAGTGTCAGTCCCCACTAGGTTGACTACGTCACACCTAGCCCAAGTATCATTTCTCATCCTACGGATTCTAGTTACTGCACATGTATCGAAGAGTACTTTACTCTAAACATGTAATGCTTTGGCCAAAGACTTTAGTAACAATCCGACGAGAGGCCATGGGTATACATCTCCTCGCAAGGAGTGGTGAATCTTTATAGGCTATTCAAACACCTTCGATCACTTCGACTTATACCCAATCATCTCCGTCCACATCTCCTTAGAGATGTTTGCTTAAGATGTCAAAGCATAAGTCTCCATGATCAAGATGACTTGAATACCGCAAGTCAAAGGAACATCGCACTTAAGCCACAAGAACTTCATCGACATATCTATATATGCAGAGAACCATATGAAGTCTTACTACTGGTCACTCCAATGAACTAGTTACCATAACTAGCATCCACGATTAACTCCGACATCACTATGTCTCCACCAAAGGAGAATCACCGCTTGATACACCAAGGAGTATACTGTATCTCAACTGTAATTGATGGTGTCCAAATCCATCAATTCATCGACTAGGATAATTCCGATACATCACAATTACACATGTAGAGATACTCACTAGTTGTGATCCAATCACAAATTCTCTCATGTGAATCGATCGTGACATTCAAGAAATGAGTTTAAGATCCAATCAAATACATAAAACATGTATACTCAAATAGTGAATCTTCATTTATCATATAAATGGTTCATACATAAGGCGATTGCCTTAGGACATCTCTCATATATTACTAACAGACTCCACTTGGCCTAATGCCAATCGCTACAGATCCAATACCATAAGCTCTAACATGACCTCAAACTTACTGAGGTAATGCTTTAGTCAAAGGATCCGCTAAGTTCCTTTCAGTGGGAATTTTCTCGATTTGTATTTCGTTCCTACTGATGATCTCTCTGATAAGATGATAGCGGCGAAGCACATGTTTGGATCGTTGATGATGTTAGTGAAAGCCCTAGAGCCAATCATATGATGATTGTTGTATGGACTTTATTGTATCATATTGCTATTTATAAAAGGCATGGTTATTATATTTACTTGTATTGGTGCCAAATAACTAAATATAATAATGTCCTTGAGTAGTAGGTTCTTATCTATATCAATCGATTGGTTGAATCGATAATGAGATGATATAGAGAACACTACTCTTAATCATTCCTAGTCGAGTATTAACATTCGGGGACAATGTTAATGCGTAGAGACTAGCATGTAGGTCAACAAGATGACTTGATCTCACAAGTCATGGATATGAGATATCAAGTTGACACATGGGTATGCATTGGAGAATGTATACTGAATGACCCGCCATGAGAAAGTATCATGGATCGTTATATGAGTGTCATATACTTTCTCATGTGGCTATTAGTATGACTATTAGTCCTTAGACCTGAAGTCACCATGGTTCCCTACATAATGAATTGCATACTTTGGCTTCGTCAAACGTCACCCGTAAATGGGTGGACTATAAAGGCGACATTCGGGTATGTAACAAATTATGCGGAGGGATGTGAGTGATGTAGATGGGATCTATCCCTCCTATATGACGGGGTGACATCGATATTCTTGATAGAGTGAGACCACGAAGTGCATGGCCATGCCCAAATGAGTCAATATGAGATATTGAGCTCATTTGATTAGAGTGAGTCTACTTGGAGTTCAAGATTTAGATTGTACCGAGGATGACACGGTCTATGCCTCGATTGGTCAATCTAGATGTCAAGGATAGAGGACATTGTCACATATTGTGAGAGTCACAATTAGTAGTCACAAAGGTGATGTTGGAGCTCAACATTCTTGTAACTTGGGTAGCAATGATGTGTTGCTAGATACCGCTCATTGCTTATGTTCCTAAATCGGTTTAGGGACATTGCCAACGTTACAAGAACCTAGAGGGTCACACACATAAGAGCAATTAGATGGAGATTAGGTTCATATGATGAACCATGAGGATTAGGTTCATGGGATGAACCAAATTGGATTAAGAGTAATCCAAATTAGACTAATTGAGTTAGACTCAAGTTGATTCAAGTGTTGAATGAGTCTAATTGAGATTTGATTCATCAAATCAATTTAAATTAATGAATAAAGATTCATTAAATTAAATTGACTTGAGTCAAGTGGTTAGATTTGATCAACCATGGGAGATTAGAGGTCAAGTTTGACTTGACTTGAGAGGGAAGATGAAAGGTCAAGTTTGACTTGACCAAATGCCATGTCATGGATGACTTGGCATGGCGGCCAATGATGATGCTCCACATCATCATTGACTTTGTCAATTGATGCCACATCATGAGGAGATCAAGGGACATGGGAGTGACATGCATGCATGTAACCCCCCTCCATGAAGTGGCCGGCCACTCCATTAGATGGAGTATTGATTTTTGGTGGCTAATTGACTTCATCTTCAACCTTGGAACTTTTCCTCTCAAGCTCTCTCCCTCTCCTTCCTCATCTTGCCGAGACACCCTAGGAGTGCTAGCACACTCAAGTGTGTTTTTCTTCCACCTATTGCTTGTGTGGATACCATAGAGGAGTGTGCACTTGACACTCTCGAGTTCCGGCGGACTTTGACGAGCGGATTTGCGAAGGGCATCGCATCGAGGGTAACGTTTTTATCTCTTAGATCTAAGGTAGATCTAGGGTTTTTATACAAGCACATACATGTTTTGTTTTAATACTTCTTCGCGGATCCGTGGCGGGCTTCGAGGTTTCCGCATACGCAAAGCGGTTTTGCGGCTCGGAAAATCCCAACAAAGGGTATCGAGCCACGTGCGAAGCATGTATGTGTTTCGTTTTTGTAGTTTTTATATTAGATATAAAAATTACATATTTATATGTTTCTGTAAATTTTCTTATTTTATAGAATTTTTGGGTATTTTTCTCGTAGAGTCGAAGCAACGAGTGTTGGGACACTCGTAGGCTTCAACCGTCGAGAAAAACTCTCCGAATCGGCGAGTTCTCGCTTTAGGTTTTTGGGACAGCGACTTAAGTCGCTGTAAGATCATTGTAGGGACACTCGAAGTTTATTTTTTGCGAGTAGGGCACTGCCCCTATCCTCGAAGGGGCCATGTCCCGCGATCGCTCGGAACCGCTTAGTTGACTCATAAATTCGAAATAAATTAGGAAAAATTATAGAAATTTCTGTAAAAATACATAATTTAGAATTATGTATAATTCTGTGATTGTCATGGCCCAATAACCCAATTGGATTGGATTAAGTGTGTTGTAATTCATAATACGGCCTGCGTGCCGTTTTGTGGTTGTGCGTGTTGTAAAGTGTTTGCGACCTGCCTTTTAATATTCTAGTTGTAAATAGTTTTAGACTCGAATGTAACTCGAGTTTCGTATTTGTACTGTACAAAAATGGAGCGGTGGAAAGTCCACTTGAAGACGAGCTTACGAGAAGGGTGACGACGACACATGGCGGTCAAAGGAAGCGCTTGGAGAAGCCGCTAGCCTTAGGTTGACCGTCCGATCTTCTCATTGGCTTAAGAAGATCGTAGTAGGGCCATGACTATATCACATTTAATGATATATATATATATATGTTGATATATATATATGTATATTTAATTGATTTTGCTTGTATGTATGTGATGCATGCTAGTAGAAACATGTTTGTATGTATATGATGCATGCTAGGTTAATTTTCTTGTATGTATATGATGCATGCTAGAATAATTAATGTATGTATATGATGCATGCTAATATAGGATAATAAAGGCCTAAATGCGTATAAGATACACATTACGATTAGATTAGATCATAATCGAATCAACTCGAAAATGCCTACCGAGCCTTGATACCCATCACTACCTTGATCATTTGTTGTTGTTGAATCGCCAAAGCGAGCAACGCATATTATCTTGGTAGGTGCGGAGGGACAATCTTGGTCCCGCCTATCACGACTCGGGTTAGAGTAAGCTCAATTAGATTGAGCAAAACTAGTTAACTCAATTGGATCGAGTAGAACTATAGGCATATTCCAATCGTTGGAAAGATAGGTTAAGATCGCATTTACACTAAATCTTGGACGATTTAGCCAAAGCTAACTCAAGGCTTAGTATGATGTGGATCTTGTCCCGCAAGAATTATAGCTAGTTTGTATGAATCTAGTAAAAGTGGTTTGACCACATCCATAACTCGATTCTACAAAATTCCTATAATTTAGTGGGAGCATCATTTGATTAAAGGCCTAATTAAATGATAAAAGGAATATGATATTAATCCTCTGCATTGTATGTTGTAGATTACTATGTCAACAAACACGAACACTCTCTCTCTGCGATCTGTCCTTGAGAAGGACAAGCTCAATGGAGCAAATTTCCTGGACTGGTACAGGAACCTGAGAATTGTTCTCACCCAAGAAAGGAAGTCAGACGTCTGGAGCAGCCCATTAGGAGGCACCTCCGCCAATGCCTCGCGAGCTGACAAAGATGCTTACAAGAAGCATCAAGATGATGCATTAGATGTGTCATGTCTAATGCTCGCGACCATAAACTCTGAGCTTCAGAAGCAACACGAGTTCATGAATGCTTATGATATGGTTGGACATCTTCGTCATCTATATCAAGGACAAGCTAGGCATGAGAGATATGAAGTCTCTAAGGCATTATTTGGGTCCAAAATGCAAGAAGGGACTCCCGTAGGTACATATGTACTCAAGATGATTGGGTACGTAGAAAACCAACAAAGGCTGGGATTCTCACTTGGCCAAGAGCTGGCCACTGACCTAATCTTGCAATCTTTTCCAAAAGCCTTAGATCAATTTTTCATTAATTATAACATGAATTAAATTGATAAGCCATTGCCTGAAATTCTCATCATGTTGAGAACTGCAGAGCTTAACCTTAAGAAGGGTAAATCTGACACCATTTTGATGGTGCATAAAAAGAAAGGCAAGGGCAAGCCTAAAGGTAAGGGAAAGTCCCAAGCCAAGGGCAAAGGCAAAGAACTTAAACCCAAAGGAGGGGTAGCCAAGGAAGGGGCTTGCTTCTTCTGCAAGGAAGCAGGACACTGGAAGCGTAACTGCAAGGCATACCTGGAAAATCTTAAGAAGAAGAGAAGTGAGACTTCTACTTCAGGTATAAATGTTATAGAAGTCAATCTATCTATTTCTTCATCATGGGTATTAGATACCGGATGTGCATCTCACATTTGTACCAATGTGCATGGTCTGAGAAATAGCAAGGCATTGACAAAGTGCTAGGTGGACCTACGAGTAGTCAATGGAGCAAGGGTTCCATTCTTTGAGGAACTTATGATCTATCTCTGCCCTCTGGGCTTGTACTAGAATTAGAAGAATGTTGTTATGTGCCTGCTTTAACTAAGAACATCATTTCAGTTTCTTGTTTGGACAAGAAAGGGTTTTCATTTATAATAAAAAACAAATGTTGTTCAGTTTATTTAAATGATATGTTCTATTGTAGTGCACCTCTAATGAACGGACTCTACTTTCTAGACTTAGAGAGCCCTATCTATAACATAAGTACAAAGAGGTTCAAATCAAATGAGTTGAACCAAACCTATCTCTGGCATTGTCGCTTAGGTCACATAAATGAGAGTCGCTTATCTCTCGGCTCCATAAGGATGGGTGCTAGACTCATTTGATTTTGAATCATATGAGACATGCGAGTCTTGCCCTTTAGGCAAGATGACCAAGACTCCCTTTAGTGGACATAGCGAAAGAGCAACAGATTTGTTAGGACTTATACATAGTGATGTATGTGGTCCTTTCAATGTTGCTGCTAGAGGTGGTTCTGTGTACTTCATTACATTTATCGATGACTTCAGATATGGTTATGTGTATCTTATGACACATAAATCAATCCTTTGAAAAGTTCAAAGAATTCAAGAATGAAGTACAAAACCCGACAGCAGAGTATTAAGATACTTGATCGGATCGAGGTGGTGAATACCTTAGCCATGAGTTTCATGACTATCTAATCGAGTGTGGGATTCTATCCTCACTCCTCCTGAACACCACAGTGGAATGGTGTATCCAAAGGAGGAATCGTACTATTGGATATGGTACGATCTATGATGAGTCACAGATCTTCCTATATCCTTTTGGGGATATGCTCACGACACATGACCTTTACCCTTAACCGTGTACCATCCAAGGTTGTGGTAAAGACACCATATACGATATGGACAGGAAGAAATCCCAAGATGTCTTTTATGAGGATTTGGGGTTGTGAGGCTTACGTTCGACGTCAAGTCTCAGACAAACTGGGACCCAAATCCGATAGGTGCTATTTTGTTGGATATCCCAAGGATACAAAGGGATATTACTTCTACATTCCCAGTCAGCACAAAGTGTTTGTGGCAAATAATTGGGTTTTTCTAGAAATTGATTTTTTTTATAGAAAAAATATAGGGAGTACATTCGATCTTCAAGAAATTCAAGATAAGGACCATAGCGAGGCCTTGATGGAGGTTGAGCAGAACCACAAAGTGTTGTGGGTGATGAGGTTGTTGCACAAAGAGTTGTGGAACAACCACATTGAAGTAAACCTACCTCTTCGGTCCGATAGGGTGCGTCACGGCTGAGAGATACTCATTTCTCTTGTCTGACCATGATGACGTTATGCTCATTGAGAATGAGCCTACCTCCTATCAGGAAGCTGTGATGAGCCCAGATTCTGAGAAATGGCTAGACGCCATGAGATCCGAGATGGAATCCATGTACACTAACCAAGTATGGACTTTGGTTGATCCACCTGAAGGGGTCAAACCCATTGGGTGTAAGTGGGTCTTTAGGAGAAAGACTGACATGGATGGACTTACACATACCTATAAGGGCCGATTGGTGGCTAAAGGTTTCAAGCAAATTCATGGTATTGACTATGATGAAACCTTTTCTCCAGTGGCGATGTTTAAGTCCATTCGGATCTTGCTTGCTATTGCAGCATACCACGATTATGAGATCTGGCAGATGGATGTCAAAACCGCGTTTCTGAATGGAAACTTACTCGAGGATGTGTACATGACACAACCTGAGGGTTTTGTAGATCCACAGCATACTGGGAAGGTATGCAAGCTGCAAAGGTCCATTTATGGGCTAAAGCAAGCTTCTCGGAGCTGGAATCTTCGATTCGATGATGCGATCAAACAGTTTGGTTTCATCAAGAATGAAGATGAACCTTGTGTCTACAAGAGGGTTAATGGGAACACAGTTGTGTTCCTTGTACTATATGTGGATGACATACTACTCATTGGGAATGACATCCCTTCGCTACAGTCTGTGAAGACTTGGCTGGGGACGTGCTTCTCAATGAAGGACTTAGGTGAAGCAGCCTGTATTCTAGGCATCAAGATCTATAGAGATAGATCTAAGAGATTGCTTGGCCTAAGTCAGAGTACATACATTGACACGGTATTACTTCGGTTTGCCATGCAGAATTCCAAGAAAGGACTTCTGCCGATGTCACATGGTGTGAGTCTTTCGAAGACTCAAAGTCCCTCTTCTAGAGAGGAGAGAGACCGCATGGATAAGATCCCTTACGCATCTGCTATAGGATCTATCATGTACGCCATGCTGTGTAATACTGTCACGATGTCTCGTATGCTTTGAGCATGACGAGTAGATACCAGTCAGATCCAGGTGAGCGTCACTGGATAGCAGTCAAGAATATTCTTAAGTACTTGAGAAGGACTAAAGAATATTTCTTGATATTTGGAGGCGATGAGGAGCTAGCTGTAAAGGGTTACAGCGATGCCGGCTTCCAAAGCCCGAGATGATTACAGATCGCAATGTGGTTCGTGGTTTTGCTTGAATGGTGGCGCTGTGAGTCGAAGAGTTCAAGCGGACACGATTCGATTCTACAACAGAGGTCGAGTATATTGTCGCATCCGAGGCAAAGAAAGAAGGCAGTTTGGATCCGCAAGTTCATTACTGAGCTTGGGGTGGTTCCTAGCATTGCAGATCCTATAGAGCTCTATTGTGACAACAATGGAGCGATTGCCTGAGCTAGGAACCTCGCACACCAATGACCAAACACATACTACGGCGCTTCCATCTCATTCGAGAGATCATCGATAGAGGAGATGTGAAGATTTGCAGTACTCACGAGGCTAACATCGCAGATCCTTGACCAAGGCTTTGTACGTAAAAAGCATGATGGTCACACTAGGTCATTGGGTATTAGATACTACGGTGATTGGCACTAGTGCTAGTGGGAGATTGTTAGTGAAAGCCCTAGAGCCAATCATATGATGATTGTTGTATGGACTTTATTGTATCATATTCCTATTTATTAAGGCATGGTTATTATATTTACTTGTATTGGTGCCAAATAACTAAATATAATAATATCCTTGAGTAGTAGGTTCTTATCTATATCAATCGATTGGTTGAATCGATAATGAGATGATATAGAGAACACTACTCTTAATCATTCCTAGTCGAGTATTAACATTCAGGGACAATGTTAATGCGTAGAGACTAGCATGTAGGTCAACAAGATGACTTGATCTCACAAGTCATGGATATGAGATATCAAGTTGACACATGGGTATGCATTGGAGAATGTATACTGAATGACCCGCCATGAGAAAGTATCATGGATCGTTATATGAGTGTCATATACTTTCTCATGTGGCTATTAGTATGACTATTAGTCCTTAGACCTGAAGTCACCATGGTTCCCTACATAATGAATTGCATACTTTGGCTTCGTCAAACGTCACCCGTAAATGGGTGGACTATAAAGGCGATTACTGGGTATGTAACGAATTATGCGGAGGGATGTGAGTGATGTAGATGGGATCTATCCCTCCTATATGGCCAGTGACATCGATATTCTTGATAGAGTGAGACCACGAAGTGCATGGCCATGCCCAAATGAGTCAATATGAGATATTGAGCTCATTTGATTAGAGTGAGTCTACTTGAGTTCAAGATTTAGATTGTACCGAGGATGACACGGTCTATGCCTCGATTGGTCAATCTAGATGTCAAGGATAGAGGGACATTGTCACATATTGTGAGAGTCACAATTAGTAGTCACAAAGGTGATGTTGGAGCTCAACATTCTTGTAACTTGGGTAGCAATGATGTGTTGCTAGATACCGCTCATTGCTTATGTTCCTAAATCGGTTTAGGGACATTGCCAACGTTACAAGAACTTATAGGGTCACACACATAAGAGCAATTAGATGGAGATTAGGTTCATATGATGAACCATGAGGATTAGGTTCATGGGATGAACCAAATTGGATTAAGAGTAATCCAAATTAGACTAATTGAGTTAGACTCAAGTTGATTCAAGTGTTGAATGAGTCTAATTGAGATTTGATTCATTAAATCAATTTAAATTAATGAATAAAGATTCATTAAATTAAATTGACTTGAGTCAAGTGGTTAGATTTGATCAACCATGGGAGATTAGAGGTCAAGTTTGACTTGACTTGAGAGGGAAGATGAAAGGTCAAGTTTGACTTGACCAAATGCCATGTCATGGTGATGACTTGGCATGGGCGGCCAATGATGATGCTCCACATCATCATTGACTTTGTCAATTGATGCCACATCATGAGGGAGATCAAGGGTCATGGGAGTTACATGCATGCATGTAAACCCCCTCCATGAAGTGGCCGGCCACTCCATTAGATGGAGTATTGATTTTTTGTGGCTAATTGACTTCATCTTCAACCTTGGAACTTTTCCTCTCAAGCTCTCTCCCTCTCCTTCCTCATCTTGCCGAGACACCCTAGGAGTGCTAGCACACTCAAGTGTGTTTTTCTTCCACCTATTGCTTGTGTGGATACCATAGAGGAGTGTGCACTTGACACTCTCGAGTTCCGGCGGACTTTTGGACGAGCGGGATTTGCGAAGGGCATCGCATCGAGGGTAACGTTCTTATCTCTTAGATCTAAGGTAGATCTAGGGTTTTTATACAAGCACATACATGTTTTGTTTTAATACTTCTTCGCACGGATCCGTGGCCGGGGGCTTCCGAGGTTTCCGCAACGCAAAAAGCGGTTTTTGCGGCTCGGAAAATCACAACAGATGAGACCTTGGCTCTTTTGCCTATGCAATTGCTCCATTGTTGTCGCAGTAGACCGGTATTGCTTCAACAATGGCCGGAATCACACCAAGTTCATGAACGAACTTCTTGATCCAAACCGCCTTTTCTCCGCCGTAATATATTCTCGCCTCGCGTAGAATCCGCTACGATCTTGTTTGTTTGGAACTTTTCCAACTCATCGCGCCTATTCAAGGTGAACACGATCCGCATCGAGACCGAATCATCCTTGTCTGTCTCGAAGCCGCATCCAGTATACCCGCGTATCACCATGTCCCCTTCTCCATATATTAGGAACACATCCTTAGTTCTTCTCAAGTACTTAAGGATCGTCTTAACAGCCGCCCAATGATCCATTCCTAGATCAGACTGGTATCTGCTCGTGACACTCAGAGCATACGATATATCGGGCCTCGTACATAACATAGCATACATGATAGATCCTATTGCGGATGCATAGGGAATCTTACTCATGCAAATCCTCTCGTCTTCTGTGCGCGGACACATAGACTTCGAAAGGTGTACCCCATGCCTGATGGGCAGATAACCTTTCTTGGATTCCGACATGCTAAACCTCTTTAGCACTCGGTCTATATATGTAGACTGCGAAAGACCAAGCAACCGTTTCGATCTATCTCTATAGATCTTAATCCCAAGGATGTAGGTTGCTTCTCCCAGGTCTTTCATGGAGAATGTATTGGATAACCAAACCTTAACTGACTGTAAGATTGACACATCGTTTCCTATAAGTAATATGTCATCGACATACAATACTAGGAACACGACTGCACTCCCACTAACCTTCTTGTACACACAAGGTTAAATGCGGATTTTGTGAGAAATCAAACTTTTGATTGTCTCATCAAAACGGATATTCCGCTCTGGATGCTTGCTTCAATCCATAAATGGATCGCCGCAACTTGCATACCTTGGTTTTATCAACCGATGTGAAACCCTCAGTCGTATCATACACGTCCTCGAGCAAGTTTCCATTAAGGAAAGCTTTTCACATCCATCCGCCATATCTCATAATCATAATGAGTCACTATGGCCAGAGCATCCGAATGGATTTAAGCATAGCTACAGCGAATAGGTTTCGTCATAATCAACACCTTGCTTTTGGACGATATCCTTTCACCACCAATCTAGCCTTATAGGTAATCACATTACCATCCATGTCGGTTTTCTTCTTGAAAACCCACTTGCACCCTATAGGCTTTATGCCTTCAGGTGGGTCAACCAAGTTCCAAACTTGGTTTTCGTACATGGAATCCATTTCACTTCATGGCACCAAGCCACTTATCCCTTTCTCAACTTGTCAAGACTTCTTCATAACGTAGGCTCCTCATCATCAATGAGTAACACGTCGCTCGATTCACTTACAAGAAATCCATATCTCTCGTGAATATTATGCGTGTTCTACGGATCTACGAAGATGTGGTGTTACAATAGGTCCAAATTGATTGCTCATCACTATGAGTTGTCATTTATGTCTATTTGAGTCTCTCGAGCCTCCTCAAGCTCGACGACACTCCCACTGTTTTCTTGCAAGAGAAACTCTTTCTCTAGAAACACAGCATGCCTTGAAACAAACACCTTTTGTTCCACAGGATGATAGAATTAGTAACCCCTTGTTTCCTTAGGGTATCCAATAAATAGACATTTATCGGACTTAGCATCCGGTTTATGTCGATCTGATCCGCTTCACATAAGCGAGACAACCCCATATCTTCAAGTAAGATACATGAGGTTTCTTACTAGCCCATATCTCATATGGAGTAGTAGAGACTACCTTGGTAGGCATTCTGCTTAACAACAAGTAAACAAATGCAAGTGCATAACCCCAAAAGGACTTGGGAAGAGTCGCATGATTCATCATTGACTGACCATGTCCAACAAGGTCGATTCGCCTCTATACACCATTATCTTTGTGCTGTATATGGCGTAGTCCATTGAGACAATATGCCATTGTCTCTTAGATAATCAAGAAACTCTTGACTTAAGTATTCACCACCTCGATCCGATCGAAGTATTTTAATACTTTTGTCATGTTGTTTCTCTACTTCATTTCTGAATTCTTTGAACTTTTCAAAGACTTCAGACTTGTGTTTCATCAAGAACACATACCCAAACCGTGAGTGATCATCGGTGAAGGTAATGAAGTAGCTATAGCCTCCTAATGCTTGAGTTGACATAGGTCCACATACATCAGTATGTACTAGACCTAGTAACTCTCCCACTCGTTCACCTTTTCCAGTAAAAGGTAACTTAGTCATCTTGCCTTTTAAGCATGATTCGCATGTATCGTATGAATCCAATTCAAACGATTCCAGAATTCCACATCGGTGTAATTCGGACATGCGTTTCTTGCTTATATGGCCAAGACGACAATGCCACATATAGGAGTCTATGTGATTATCCTTTCGAGCACGCGTGTTGCTCGCTTCGATATTGAAAATGTCACTGGATACGTCCAACGTATAAATGTCATTACTCAAAGTTCCAGTTCCATAAAGTACGCCATTCAAAGTTATATAACAACAATTGTTACTAAACGTTAAATGGAAACCATTTCTATTTAAGCAGGAAATAGAAACAATGTTCTTTATTAGAGAAGGAACATAATAGCAATTTCACAAGACTAGTCCACTAGGAGCTTCAAAGAATAAGTTCGATGGCGATGAAGAACCTTTGCTCCATTGCCAACTCGCAAATTTGACTCCCCTCTGACAAGTCTTCTTTTATTCCTTAGCCCCTGTATGTCATTACATATATGTGAGCTACACCCAGTATCCAATACCCAAGTGTCTAAGGAAATAGAATGACAATCAATAACGAAGATACCTGAAGAGGATGGGGCATCGGATGCCTTCTTCTTCTTCATGGACTCAAAATAAATCTTGCAGTTTCTTCGCCAGTGGCCTTCCTTGCCACAGTGATGGCAAGTGCCCTTTTGCGCTGGTTCCGCCTTCTTTGCCTTTTTCTTTCCTTTCTTCTGTTCTTTTGCCTTCCTCTTAGAACCTTTCTTTGAGGAATCAACTATGAACCGCCTTCTCTCATGCTTCATGTAAGGCTCCACAGTCTTCAAAGATATTGAGGAGCTCGGGAATGGTGGATTCCAATTTGTTCATCCGATAGTTCATCACAAATTAGAAACTCTTGGGCAAACAATGCAAAATTAAGTCAATACTTAACTCATGATCCATCACAAAGCAGGGTAGCTAGCGCTCGATGTACCCGTTCATCTTTAGCACAAAGCTACTAGCGAACCTTCTTGCATCTTAAGTGGTGAAGAGGGCCTAGAGACCTCGAACCTTCGGATCTCGCTTGCTCATCAGACAACTCATGAAGATGGAAGACCATAGTGTTAGCATCCATATGCTCATGCTTTGCCTGCGGCTCGGTACCATCGCCGCTAGCATGATGCAACTTCGCCCATTTCGAATCGCCCACATGCTTACGATAGACCAACATTTGATGCAGGTTGCATCGTCCTTAGAAGATCGAGAAGAGGCTCTTCAAGGACATATGCAAGCTTTTCCGCCTTGAGAACAATTCTCGAGTTTCTAAGCTTGATCCGAAGTTAGGCCCGGTCGGTTTATTCGAATCCAAAATAGTGCGCCAAATTCAAAGGCGTCATGATCAATTTATTGACCTAGAAATACAAAGCGAGCATATATGAAAATGATTTTAAAATGCATCAATATACATTTATAAATCCCATTCATTTTTGAATTTCAAAAACCCCAAAATCACTTGGAGATCGTAGGTCCATCTCGAATGATGGTGATATCCATCATAGATAAGAACAACCTTGGAGTGAGTCAACAAGCCATTCTTAGCTATGATGGTGGGTATCAATTATACATATCATGTATATGTAACTATCACAATGCTATCAACTAATTGAATGTTTACACATACATTGGGTTGTTAACACATTAACAAGTATGCATCATATGCATAGCACCCAACTTCACCTCTCTTCACATCGACCTTGGAGTGAGTCCAACAAATCGATGCTCCAAGTTAAAGCCGACCCATTAATCGCGAAATAGTTTTAATATGGTTAGAGAGCATTCAACCAATTAGCCAGGCTTGGAGTGAGTCCAACAACCCAAACTAACGATTGACCTCTGACTCTTACCATATTAGAGTTAAACTATTCCAATGATTTGAACATGTTCAGGTTCGAGCCGGGCTTGGAGTGAGTCCAACAACCCAAACAGGAAACAGAACTCTGGTTCTAACCATATTAATGGAAGGTGTAGGCTTTAATATTGAGTTAGGGTTTTTATGTCTCATCCTCTTTGCATGCAAATAACTATTATCTACATGGCATGGCATACATGGCATACATCTACATGTCACGACACGGATGGCATAATGTTATGCATCTAATGCAATTACATGGCATACAATTATGTCATGTATATATTTCCTTATATGTCATAACTATTTATGGAAATAAAATATGTTTAAGATTTGATTCTCCAAATCAAATCATAATTAAATTAGGAAACAAATTTCCAAATCTAATCACATATTTTATTCATGGAATTATTTGATTAAGGAAAATCTATTTAGAAACCAATTTCCTAAATCATTAAAACTACTTATGGAAATAAAATATTTTAAGATTTGATTTCCCAAATCAAATCATGATTAAATTAGGAAACAAATTTCCAGAATCTAATCAAATATTTTATTTATGGAAAATATCAATTTCCATAAATACTTCCAACTTTCCAAAAGTGGAAGATTTCCATAAATACTTCTAGACTTTCCAAAATTGAAAAATTTCCATAAATACTTCTAAATTTCCAAAATTAGAAAATTTCCAGAAATACATTATGACTACTATAAAACCATTTTACGATTATGTCGAAACACAACGGCTCTGATACCACTGTTGGGTTTCCGTTACCGCGGCGTGTGTGTGTTCGATCATGTTTCGTAAACATGAGCACAGCGGAAGCAATAAAAATAATAAATACTCCTATTTATTACAACACACACAACACATGCATGCTATTACAACAAGTGTAGACATAACCGTAAATTAAAATTTACAATAAAAGGAAATTAAACTACGTTATACCTTCCGTATGACGTGTAGCGGGAACGGCATCAACCAGAACGATCCTCGTAAGAATCGTCTCTATCCGTATCCACGCCGAGCTCCTCGGGATGACTTCGCTAAGTCACGAGCTTCGTCTTCGTACGGGTTACTAGCCTCGTGTTGAAGACGACGTGATCGAGAGATGATCACGATCCGAATCCAAATTCGGATCAAAAACGAGTTCTCAAAACTCGCTTCTCCGGAGAGGTGTTCGTCAACCGTTTGACGAATCCTTCATCCTCCACCTCAGAGGATTACCGGAGATCAAATCCTCGGTAAGTTAGCCGCTGTCGGAGCACTAACCGTCGTCCAAACGATGCTCCGACGAGAGGAGGAGAAGCTGTCCAGAAAACTGGACAGCTTGGTGGAGGAGTAGGCGCCGGCCAAAACAAGGAGAGAAAAGCCTCACCTTGATGCCAAACCTATAGGAGATCACCGGAGGGTCGCCGGAGGTTCACCGGCTGGAGCTTGGACGCCGGCAAGGGTCTTGGACGGCGGCACAAAGCTGGGCGGCGGCAGCTTTAGGGTTAGAGGATAGGGTTTTGGATGATTAGGGTTTAACAATCCCTTAAGCCCACTTTTATAGAGAACTAATTCTCTTAATGGTTAATGGATAATATCCATAAAGCCCGTTAACCCGCTCCATTAAGATAAGTTAAAATAAACCAAACCATGATGGTTTATTTCAAGTTAAAACGAACCGAACCAACTTTTGGTTCATTCGTTTAAAATAAACCAAACCCTTTGGTTTATTCTTATCCATTGGATTAGAACCAAACCATTTTGGTCCATCCATTATGTCTTCATAAGACACTGCCCATCCACGCTTCCATTGCGACTGAAACAATTTCATGCTCGCTTTATGTTTGGTCCAACCAAACATAGTTTCTCTCGGTCTGAGAATCCCATTCTCAAGCTCGTTTCAAATCCTTTGGATTACACTCGTTGTGCGTGTGACCAAATAGGTTCTCGGTTTATGTTGGCCGTCTATAATTAACCATTAATTATAGAACGATCATGAGTGGCACCTAGTAGTACATCATGATCCCCAATTAACCGAAAAGATCAACGGTTGATCCAGAACTATTTCTGAAACCCTTCAGTAGCTCGAATGAATCGTGCCCCATTCCCTTCACTCATCTTATACCCACTTGGTTCAGGACATGGTCTATTGTGTCAGTCCCCACTAGGCTGACTATGTCACACCTAGCCCAAGTATCATTTCCTCGTCCTACGGATTCTAGTTACTCCACATGTATCGAAGAGTACTTTACTCTAAACATGTAATGCTTTGGCCAAAGACTTTAGTAACAATCCGACGAGAGGCCATGGGTATACATCTCCTCGCTAGGAGTGGTGAATCCTTTATAGGCTATTCAAACACCTTCGATCACTTCGACTTATACCCAATCATCCCGGGTCCACATCTCCTTAGAGATGTTTGCTTAAGATGTCAAAGCATAAGTCTCCATGATCAAGATGACTTGAATACCGCAAGTCACAGGAACATCGCACTTAAGCCACAGGAAGAACTTCATTGACATATCTATATATGCAGAGAACCATATGAAGTCTTACGGCTGGTCACTCCAATGAACTAGTTACCATAACTAGCATCCACGATTAACTCCGGACATCACTATGTCTCCGGCCCGGTGAGAATCACCGCTTGGATACACCAAGGAGTATACCTCGTGCTAGTCTCAGCAATTGATGGTGTCCGATCCATCAATTCATCGACAAGGATAATTCGATACATCACAATTACACATGTAGAGATACTCACTAGTTGTGATCCAATCACAAATTCTCTCATGCCGTGAATCGACGTGGACATTCAGTAAATGAGTTTAAGATCCAATCAAATACATAAAACATGTATACTCAAATAGTGAATCTTCATTTATCATATAAATGGTTCATACATAAGGCGATTGCCTTAGGACATCTCTCATATATTTCTAACAGGATAAGGTGGACTTGGCCAAGTTGCTAAGACTGAGTGTCGGAGGCTCAAACATCGTTATGTTTGAAGTTTTAGCCGACATCAGTCGACTAGCATAGGTGCCAGTCGACTGCTCTAGGTCGTTGGGTTCGACCAGTGTTCGACTGAACCAAGATTGGTTGGATCGGCCGATCGCCATGGATCGGCAATGATCGATGTCGACAGCAATGACCGCCGAGGGATGGCGGCCGATCGATGCACCGCACGCGCACATGGAGTCGACTCGATCGTCACTGATCGATGGAAGATCCGGTGATGGGGACCATCAATCGACTGATGTGTGATCCGTTGGAACTTTGCCAACGTGGATCCGGCCGTTGTGAGACAACGGCAACAAGATCAGTCGACTGATGGTCACGATCAGTCGACTGATGGGCGCGAAAACAGCTTGATGCAGGTTATAAAAGGAGCACGAGTTGGAGGATTTCGCCAAGACTTTAAGGGAGCTATTGGAGGAATTGCCGATTCCAGTCCTTCAAGAGCCAACCAAAGCAAGCAACAAACAAGTGATCAAAAGCAATCGGTGAAAAGAGTTTCTTTTGTATTGTATTTGTATTCTTGTTTGTATTTCTATATTACTTTGTAATTGCTTGTGAGAGGTTTCTCCACCTCCGACGTGTTGTCGAGAAGGAGTTTGAGTTAGTGCCGTGAGCATAACTAGAGCTCGAGGAGCTCGCCCGTGGAGTAGGAACCATTCGGTTCTGAACCACGTATATCGTGTGTATTGCATGTGCTTGTGTTGTTGTTAGTATTATTATTGTTTCTATTATTTCCGCTGCGCTAACAACAATGTAGACAAGCAACGCAATGAAAACGAGCAAAGTCCGACATCCAACGAACGAGGGCTATTCACCCCCCTCTAGCTGGCCAATCGATCCGAACCAACAAAGCATAGATCCGACCAAAGACATACCATCGGTGGTCTAGGTCGAGATCGGACGGTCGAAGGCCGTCGAAATAATGTTTTCTTTGAGCTAACTTTGTCTTGCGGTAGTATCACGATCGCTACTTGGAGGACTCGATCGCGTCAAACGATCATTGCTCGAGGTCGGCGATTCGATCGATGTCGCCATCACCGATCGATGGTCAATGATCGCCAGGAGTCACCCATTTCAAGGAGATTGGTGCTCAATTTTTATTGGCTAGGGTTCCTCTCGAAAAGGGGCTCAAAGGCTATAAAAGGAGGGCCAATCCTAGGGTTTATTCATGAATTCTAAAGCTTCCAAAAGCCTCCGCCAAGCTACAATCTTTCCGACAACGAAGTGCTTTCTCTCTGACGTCTAGGTCTTAATTTCTTTCTTATTGTAACGTCGGCTTTAGCTTTTATTTTAAGTTCATTTCTTTAAATCTTTCGGAGCTTTTATCGTATACGAGGAGAGGGGGAGTGTCCCTCTACCTTAAGTTCTTTCCTTCTTGTATCGATTAACTCCTACCTCCAACGAGGAGGAGTTCCTTTAGTGCTTTTGCCCTCCGTACGTGGTCAAGAACCACTAGGACCTTGGAGTAGTAGCCGAAGGCTACGAACCAAGTAAAAAGAATTGTCTCTTTTACTTATTGCTTATCTTTTTCACTGCAAATTAATTATCTACTTGGATTTTGAACGAACAAACAAAAAAAAAGTTTTAACGCTATTCACCCCCCCCCTCTAGCATTTCAAATCAATCCAACAGGTACCACCATGAGTTCTCCTGCCCTATGACCCCTCAACAAAACAGTCTAGTTGAACGTAATAATAGAACCCTACAAGAAGCTGCTAGAACTATGTTAAACAAATACAACCTACCTATTAGGTTTTGGGCAGAAGCGGTCAATATGGCCTGCTATGTTCAAAATAGGATTCTATTAGTTAAAATACACCTTGAAACATTATATGAAATTTATTACAAAAAATTGGCAAACATTAAGTATTTTAGGGTTTTTGGATGTAGGGTACACATATTAAACACTAAAGATTACTTACGGAAATTCACCTCTGAAACTAGTATCGAACCTTTTCTAGGGTACTCAACCACTAGTAAAGCATATAGGGTATATAACAATCAAACCCTAAAAATAGAAGAAACAATCAATGTAGTTTTTGATGAAGAAAACAAAACTACAAAACCCGAAGTAGAGTTGATTAATGAACTAATTGAGAATAGATCTGCACCTAACTCCCAAAACGAATCTAGTGTAGATCCTAACCCAAATCAATCTAAGTTACAAGTAGACCATCCTATTGATCAAGTAATAGGTGATCCTAATTTAGGGGTTCAAACTAGGGCATCCTATAGGAACCTAAGCCAAATCTCAGTCATCTCTAAAATCGAACCTAAAACAATTGAACATTCTTGACCCCGATTGGATTATAGCTATGCAAGAAGAGTTAGCTCAATTTTCTAAAAGTCAAGTTTGAGAATTAGTACCCCCACCTAAAGGAAAAACGATTATCATAACTAGGTGAGTTTTTTAAAATAAACTTGATGAAAAAGGAGAAGTAATTAGGAATAAAGCTAGGTTGGTTGCTAAAGGGTTTAGTCAAGTCGAAGGGTTAGACTATGATGAGACATATGCACTCGTAGCTAGACTTGAATCAATTGGAATGTTATTAGCCTGCACTGCACATCGAGGATTCAAATTATTTCAAATGGATGTTAAGTCAGCATTTTTGAATGGTTTTATTAAGGAAGAGGTTTATGTTAGTCAACCACCTGGATTTGAAAGTCTAAACAATCCTGACCATGTTTTTAAACTTAGAAAAGCCTTATATGGTCTAAAGCAAGCTCCTAGGGCTTGGTACAAACGGCTTTCAATCTACCTTAAGTCTAAGGGATTTAATCAAGGTTTAGTTGACCCAACCCTTTTTGTAAAATCCATAAGAAAAGAAATTTATTGCACAAGTTTATGTTGATGACATAATCTTTGGAACAACCAATGCAATATTTTTAAATGAGTTCATTTCACTAATGGAAAATGAATTTGAGATGAACTTAGTAGAAGAACTTACCTTTTTCTTAGGATTACAAATAAAACAAACTAGAGAAGGAATTTATTTAGATCAACAGAAATATGCTAAGGAACTAATTAGTAGATTTGGAATGCAAAATGCTAAGGAAATAAATACACCAATGGCTACCAGTGTTAACATAGGAGAAGACATAGAAGGAAAAGCAATCGATTTAAAATACTATAGGAGCGCAATAGGTAGCCTTCTATATAGGGGATCGAATGGCCGGCTAGAGGGGGGTGAATAGCCCTCATACGATGGATGTCATAATTCGTTCGTTCTTCTTGCGTTGCTTGTCTACGATTGTCGTTAGCGCAGCGGAATAACAATAATAATGAAACTAACAACAATACACAATCACACAACACAAGATATACGTGGTTTGGAACCGAATGGTTCCTACTCCACGGGTGAGCTCACCGAGCTCTAGTTATGCGCACGGCACTAACTAGAACACTCCTTCTCGACAACACGTCGGAGGTGGAGAAACCTCTCACAAGCAATTACAATGTAATATAGAAATACAAGCAAATACACAAATACAATACAAAAGAAAACTTTCACCGATTGCTTTGATCGCTTTGCTTGTTGCTTGCTTTGATTGGCTCTTGAAGGACTGGAATGCAGCAGCAATTTCCCTCCAATAGCTCCACAAAAGGCTTGGCAAAATCCTCCAACTCGTGCTCCATTTATAACCTGCATCAAGCTATTTTCGTGCCTAGCAGTCGACTGCCAAAAGGCCCCAGTCGACTGCCCCTGTAGTCGTTGTCTCACAACGGCCAGATCCACGTCGGACAAGTTCCAACGGATCACCTACCAGTCGACTGATGATGCCCATCACCGATCAGACCAGAGTCGACCGCCTGGCCACCACGGAGCGTTCGGCTCGCGACACTCCCATCACCGATCGCCATCCTCGCCGATCAATCGACTCGGGCCGATCGCATGTCCATGGCGATCGACCGCAAACACAAACCCTAGCCTTACACCCGAACTCTAGTCGACTTGGATCACGAACCGACACCTATTCCGATCGATCATGGCAAAACCTCAAACACCAAGTTGTTTGAGCATCCGACCGTCGGTAAACCCTCAAACATCAAGTTTGAGCCTCCGACACTCGGCCTTAGCCACTTGGCCAAGTCCACCTTATCCCTCATGGAGTTCCCCACAAAGCTCTCTTCCCTCGGTCCTACGCCCTGGATGCGCTAAGCGCACGCCGCAACGCCATCCTTCGCCTCATGCCCTAGAAGTATGCTTCCCTTTGGGCTCACTCCATTCGCTCCCGTCCGGCGGTCCCTGGATGCACCAAGCGACGGCCGCAATGCCATCCTTCACCAACTCAAGGCCCCCGAGCCTAGTGAACTTACCAAGTCCTTAAGACTTCCTCGCAATGCATTTCTCACCAAGCACCAAGCTTACACGGCCCGCATAATGCTTTGGATTTACCATGCCAAGCACCAAGCACGGCCGCAATGCTTTGGACTTTCCCATGCCAAGGCTTCCTTGGACTTCACACCAAGCTCCATGCTTGGATTTTCCATGCCAACCCCATGTTGGACTTTCCACACCAAGCTCCATGCTTGATTTTCCATGCCAACACCATGTTGGACTTTCCCACACCAAGCTCCATGCTTGGATTTTCCATGCCAACACCATGTTGGACTTTCCCATGACAATCCCATGTCATGAGTTTTGTCTATCATCAAAATACCATCAAGGTATCACTGGGCCGATTGCACCAACAATCTCCCTTTGATGATTGACAAAACTACCATCTCAAGTCTACCAATTCTCCCATATTGGCAATTCTCATATCCCAATGAGAATTCCAACTAACCCTAATTGGTAACTTGGTAACTTCTCCCCTTTTGACATTACATCAAAAGGTACTCCCAAGGGTATGAATGTCTCATATCCCAATGAGATCTTACAATCTCTCCTTAGAGGAACACATGCCTACAATCTTTCTAGTGATCCCATATCACTTAAAGAGAGGCAACCCAATTTTCCTCCCATGAGGAAATACACATCCATCTTCCCATGATGGATACCTCCCCTAGAGGCTTGCTCCCCTTGACCATTGCACCAACAATGTCCTTGGAGAGTCCCTAAGCCAATAGGAACATTAAACCAAACAAAATTAAGGCAAAGTTCAACAATGAACTCACATCCACCTTAAAATTGATACTCACCCTCAACCCAACTCCTAATCCATATCCAATGGATTTCCAACCTCTCTAATGCTCTCCCAAGCATATCCTAGGGTTAGGAGTGGTTAGGGACCAAAACACAGCTGAACATGGGCCTAACATAGTCGATCAAATCATAAATCAATGCTACGATTTTCATCACGATCGCCAACATTATGGCAATGATCGATAATCAGATTTGTAGCAAGATTTCGTAAATGGATTTTCAAATCGATAAGTAAATATATGTAATTTTTAAAATCTTGAAAATGCATACATATAATTCTTATCCTTATCTCTATGGGTGAAAAATATTGGAAAATTATTTTACCCACTAAATTAGGAGATTGATACAAAGTTCAAAAGTTTAGAAAAGCTTCAATAAAGAGCCCTCTTTGTATCATCCCATTCAATGGTGATAGCTATCAAAAGATAGACTTCACCATGGTTTTTCAAAATGTTTTCAAAATGTTTTTCAAACCTTTATTTTCTTTTTCCTAAACATCTCACCAATATCTAGATGTGTAAAACACATACAAGTCAAAATTTTGTGAGATGTGGGTTTTTGTTTTGTTTATGTTCTCATGCATATTTCTAAGGCAATATTCTTTGATTCCCGTCAAATCATGCCATAGTCCTTAACTCCATTTTAATTCATGCATGATATGATTATGGCATAGATATGATATAGATAAAAACATATGCCAATATCATGATGTCATGACATGTGAATGAAACTTAAGCATACATGACATCTAAACATAAATCTAAATATGATCATGACATTTTATAGATAAAAATGAAAATGATGTCATGACATGGCAAGGCAAACAAAACATGGCAAGTAAAATATACTAAGGTATAGAATACCTAAGTGTGAAAATCAATTTGCCATTTTTAGGGATTAATTCTATTTTGCCTTATTGCCATTATTTCCTTAGTGTGCCAAAAACCCAAAATAGCACACCATGACCTCTAAGACCTAATTGTGCCAATTTAAATCATTTTTAACTTCTCAAACCTTATTGGCACACCCTAATGTGTCAACTCACAATGGCTAGGTTAACCACCCATCCACTTAGGGTTGACACACCCTAACCCATTTAGCGTGAATCGATCACGCTTTTAGGAACCCAATATCTATTGGAGCTCCTTGGGTTAACAAGGTATTCTCTAGGGATAAATTCCCTAAATACCTTCCTAATGACCCTTTTAGGCTTTGAAGCCATAGTCTTTTGGGTCTTTCCTAGGTCAACTCTAGAGGTGACTCCTCCATTGATCTTCTTAGTGGCTACATTTGATTTCTTTGAGGTGTTAGCCACTAAACACATACCATGGCTAGACTTAGGGATGACTTCCCTATTAGCCTTGGTTTTTCTAGACCTAGATGTTGTTCCATAATTAAATGGAACATTATGGAAGGACATAGGTTTGTGACCCAAACCCTTCTTGCCCTTAGATATTTCTTGCTTTCTAGGTCTTGACTTTTGGACATTTGACCCCTTAACCGAATTTGATATTATTTCTAGGGTCTTCTCCAATTTTTCTAGCCTTAACCTCAAGGCTTAGTTTTCTAGCTCTAATTTCCTCAATTTTGAATTTTCATTAGATTTTTGAGGAATGATTTTCTTTTTAGGCATGTGCCTAGATTTCTTGGGATTAATATCCAAATTTTCTTCTACTCTCCTAATTGACTCCCTAGGCAAGATATTTCTAGAATTATGAGTCCTAGGTTTGTCCTTAGTTATATGAACATGCTTGGCACCTAGACAATGTTGGGTTTCCGGCACCGCGGCGTGTGTGTGTTCGATCATGTTTCATAAACATGAGCACAGCGGAAGCAATTAAAAATAATAAATCTATATTTATTACAACACACACAACAACGCATGCATATTACAACAAGTGTAGGCATAACCGTAAATTAAAATTTGCAATAAAAGAAAATTATCTACGTTATATCTTTCGTATGACGTGTAGCGGGAACGGCATCAACGGGAACGATCCTCGTAAGAATCGTCTCTATCCGTATCCACGCCGAGCTCCTCGGGATGACTTCACTAAGCCACGAGCTTCGTCTTTGTACGGGTTACTAGCCTCGTGTTGAAGACAACGTGATCGAGAGATGATCACGATCCGAATCCAAATTCGGATCCAAAACCGAGTCCTCAAAACTCGATTCTCCGGAGAGGTATTCGTCAACCGTTTGACGAATCCTTCGTCCTCCACCTCAGAGGATTACCGGAGATCAAATCCCCGGTAAGTTAGGCGCTATCGGAGCACTAACCGTCGTCCAAACGACGCTCCGACAACAAAGAAACAAGCTGTCTAGAAAAACTGGACAGCTTTTGGTGGAGGAATAGAGGCCGGCCAAGGAGAGATGGAAGCTCACCTTATCACCGAACCTAGAGGAGATCACCGGAGGGTCGCCGGAGGTTCACCGGATGAAGCTTGGTCACCGGCAACAAGTTGTAAGGCTGCACAAAAGCTGGGCGGCGGCAGCTTAGGGTTGGGCGCCGAAAACTCCAACAAGGGGTGGGCGGCAACACCAAGGGCTAGGGTTTTGGATTAGGGTTTAAGCCCTATTTTATAGAGAACTAATTCTCTTAATGGTTAATGGATCATATCCATAAAGCCCGTTAACCCGCTCCATTAAGAAAAGTTAAAATAAACCAAACCATGATGGTTTATTTTAAGTTAAAACGAACCGAACCAACTTTTGGTTCATTCGTTTAAAATAAACCAAACCCTTTGGTTTATTCTCATCCATTGGATTAGAACCAAACCATTTTGGTTCATCCATTACGTCTTCATAAGACGCGGCCCATCTACGCTTCCATTGCGAGTGAAATGATTTCATGCTCGCTTTATGTTTGGTCCAACCAAACATAGTTTCTCTCGGTCTGAGAATCCCATTCTCAAGCTCGTTTTAAATCCTTTGGATTACACTCGTTGTGCGTGTGACCAAATAGGTTCTCAGTTTATGTTGGCCGTCTATAATTAACCATTAATTATAGAACAATCATGAGTGGCACCTAGTAGTACATCATGATCCCCAATTAACCGAAAAGATCAACGGTTGATCCAGAACTATTTCTGAAACCCTTCAGTAGCTCGAATGAATCGTGCCCCATTCCCTTCACTCATCTTATACCCACTTGGTTCAGGACATGGTCTATAGTGTCAGCCCCCACTAGGCTGACTACGTCACACCTAGCCCAAGTATAATTTCCTCGCCCTACGGATTCTAGTTACTCCACATGTATCGAAGAGTACCTTACTCTAAACATGTAATGCTTTGGCCAAAGACTTTAGTAACAATCCGACGAGAGGCCATGGGTATACATCTCCTCGCAAGGAGTGGTGAATCCTTTATAGGCTATTCAAACACCTTCGATCACTTCGACTTATACCCAATCATCCCGGGTCCACATCTCCTTAGAGATGTTTGCTTAAGATGTCAAAGCATAAGTCTTCATGATCAAGATGACTTGAATACCGCAAGTCAAAGGAACATCGCACTTAAGCCACAGTAAGAACTTCATTGACATATCTATATATGCAGAGAACCATATGAAGTCTTACGGCTGGTCACTCCAATGAACTAGTTACCATAACTAGCATCCACGATTAACTCGGACATCACTATGTCTCCGGAGAATCACCGCTTGGATACACCAAGGAGTATACCTCGTGCTAGTCTCGACAGAATTGATGGTGTCCAAATCCATCAATTCATCGACTAGGGATAATTCTGATACATCACAATTACACATGTAGAGATACTCACTAGTTGTGATCCAATCACAAATTCTCTCATGTTGTGAATCACATCGTGGACATTCAGTAAATGAGTTTAAGATCCAATCAAATACATGAAACATGTATACTCAAATAGTGAATCTTCATTTATCATATAAATGGTTCATACATAAGGCGATTGCCTTAGGACATCTCTCATATATTACTAACAGACTCCCACTTGGCCTAACGCCAATCGCTACGGTATCCTATACCATAAGCTCTAACATGACCCTCAAACTTACTTTGAGGTAATGCTTTAGTCAAAGGATCTGCTAAGTTCCTTTCAGTGGGAATTTTCTCGATTTGTATTTCGTTCCTACTGATGATCTCTCTGATAAGATGATAGCGGCAAAACACATGTTTGGATCATTGATGAGACCACATCAAGTTCATAGATGAACTTATTGATCCAAACCGCTTCCTTTGCTGCTTCCAAAGCTGCAACGTATTCTGCCTTAGTGGCAGAATCCGCTATAGTGTCAAGTTTGGAACCTTTCCAACTTATTGCGCCTCCATTTTAGGTGAATACATACCCAGACTGAGACATGGAATCATCCTTGTCTGTCTGGAGCTGGCATCCGTATACCCACGTATCACCATGTACCCTTCTCCATATATTAGGAACGCATCCTTAGTTCTTCTCAAGCACTTAAGGATCGTCTTAACAGCCACCCAATGATCCATTCCTGGATCAGACTGGTATCTGCTCGTGACACTCAGAACATACGATACATCGAGCCTTGTACATAACATAGCATACATGATAGATCCTATTGCGGATGCATAGGGAATCTTACTCATGCAAATCCTCTCGTCTTTTGTGCGCGGACACATAGACTTCGAAAGGTGTACCCCATGCCTGATGCGTAAGAAACCTTTCTTGGATTCTGACATGCTAAACCTCTTTAGCACTCGGTCTATATATGTAGACTGCGAAAGACCAAGCAACCGTTTCGATCTATCTCTATAGATCTTAATCCCGAGGATGTAGGTTGCTTCTCCCAGGTCTTTCATGGAGAATATCTTGGATAACCAAACCTTCACTGACTGTAAGATTGAAACATCGTTTCCTATAAGTAGTATGTCATCGACATACAATACTAGGAATACGACTGCACTCCCACTAACCTTCTTGTACACACAAGGTTCGTCTGGATTTTGTGAGAAATCAAACTTTTGATTGTCTCATCAAAACGGATATTCCAGCTCCTGGATGCTTGCTTCAATCCATAAATGGACCGTCGCAATTTGCATACCTTGGTTTTATCAACCGATGTGAAACCCTCAGGCTGTATCATATACACATCCTCGAGCAGGTTTCCATTAAGGAAAGCTATTTTCACATCCATCTGCCATATCTCATAATCATAATGAGCCGCTATGGCCAGGAGCATCCGAATGGATTTAAGCATAGCTACAGGCGAATAGGTTTCATCATAATCAACACCTTGTTTTTTACGATATCCTTTCGTCACCAATCTAGCCTTATAGGTAATCACATTACCATCCATGTCGGTTTTCTTCTTGAAAACCCACTTGCACCCTATAGGCTTTATGCCTTCAGGTGGGTCAACCAAGTTCCAAACTTGGTTTTCATACATGGAATTCATTTCCGACTTCATGGCACCAAGCCACTTATCCCTTTCTGAACTTGTCAGCACTTCTTCATAACTGGTAGGCTCCTCATCATCAATGAGTAACACGTCGTTCGATTCGCTTACGAGAAATCCATATCTCTCAGGAATATTGTGTGTTCTACCAGATCTACGAAGATGTGGTGTTACAATAGGTCCAGCCGATTGCTCATCACTATGAGTTGTCGGCTGTTGTGCTTCACCAGGTATCTCATTAACGCCTATTTGAGTCTCTCGAGCCTCCTCAAGCTCGACGACACTCCCACTGTTTTCTTGCAAGAGAAACTCTTTCTCTAGAAACACAGCATGCCTTGAAACAAACACCTTTTGTTCCACAGGATGATAGAATTGGTAACCCCTTGTTTCCTTAGGGTATCCAACAAATAGACATTTATCAGACTTAGCATCCAATTTGTCTGATACAGTCCGCTTCACATAAGCAGGACAACCCCATATCTTCAAGTAAGATACATGAGGTTTCTTACCATTCCATATCTCATATGGAGTAGTTGAGACTACCTTGGTAGGTATTCTGTTTAACAAGTAAACAGCTGTCTGAAGTGCATAGCCCCAAAAGGACTTGGGAAGAGTTGCATGATTCATCATTGACCTGACCATGTCCAACAAGGTCCGGTTACGCCTCTCAGATACACCATTATGCTGTGGTGTATAGGGCGGAGTCCATTGAGACAATATGCCATTGTCTCTTAGATAATCAAGAAACTCTTGACTTAAGTATTCACCACCTCGATCCGATCAAAGTATTTTAATACTTTTGTCATGTTGTTTCTCTACTTCATTTCTGAATTCTTTGAACCTTTCAAAGGCTTCAGACTTGTGTTTCATCAGGAACACATACCCAAACTGTGAGTGATCATCGGTGAAGGTAATGAAGTAGCTATAGCCTCCTAAAGCTTGAGTTGACATAGGTCCACATACATCAGTATGTACTAGACCTAGTAACTCTCCCACTCGTTCACCTTTTCCAGTAAAAGGTAACTTAGTCATCTTGCCTTTTAAGCATGATTCGCATGTATCGTATGAATCCAATTCAAACGATTCCAGAATTGCACATTGGTGTAATTCGGACATGCATTTCTTGCTTATATGGCCAAGACAACAATGCCACATATAGGAGTCTATTTGATTATCCTTTCGAGCACGCGTGTTGCTCGCTTCGATATTGAAAATGTCACTGGATACGTCCAACGTATAAACACCATTGCTTAAAGTTCCAGTCCCATAAAGAACTCCATTCAAAGTTATGTAACAACAATTGTTACTAAAAGTCAAATGGTACCCATTTCTATTTAAACAAGAAATAGAAATGATGTTCTTTATCAACGAAGGAACATAAAAGCAATTGTCGCTTCTAAGACAAGTCCTACAGGAGTTCCAACATATAATGCTCCGATGGCGAGTGCAAAGAACCGCTGCTCCATTCCCAACACGTAAATTTGACTCTCCTCGACGAGTCTTCTTCTATTCCTTAGCCCATGTATGTCATTACATATATGTGAGCCACACCGATCGAATACCCAAGTGTCCGAGGAAATAGAATGACAATCAATAAAGAAGATTTCAAGAAGATGGGGCATCCGATGCCTTATCCTTCTTCACGGACTCAAGATAAATCTTGTACTTTCTTCAAGAATGGCTCTCCTTGCCATAATGATGGCAAGTTTCCTTTTGTGCTAGTTCTACCTTCTTAGCCCTTCTCTTCTTTCCCTTCTGTTGTTCCTTTGACTTCCTCTTAGAACCTTTCTTCGAGGAATCAACTAACAGCACCGTCCCCTGCTCATGCTTCTCAGAAGACTCCACAGTCTTCAGCATATTGAGCAGTACCACAGATGAACCTCCTAGTATCTCAGAGGTGAAGAGGAGCTTTGAGACTTTGAACCTTTCGAATCTCACTTGCTCATCAACCAACTCACAAAGATGAAGGACTACGATATGAGCATCCATATGCTCATGCTTCTTTCGTAGCTTGGGTTCCATCGTGGCTAGCATGATGCAACTCATTTGTTCAGAATCACTCACATGTTTCTGATAGGCCAACAATTGGTCCAGAGTTGCATCGTCACTAGGACGGGCGGGAAGAGGCGCTTCGAGGACATTTGCAAGCTTTTCAACCTTGAGAACAATTCTCAGGTTTCTAAGCCAGTCCAGGAAGTTAGGCCCAGTCAGTTTGTTCGAATCCAAAATAGTGCACAAATTCAAAGACGTCATGATCAATTTATTGACCTAGAAATACAAAACGAGCATATATGAGAAAGATGATTTTAAAATGCATCAATATACATTTATAAATCCCATTCATTTTTCGAATTTCAAAAACCCCCAAAATCACTTCGGGAGATTGTAGGTCCATCTCCGAATGGGCTGATATCCATCATAGTTATGAACAACCTTGGAGAGAGTCCAACAAGCCATTCATAACTACGACGGTAGGTATCATCTATACCGATTACATATCCCGTATATGCAACTATCACAATGTGCTATCAACTAATTGAATGTTCACACATACATCGGGTTGTTAACACATTAACAAGTATGCATCATATGCATAACACCCAACTTCACCTCCCTTTACATCGACCTTGGAGAGAGTCCAACAAGCCGATGCTCCAGGTTAAAGCCAACCCATTAATCAGGACATAGTTTTAATATGGTTAGAGCGCATTCAACCAATTAGCCCAGCTTGGAGAGAGTCCAACAACCAAAGCTAACGATTGACCTCTGACTCTTACCATATTAGTATTAAACTATTCCATGGTTTGAACATATTCAGGTTCGAGCTGGGCTTGGAGAGAGTCCAACAACCCAAACAAGAAACAGAACTCTGGTTCTAACCATATTAATGGAAGGTGTAGGCTTTAATATTGATTAAGGGTTTTTGTGTCTCATCCTCTTTGCATGCAAATAACTATTATCTACATGGCATGACATACATGACATACATCTACATGTCACGACACGCATGGCATAATGTTATGCATCTAATGCAATTACATGGCATACACTTATGTCATGTTTATAATTTCCTTATATGTCATAACTATTTATGGAAATAAAATATGTTTAAGATTTGATTCTCCAAATCAAATCATAATTAAATTAGGAAACAAATTTCCAAATCTAATCACATATTTTATTCATGGAATTATTTGATTAAGGAAAATCTATTTAGGAAACCAATTTCCTAAATCATTAAAACTACTTATGGAAATAAAATATTTTAAGATTTGATTTCCCAAATCAAATCATGATTAAATTAGGAAACAAATTTCCAGAATCTAATCAAATATTTTATTTATGGAAAATATCAATTTCCATAAATACTTCCAACTTTCCAAAAGTGGAAGATTTCCAAAAAATACTTCTAGACTTTCCAAAATTGAAAATTTTCCATAAATACTTCTAAATTTCCAAAATTAGAAAATTTCCAGAAATACATTATGACTATCGCAAAACCATTTTACGATTATGTCGAAACACAACCTGGGCTCTGATACCACTGTTGGGTTTCCAGCACCGCGGCGTGTGTGTGTTCGATCATGTTTCGTAAACATGAGCACAACGGAAGCAATTAAAAATAATAAATCTATATTTATTACAACACACACAACACACGCATGCATATTACAACAAGTGTAGACATAACCGTAAATTAAAATTTGCAATAAAAGAAAATTATCTACGTTATACCTTTCGTATGACGTGTAGCGGGAACGACATCAACCGGAACGATACTCGTAAGAATCGTCTCTATCCGTATCCACGCCGAGCTCCTCGGGATGACTTCGCTAAGCCACGAGCTTCGTCTTCGTACGGGTTACTAGCCTCGTGTTGAAGACAACGTGATCGAGAGATGATCACGATCCGAATCTAAATTCGGATCCAAAACTGAGTCCTCAAAACTCGATTCTCCAGAGAGGTATTCGTCAACTGTTTGACGAATCCTTCATCCTCCACCTCAGAGGATTACCAGAGATCAAATCCCCGGTAAGTTAGGCGCTATCGAAGCACTAACCGTCATCCAAACGATGCTCCGACAACAAAGAAACAAGCTGTCCAGAAAAACTGGACAGCTTTTGGTGGAGGAATAGAGGCCGGCCAAGGAGAGATGGAAGCTCACCTTATCACCGAACCTAGAGGAGATCACCGGAGGGTCGCCGGAGGTTCACCGGCTGAAGCTTGGTCGCCGGAAACAAGTTGGAAGGCTGCACAAAAGCTGGGCGGCGGCAGCTTAGGGTTGGGCGCCGAAAACTCCAACAAGGGGTAGGCGGCAACACCAAGGGCTAGGGTTTTGGATTAGGGTTTAAGCCCTATTTTATAGAGAACTAATTCTCTTAATGGTTAATGGATCATATCCATAAAGCCCGTTAACCCGCTCCATTAAGATAAGTTACAATAAACCAAACCATGATGGTTTATTTTAAGTTAAAACGAACCGAACCAACTTTTGGTTCATTCGTTTAAAATAAACCAAACCCTTTGGTTTATTCTCATCCATTGGATTAGAACCAAACCATTTTGGTTCATCCATTACGTCTTCATAAGACGCGGCCCATCCACGCTTCCATTGCGACTGAAACGATTTCATGCTCGCTTTATGTTTGGTCCAACCAAACATAGTTTCTCTCGGTCTGAGAATCCCATTCTCAAGCTCGTTTTAAATCCTTTGGATTACACTCGTTGTGCGTGTGACCAAATAGGTTCTCAGTTTATGTTGGCCGTCTATAATTAACCATTAATTATAGAACGATCATGAGTGGCACCTAGTAGTACATCATGATCCCCAATTAACCGAAAAGATCAACGGTTGATCCAGAACTATTTCTGAAACCCTTCAGTAGCTCGAATGAATCGTGCCCCATTCCCTTCACTCATCTTATACCCACTTGGTTCAGGACATGGTCTATTGTGTCAGTCCCCACTAGGCTGACTACGTCACACCTAGCCCAAGTATCATTTCCTCATCCTACGGATTCTAGTTACTCCACATGTATCGAAGAGTACCTTACTCTAAACATGTAATGCTTTGGCCAAAGACTTTAGTAACAATCCGACGAGAGGCCATGGGTATACATCTCCTCACAAGGAGTGGTGAATCCTTTATAGGCTATTCAAACACCTTCGATCACTTCGACTTATACCCAATCATCCCGGGTCCACATCTCCTTAGAGATGTTTGCTTAAGATGTCAAAGCATAAGTCTCCATGATCAAGATGACTTGAATACCGCAAGTCAAAGGAACATCGCACTTAAGCCACAGTAAGAACTTCATTGACATATCTATATATGCAGAGAACCATATGAAGTCTTACGGCTAGTCACTCCAATGAACTAGTTACCATAACTAGCATCCACGATTAACTCCGGACATCACTATGTCTCCAGCCAGTGAGAATCAGCTGCTTGGATACACCAAGGAGTATACCTCATGCTAGTCTCGACAGAATTGATGGTGTCCAGATCCATCAATTCATCGACTAGGGATAATTCCGATACATCACAATTACACATGTAGAGATACTCACTAGTTGTGATCCAATCACAAATTCTCTCATGCTGTGAATCACATCGTGGACATTCAGTAAATGAGTTTAAGATCCAATCAAATACATGAAACATGTATACTCAAATAGTGAATCTTCATTTATCATATAAATGGTTCATACATAAGGCGATTGCCTTAGGACATCTCTCATATATTACTAACAGACAATACACCTTATTATTTCTCTTAGCATGCTTTTCATTGATAATAGCAAGAGAGCTAAAATAATTCTTAGCTTGCTTTTTAACTCTAGGAATTAAAGGTGCATTAACTAAATGTACCTTAGGGTTAGCTTTAGGAGCTCCCCCTACATGAGTTGCACCTTCTTGCCCTTTCTTCCTCCCCCTAGGGCATTGGCTTCGGTAGTGTCCCTTTTGATTGCATTTGAAGCACACAATGTGCTCTTTGCTCTTGATTTTAGGAACACCGGCATCATTTGACTTTGGGTTGACTTTTGGTGTCGATGCCTTCTTCTTAGCCAATTTAGGGCATTTTCTCTTATAATGCCCTTTCTCCCTACACTCAAAGCATATTATGTGATTTTTATTTAAAATAATAACACTTGAGTTACCTAGGGAGGTGGTGGAGGCCTCTTCATGATCTTCACTTCTCCCGGATGTGGATGCTTCTTGTTCTTGCTCCGGGATCGAAGATTGCCTTTCCTCCCCCTCAATGCTAGAGGTGGAGGTCTCCACCAAATCATCAACATCTTTAAATGTTGTGGGTGCTTCTTCTTCGGCATTCTCCTCTACTTGTGCCGATTGGGAATTTTCTTGGAATTTCATTACCTTATTCCATAATTCCCTTGCATCCCTATAATCACCCAATCTAGACCAAATAGTGTTAGGTAACAAATCACTAATCAACTTGATTACCTTGAGATTTGTCTTGAAGTCTTTGATTTGGTCTTGGGTCCATTTTGATTTTTCAATGGGCTTGTTGTGTTTGTCCCTAGGCATCTCAAAACCGTTTTCTATAATAATCATAAAATCAAAATCGGTTTCGAGATATACCTCCATCCTTTCCTCCACCAAGAAAAATCTCCATCGAATTTTGGTGGATGGATGAAGCCGGCCATTTATAGTGCTCTCACGGCGGTTAGTCCTTGAAGAGCGACCTCGGCACTGATACCACTTGTACGGGATCGAACGGCCGGCTAGAGGGGGGTGAATAGCCCTCGTACGATGGATGTCGTACTTCGTTCGTTCTTCTTGCGTTGCTTGTCTACGATTGTCGTTAGCGCAGCGGAATAACAATAATAATGAAACTAACAACAATACACAATCACACAACACAAGATATACGTGGTTCGGAACCGAATGGTTCCTACTCCACGGGCGAGCTCACCGAGCTCTAGTTATGCGCACGGCACTAACTATAACACTCCTTCTCGACAACACGTCGGAGGTGGAGAAACCTCTCACAAGCAATTACAATGTAATATAGAAATACAAGCAAATACACAAATATAATACAAAAGAAAACTTTCACCGATTGCTTTGATCGCTTTGCTTGTTGCTTGCTTTGATTGGCTCTTGAAGGAATGCAAAGAATTCTCCAATAGCTCCACAAAAGGCTTGGCGAAATCCTCCAACTCGAGCTCCATTTATAACCTGCATCAAGCTATTTTCGCACCTAGCAGTCGACTGCCAAAAGGCCCCAGTCGACTGCCCCTGTAGTCGTTGTCTCACAACGGCCAGATCCAAGTCGGACAAGTTCCAACGTCGGATGCCCATCGGCTCACGGAGCATGCTCGCGACACTCCCATCGATCATCATCCCATCGTGATCATTGCGCCGATCCCGGCCGACTTCGGGCCGATCCATGTCCATGGCGATCGCAAGCACAAAACCCTAGCCTTACACCAGTCGAACTCTAGTCGACTTGGATCAGTCGAACCGGCACCTATGCCAGTCGACTGATGTCGGGCAAAACCTCAAACACCAAGTTGTTTGAGCATCCGACCGTCGGGTAAACCCTCAAACATCAAGTTTGAGCCTCCGACACTCAGTCTTAGCCACTTGGCCAAGTCCACCTTATCCCTCATGGAGTTCCCCACAAAAGCTCTCTTCCCTCGGTCTACGTCCCTCGGATGCGCCAAGCGCACGGCTTCGCAACGCCATCCTTCGCGTCTCATGCCCTAGAAGTATGCTTCCCTTTGGGCTCACTCCATTCGCTCCCCGTCCGGCGGTCCCTCGGATGCACCAAGCGCACGGCTTCGCAATGCCATCCTTCACCAACTCAAGGCCCCTGAGCCTAGTGAACTTACCAAGTCCTTAAGACTTCCCATATGCACCAAGCGCACGACTTCGCAATGCATTTCTCACCAAGCACCAAGCGCACGGCTTCGCAATGCTTTGGATTTACCATGCCAAGCACCAAGCGCACGGCTTCGCAATGCTTTGGACTTTCCCATGCCAAGGCTTCCCCCTTGGACTTCCACACCAAGCTCCATGCTTGGATTTTCCATGCCAACCCCATGTTGGACTTTCCCACACCAAGCTCCATGCTTGGATTTTCCATGCCAACACCATGTTGGACTTTCCCATGACAATCCCATGTCATGAGTTTTGTCTATCATCAAAATACCATCAATGTACTGCTGGGCCGATTGCACCAACATTCTATACATAACTGCGAGTCAAACAGACATACTCTTCGCAGTATGTGTGCGAGATTTCAATCTTGCACTAATGAATCGCACCTAATGCTAGTCAAACAGATTTTTAGATACTTAGAAGGAACACTAAATATAGGAATTTGGTACCCTAGGTCAAGCGAGTTCGAACTAATCGGCTACTCCAACTCGGATTACGCTGGTAGTAAACTCGATAGGAAGAGCACGAATGGTTGTTGTCAACTCCTAGGCTCGAGTCTAGTTAGTTGGTGTAGTAGAAAGCAACATTGTGTTGCCTTGTCTACCACCGAAGTTGAATATGTTGCAATGGGTGAGTGTGTAGCTCAACTTCTTTGATGAAGCACACTCTCCAAGACTTTCATTTAAGCTTTAGTAACACTAAAATCTTAATTGATAACATTAGTTCTATTAACCTAACTAAGAACTCAATTTGTCACTCTAGGACTAAACACATAGAAGTTAAACACCATTTTATACGAGAACACGTAGCAAATGAAACTATAAAACTTGAAAATGTTGAGTCGAAATCGAACCTAGCAGACATTTTCACAAAACCCTTACTCGAAGCAGAATTTAGTCTGCTTAGACGAAGGTTAGGAATGTGCATAGTAGAGTAGGACTTAACTCTTATTTATACTCTATCTTTATTTTTTTTATGCTACATGGAACTAGCCTAGGGTTTACCTTAGAAAGCATGCACTTATAGATTTAAAGAGCCAACACATCTCACAACACATAGGATCAATGTGTTTGTGTACTGAGCCACGTAGATGGGCATGAGATATTAGGACCTTACTCCTGATTCCAGATGTAGATCAAGTCATCAATATGAATCATGGAGTATAATTATTTAAAATAACCAACTCTAATCAAGACTTATTGATCATTTTATATCAATTAAGTCAAAAAGAGTTGAACATGCTATTAGTTGAATTTATATTGAAACTATTATTTTCAAAGTTAAAAGGGACATGCTTGGACTTACAAACATATGTTAATCCTAATATGGGTTTCTAAAGTTTTTTTTTAACTCCCAAGTATTTTCGATATATGGCAAAAGGGGGAGAAGAGAGGCCAAAGTTAAGGAATCGAATTTTTTTTTTTTTTGAAACTTAACCTTCTTTGAGTGGCCAAACGTTAAGAGGGAGAGATAAGTTAACTCTTTTCCAAAAACTCACCTAAGGTCAAGGGGGAGGATTTGAAAAAGAACTTATTATTCATACTTACTTACTACATGTTTACTCCATGCTTACTACATGTTTACTACTGAGTACTATTTCATTCATACTTTACACTTGCTTAACTTTAATGATTATTATCCATTACTACTCACTACATGCATACTACATGTTTACTACTGAGAACTATTTCATTCATACTTACTTACACTTTCTTAACTTTCATGCTTATTACCCATTACTACTCACTACATGCCTACTACATGTTTACTGTTGAGAATTATTTCATTCATAGTTGTTAGTGTCAGCCCTTAGTGTCAATCATGAGATGAATGATTAAGGATCATATGTATCATATTTCATTAATAACAGACAATGTTTGCTTATTATATTATTTCTTATATGTGTTATACGAATAATATAATAGTGTCCTTGAATAGTAGGTTCAGGTTTATAACATATCAATTGGTTGAATTGATAGTGAGAGTCTGTAGACATATATATATATATATATATATATATATAACTACTCTTAACTATTCCTAGTCAAGTACTAATTTGCAAGGACAATATTAATGCGCAGAGACTAGCGTGTAGGTCAATTGATGACTTAATCTCACAAGTCATGGATATGTGATATCAAGTTGACACATGGGTACATATTAGAGACTATATACTGAATTGACCCGCCATGAGAATGTTTCATGGATCGTTATATGAGTGTCATAAACATTCTCATGTGACTATTGGTATGAATAATCCTTAGACCTGAAATCACTACGGTTCCCTACATAATGAGTTGTATACTTTAGCTTCGTCAAATGTCACCCGTAATAGGGTGACTATAAAGGCGATCACTGAGTATGCAATAAGTTATGTGGAGGGATGTGAGTGATATAGATGGGATATATCCCTTCCATATATCGGAAGTGATATCTATGGGCCCCTTGATAGAGTAGGACTGCTAAAATGCATGGTCATGCTCGAATAAGTCAATATGAGATATTGAGCTTATTTGGTTGAGTAGTCTACTTGGAGATCAAGAAACTCTTGATTGATAAGAGGATGACATAGTCTATGTCTCATTGATTAATCTAGATATCAAGGATAGAAGGATTGAGTCATACACGATAGTAGTCACGTAAAGGTTATGTCAGATCTTGACATTCTCATCACTTGAGTAGCAATTATGTATTGCTAGATGCGGCTCATTGCTTATGTCTCTAAAAGGGTTTTAGAAATATTGCCAACGTTACGAGAACCTATTGGGTCACACACTTAGGACATGTGAGTTGGAGATGACTCATGTGATGAGCCATTGGGCCATCAGGTTGAGTCTAATATAGATTAGACTCAATGAGTGGGACTCAAGGTATACCCAATGAATTTGACTCGAGTTAGACTCAAGTCAAATTCAAATTGAGTAGGACTCAAAGTATACCCAATGAATCTGACTCGAGTTAGACTCAAGTCAAATTCGGATTGAGTGAGACTCACCATAAAGAAGGGTTGCATGATCATTAAGATGAGATTGATGAGATATTAATTCCATGGAAACCAAGAGTCACAAACCCTTCATATTCAATGGTTGAATATAAAAGGGATTTGATGAGACTTTGGGAGGTGGTGGTTTTTGTGTTTTTCGTGTGACCTTCCTCCTCATCTTCTTCTACCTTCTTGGCCGAACCAACCTTGTGGCTAGCACCACAATTTGGTTCCTCTTCATCTCACGGTTCGTGTGGATACTGTGGAGGCGCAAACATACTGACCATGCTGAGATCCGGACACCATTGAACACAAGTGTTGAGGATGGGATAGCGAAGGGCATGCATCGAGGGTAACTACAATTCTCATAGGATAGAATCGATTAAACAAGTATGGTTTCTTGCATGGATCTCTGGAGGGATCTCATTTTTTCACTGCGTAGTGCTTGTAAAATGTTTCGAAGCACACTTTGATTCCCTACAATACTTACTTACACTTGCTTAACTTTCATGCTTATTATCCATTACTACTCACTACATATTTACTACGTGCTTATTCATGCTTCTTTATACTTAATTTTTCCTTAACTTTGAATCAGTTTACCATAGATCAAAAAGGAGGAGATTGTTGGTGTCCCGGTGCAGAGGCACCAGATAATCGAACCTAGATTCTGATTATCGCAAAGGTTCAAAGTTAAGCTATTACTATTATCTCATGTGTTGTGTTAAGTGTGAAAGAAGTGTTTAAGCTAAGCTAAAGGTCAGCGACACTCGGAGAATCTCGGGACGAAAAACTGTGGTGGTCGGACGACACCAGGAGAACCTCGTTGGAGTCGACCGAACTCGGTGGCGACCGAAAGCTAAGCGACAGGTCAGGAGGACCAAAGGTAAGCATTGAGTGAAGAGTAATTGTAAGGTCGTGTCCTCCATACGGGGACAAACTTAAGCGGCGATCCGACTAAGACTTCCAGGGGAAAGTCTAGGTCGAGATCTGACGATAATGAACCATCGTAATATCCATTACTTGGTAGTTCTGTGCTAACTCTATGCTGCAGATGAGTGACTAGGCCAACAGTCAACTGAAGGCTATTGGCAGTCGACTGAACCTACCATCAGTCGACTGCTATTCAAATTGATCAGCTCGATGAAAGTCAAGATAAGATCCCCTTATCTTGGGGTGAGGTGGCTCTTTAACCCAGATCTAGATCTCAACAAGCTAGGGTTTGGAGGGCTATAAAATAAGGGGGTTTTTACCCTTTTGGATCATCAATTCTTGCTCCCAAAGTGCTTCGACGACGCTACACTTCGACGACAACACTATGCCTCCGTAATGACGACGATACACCAAGCTTCCAACTTTTTCATAAGTAGTCTTTACTTTAATTGTCTTACTTTACTTGTACTCGAGCTTTTATTTACTAAAGAGTAGAGGTAGGCTTGTTTCCTCTTCCTCAAGTTTGTGGTTTTTGTAATCATTGTCTCCTACCTCCAACGAGGAGGAGACTTATAGTGAATTGTCCCATCGTACGCGATCTAGGATCACGGGGCCTAGGAGTAGCAACCTTTCGATTGTGAACCAAGTGAAAAGAAAGTGTCTCCTCACTTTTGCTTTAATTTATTATCTCTGCTATAATACTTTGGTTTTAATGTAGAATCGAAGAGAAAAATTTTACTATCGCTATTCACCCCCCCCCCCCCCCTCTCTAGTGATTCTCTCGATCCAACAGCTTAAACATCAAAACTCAACTAAGTCCGATCAACATTAACCAAATGTCAATTGTACCAACAGTTACATTCATAGCGGTCCTCTAAATTTATCCATATTTTTATTTTCAAATTTGAAATATTAATAAAAAAAATATAAAATTAAAAGAACATTAATAAAAATAAAAATAAACATGAAAATTATATTTATTTTTTATTTTCTATCTTTTTAATAGCTAATTACAAAACGAAAAAAAAAACAGAAACAAAACTAAAAAGGAAAAATAAAAAATAAAAAAATTACTTTGGTCAAAGCATCACCATCTTAGTGTTAATTTCATCAGAACATCGCCAACTTCATGTTGTCTTCCTCAAAGCATCACCACCTTGGTGCTCAAAGATGGAATATCAAGAGATTTGGTTCACTAGGTTATTTTCACTCTCCTAAGTATCATCATGCCCAAAACTCTTAGACTGCATTTGATAGGACGCAATATAATTCAAGTTGTAATGTAATCTAAATTATAATGAAATACAATATAATCTTGATTATATTACTATGTTTGGATAAAAATTATATGTAATCTTGGATTACAAAGGTAATTATATTCTTTTGTTTAGTGTTCATTACAAAGACGATAGGAATGGATCGACGGCGATGATGGAGACAATGATAACGACGGTCAATCGATGACCGACCGATGACTAGCAAACCGATGATAGGCAGACCAACGACCGGCGGCCGACGGTGACTAGCGATCGGTGGTGACCGGCGGCCCGATCGACCATCGATGGGCGGCGGCCGGCGAAGCGGGCGGAAGCGTGATGGCCGTGAGCGTGATCGGTGGCGATAACGAACGGCAACGATCGACTTCGATTGTTGAGCATTCAATACTTTTCATATTACGGCTTGTAATGTAATCTGGATTATATAGGTTTTGCTTTGTAATCTAGATTATAAAATTTTAGTGCCTTTTGTAATCCAGATTACATTACATTACAATTTGAAGACATTAACAAACAAAGAAATCTACCTTGTAATGTAATCTGTATTACATTATTAGGCAGATTACGGCATACCAAACGCAGTCTTAATTCATAACTATCCGTTTAAAGAAATTATTTTAAAAAGTTAATTTTCTTTATTTTTGGCACAGTGTCATATCTTGATCTAAACATTTCTAATTTACTCTAGGATAACATGATAGCTTCTTTTCATTCTCATGATCTTGTTAATATTAAAGTTTCTAAATTTTAAAAGCATCTAAATCATCAATAATTTTTATCAAAATTCATTATTAGACCTAGATAAGTTCAATCCAAATTTTATTCAATAGGTTCTTTTTACTCTTCTGAATCTCATCATGCTCAAAACCTGATGATTCATTTTCCCTATTAGTTTAGAGAAATTATTTTAAAAATTCAATCTTCCTTGCTTTTGGCACGGTATCATGTCTAAATCTTGACATCTCTAATTTATTTTTAGACAATACCAATAGCTTCGTTGCTCTCTCCTAATCTTGTCTTTGCTAAAGTTTTAAAATTTTAGAAACATTTAAATCATTAATGAGTTTCGACTAAAACTCAGAGTTTCAGTTCAAACTTTATCCAGTAGGTTCCTTTCACTCTCATAATTCTGATGATGTTTAAAAATTCTTAATTCATGACTCCTATAAATTTAGAGATTGTTTTAAAATTTTAACTTTCTTTACTTTTGGCACAGTGTCATATTTGAACCTATATACTTTCGATTTACTGTTGAACAATACCAATAGCTTCATTGCACTCTTTTGATCTTGTTAATGCTAAAATGTTAAGATTTAAAAAGTATTAATGAGGTTTGACCAAAACTCATTAATGAACTTAAATAAATTAGATTTAGTGCAAACCTAGTGCAATATATTTCTTTCATTCCATTAGTCTCACCATACTTCAAAACTCTTAACTCATGACCTCTATCAATTTAGAGGACTTATTTTAAAAATTAAGCCTTTTTTACTTTTGATCCCTATAATATAAATGCCTCTAAAATCTTGGAATTTTAGTACGAAGAAGATCAAGGAGTGCAAGGAATTGAAGCTATTGAGATATAACACCGTGTCAAAAGTAAAATAAGATTGAATTTTTTAAACAATTTCTTTAGACTAATGATGGCCATGAATCAACAGTTTTTGAGAATGGTGAAACTCAAGAGAGTAAAAGGAACTTATTAGATAAAGTTGTTGGATTGAAACTAACTTATTTAGGTCTATTAGTGAGCTTTAGTCAAAATTTGATTTAAATATTTCAAAATATTTAAAATTTTAGCATTTACAAGTTTAGGAGAGTGTAAGGAAGTTATTAGGTGTTATCGTAGAGTAAATTAGAGATTTTTAGTTTCAAATATGACATTGTGCCATGTGTAAAAAAAAATAAAAATTTTAAAATAATTTATCTAAAATGATAGGGGTCAAGATTCAAGAGCTTTTTAGTATGGTGAGACTTAAGAGAATGAAAGGAACCTATTGAGAAAATTTGGACTGAAATGAATTTAACTAAAATCATTAATTAGTTTTCGTCAAAATTTATTAATGACTTAGATGCTTTTGAAATTTTAAAAGTTTAACGTAAATAAGATCATGAGAGTGCAAAGAAGCTATTGATGTTGTCCTAGAGTAAATTAAAAATGTCTAAATCTAAATAAAATAAGGTGTTAAAAATAAAGAAAACTAAATTTTTAAATAATCTCTAAATTGATAGGTTGTAAATTAAGAGTTTTTTAGCATTGTGGAATTTATTGTAACGACCGGGCTCCTGTTGGCGGAATTCGGTGACCCCTATTGGTCGACGACCCGTCGCCCCTGTTGGCGGAATTCGACGACCCCTATTGGTCGACGACCGTCGCCCATGTTGGCCCGTTGTTACTCACCTGGACTTCCCACCCCTGGAAGTGAGTTTTTGCCTTCCCCAGGATTCGAACTCTAGACCTCCAGGCTAAGTACTAAAGTTTATGAATCCTGATAACCAAGTGATCCAGGATCACTTGGTTACCAGGATTCATAAACTTTAGTACTAACTGAGGTCTAATCTGAGCCATCGGTGAAGAAATCAGTGTAACGGCAGGCCAACGGCGACGATTGTCGACAATAGTCGTCACTCAACAGCGACTCGTCGACCAATAGTCGCCTCGCCATCGGCCGTTACAATAAAAGGCGCCTTTTTATTGTAACGACCGGGCCCCTGTTGGCGGAATTCGGAGACCCCTATTGGTCAACGACCGTCGCCCCTGTTGGCGGAATTCGGCGACCCCTATTGGTCGACGACCGTCGCCCCTGTTGGCCCGTCGTTACTCACCTGGACTTCCCACCCCTGGAAGTGGGTTTTTGCCTTCCCCAGGATTCGAACTCTAGACCTCCAGGCTAAGTACTAAAGTTTATGAATCCTGGTAACCAAGTGATAATAAATTGTCATGCCCCGAAGGAGACCCCGCCAGACGAAAATCCGGCAGCATCTCCCCTGTACGGGTGACAATCTCAATTTACATACAAGGCCTACACGACCACTATACATCGGTCAACACAACCGGAATCCAAACTCAACACGCAGTTATATAATTTGGCCTCAGGTCATCAACCAAAATAAATGATAAACAGTCTACCATAAATCAACTTACCCCTTCTGCCATCTGGGCAGGAATACTCACCAAAAATCCAATCAAACCAAAATCCGAATAAGGTCCATACGGACACCAAAAATCCAAATACAAAATCAATCTCCAAACCTATACATGTCCTCTAACCAAAATATCCAAACCATAAAGCAAATATCCAAAATAAAACATTTACGACGAGTGGGGTCAAACAAAGACTCTCCGATGACTTCATCCCGAAATAGATATAAATCAACGGGTGAGTTCAAAGAACTCATGTATAGTAGATATGCAAAGTAAGGTATAGCTAACAATAAAATATCATGCCAAGATACCTCACATAAATAGGGTATGCAAGCAAGAAATACAAAATGGATCAGACTTACCGAATCTCCTACTCGATATAGGAGCATGTGTCGACTAGAAGTAATAAAGTCCTCGACCATATATAAATATGTATCCTGTATGCATGACAATCATATGCACATCCAAGGCATCAATAAAATGCAAAGAATCACAATACAAAATGCAATCCATGCAAAGTGCATGCCGTACAATGACATATGGTCACCCTCGACGCTACCACGCCTCACACGAAATGGTGAAGCCGAGTGGGTAGGGCTATGACAACTGTGCACTCTGCCATCACTGCTCCTGAGTGACCGAGTGGACAGGATGCTGTCGGAGTACACCTATCCTCCTGCCCCAAACATAGTGGGGGAGCTAAGCTCATCTCCGGTGTCATAGGCCGGAGGAGGGATCCTCGCCGCTACCACGCGCTCATCGCTACCCATGAGCGGACCAATGAGCTCGACAGAGCAATCGCAGACACACCTCCCGATGTACCACTAACCCATGAGTGGCGGTGTATGCAGCCATGTAACTAGCTGCGGCTCAACAATAATGGAACCGTCAAGCATGCAATCATGCAAAAATGGTGCATGATACTAAAGCATGTAAATCCTACTCAAAATACCTATCCGAATAATATGTACAATCAATACGTACATATCCATAATCCAAATAACTATGACCCAAGTCAAACAGGGAAATATAATCATATCCTATCACATGCATGTATCTAGTAGGCACAAAAATCATACCAGGCATATAAACATGAAAAAGTTATTGTAAGCTATCCTAACTAGCATATCAACTTGACTTAATCTAAAAGTTAAGTCAAAATACCCGCCTGAATATATATCCGCAAGAATGAAACCGTCACGATCGGGACTCGCCGTGGATCAAACTGCATATAGCATAACTATAGTCAAGCACAAAAATTACAATTCACCGACAAATCGAATAATTAATCGATTTCCTTTATATCTCAATTAACCCAAACGATTTCCAATTTTCCCTTGTCCACAAATAATCCATACAATTTAATTTAGCCCAAATCCCATATCCTCCGAGTAACACATTTTTGAACCATTCCTCGCTCACTAACATACCAATCAAACGAATAACACCGTAATCAACCCAATCGCAGCCAACCAAAACCCCAAGTTCGGCCCCAAATTGACCACAACTCCGACTCAACCCTTGTTTTCACAGCCGACACATCCACCCACAGCCCACTACCATCCGACCTTGCACGACCACTCTCAGCCGACCCAAAATTCCTCGCTGCCCTAATGAATAACACCATCCATACTCACCGATCGACCAAAAACAGAAAAGACCCTTACCTACTCCACCAACGCACTGTAAATCACCGAAGGAAAACGGCTCAGGGCGAGGAAATCGGCGAGATCCGGCAAGAGGGCTGGCACCGGAAGGCGGTGCCGATCGGCCGCGAAGAAACCGACGGCCGCTCGAAAGAAGGGCGCTTGGTTTGTCGCTTAGGCGAGCGATCCGGCGAGCACCGATCGCGCGGCTTTCGCCACGCGGGGGGGAAGAAGGCTCGGCTCGGGCGGAGAAGAAGGCTTCGTCGGCGAAGGACAGACGGGATCGCCGGCGAAGAAGAGGGCGCTGGAGTCGGGCGCGTGGCTGGGCAAGAAATGCTCAGAAGGAGAATAGGCGGGAAAAAAGGGAAATAGAAAAAGAAATTAGGGTTTCCGTGTATTTATCCCCTTTAAATAGATCCCTCTAAAGCCCGTTTACTTTATCCCCGTAAAAGTCTCGTACGAAGTCCGTTTAATTCCAGAAAAAATTCCTAAAATTCCCTAAAAATCTCGAAAAATTTCCAGGATTATTTCCTTAATTATTGGGCCATTTAATTTAGGGTTTTTAAATCCTCGTATTTAACATTCTCCCCCACTAATAAAAATTTGGTCCCCAAATTTCCTACTCAGATGCACAACGAGTAAGAAATACCACAAGTACTGAAAATATACCTCACGTACCTCAAGTAAACAAGTGGGGGTATTGAGCTCTGATCTTTTCCTCGAGCTCCCAAGTAGCCTCCTCGTCGGTGTGGTGACTCCACCCGACCTTGACAAGTCGCACAACCTTGTTCCGCAATTGTCGTTCCTTGAAATCCAAAATCCGTACCGAAAACTCTGCGTAAGTAGCATCAGGTTGAATGGAACCTGATACATCTGATAGAATATGTGTAGAATCTGGCACATACTTCCTCAGCATAGACACATGGAATACATCATGTATACTCGTCAAAGATGGGGGTAGCGCTAGACGATAAGCAACTGCTCCGATCCTCTCCAAAATCTCAAACGGACCGATATATCTAGGAGCTAGCTTACCACGGAGTCCAAACCTCTTCACCCCTTTCGTGGGTGAAACTCGCAGGAATACATGATCACCAATAGAGAACTCCAAAGGTCTCCGTCTTCGATCTGCATAACTCTTCTGGCGATCCTGCGCCTCTGTCATCCTACATCTGATAGTACGGACCAACTCTGCCTCATGCTGAGCTCTCTGGGGTCCTAGCAAATGGGCCTCCCCAACCTCCTCCCAGAGGGTGGGTGTACGACACTGCCTACCATACAATACCTCATATGGGGCCATTTGGATAGCCGAATGATAACTGTTATTGTAGGCGAATTCCACTAACGGCAAATGATCCTCCCAGTTGCCTCCGAAATCTATAACACAGGACCTCAGCAAATCCTCTAGTGTTTGAATGGTCCGCTCAGACTGTCCATCTGTCTGCGGATGGAATGCAGTACTAAACCGAAGTTGTGTGCCTAAAGCCTGCTGCAGACTTTGCCAGAACCTAGATGTGAAACGGGGATCTCTATCTGATATAATGCTCAAAGGAACACCATGCAATCTGATGATCTCCTGACTATACAACTCCGCCAAACGATCCAGAGAGTCCTTCTTCCGAATAGATAAGAAATGTGCATATTTGGTCAGTCGGTCTATGACTACCCAAATCGCGTCATGGCCTTGATGTGTCCTAGGCAAACCCATCACAAAATCCATAGTAATATGATCCCACTTCCACTCAGGAATAGGAATCCTCTGAAGTAATCCGGCTGGTCTTTGGTGCTCAGCCTTGACCTGCTGGCATATCTACAAAATCCGCGATGTCTTTCTTCATACCGTTCCACCAATACAAACGCTTTAAATCTCGATACATGCGGGTTTCGCCTGGGTGGATCGCAAATCGAGAGCGATGAGCCTCCTGTAGTAACTCCTCCATAACTGGGTGAGGCTGAGGTACACATAATCTGCCTCGGTAATATATAATACCCTCCTCGTCTCGGGTGAACTCAGTCTGCTGTCCAGCAGTGATCTGACTACCAATGAACTGTAAATGCTGATCACCGGCCTGAGCCTCCCGGACTCTCATCCGGATAGACGACTGAGCAACCATGGTAACCAGAACACCCAGCTCTGTCGGTCCCTGCTCCTCTAAGCTCAACTCAGAGAAACCCTGAATCAAATCCGTGACCAAAACTCGGAAAGAAGCTAAAGTCCCTCAGGACTTCCGGCTAAGCGCGTCAGCAACCACATTGGCTTTCCCCGGGTGGTAGCTGATGGTACAATCATAATCCTTCAAGAACTCCATCCATCTCCTCTGTCGGAGATTGAGTTCCTTCTGCGTAAATAGATATTTGAGACTCTTATGATCAGTAAGAATCTAAAATGTAATACCATATAAATGATGTCTCCAAATCTTCAAGGCATAAATAATAGCGGCAAACTCTAAATCATGAACTGGGTAGTTTTTCTCATGGTCCTTCAACTGGCGAGAAGCATAAGAGACTACCACGCGTCTTTGCATCAACACTGCGCCTAAACCCTGTAGAGACGCATCGGTATAAAGAACGAAACCGTCGTCCCCTGATGGTAATACCAGAATCGGTGCTGACACCAACCTCCTCTTCAACTCCTGAAAACTAGTCTCGCACGCCTCTGTCCACGTGAACTTCACGCCCTTCCTGGTAAGACGTGTCAATGGCATAGAAATGCTCGAGAAACCCTCAACGAACCGTCTGTAATACCCGGCCAAGCCTAGGAAACTGCGAACCTCATGAATCGATTTGTTTGCTCCCCTAGTGATAGCCTCGATCTTACGGGGTCAATCGAAATACCTCTACCGAAACCACATGTCCCGAAAACCGTGAGTGTAACCAAAAACGCGCACTTATTAAACCGCATATAGCCGCCGCCGAGCCTATCGAGAACAAGACGAAGATGCTGCGCGTGTTCCTCCTCGGAACGAGAATAAACCAGAATGTCATCGATAAAAACAATGACGAACCGATCTAGAAAATCCATAAATTCACGGTTCATTAAATCCATGAATACCGCTGGAGCATTGGTAAGCCCAAATGGCATTACAAAAAACTCATAGTGTCCATATCAGTGCAGGCCGTCTTACGAATGTCGAATCTCTAACCCTTAATTGATGATATCGGACCGCGGATCAATCTTAGAATAGGTGATGTACCTCGGTGATCAAACAAGTCCTCAATACGTGGTAGGGGATATTTATTCTTGATAGTGACGGCGTTCAACTGCCTGTAGTCGATGCACAGTCTCATCGAACCATCTTTCTTCTTCATGAAGAGAACTGGAGAACCCCAGGGTGATACACTAGGGCGAATAAAACCTCTGTCCAAAAGTTCCTGGAGTTGAACCTTTAACTCGTCCAACTCTCTCGGGGCCATACGATAGGGAGCTTTCGATGCCAGCACCGTCCCAGGTATTAACTCAATCATAAACTCCACTTGCCTTCTGGGAGGCAGACCCGGTAACTCCTCTGGAAAGACATATGAATACTCTCGGACAATAGGGATGTCCGCGATCTGAGAGTCGCCACTGTCCTCTACATTGATCATAGATAATAGAAAACCCTGACAACCGTGCAATAAAAGCTTCTGAGCCTGAATCGCAGAAATTGTTGATATGCCGTCATCCCGGATGCCAGTGAAATCCCACGAGGGTTGGTTCGGAGGTCGGAATGTGACCACCCTCGTCTGACAATCTACTGTGGCATGATATGCTGACAGCCAATCCATGCCAAGGATAATATCAAACTCGACCATATCCAGTACCAATAAATCTACCGTAAGAATGATGTTACCAAAATCTAAGGGACAACCTCGAACCTCCTGGGTAACATCCAATGTATCGCCAGACGGTAGGGAGACGACCAATCTCTGTGATCTTCTAGCAGGTAGTCTACCGATCTCTCTCATAAAAGTACGAGAAATAAACAAATGCGAACTACCAGTATCAACTAGCATAATAGCTGAAAATGCATAAAGTGAAACCGTACCGCAAAATACGGATTCGTTGGCTCGCTGCGCATCCTCTCTGGTAATCGCATGAATCCGTCCAGTCTCCGGTGGTGGTGGAGGTGGTCTCACTACGGGCCGATAGGAAGATCGGTATAACGGCCGCGATCGTACTGCACGGCGGCGGTGATCTGAACTAGTGGCGAAGGCCGCGGTGATATCGTAAAGTCGCCGCCGCTGCAATGGTACTGCATGGTGAGGCCGATCTGCATCGCGTCTCAAATCAACCTTATGACACCGTGACGGCATCGTGTACTCGCTCCATGAATACTATAGGTAACTCCTGCAGGGGAGCCGCCTCACGGGGCGCTATAAGGTCCGCGCCCCTCTCTCGAGTCCTGCATCGACGCAACGGTCCTCCCTGAATAGAAACCCCGGAAGCCACATGCTGAGCCTTCAACGAACAATCTCGGCTCATGTGTCCAGGCAGCTTGCAATAATAGCAAACTGGCTGTCCCAAGGTGCAGGCTGAGATGATATGCTCTTTCGATCCACAACGAGTACAGTAGGTGTCGCCAATGGGCGGTCTCCGGCTCTGCTGAAAAGACCGCGAGGGCCCAGCTGAAGATCGTCCTGATTTCTGAGGCCGGCTAGATGCCCCAGAATGACTCTGACCCGACTGACTGCGGCCACTCTGCTGCTGTCCAGTAGTCTGTGGCTGCTGGGTCTGACCTGTGGTTCTTTCAGTCTGTTTCCTCTTCCTGTCTGTATTGACCCTCTGTTGAGCCGACTCGATCAATAGAGCTCTATCCAACGCCTCTCGGTAGGAAGAACTACCAAATCCTGCCATCCTGACCTGTAGATGCCCATCTAGTCCCTGAACAAACTGCATCATCCGTGACCTATCCTCAGCAACTAACTCTGGACAAAACCTGGCTAACCGATTAAATTCTGTATTATACTCCATCATCGGCGATTATTCGTCAGACTCGTAAAATCTGGCGTCGCATCATCCGATATGCCCGTGAAATCTTGACTTTCAAAGCCTCTCTCAATCTCGCCCGGGTAACTCCGCCGCCGCCAATAATCGAGCGCATGTCCCACGGATCTCGGCCTCACCTGTAAATGGAAGGCTGCCAACTCTGCCTTCTCCCACTCGGAGCAGATCATATAGTAGAAGGTACGCTCCATCGTCTCGATCCAAGACTGAGCTACGATCGGATCAGTCTCTCCACTGAATAAAGTGAACCGGCTTTTTATTGACTTCGCTAATCCTGGAATCCGAGCTCGTGCCGCAGCAACATCAGTAGGATAAGTAGGGGCCGATTTTGAGTGAGGGTCGACCGGCTCCACTGATGCGCCTGTCGGGTCTATAGTAGCATGTCCTACTGGCGGGGGTGTCTGATGTGTAGCAGCAGGGTCTCCCGCTGGTACATCGGATGCCCCAGCAGTGGGTATCTCGAGAGGAGGATCCGCCGAGGACTGAGGATCCACTACTCCCGCAGCACCCTGTGGAATCTGACCCTGATCAATATGCTCACCCTCAGTAGATCTCTCCGGCAAGTCTGTCGTCGAAGATCTCTGGGTCCTCTGGCGTGGCCGTCCCACACCACGTCTCGGCGCAGAAGCACGCCCACCTCGTCTCATATCTGTTAAATGAATACAGATATTACCACAAATAAAAACATATCAAATTAATCATCATACCTATTTCACCGTCAGGAGAGGTCCAGTAGCTGCCAACACCCCATATTAATCTCGTCACAAATCCACGAATTTCCGAAACATAAAAATCATCGAAAATCCATACAAAATCTAAAATTTCCAGATTGCCTCGCAAAAACCTGCAATACATGGCGAACTCCAAAAAATCCAAAAACTCCTAGGAACTCGAAAACCTAGGCGCTCTGATACCAAATAAATTATCACGCCCCGAAGGAGACCCCGCCAGATGAAAATCCGGCAGCATCTCTCCTGTACGGGTGACAATCTAAATTTACATACAAGGCCTACACGACCACTATACATCGGTCAACACGACCGGAATCCAAACTCAACACGCAGTTATATAATTTGGCCTCAGGCCATCAACCAAAATAAATGATAAACAGTCTGCCATAAATCAACTTACCCCTTCTGCCATCTGGGCAGGAATACTCACCAAAAATCCAATCAAACCAAAATCCGAATAAGGTCCATACGGACACCAAAAATCCAAATACAAAATCAATCTCCAAACCTATACATGTCCTCTAACCAAAATATCCAAAACATAAAGCAAATATCCAAAATAAAACATTTACGACGAGTGGGGTCCGGCAACTGCACTTTCCTGAGAGCTTCATCCTGAAATAGATATAAATCAACGGGGTGAGTTCAAAGAACTCTGCGGGTATAGTAGATATGCAAAATCAGGTATAGCTAACAATAAAAATATCATGCCAGTACAGTCTCACATAAATAGGGTATGCAAGCAAGAAATACAAAATGGTATGCCTTACAGATCTCCTACCCTGATATAGGAGCATGTGCCTGACTAGAAGTAATAGAGTCCTGACCATATATAAACATGTATCCTGTATGCATGACAATCATATGCACATCCAAGGCATCAATAAAATTGCAGCAATCACAATACAAAATGCAATCCATGCAAAGTGCATGTCGTGCCAATGACATGGTCACCCCTGACGCCAGTCAGCCGCCTCACACGCAATGGTGAAGTCGAGTGGGTAGGGCTATGACAACTGTGCACTCTGCCATCACTGCTCCTGAGTGACCGAGTGGACAGGATGCTGTCGGAGTACACCTATCCTCCTGCCCCAAACATAGTGGGGGAGCTAAGCTCTCATCTCCCGGTGTCATAGGCCAGAGGAGGGATCCCTGCCCGCTACCACGCTGCCTCATCGCTACCCATGAGCGGACCAGCGGAGCCTGACAGAGCAACTGCACACACCCTCCTGATGTACCACTAACCCATGAGTGGCAGTGTGTGCAGGCCATGTAACTAGCTGCGGGCTCAACAATAATGGAACCCCGTCCAGCTAGCATGCAATCATGCAAAAATGGTGCATGATACTAAAGCATGTAAATCCTACTCAAAATACCTATCCAAATAATATGTACAATCAATACGTACATATCCATAATCCAAATAACTATGACCCAAGTCAAACAGGGAAATATAATCATATCCTATCACATGCATGTATCTAGTAGGCACTAAAATCATACCAGACATATAAACATGAAAAAGTTATTGTAAGCTATCCTAACTAGCATATCAACTTGACTTAATCTAAAAGTTAAGTCAAAATATCCGCCTGAATATATATCCGCAAGAATGAAACCGTCACGACTGGGGACCTGCCTCATGACCGAAACCTGCATATAGCATAACTATAGTCAAGCACAAAAATTACAATTCACCGACAAATCGAATAATTAATCGATTTCCTTTATATCTCAATTAACCCAAACGATTTCCAATTTTCCCTTGTCCACAAATAATCCATACAATTTAATTTAGCCCAAATCCCATATCCTCCGAGTAACACATTTTTGAACCATTCCTCGCTCACTAACATACCAATCAAACGAATAACACCGTAATCAACCCAATCGCAGCTAACCAAAACCCCAAGTTCAGCCCCAAATTGACCACAACTCCGACTCAACCCTTGTTTTCACAGCCGACACATCCACCCACAACCCACTACCATCCGACCTTGCACGACCACTCTCAGCCGACCCAAAATTCCTCACTGCCCTAATGAATAACACCATCCATACTCACCGATCGACCAAAAACAGAAAAGACCCTTACCTACTCCGGCGACCAACGGCCAGAAATCACGGTGAAGGGCAAAACTTCGATGGCTCCGTCGATTGACGGCTCGTGGCGTAGGAAATCGGCGAGCACCGGCGTCCGGCAGGGAGGGACCGACGGCGGCACCGGAAGGCAAGGCATGCATGAAGAAACCGACGACCGCCGGAAAGAAGGGCGTCGGTTGTCGCTAAGGCGAGCGATCCAATGAAGCGCCGATCGCGGCGGTTTCGACCGCGGAAGAAGGCTCGGCTCGGCGGAGAAGAAGGCGTCGAGACGGATCGCCGGCAAGAAGAGGGCGCTGAGTCGCGCGGCGGAAGAAACTGCCGAAGGAGAATAGTCGCGGCGCGGTGGGGAAAAAGGGAAATAGAAAAAAAAATTAGGGTTTCCGTGTATTTATCCCCTTTAAATAGATCCCTCTAAAGCCCGTTTACTTTATCCCCGTAAAAGTCTCGTACGAAGTCCGTTTAATTCCAGAAAAAATTCCTAAAATTCTCTAAAAATCTCGAAAAATTTCCAGGATTATTTCCTTAATTATTGGGCCATTTAATTTAGGGTTTTTAAATCCCCGTATTTAACATTTATTGTTTGATATTTTATTTTTGGAACACTAAGGTGGTGATGTTTTAAGTGAAACAATACCAAGGTGTTGATGTTTTGACAAAATCAACATCGAGGTGGTGATACTTTCAGAAAATTAGCATAGAGGTGGTATTGCTTTGACCAATATCAACAACAAAGTAGTGATGTTTTGATGAAATCAACACTAACGGGATACTGCTTTGACCACATAGGCACCAAAATGGTGAAGCTTTAATAAAAAACAACACCAAAATAATTTTTATTTTTTCCTTTTTTAGTTTTGTTTCACTTTCTTCTTCTTCTTCTTTTTGTCTTTTAATTAGCTATTTAAAAAGATAGAAATTTTTAAAAAAATAAAAATAATTTTATATTTTTTACTTTTATTATAACTTTTTAATTATATATTTTTATTAAGGTTTCAAAATTAAAAATAAAAATATGAATAAATATGAATAAAAATATGAATATAACAATGTAAATTTAGAATAAAATTGAAGCTTTTAAAGCTATCGATGACTCTTGGTTCAAACTCATTGATGGATTTTAAAAATTAAAAAAAATCTATATAAATAAATTAAGGAGGTTATTCGTGTTGGTGCAATCGACCTCTAATTAAGGTAGATCAAGCTCGAGTTGAGTTTTAATGTTTAAGCAATATGTGTTGATAACCGTGTGATGGGCTCACAAAAGAGATTGTTGATTAAGGATAATTAAGTTCAATTTGATATTTAAACAAGATGATAAATGAAAGAGGAGATTGTTGGAGAAGGAAGTCATTGGTTGAGTGAGAAAATCAAGTGAGTCACGAAGGACCAAATGTTGAGGATCTTGTGATGCGGCCAAGACTACACACTTGAACTTACACGGTCAAGGCTACACACTTCGACTTTCCTTTGCAAGTATCCATACTTGATATTCCTTTGCCAAAACTACACACTTGGACTTTGCTTGCCAAGTCTTTAAACTTGGACTTCTCCATTGTCGAGTATTCATACTTGGACTTTCACTCGAGTCTTACTCGAGCTTAGTCAACCTTGACCTAAGGTTGATTTCTCTAACAATCTCCCTCATATGACCATGGATGTCCCAAACCATCCACTAGTCATACTATCATACATATAGTCAAATATCAAAACACCACTAAAGTCTACTCAAGCTTGGTCAACATTGATCTGGTCGATTGCACCAATAATTTCCCCCTTTTTGATGTTCGACAATACCTTTAAGTTAGGCTAAACCATAAGCCCAACTTGACTCTTTTTATGCCAAGGCATAATGAAGATTTCCTAACTTAAACCCTTCATTTCTCTCCCTTCGGCATACATAAAAAAGTCTCTCATATTCTAATGAGGTCCTTCATTCTCTCCCTTTGTCCAAATTCATCTTAAATCCCTTCATTCTCTTTAGTGATAAACCTTTATCACTAAATGAAAGATAATTTTTCACTCTCTCCCTTTTTAACCTTCATCCATCATGTCTTGATGGATAAACTCCCCTAAAGACTTGCTCCCTCTTGACCATTGCACCAACAATGTCCTTGGAGAGTTTCTAAGCCTATAAAAATATCTAAACAATAAAAAATAAAGGTAAAAGTTCAAACTTGAAATTTAAAATCCCTTAAAAATTGTCTTACACCCTAATTAACTCTCCTAATTATTTTCAATGAAAATATCACCCTTCCAGTAGTTGTCTAAGCATATTATAGGGTTAGGAGTAGTTAGGGTACTTAAGGGTGTTGATAATTAGCTAAACAAACCATGTTTATCCAAAATCAAACTCATCAGTCGACTATGTTAGTGACCAATGGACTAACACCACCACTAGTTGACTGCTTCATGAGGCAATTGACTAGTCTCTATAGTTTCAGAAATCACTTTTAAAATGGATTTCAGAAATGCATAAGTAATTCCGTTATTTTCGAAAAAACTTGAAATTTCATACACACATTACTTATGATAAATACAATGAGCGAAAAATAATTTTATATGAAAATATAATTTTTTTCGAAAGAATGATACAAAACTCAAAACCATCGAAAACTTCAATGTTTTTGCCTAACTTGTATCAATATCCTCAATGGTGATTGCTATCCAAAAATATACTTCACCAAGATTTTCTAAAATGATTCTAAAATTATTTTCAAAATCTATTTTTAATCATGGTCAATGGGATAAGTGTACATGACTTGTACATTGGTTTTTCTCATGATTTAATCGTATGATTTAAAGAGTTTAAGATCATTTTGATGTACCATATAAATACATTGAACCTAACTCATTTTTCTAACATCTTACATGTGTCTAGAGTGTTTCAATACACACACATATCATGATATAATCTTTGTGAGATCTAAATTTGGTTCTTCCTTAATCTAAGGATTCATGCAATGTTATCTAGGCATATCTATTTGATTTCCTTACCTAGTGATGATGTCCTCTTTTTTGGCCCACTAAGATCCCCTTCTTTTCTGAGAGTCCTTGTTAAAGCCTGAAGCCTCTCAATCCAATGTTGAATCTGTCACTCAAAGAGAACAGTTAGAGATGGGTCGGCGTCGCCGGCACAACCCCTTCGATACCCAAGTCAAAATAGGAAAAGTAGAATGGTAGAATGTGTAGGGGATCGTACATCACTAGAGGGGGGGGGGTGAATAACATTGTCGTTCGTTCGACGGAATTCGATCGCGTTGCTTGTCTACAATTGTCGTTAGCACAACGAAATACAAATAACAAATAACATGATAACAACAATACAAGCACACAAACACAAACACCGCGATATAACATGGTTCGAAACCTTAGGATTCATAATCCACGGGGTGAGCTCAAATGAGCTCTAGTTATGCAAACACCACCACTAATCAATACACTCCTTCTCGGAAAAATCCGGATGTGAAGAAATACAACAAGTAAACTAAGCAATACACAAATAAAAGTAAAGAAAACTTTACACTAAGAGCTTTGGATTGCTTGCTTGTTGATTGCTTTGGTTTGCTCTTGAAGGTCTGGAATGCAGCAGCAATTCCCCTCCAAATCGCCCCAAGAACCATTGGCAAAAATCTCCCCTTCGAGATCCTTATAAAGCTTCAACTTGAGCTGATTTCCGTCTATCAGTCGACTGCTCATACCCATCAGTCGATTGCTCCTGTAGCCGTTGTCTCACAACAGTTCGATCTACGCTGAAAAACTCTAACGGATACCTCAACAGTCAACTGCCCTTCCTAGCAGTCGATTGATGCTTCGATAGCCGATTGACTAGTCGTCTACTGAAGGTTCTGTGCCCATAACCAAAATCAGCAGTTGACAGCCCTCCATGCCAGTCGACTGCTCAAGGCAGTCGAGGCACCACCTCGACTGGGACTCCAGTAAAGACGCTAGTCTAGTCGCCTTGCGTCTGAGTGATTTCTCTCATGCCCCTCCCATAACCAGTCGAGATTCTGGTCGAGTGGACCAGTCGAGGTGCCTCCTCGATTAGACTCTAGTCGAGGCACTGGTTGACTTCTTCCATAGCACTCTCTTGACATCCCAAGTCTCACCACTCGACTCCACCTTACCAGTCGAGGTGCCGCCTCGACTACAACCCAGTCGAGGCGCTGATCGAGGTCACCTTGCTTTTTTTTGCCTACAAACGAAGCTCAGTTGACTGATCCAAATTGGCAGTTGACTGTTATACCTCTACACTGAGGTTTAACACTCCAAGTATGATCCTCTCATACTTACTAGATCATCCTTAGCCTAGACCTAAGCTTTCTAGCCACCTCCATCAGCCTCATGCCTATTGGATCTCTCCAAGTCATCTATGACTTGTTCATCCATACACTAGCCTTCAAGTGCTTCCATCGGCTATTGTCATGCTAACCGGGTCTACACCGCCAAGGTACATTTGGGCTTACATTGCCAAAAGATACATGCTTGGACTTTACACCGCCAAACTTATACCCTTGGACTTCCCAAATGCCAAAAACCCATGACTTGGACTTTCACCACTAAGACTACACACTTGGACTTACGTGACCAAGACTACACTCTTTGACTTCCTAAATGTCAAGTACCCGTGACTTGGACTTTCACTGCCAAGACTACACACTTGGACTTACATGACCAAGACTACATCCTTGGACTTTTCTTGCCAACTCCATGTTGGACTTTCCAAATCCCAAGACCCATTGGACTTACGCTGCTAAGAATCTACCGTTGGACTTTACACTGTCAACCCATGTTGGACTTTCCAATTGCCAAGACTCATGCTTGGACTTTCTATGCCAAGTACCCAAGACTTGGACTTTCCCATTGCCAAGACCCATGCTTGGACTTTCCATGCCAAGTACTCAAGACTTGGACTTTCCCATTGTATGGTCAACCCCATGTCAACCATATAGTCAACACATTGTCAAACAATGGTCAATTCATCGTCAAAAATCAAAATACTACTCGAGTCAAACTCGAGTCTAGTCAATCGTGACCTAGGCTAATTGCACCAACAATCTCCCCCTTTTTGATGTTGACAAAAAACACAAAAACCTAAAACCCCAAAACCTTTGAGTTAGGCCACCAAACTCAAACCAATCAAACTCTCCCAATTCTCCCAATTGGGCAATCTCAAATTCTCCCCCTTTTGACAAACATCAAAAAGGCGCTCTCCAAGGATATCAATGTCTCATATCCCAATGAGATCTTACAATCTCCTCCTTGGTCCAAAAGCATCTAGGATGCCTTCACTCTTCCTAGTGATAAGTCTCATATCACTAAATGAGAGGCAATTCTCATTCTCCAATTTCCAAAATTCTCCCTCTCATGAGGAAGAGCACATCCATCATCCCATGATGGATAAACTCTCTCCTAAAAGCTTACTTCCCCTTGACCATTGCACCAACAATGTCCTTGGAAAGTTCCTAAGACAATAGAAACCTTAAACAATAGAAAATAAGGATAAAAGTTCAAACTTAAAATTTAAACTCCTTTAGAAAATGATTTTTACCCTAATTAACTCTCCAATTCATTTTCAATGAAAATCTCACCCTTTCAATGCTTGTCTAAGCATATTAGAGGTGTAGGAGTAGTTATCTAGCCTAGGGTTATGGTCAGATGGCTTAAATCAACATTGGTAAGCTAAAAATAGTGCCAACAGTCGACTGAGAAAGCTTCCAGTTGAGTGATAGCAGTTCCAGTCGAGGCGCCGCCTCGATTGGCTTTTGAAATTTCTGAACTTCAGAAATGCATAAATAATTCTAGAAAATTCGAAAACCCTTGAAATTTTAACCACACATTACTTATGCTAAACACTATAGGAGAAAAAATAGTTTTAGATGAAAATAACTTTTAAATTCGAAGAATGATACAAAGTTCAAAACATTGAAACTTTTAATGTTTTTAGCTAACTTTGTTTAAATCTTCTCAATGATGATTGCTATCAAAAGTTAGGCTTCACTATGGTTTTTCAAAATTATTTTAACATATTTTCAAAATCTTAATTTCAATCATGGTCTATGGGCTAAGTATACATGACTTGTATACTAGCTTTCCTCATGATTTATACCTATGATTGAGATGAGTTTGAGTTCATCTAGACGCAATATCTATGCACCTTGAACTTAACTCATTTCTTAGCACCTCACATGTATCTAAGGTGTATCATTACACACACAAGTCAATTTGATGTGAGATGTGGGTTTTGTTCATCCTAATCTAAGGTCTCATGCATTTTTTTAGGCAACTCTATTTGATTCCCTTATACATAGGACTTCAAATCATGTCATAGTCCTTAAATCAATTTTTATTAATCCTAAATGCATGAATGATTATTATGGCATATAAGAAAACATAATTAAATATGTGCCAATAATCATGATGTCATGACATATAAATATAAACCTAAATATAGATGACATTAAAAATTTAAACCTAAGCATTATCATGACATATAAAATGAAATATGATGACATGACATGACATATGACAAATAAATCATGGCACATAAGAAGTAAAGGTATAAAAATACCTAATTTTTAGCATTAGTTGTCATTTGTTGGGATTAAGTTCATTTTGCCATATTACTACTTATCTCCCAAGTGTGCCAAAAATCCAAAATGGCACACTATGACCTCTAAACCTAGTTTGTGCCAATTTGATCAATTTTTCATAGTTCCCAAAATATATTGGTACATCCTAAAATCTTTAGGATAAAATTCTAACTACATTTCCAAAGTATCACATTACTTTGGAAATGACCTAAAGTGCCAACTTTGTTATGGTTATGTTAACTACCTCACCAATTCAAGCTGACACAACCTAACCCATTTAGCGTGAATCGATCACGCTCCTAGGAACCCAATATCTATTGGAGCTCCTTGGGTTTACAAGGTATTCACTAGGGATGACTTCCCTTGATACCTTCCTAATGACCCTTCTAGGCTTTAAAGCCTTGGTCAGTTTGGTCTTACCTAGGTTAACTTTAGGGGTAAGACCCCTTGTAACCTTCTTAGTGACTTCCCTAGGTTTCCTTGAAACCTTAGCCACTAGACACATACCATGGTTAGCCTTAGGGATAACTTTCCTAGTAACCTTTGGTTTTCCTAGAACAAGATTGAGTTTCATAATCAAATGGAATATTGTGGTAGGTCTTCTTGGGCTTAGGTTTGTGACCTAAACTTTTCTTACCCTTTGATGGTTCTTGCATCCTAGACCCTAGGCTTTGATCATTATACCTCTTAATTTGATTTTGTATCTTCCTAAGGGTCTTCTCCAATTTCTCAAGCCTTGACCTCAAGGCTTGGTTCTCTATCTCTAATTTTCCTAATTTTGATTTTTCATTAATCTTTTGGGAATGACACTTCCTAGCCATATGCCTACCCTTCTTAGGGTTAATGCCTAGATGATTTTCTACCTTCCTAATGGACTCCCTAGGTAGAATGGTTCTAGGGTTATTTTTCTAGATTTGTCTTTAACCCTAAAATTACAATATTTAGCACCTAGGCAAAAATATTTATTGTTACTTCTAGCATGCTTTTCATGAGCAATAGAAAGTGAATTAAAAGTATGGTTTTTAACATTAAAATTTGAAGGTGCATTATTAAAATATACCTTAGGGTTTTCTTTTAAAGTTCCCCTTACATGTGATACTCCTTTTTGGCCCTTGGGTTTTGATGCGTATGAACACGACCTCAAATCTCACGACGAAGGCCGTCGAGGACTCGAAGCGTGCACTCACACTCAACGTCCACAAGTGCACGGATGTCGTCAAGTAATAAAGATTATCGATCCCACTGGGACTGGGATTCGAATACCAAATATTTTCAGTGGTTGTAATTGTTCGGACGTAACTCTAAGAGGTTTCGATTGGTGAAGGCTATCGGTGTACTTTACTCTATACGGTGTCACACGGAGGAGGAAAGGAGTGTGTCGAGGTCTTAAAAGGTGATTCTAGGACTTCGGTTTCGCTTGTGTATCACAAAACAATGTTGTCAATTGGCATTGTCTAGACGTTTAGCTATGGTTTTGTGAAAGGGGCATCATACACTTTCCCGCAGAGCCGCCGCATCTACCGGGAGCTATCTCTGCCTAAAATGATGGGATAGACAGTACGAGGATGCCAAATCAATCCCTACGATGAACCGTTTCCGATTCCACTGCACCCTTCTATCCACAGTTATAGGAAATCAGGTTTACCCCTAAGTTCCTTGTATCAAATCCCCTAAATCTTAAATACGAGGGCTGCCACACCTCGTATCGCCTAAGCACAGCGGATAGAAAACCAAACATGCATAGATATAGTAAAAACAACTACCAATTGACAAATCAAACTCAAAGGAAAAATTTAACATGAATCAACATTGTAATGTGCACACAAGCTACTCCCTAATCTTAGAATTGAAAGTACTACTCCATGTATATGAAGGAAGAATCACAAAGAATGTTTATGTTCGAATACATAAGGAATAAAATGCAGGAACAAAGAATTACAATGCTTCCGTAGTCTTCTCTCTGGCATTGAAGGGCAAGGCGTGGACCTCCGACGACATTCCTCCTCCCCGTTGCGAGTTACCGAAGCTTTTTAGGGCTTCGACATGCCGTCCTAGCCATCGTGCCTCCCCCCTAGGGTTTGGTCGAAGCAATCCTTATATAGACATCGCCTCGGATCACTGCAAAATCCGAAAAAAGCCCTAGTCACGCAAATATGTCGGGCCTCCACACGGCCGTGTGTTTCCACATGGCCATGCCATTTGCGGTCCTAGAGTGTTGATCTCGTCCATTGGGCACGACTGTGTGAATCCACATGCCCTGGTCGTGTCCCACTCTGCGTCTAGCTATGAAATGTCCTTCTTTTGCTCAGAAAGCGCATCTTTTTAACCTGAAATGCTAACCTGCACATAAAAGTCCAACGAGCAGACCTCCAAACTAGAAAATAGTAAATGTGTGCAAAATAGAGTAACATATGCATGAAACTAACATGAAATGTAACAAGATGTGAGCAAAAACTACTCCTAAAATCCTATATGTTTTGCTCACATCAGTTTTCTTCTTCCCCCTAGGGCATTGACTTCGGTAGTGACCCCGTTGATTACACTTGAAGCACACAATGTGCTCTTTGTTTTTAATTGTTGGGGCTCCGGTCTCCTTGGCCTTTAGCACAACTTTTGTCGTCTTCTTGACCCATTTCGGACACTTGCTTTTGTAGTGTCCGGCTTCCCTACACTCAAAGCATATAATGTGATTTTTATTTTTAATTGGAATGCTTGAGTTACCTAGGTCGATGGTGGCCGGAATTGGTTCTTCACTTCTTTCTGAGGTGGATGCTTCCCCTTGATTTTGCTCCGAAGTGGAGATTCTCTCCTCCCCCTCAATCCTAGATGTGGAGGCTTCCTTCCATTCTTCTCCCACTTCTACCAATTCGGATGTTGACTCCTTCTCAACTTTTGAATCCTCACTTTCTTGTGAGGATGAGCTTTCTTCTTCGGTCTCCTTCTCTAATTGAACTGACGATGAGTCTTCATGGAGCTTTTTCAATTTTCTCCATAGCTCCTTGACATCTTGAAATTCACCTAATCTAGACACAATGTCATTAGGTAGCGAATTTAATATCATTTGTGTTACCTTATCATTTCTTTCGAAGGCTTGAGCTTACTCTTTGGTCTATCTCTTCTTCTTGAGATATTCACCTCTTGGACCTCTTGGAAGTTCGAATCCCTTCACTAGAATAATCCAATCTTCAAAGTCCATCATGAAGAAATTCTCCATTCGTGCCCTCCATTGCTAAAACCCTTCTCGTCCATAGAAAGTGTATGAAATTAGCATGTTGATGTCCTACCCATAACCGTCATTGGGCAACTCCATCCTTCTTCTTCCCTCTAGCGTGCTCCCTTAGCTGTTAAACCTTAAAGAGCGGTCTTTCTCTAATACCACATGTAGGGGATCATACGTCACTAGAGGGGGGGTGAATAGTGTCATCGTTCATTCGATGGAATTTGATCGCATTGCTTGTCTACAATTGTCATTAGCACAGTGGAATACAAATAACAAATAACACGATAACAACAATACAAGCACACAAACACAAACACCGCGATATAACGTGGTTCGGAACCTTAGGGTTCCTAATCCATGGGGTGAGCACAAATGAGCTCTAGTGATGCAAACACCACTACTAATCAATACACTCCTTCTTGGAACAATCCAGAGGTGGAGAAACCTAGTACAAATGATTACAAAAGTAATACAATGAAATACAACAAGTAAACTAAGCAATACACAAATAAAAGTAAAGAAAACTTTACACTAGGAGCTTTGGATTGCTTGCTTGTTGATTGCTTTGGTTTGCTCTTAAAGGTCTGGAATGCAGCAACAATTCCCCTCCAAATTGCCCCAAGAACTATTGACAAAAACCTCCCCTTCGAGCTCCTTATAAAGATGCAACTCAGACTAATTTTTGCCTATTAATCGACTGCTCATACCCATCAGTCGACTGTTCCTGTAGCCATTGTCTCACAATAACTCGATCCATGCTGAAAAACTCCAACGAATACCTCAGTAGTCGATTGTCCTTCCCAGCAGTCGATTGATTCTTTGGTAGCCGACTGATCAGTCATCTACCGAAGGTTCTGTGGTTGTGACCAAAACCAGTAGTCCACTGTCCTCCATGGCAGTCGACTACTCATGGCAGTCGAAGCGCCACCTCGACTGGGACTCCAATCGAGGGGTCAATCAAGTCGCCTTGCGTATGAGTGATTTCTCTCATGCCCCTCCCATAACCAGTCGAGGTTCTGGTCGAGTGGACTAGTCGAGGTGCGACCTCAACTAGACTCGAGTCGAGGCACTGGATGAGTGCTTCCATAGCACTCTCTCGACTTCCTAAGTCTCACTACTCGACTCCACCTTTGTAAAATACAGTAAAAAAAAAAATTTATGGATTAAACCTTTTAATTAATTGGGTTTAATTGGTGGGTAAATTGGGCTTAATCAAGGAAATTGTTAAGAAGTTGGCTTGGACTATCTAGTTGGGCCGAGTTCATTAGGCCCAAATTGCTGGGCCCAAATTTGCTGAATCAGTTGAGCTGAATCAAATTGGATTGGGTTTGAGTTAAACCTAAGCTAGACGAACCAACACCCATCGTCGTAAACTCTTTTAAGTCTCGATTTCCCGATCCGATTTCCCATTTCCCGTCGCATCTTCCTCTTCTCCTTCATTTCTTCGTGATTTCCTCTGCCGACCGATTCTTCTCTTCCTCGTTTCGCTGCCGTAGCCTTCCCGATCGCCGCCCCATCCGTGGTCAACCTCTGCCCGGCGTCGACAGCTTCCCTCTTCCACTGGACACCATCGTCGGCCTCGATGTCGCCGCGAGTTGACCTGCTGCCACCCCAATGCTTTTCTCCACTGCACGACGCCGCTATTTCCGATCTCCTTGTCGTTGAAGCCTCTCCCTTTCGATCTCGTCGACAGCAAGCTCCGATGAGCTTTTCTTGCCAAGGTTGTCGATTGGAGTACCACCATTTGGGAATGAATCTGGAGGTGAAAAGGGAGAGCTGGCAATTGTGAATCGTAACAGGGATTTCGATCTAGGGGGTGCGGGTGGAGCTCGATTTGTTCCGGTGAACAAGGGTGGTGCTGCTGGTGGAGTGTTGAGATCGGTAAGTTGGATGTCTTTAATTATTTCGTGAATGTTTCAGTTTGGTTGGTTGGCGATTGAGGAACTGGAAGGATGTTTTCCGATTTGAAAGTTGAGGTATCCGGTGATCTGGTGTTGATTGATGCCATGAATCGGGGATTCAATTTGTTGTGTGTTGATGGTTAGGAATCGCAGCTGTGATTTGGAAATTGACCTTTGATTTAAGTGGTATTGTGATTTGGTGCGGATCTATGTTCTGTCGATGGCTTGTTGGGTGTATGGATTGATCGGTGGAGCAAGCGGATGGGTTGTTTGGGAAGATTGTCGGTGGTAATCAGGAGGTGTAATTTGTGATGGTGGTTGTAGGTGTTTGAGGTAAGGATAGATAGGTTCCTATTTTGATTTACGTTGTAGAGGTCGATCGATTGTTGCTAACTGATTAGGGATAGTCGGAGTTGTTAACACGTATTCGGGAAAGAATGCGAATTATAGAACGAATTAGTATTTTGTTCGTATGATTATTAGAGACTTGTACTTAACCGTAATTTGTTATTGTGCAGGTTTGGGATACGAAGTAGGTCCGCGAACGTAAGGATTATTCAAGCTTCGTATCAGGTGGGTAATATCTACCTGGTCCGGTAGTTTTGATCAAATTCTAGTGCATGATCTTGGATTTATGTTTATATCTGTTTACCTTAAATCCACTCTTATTTAATCATATGCTTGTACTGCCTTGACCTTTGAGATATATACTCTGGTACTTCATTGATTATCTAGCTCGGATAGGAACTATAAACCCTATTATGTATTAGCTGATGGATGTTCAGTAAGTACAGGTGGTTAGGGTTATCTTTGTGACCTCAGATTGGGTTACTGTGTTACATCACTAGGGTTAGGCGATGAATTGGGTTATGGAGTCGATTGTTGTATCATACACATATTAGTTGTGCATCTATGGTGGATTTAGTTGTCTGTGCATAGATAAATGTGTGTGGTTGTCAGTATGTGGTTACGGACTAGAGGTCCTAGCATGATTGTATATCCATTATGGATCGTATATCTGTGTATGGTTATATGGAGGGTCGATAGTATCTCACTACTGACTAGAGGTCTTAGCATGGTTGACTATCAGATGAGTATGACTCTTTGTACGATAGAGAGAGTCTTGTGGATTGTAGTCCTTGCATAGTTGATTTTTTGTTGACCAGGACTCCCCGTGAGATAAGGAGTGTTGCGAGGATACTTGTGTGGATCTATGCATCATTACATTTGCATGCATGCTGTTGACTGGGTCTCCCTTGTGGTTGAGACGAGTCGTCAGTCATTCTGCCTCCCCGGCCACTTGGGGTAGTGGTTGTAGGGTTAAGGGCAGAGCATTGTTGTGCGTGCCATTCTCGGCCACTATGGATGGTGGTAGCTGGAGATGCGCACTTGGCCACTGTGCGGAGTGGTAGTTAGCGCACTCACCCACTATAGACGGTGGTCGTGTGATGTGCAGTTGTCCTGAGTTGGGTGCTCGTCTACTCATGGGTAGGGACGGAGCAGCTAGCAGCAGGGACCCCCGTGTGAGTAGCATATAGCTCTATGGCGGCTAGCTACTGTTTCATACTACCCAACTCGGTCACTCGAGAGTGGTGGTGGCTGGAGTCGGGATAGTTGTCATGTCGTGCCACCTAGGTCACACTGGGGTCGTGGTAGTGAGTTGGGTACGCAGGCATGACCATGCATATGCATTGCTGATATATATGTATGCATGTATTTGATATATGTTTTACATATGCCTGTGAGATGCTGCATTTGATTGAACTATGATTGCTGCATATGGTTGTTCATCATGATACATGTCATTTGCATTTTATATACTGCTATGTGTTGAGCATGATACATGCGTTGATTCAGACTGTTGTATGCATTTGATTAGCATCATGTCATTGTGTGGTACAGACCAGGTTGTTATTACAGGTGATCATATATTGTTCATATGTTGGAGTATTGGTCAGGTATGGGATTGACTTGGTACGTTATATGAGTTATGTTATTGTAAATCTGTTCAGGATGATCTAGCATCTGGTGTTACAGACCGTCAGGTACGTTGGTACATTACTTCATGTTCAGTTGATCAGTTTAGTATATATACACTGAGTATGATTTTACTGTAGTTACCTGTTATTAGAGTTGGATAGGACTGTATGTCTATTGGACTCATGCTGTATACCTGTAGATCTTCACATGTATACTTGTAGATTTCTTTACCCTATATGTTCATGCACTTTCTATATATTACCTCTGAGTTTATACTCACCACCCCGGGACCCTGGGCTTCCTGTCGCCCAGGTAACAGGTAGAAGATTCCTTGGACGTTCGGAGCTCCGCCAGCTGATCCCACCTCACACCGAATGGATGGATATGTTTTTTTCCGTATTGTTGTATTACTATGGATTGTTGGTTTGGGTTTTTTTACCCTGTATTGTTTCCGTATTTGTGATATACGGATGTGATGTACATATTTGGTCTTTGATTCGATTTCTGTTATGATTCTTGTTGTGTCAAGTCACTCCAGAGTGCACAGTTAGTCCTTGTATCTTGTTTTATCTGTCTGTATTGTTTCCACTGTGTTTGATATATTGTTATCATTATGTTATATTGTTGTTGTGGGCCTACGGGCCTTGTATTAACCCAATATGTTGCCACGTACAGGGGAGATGCCGTCCGTTTGCTTTTCGACACGGCATACTCTCGGGGCGTGACAACCTTAGCAGCCGAGATGCCGCCTCGACTACAACCCAATCGAGGTGTTGGTCAAGGTCACCTTTCTTCTTTTTGCCTACAAACGAAGCCCAATCAATTGATCCAAACTAGCAGTCGACTGGTATACCTCTACACTGAGGTTTAACACCCCAAGTATGATCCCCTCATACTTACTAGACCACCCTTAGCCTAGACCTAAGCCTTCTAGCCACCTCTATCAGCCTCATTCCTATTGGATCCCTCCAAGTCATCCATGATTTGTTCATCCATACGCTAGCCTTTAGGTGCTTCCATCAACTATTTTCATGCTAACCTGGTTTACACTGCCAAGGCACATTTGGGTTTATGCTGCCAAGACACACGTGTTGGTGCAGTAGGCACCTAAGTCGAACCTAAGTTTTGATTATAACAAAAGACACAAAGTTAAGCCCATATTGTTATCTCACGAGCTAAATCAAGTGTGCAGGAATGTAAGCTAAAGGTCAGCGACACCCAGAGGGAACCATGGTGGTCGGGCGACACCGGGAGGACTTCGGAGGGAGCCAAAGAAATAAGGTGGAGACCAGAAGCAAAAGTAACAAAGGTAAAACTTAAGGTAAACTCATGTGAGTAAGTGTAAGTAAGGTCGAGTTCTCGATACAGGGACGTCCTTAGGCGATGATCCGACTAAGACATCCCATGGAAGGTCTATGTCGAGATTGGACGGTAAGTGGCTGTCAAAATCACTTGTATTACTTGCATTTTCGAGCTAACTTTTCATTGCAGCTGAAAACCCTAGCAACAGTTGACTGATAGCTTGTATCAGTCGACTGCTGCCTCAATCAGTCGACTGCTAGGGTTGAGCAGTCGACTGATGTTCAAATTCCAACCTCAAGGAGAGTCAAAACCTCATCCCCTTATCTTAGGGTGAGGTGGATTTTGAAGATAAGGCTTAAGCTCAATGTCTAGGGTTCTCAAAGGCTATAAAAGAAGGTGTGTTCTTCACCATTTTCATCATCTCCAAGCTTCCAAGGTGCTCTCGTAACGTCGCTCTTCTACGATGATCTTCCTATGACAAAGTGCTACTGAATCTCCAACGATCCGAGCTCAAATTCTCAATTACTTAGTCATTGGTATAAGCTTTTCATTTCTTGTACTTTAAGTTCTTAATCAAGCTTGTTCTATCATCATGTTATCTTTTATGAGGAGAGGGGGTTTGTCTCTCTACCTCTAATCTTTCGAAGGCTTTTGAGTTTTGTAATCATCGTCTCTTACCTCCAATGAGGAGGAGACATTTTTAGTGGATTGCCCTCGGTGAAGTGATCTAGGATCACTAGGGCCTTGGATTAGCAGCTGAAGGTTGTGAACCAAGTAAAAATAAATTATGTTATTTAGTTTCCGCTATGTACTTTCTTTACAATTTGTTTTTGTTCGAACGAAAAAGAAATGAGTTTTTACGTGCACTATTCACCCCTCCCCCCTCTAGCGCTCATTTTGATCCAACAATTGGTATCAGAGAGGGGGCACTACGATTTGGTGAAACCACCAATCTAGCAATATTTTACAGATTTTTCTTTTTCTTTTTTGTTTTTCGACTTTTTTGTTTCGTTTAAATTCATTCTCCCGCACTACTAATCCAAGACGAAAGTTTTGGTACATTTGCTTGTTTTTGTCATTGCAAGGTATTTTCTCTCTTTTCTTAAATGACCCATCTCGAAGGGTTTAGCATCATTCAGCCTCCGTTTTACAATGGAGACGACTTCCGTTACTGGAAGGGTCGGATGGAGTGCTTCCTAAAGACCCAAATCGAGATGTGGATCGTAATCCAAATCAGATTCACACTTCCTACTAATAAAGTGGGTGAATAGTTGGATTACGATCAATGGATGAACGCCATGAAAAGACAAATGGAAGCCGATGCCAAGGCGACCCAAATTCTTCAATATGGCTTGTCCAAAGAGGAGCTAAACCGCATCGGCCCCTTCATCAGTGCGAAGGATCTATGGAACAAACTCGTAGAACTACACGAAGGAACCGGCGACACGAAGGTGTGTAAACACAACTTACTTTTCAATAAGTTGTATAACCTTAAGATGCAGGAACATGAGAAAGCAACACAACTACACGCTCGTATACAAGACATTGTCAACAGCCTGCACTCCATCAGACAAAAGGTCAAAAACCGAGACCTTATAAGGTATGCACTTAATGCTTTTCCTAGGACTACCTTGTGGGCATCCATGGTCGATGTCTACAAGGTTTCTAAGGACCATTCTAAGATTAGACTAGATGAATTATTCTCTAAATTCGAACTTCATGAACAGTCTAATTCGGCTCCCGAGAAAGGTATTGCCTTACTTGCAGGTTCGAAGACGAAGCCTGCAAACAAACCACCCCCCCCAAGGAAGAGGACGAGTACGAGTCGGAGGTAGACCCCGAGATGGAAATCAAACTGGTTAATCTAGTTCGAAAGATGATCAATGTAGGGTCGATATGTTGGCTGACTAGAGGGGGGTGAATAGCCTAATACGTAGACGGTGGAATTTTCTCGTTGATTGCTCGTCTACAAATTCATTAGCGCAAGTGGAAGTATAAATAATAAAGACAAAGCAATTACAAGAATACAAATGCTAACACAAAGTCGTAACGTGGTTCACGGCTGCGTCACTAATCCACGGTCCAATTCGTCCAAGGTGAATCACGCCTCAATCTATCCACTAGATCTCTCCTTTGCACCAAGCTAGGTGGAGGTAACCTCTTTTACACAAGAACACTCCTCTTACAAATATAATGGAAATAAACTCAAGTAAGAGGATGGAAAAACTTTAGGGCACTTTGGAAGAGTTTAGAGAATGAGCATTAGGCTTCCAAAGCCCCACACCCTTCCTCTTTATAGAGGAAGAGGGTTTCTTCCCGTTGACACAGGAGCAGTCGACTGAAGTCCCTATCAGTCAACTGGTCCTGTAGTCGTTGCCCAATAATGGATGCTTTGCACGTTGGCTTTCACCCAACGGCTCCATCATCAGTCGACTGATGTCGACCTCCAGTCGAGTGCTCACGAGATCGACTCGCTTCTGTGCCCGAAACCCTTGCGACCAGTCGACTGATGCCTTCATCAGTCGACTAGTGGTCTCGCAGTCGACTGTCATTCCATAGCAGTCGACTGTTGGAACTTGAACCGGACTCGAACACTAGTCGAGTCACAGTCGACTTAGAGTAGTCGACTACCATAACATGGTAGTCGACTGATGTCGAGAAATCTCATCTGACACTTAGCCAATTGGCCAAGTTTCACCTAAGAGCTCTACCCCTTCCCGGGTTACATTCGCTCACTCTCATCCCTTGGAGTCCCTCGCCTTTGAAGTTGTCTTCGTCTGACCACGTCCCTCGGATGCGCTAAGCACACGGCTCTGCAACACCATCCTTCGCATCTCGCCCTGAAGTCTACTTCCTCCGGCTTCACTCCAAGCTCCTCGTCCAGCGGGCCCACGGATGCTCCAAGCGTATGGCTTCCGCAAAGCCATCCTTCACCAACTCAAGGACTGAGTCATGAGATGTGAAACTCGCCAAGGCTCCATGTGCAAATTACTAAGTTCTGCAAGACTCCAACGCACATATCAAATCCAAACATCCTAACTTAAACCCTTTGCCACACACATCAAAACCATATCACGGGTTGATTGCACTAACAATCTCCCCCTTTTTGATGTGTGACAATCCGTTTAAGTTAGGTAAAACATTTAATAAAAATACTAAGGTAAGAAAGCATGTAAATAACATGATTAGCAACTCTCCCCCTTAATACATGAAACTCCTCCTAAATATAATTCCCCCCTACTTAAACATATATATTTCTTTCCCTTTAACACCATCAAAAATATTAAACAATGTTTATATAAACATAACATCAAGTTTAGAGGGAAACAAAAGCCAAATCATGCCTTAAAATCAGATAAAAGAGGTTATTGGGCATGTTATCAGTCGATCAGTCGACTAGTTCAGACTACCAGTCGACTGACACTCTGATTTCGGATTTTTCTGATTTTCATGGTGAATTTAAGAAATACATTAGAAAATCTACAAAATTCAAAAAATCATGAAATTTAGGGAACACATTTCTTTTAAGGTTCTTTATCAATGAAAAATAGTTGTCCATGAAAAATCATTATATTTTCAAGTATTTGCCAAAAATCCAAAAGTTTCAAAAATAACAAGGTTTTTGATCAAGTTTGTATCACTTTTAACACCTAGTTTTGTTTTAAATTGTTTCAAAACATGAAGACTCAGGTTTTAAAGTAAGAAATTGTTTTGAAAACATATGAAATATCCAACCATGATCTTTGGGCAATATGTCTATGATTTAAATATAAGTCTTCCCCATGATTGGTCTATTATTGCTATTTTGACACTTTACATGACCATCTAAATGCCATAGGCATTAGTGGACATTTGTATCATCCTAACATCTCACTCATGCTAAGTTTTCAATCAAGGTAGCCTATGATGAGTGTGAGATGTATTATAAAGGTATTTGTATATACTTAACCATTACTTTCATGCAATTCTATACAAGGTTAAGTATCATCCTAACATGTCACATGATCATAAAGATATATATGAATTAATTTTACATTATGATCATGAAACAAATGTATTCATCAATTTATAATCATGCATTAGGTATAAAGTCATGATAATAAATCAAGTATCACCCAAAGCATGATTCAAACTCTAATGCCCATGATTATATGTCAAATATCAAGATCATAAATCATGATTGCAAACATACATAGCAATTCCATTAACTATCATGATTTAAGCATTATTATCAATTTATGGGCACATTATCATCACCCAACACTATGCAAAAAATATATAGGTCATGAGTATCACATAACACTAAGTGTTGAGCATGATTTAAACTATTTAAGGGTGCATTATCATCACCCAACACTATTTCAAAAATTTTGTCCCGCCATCCTAAGTCAACCAAAATATGATATACATAAATTCCATATGGTTGACTATCCTAGGGTTTTCTTAACCCTTAAGGATGGATTTAGGAACCCAAAATAAGTTCTTTCCTATGGGGTTCACTAAAAATTCCTTAGGGATCCATTTTCTAGCTATTATTTTCTTTTTATCTTGACCCCTTGCAATTAAGCATTTACAGGTCTTTTCATTTTTATTTTCTTTATATCCTAGGCCTTTCTTGTTGAAGCTTGCCCTTTGGCTCCCTATAATCATGTTAAGGGTGTTGGAGCCTATAGTGAATTTTTCTAGGGCCTTGGTCAAGTGGTCTACCTTTTCCCTTAGGACCCTATTTTCTTCAATGCATGCATCATTAACATCAAGAGGCATATAATCATGTGAGCATGCATCATTAAGACTAGAAGAAATATTATCATTTACATTTAAGCATGCTTTTTCTAATTTTTCTTCTAAGTTCTTAATTTGATCTAGCATGCATTTGTTCTTTTTCTTTGCCCTAAACAAGTCCTTAGTGAGGCTAGAAATAATTGACATAACTTTCTTGGGGGAAAGATTTATTACCTCACTTACCAAATCCTCTTCCGATGATGAGGATGTAGAAGAAGCTCCCCCTTCACTCGAGCTCTCCTCACTTGAGCTCGCTTCTTCATTTTCGGAGGAAGAGGAGTCTAGGTCATCAAAAGTCATTAGGGCAAGGTTTGAGTAGACATGTTCTTCCTCTTCGGATGAGGATGAGGAAGAAGGATCATCCCATGTCTTTGCTTTTAGTGCCTTGGCCTTCTTCTCTTCTTCCTTCTTCTTGCTCCCCTTCTTCTTCTTCTTTTTTTCTTTCTTTTTCCTCTCCTCTTTGCTCTTGTTCAAGAGGGGACAATTGTCCCTTATGTGTCACTCTCCTTGGAAATTATAACAAATTACCTTCCCCCTTGGTCTTCTCCTCCTATCATTAGATTTATTAAATTTAAAAATTTTCAATGCACGCCTTACCTTCCTTACCATGTAGGCTTCTTCCGTGCTATCCATGGAGGAGGAGGATGCTTCATTGGAGGAGGAGGGAGTCTCCATCTTTTTCTTCCCTTTGTTGGCCATCAAGGCTACTCCTTTTGAAGATTGAAATCTTGTCTCTTCTACTACTCATTCGAGCCTTGTTTTGTGGAGCTCCATGGTTGAGAAGAACTCCTCCATGGTGCTCACTTCTAAATTCTTGGACATGTAGAAGGAGTCCACCATTGAGCTCCATCTTGAGGACCGAGGGAAGGCATCTATTGCCTTCATGAGCATGTCCCTATTTGAAAGCTTCTCCCCTACACTAGATAAACTGGTTATTATCTCTTTAAATCTAGAGTGTAGTGAGGTTACCTTTTCTCCCTTTTCAAGTTTGATATTCGTTAGTTGGGAGTGGAAGAGGTCTCTCCTTGCAAGATTGGCCTCCGAGGTACCTTCATGAAGCTCTACTAGCTTCTCCCACATCTCCTTGGCACTAGAGCATTCCCCAATCCGGTTTACTTCTTGTTGGGGGAGTACGTTGAGGAGATGGTGCTTAGCCTTTGAATTTGCAAGGTGCTCTTCTCTTTGCTTTTTAGTCCACCTTGATTTGTCTAGTATTCTCCCCTCTTCATCCCTAGGCATCTCAAAACCGTTTTCCATTATAAGCATAATATTGAAATCAGTTTCAAAGAATACCTCCATTCGCTTCTTCCACCAAGCGAATTCTCCTTCGAATTTCGGCAGATGAATGTTCGAGTCGGCCATCTCTTGATATAGTGCTTGTGTTGGCGGTTAGTCCTCAACAAGCGCCTTGGATCTGATACCACTTGTAGGGTCGATATGTTGGCCGGCTAGAGGGGGGTGAATAGCCTAATACGTAGACGGTGGAATTTTCTCGTCGATTGCTCGTCTACAAATTCGTTAGCGCAAGTGGAAGTATAAACAATAAAGACAAAGCAATGACAAGAATACAAACACTAACACAAAGTCGTAACGTGGTTCATGGTTGTGCCGCTAATCCATGGTCCGATTCGTCCAAGGTGAATCACGCCACAATCTATCCACTAGATCTCTCCTTTGCACCAAGCTAGGTGGAGGTAACCTCTTTTACACAAGAACACTCCTCTTACAAATATAATGGAAATAAACTTAAGTAAGAGGATGGAAAAACTTTAGGGCACTTTGGGAGAGTTTAGAGCATGAGCATTAGGCTCCCAAATCCCCCACACCCTTCCTCTTTATAGAGGAAGAGGGTTTCTTCCCATTGACACAGGAGCAGTCGACTGATGTCCCTATCAGTCAACTGGTCCTATAGTCATTGCCCGATAACGGCTGCTTTCCACGTTGGCTTTCACCCAAAGGCTCCATCATCTGTCGACTAATGTCGACCTCCAGTCGGGTGCTCACGAACTCGACTCGCTTCTGTGCCCAAAACCCTTGCGACCAATCGACCGATGCCTTCATCAGTCGACTGGTGGTCTCGCAGTCGACTGTCATTCCATGGCAGTCGACTGTTGGCACTTGAATCGGACTCGAACACTAGTCGAGTCACAGTCGACTTAGAGTAGTCGACTACCATAACATGGTAGTCGACTGATGTCGGGAAATCCCATCCGACACTTAGCCAATTGACCAAGTTTCACCTAAGAGCACTACCCCTTGCCGGGTTACATTCGCTCACTCTCATCCCTTGGAGTCCCTCACCTTTGAAGTTGTCTTCGTCCGAACACGTCCCTCGGATGTGCCAAGCGCACGACTCTGTAGTGCCATCCTTCATGTCTCATCCTGAAGTCTACTTCCTCCGGCTTCACTCCAAGCTCCTCGTCCGGCGGTTCCTCAGATGCTCCAAGTGCACGGCTTTCGCAAAGCCATCCTTCACCGACTCAAGGACCGAGTCATGAGATGTGAAACTCTCCAAGGCTCCATGTGAGAATTACTAAGTCCTGCAAGACTCCAACGTACATATCAAATCCAAACATCCTAACTTAAACTCTTTGCCACACACATCAAAACCATATCACGGGTTGATTGCACTAACAATCAAGAGTCGAAGATGACTCATCAATCAAACCAAAGAAGGTAAATCTAAATCTAATTCTAATTTTAGATGTTTTGAATGTAACAGGTTCTGACACATCAAATCAGAGTATCCGAAACTCAAGAACAAAGCACCCAAGTTCAAGAAAGTGCTTGATGTTATTTGGGAAGAATCGTCGGAGGAGGAAGATGATGACCTCGTCTTCATGGCGAAGCCGACCGATCCCGAACAAGAGTCTGAACTCAAGGAAGAGTCCGAGTTCGGATATGACGACAAGTTACTATTCAAGACAAGTCACGGATCTACATCCGGTTCAAAAGGGTCACTTAAGGTAAGTCGATCCTTACTTAGCACATTATATAGTGAAATTAAATTCTTAACTAGAAATTTAGCTAAGTCCAAGTCCAAGTCGAGACCTTAGTTGTGTTGGGTTTCCGGCACCGCGGCGTGTGTGTGTTCGATCATGTTTCGTAAACATGAGCACAGCGGAAGCAATAAAAATAATAAATACTCCTATTTATTACAACACACACAACACACGCATGCTATTACAACAAGTGTAGACATAACCGTAAATTAAAATTGCAACAAAAGGAAATTAAACTACGTTATACCTTCCGTATGACGTGTAGCGGGAACGGCATCAACCGGAACGATCCTCGTAAGAATCGTCTCTATCCGTATCCACGCCGAGCTCCTCGGGATGACTTCGCTAAGTCACGAGCTTCGTCTTCGTACGGGTTACTAGCCTCGTGTTGAAGACGACGTGATCGAGAAATGATCACGATCCGAATCCAAATTCGGATCCAAAATGAGTTCTCAAAACTCGCTTCTCCGGAGAGGTATTCGTCAACCGTTTGACGAATCCTTCGTCCTCCACCTCAGAGGATTACCGGAGATCAAATCCCCGGTATGTTAGCCGCTGTCGGAGCACTAACCGTCATCCAAACGACGCTCCGACGAGAGGAGGAGAAGCTGTCCAGAAAACTAGACAGCTTGGTGGAGGAGTAGGCGCCGGCCAAAACAAGGAGAGAAAAACCTCACCTTGATGCCAAACCTATAGGAGATCACCGGAGGGTCGCCGGAGGTTCACCGACTGAAGCTTGGTCGCCGGCAAGGAGCTAGACGGCAGCACAATCAAGCTGGGCGGCAAGGAGGTTGGGTGGCACAACCAAGTTGGGCGGCAACTCCTTGGAGGCTAGGGTTTTGATTTTGGATTAGGGTTTAACAATCCCTTAAGCCCTCTTTTATAGAGAACTAATTCTCTTAATGGTTAATGGATTATATCCATAAAGCCCGTTAACCCGCTCCATTAGGATAAGTTAAAATAAACCAAACCATGATGGTTTATTTTAAGTTAAAATGAACCGAACCAACTTTTGGTTCATTCGTTTAAAATAAACCAAACCCTTTGGTTTATTCTTATCCATTGGATTAGAACCAAACCATTTTGGTCCATCCATTACGTCTTCATAAGACGCAGCCCATCCACGCTTCCATTGCGACTGAAACGATTTCATGCTCGCTTTATGTTTGGTCCAACCAAACCTAGTTTCTCTCGGTCTGAGAATCCCATTCTCAAGCTCGTTTTAAATCCTTTGGATTACACTCGTTGTGCGTGTGACCAAATAGGTTCTCGGTTTATGTTGGCCATCTATAATTAACCATTAATTATAGAACGATCATGAGTGGCACCTAGTAGTACATCATGATCCCCAATTAACCGAAAAGATCAGCGGTTGATCCGTAACTATTTCAAACCCTTGATGCTCGAATGAATCGTGCCCCATTCCCTTCACTCATCTTATACCCACTTGGTTCTGTGACATGGTCTATTGTGTCACCCCCACTAGGTCGACTACGTCACACCTAGCCCAAGTATCATTTCCTCGTCCTCACGTTCTAGTTACTCCACATGTATCGAAGAGTACTTTACTCTAAACATGTAATGCTTTGGCCAAAGACTTTAGTAACAATCCGACGAGAGGCCATGGGTATACATCTCCTCGCAAGGAGTGGTGAATCCTTTATAGGCTATTCAAACACCTTCGATCACTTCGACTTATACCCAATCATCCCGGGTCCACATCTCCTCGGAGATGTTTGCTTAAGATGTCAAAGCATAAATCTCCATGATCAAGATGACTTGAATACCGCAAGTCAAAGGAACATCGCACTTAAGCCACAGTAAGAACTTCATTGACATATCTATATATGCAGAGAACCATATGAAGTCTTACGGCTGGTCACTCCAATGAACTAGTTACCATAACTAGCATCCACGATTAACTCCGGACATCACAATGTCTCCAGCCAGTGAGAATCAGCTGCTTGGATACACCAAGGAGTATACCTCGTGCTAGTCTCGACAGAATTTATGGTGTCCAAATCCATCAATTCATCGACTAGGGATAATTCCGATACATCACAATTACACATGTAGAGATACTCACTAGTTGTGATCCAATCACAAATTCTCTCATGCTGTGAATCGTATCGTGGACATTCAGTAAATGAGTTTAAGATCCAATCAAATACATAAAACATGTATACTCAAATAGTGAATCATCATTTATCATATAAATGGTTCATACATAAGGCGATTGCCTTAGGACATCTCTCATATATTACTAACAAGTTGAGGAGGTTAAACTCCTTAAACACGAGGTCTCCCTAACCTCTTTGACTAGTCAAGTTCAAGAGGAGGACTCAACTCGAGTTGAAAAGCTCGAAGTTGAGAACTCACTTTTGAAAAGTCAAGTTGAAGACCTTAGGCATACATTGGAAAGGTTTACTTTGGAATCCAAGGGACTTAAACTTTTACTTGGATTGCAAAGGGTCGTGTACAATAAGGCCGGACTTGGGTTTAGCTCAAATACGACTAACAAGTCATATATGTCGATTGTAAGTCGAAATAAAAAACATGTCCAAGCATGGGTCCCTAAGATCGTTTTGATTTCTAAATTAGGATCTAACTAGTACTGGGTTCCCAAGGACCAAATCCACTATGTGGAAAGACCGAACGAATTAAATGGTCCAGGGGGAGCTTGTACAAAATTTGTTTATGCTATTGATTAGACTTTGCATGCTTAGGTATTTTTCTTTTTATTTTTAGAATGGTTAGATAGGACCTATAACTAGTCAATTCTTGACAACATAGTACTAGGACGTGGCGAGATAATAGTACTCTAGGGAAGCGAAGTCCCATGTGTCCAAGTTAGATAAAGCGTATCTAGCTCAGTGCACTCGACTAAGTGGAATTAGCTGAAGCTGCCTCGCCGTATCCTTAACTAGTTAGACGAGGAAATAATTTTAAGTGAATCAAGTTATCATTTTCCCAAACTTGGCTTTGTCTAAGGAAGTGGTCGTTGTTCCAATCAAAGAAGGCCTCTGTGCCTCGCCACGACCTAAAAGCCAATTGCTTGAAAAGGTGACTTGACGAGCTTAGGGTGAAATCCGAATCTAACACAAGGTTGACTAGTTTCAATTCATTAAAGTTAATCAAGTAAAATTGTAGTCATCTCACAAGAACACATAAGGATAACGTGGACTAATAATCTTCAACCAACCTTTAAATTCCAATATCCGATCCAACTACTATATGTGTAGGATCAATGGATGTTGGACAATGGGTGCTCCCGATACATGACTGGAGATCAACTGAAGTTTTCAAATATTAGATTCAAATGACAAGGATCAGTAGCTTTCGGAAACAACTACAAGCTCAAAATCTTTTTGATCGAGGTTTTCTATCGTTGAATTTTACATTAATAGAAGAGAGGGTTTGTCTCTCTATCTTTTTCTTTCGAAGGTTTTTGTAATCGTCTAACTCCTACCTCCAACGAGGAGGAGTGTTTTAGTGAATTACCCTCCGTACACGGTCTAGGACCGTTAGGGCCTTGGAGTAGTAGCCGAAGGCTACGAACCAAGTAAAAAAACATTTGTCTCCTTTTATTTATCATTTATCTTTCCGCTGTAATTAATTGTCTACTCGGGTTTTAACGAACGAAACGAAAGAAAAGTTTTTATCTCTATTCACCCCCCCTCTAGCGATCCGCTTCGATCCAACAATTGGTATCAGAGCCGGGGACGCTTAGATTTGGTGAAACCACGAATCTAGCATTTTTTACAGATTTTATTTTTCGTTCATTTAAATTTTTCTCCCGCACTACTAATCCAAGATGAAGTCTTGGTACTCTTCGTTTGGTTTTGTTTTGCAAGTATTCGCTTTTGGAGTAGCCGACGGTAAAATGGGCATAACTTTTCGTACAAGTTGACCCACGAAATGGGCTACCTACCAAAACGAAGCTCTCAGAGAGATATACACTTATTATGAGGGTAAACCCTCGTAACAAGCTTTCTTCATCCCCAAAAACCATCGTTTAGTACCATTTCCGGGACATCGAAGGTTGTAAGTGCTCATCTTTTATTTTAGTTGGTTATTTCTCGTTTATTCCTTTTGTTTCTTTTCATTTCCTACATTACTAATCCAAGGCGAAGTCTTGGAACCTTTTTCGTGTTTTTTTTGGTATTTTTTTATGCAAGGTTTCCCTTCCAAATGGCCCATCTCGAGGGGTTTAGCACCGTCCGACCTCCGTTTTATAACGGAGATGATTTCCGTTACTGGAAAGGTCGGATGGAATGTTTTCTCAAAACCCAAATTGAGATGTGAATCATAATCCAAACGGGATCGACACTTCTGACTAATGAAGTGGGTGAATCCTTGGATTATGACCAATGGACCATTGCGACAAAATGACAAGTCGAAGTCGACGCTAAGACAACTCAAATCCTTCAATGCGGCTTGTCCAAGGAGGAGCTAAATCACGTCGGCCCCTTCATAAGTGCAAAGGACCTTTGGACAAAGCTAGTGGAGCTACAGAAGGGACCGATGAAGCCAAGGTATGTAAGCGTGATCTTTTATTTAATAAACTATATAATCTAAAAATGCAGGAACACGAGTCCGCGACACAACTTCACGCCTGCGTCAAAGACATAGTCAACAATCTACACGCGATCGGGCAAAAGGTCAAAAACTGCGACCTTATAAGGTATCTCCTAAACTCCTTTCCGAGGACTACCTTGTGGGCATCCATGGTCGATGCCTACAAGGTCTCCAAGGATCTTTCGAAACTTAGGTTAGATGAACTATTTTCTAATTTTGAACTTCATGAGCAGTCTAACTCGGAACCCGAGAAGGGTATAGCAATTTTTGCAGGTTCAAGGAAGAAAATCGCAAGCAAGCCACCCCCGAAGGAAGAAGAGGATGAGTTCGATTCGGAGGTCAACTCGGAAATGGAGGCCGAACTAGTCAACCTAGTTCAGAGGATAGTCAAGGGCCGAAAATGAACTGTCACTCGACCCAATGAAGGTAAGCCTAAAAGTTCAAATATTAGATGTTATGAATGCAACAGGTTTGGACATATCAAGTCTGAATGCCCAAAACTCAAGAGCAAAGCACCAAAACACAAAAAGGCACTCAACGCTACTTGGGAAGAAGCATCCGAGGAAGAAGATAATGATCATGTTCTCATGGATAAACCAGTGGAATCAGAGACGGAGTCAGAACCGGAACTTGAATCAGAAACCGAAGACGAGTCGGACTGCGAAGCACTATTCAAGATAAGCCACGGATACGCATCCGGTTCAAAAGATATACTCAAGGTAAGTCGGTCTCTCATTAGTACACTTTATAGTGCAATTAAGTTTTTAACTAGAAAGTTAGCTAAGTCTGAGTCCAAGGTCAAGACCCTAGTTGAGGAAGTTAAACTCCTCAAACACGAGGTCTCCCTAACCTCTTCGACTAGTCGAGTTCGAGAGGAGGACTCAACTCGGGTTGAAAAACTCGAAGTTGAGAACTCACTCTTGAAGAGTCAAGTCGAAGATCTTAGGAATATGTTGGAAAGGTTTACTTTGGGATCCAAAGGACTTGACCTCCTACTTGGATCACAAAGGGTCGTGTACAACAAGGTCGGGCTAGGGTTTAGCTCAAATACGACCAACAAGTTGTATATGTCGATTGTAAGTCGATATAAAAAATGTGTCCAAGCATGGGTCCCTAAGACTACCTTAATTTCAAACTTAGGTTCGAACCAGTACTGGGTTCCCAAGGACCAAATCCACTATGTGGAGAGATTGAATCGATTCAACGGTCCAGGGGGAGCTAGTACGAAACTTGTTTGTGTTTTAACCTAGAAATTGCATGCTTAGGTTTTTATTTAGTTTGATTTTCCTTTTTAGAATGGTTAGATAGGACTATAACTCGTCAATACTTGATAACATAGTACCAGGATGCGGCGAGATGATAGTACGCTAGGAAAGCGGAGTCTTGTGTATTCGAGCTAGATAAGGCGTATCTAGTTCGGTGCACTTCACTGAGCAGAACTAGCTGAAGCTACCTCGTCGTATCCTAGACTAGTTAGACCAGGAAGTGGTCTTAGGTAAGTCAAGTCTCTATTTTCTTAAAAATGGCTTTGTCTAAGGAAGTGGTCGTTGTTCCGATCAAAGAAGGCCTCTGTGCCTCGCCACGACCTGGAAGCCATGATCTTGAAAAGGTGACTTGATGAGCCTAAGGTCAAATCCGAATCTAACGCAAGGTTGACAAGTGTTTAAGTCATTAAATTTAAATCAAGTAAAATTGGAAGTCATCACACAAGAACATATAGGGTTAACGTGTTTGATCATGTAGACATGGGTGAGATGATTTAGGTTAATAATTTTCAACCAATCTTTGATAAATCCAATATCCGATCCAACTACCTTGCATGTAGGATCAATGGATGTTGGGCGATGCTGGTTGCTCAGCACATAGCAGGGGATCAACTCAAGTTTTCGAAGCTTCGATTCAAACGACAAGGATCGGTAGCCTTCGGAAATAACGACAAGCTCAAAATCATCGGATCAGGTGATATTGAGCTTAACTCAAATTTTGTTATTCAAAATGTTTTATTAGTAGAAAATTTTCAATATAATTTACTTAGTGTAAGCCAATTGTGTGATAATAACTATAAGGTCATATTTCTAGAAAATGAATACGTAATTAATACAAATGAAACTTCTAAAACAATTCTTAAGGGAACTAGAAATAACAATATTTACACTATTAACTTAACTAACTCCTCAACTAAGTGTCTTATGACACGGCAAGAGGAATCATGGTTGTGGCACCGACGACTCGGTCACTCACACCCAAGACTCATCCACAAGATGAGTCAGAGTGACTTAGTCAGAGGTTTGCCTAATCTCAATAACTTGGACAATAAAATATGTAATGTTTGTCAATAAGGTAAACAATCTAGGACACAACATCAACTAACTAATCAAGAACGAACCAAAAGTGTGCTTGAGCTCCTACACATGGATCTATTTGATTCACACGGAGCTAAGTCACTTAATGGGAGTAAATTCTGCTTAGTCATAATTGATGACTATTCTAGATTTACTTGGGTTAGGTTCATCAAACACAAAAGTGATACCCTAGATCAATTAATCAATCTATTTAAATTAATAGAAAATCAACAAAGCATTAAAATCAAAAGACTTAGGACTGATCATGGTGGTGAATTCGAGAACCATAGGTTTACAGAATTCTGTAACCTAAATGGATACCACCATGAGTTCTCTTGCCCTAGAACTCCACAACAAAATGGCCTAGTAGAATGCAAAAATAGAACCCTACAAGAAACCGCTAGGACAATGTTAAACGAGTATAACATACCCGATAGGTTTTGGGCAGAAGCCGTGAGTACGACATGCTATGTCCAAAATAGAATCCTTATGGTAAAGAGGCACCTTAAGACCTCATACGAGATTTATCACGATAAAATACCTAATATCAAGTACTTTAGGGTATTTGGGTGTAAGGTACATATCCTAAACACTAAGGATTACCTAGGGAAATTTACATCCAAAACCACGACCGGAATCTTTCTAGGATACTCGACTACAAGTAGAGCTTATAGAGTATATAACCATGACACCCTTAGAGTCGAAGAGACTATTAATGTAGTATTTGATGAAGGACACGAACCTACAAAACCCTCGGCAACCCCAATTAGCGAGCCGATTCATACTAGACCTAACTCTGATCCGGAGATCAGGTCTAGTGTTAATCCTAATCTAAGTCAACCAAGTCACTCTAATGACCAAGTGATGGATGACTCTAACCAAACTAGAACTCAAACGAGTCATCCTATTGATCAAGTTGTAGACTCAAACCCAAATCCAACTAGGACTCAAACGAATCATCCTATCGACCAAGTGATAGGTGATCCAAATCTAGGAGTTCGAACTAGAGCCTCATACAGAAACCTTAGTCAAATCTCCTTAATTTTCAAAATTGAACCCAAGACTATTGACCAAGCTCTTCTTGATCCCAATTGGATTATTGCAATGCAAGAAGAGTTGGCTCAATTCACTAGGAACGAAGTATGAGAATTAGTACCACCACCTAAAGATAAAACAATCATTGGAACAAGGTGGGTGTTTAGAAATAAACTTGATGATAAAGGTGAAGTAAAGCTAGACTAGTCGCTAAAGGATTTAGTCAAGTCGAAGGTTTAGATTACGACGAGACCTATGCCCCAGTAGCTAGATTAGAGTCCATTCGAATGTTATTAGCGTATATAGCACATCTAGAATTTAAGTTGTTTCAAATGGATGTGAAATCTACGTTCTTAAATGGATACATTAAAGAAGAAGTTTATGTTAGTCAACCCCCCCCCCCCCCCCCCCCGGTTTCAAAAGTTTAGACAAACCTTACCATGTCCTTAGGTTAAAGAAAGCTCTATATGGACTTAAACAAGCTCCTCGAGTTTGGTACGAGAGACTTTCAATTTATCTTAAGTCCAAAGGTTTTAACCAAGGTGTAGTTGTCCCAACTCTTTTCGTAAAAACCTTAGGTAAAGACATATTCATAGCCCAAATCTACGTAGTGAAGGGAGTTGCTTCGGAGGCTCATTGGCTCCCATGTCCCCGGATTAAAATTTTCACTAATGAAAGAACTAATCCGGATGGGATGAGTTTCCTTAGCACAACCAATTCGTCGTCGTGCTAACAACTTGAGTGATCGCTTGAACAAACTAGTTGTTCAAGCAACACAACTCTTCTAGTTGGTTAGCCATGGAAGAGACGGTGGACGGATCACCGGTTTTTGTGTTTGTCTTCGGGGTCCATGATTATACAAAATATATACAAATGCACACTTGTATAATCAACACATAAAAGAACATGCTAAGATCAGAAAATAAAGTTGTAAAACTTTTATACCTCACAATCTTCTACCGTATGTCCTATCCTCCTCGTGGACGTCGTGTGGGCGAAGATCCTCCACGAGTAGAAGCCTCCTAGATCGCATTCTTCCCTTCCTTGTTCGCTGTGAACAAAGAGAAGAACCAAACAAAACTCCTTCTCCTTTCTAGAACCGGCCACCAAGCCAAGGAGCTCAATGTAACCGCCGGCCAAGGAGTGAATGGTTGAGCGTCGACCAACCTTGTGACAATGTTGCCGCCGGCCACCTAGAAGTTGGAGAAGCGACGGCCACCAAGAAGTTGGAGAACCGTCGGCCACCAAGGAGAAAAGGAGGAGGAAGAGGGCCGTCCAAATCAAGGAAGAAGAGGGAGTGAGTGCCGGCCACCAAGGAGAAAAGAAGGAAACCCTAATCTCCTTTCTTGTTTCTGCCCAAACCACTTCCAAAACCCTTGCCGCCTAAAACACTTGAGAGGCAAAACCCTAATCCAAGAGAACCATCATTGCCGCCCAAGCCTTAGCCCTCTATTTATAGAATTGGGCTTAAGCCTCCTTTAATCTCCACCGTCGGATCTAGGGATTTAATCTCCACCGTCGGATCTAGGGTTTTATCCCAACCGTCGGATCTAGGGTTTCATCCCAACCTTCGGATCTAGGGTTTCATCCCAACCGTCGGATCTAGGGTTTCATCCCAACCATCGGATCTAGGTTTTCATCCCAACCATCGGATCTAGGGTTTCATCCCAACCGTCGGATCTACGGTTTCATCCCAACCATTGGTTTTAGAGTTTTGTTTTACATCCTTGGATCTAGGCTTCTTGAGGATTATATTAGGCTATGATAGGGACCATAAGGAGGAGTTGGATCTTGGCCACCCGATGGATCGGAACCACACAAACTTGATCCATCAATGATGTTCCATTCCACTAGAGGATCATCATTGAACTACCTCACCAACCCCCATAAATCAATATGGGCTCCATATATTATTTGTACATCCATCTCCCCGTGTTTAAGATATCGAATGTCCGTCAATTAATTGATTTACTGACCATCAATTAATTAACATCTAACTCCTCGAGTAGTACCACTCAACCTTATCATCATGTTGACTAAGTCAACCAGCTGGGTTTACATGATGAACCTTATGAGCTCCTCAAGGGGACATCATCAACCTAATATATAGGACAAGGTTTCCTTCTATAATCAACGGCACACCATGTAAATAATATCATTTCCCAACTTACCAGGCATATTGATTTAATCCATTTAAATCTCACCCTTTGGTAAATCAAAGAAATAAATACTAAGTACATGTGCCCGTTATTATATCGGGATTAAGAGCATGTACAACATAATATCCGAGGTCCGATTCAATTATGTAGTCAGCAATAAATTGAATCACCTCTATGTCGGTCCTGCTCAATACACCTAAGTGTACTAGTGTAACTCTATGTTCAAGACAAAACAATACCAAGCTACACTACAACCATGTCAATGGTTTGTCCAAAACCATCTTGGTTGTGAGCCTCTACTTATATTCTACAAGATACTGATAACATGATCTTCTGTGCCACACCAAGCACCATATTATCTACAATGTAAAATATTAGACAATATGCACACATATAATAAATATATAAAGTGGAAACAATGATCATGTGATTCTTATTTCAAAATAAAAATGTTCATACAAAAAGAGCTAGGCTTTCAGTATACATTCCAACAATCTCCCACTTATACTAAAAGACTATCTTTGTCATCACCGCCATACATCCGATCCCCATGTCCTCCACATGCCTATCAAACGCTACTGGAAGGGCCTTAGTGAATGGATCCGTCGGGTTATCCTCTATGCAATCTTGGCGGCAGCTACTTCTCTCGCTTTACGATCTCTCGTATCGGGTGGTACTTGCGCTCTATGTGTTTACTGCCTTATGGGCTCGTGGTTCCTTGAGTTTGCTGCTTTATTATCACAATAAATTGTGATAGTTCTGGGCAAACCAGGAATCACATCCAAGTCCATCAAGAAGTTCCTGAGCCATACAGCTTCCTTGGCTGCCTCAGAGGCTGCCACATACTCAGCTTCCATGGTAGAGTCTGCCACGCATTTCTGCTTGACACTCCTCCATACTATGGCTCCACCTCCAAAAGTAAACAAAAACCCCGAGGTAGACTTACTCTTGTCTCTATCTGATTGGAAATCTGAATCCGTGTAACTCACAGGGACTAATTGATCTGCCCGATAAACCGGCATATAATCCCTAGTCCTTCTCAGGTACTTCAATATATGTTTTACCACAGTCCAATGTCCCTGTCCAGGATTACTCTGATATCTTCTAACCATGCCCACGACAAAGCAGATATCTGGTCTCGTACATAGCATAGCATACATGAGGCTTCCTACTGCCGAAGCATAAGGAACCTCCTTCATGTCCTCTATCTCCTTTGATGTTTTGGGACACATCTTTTTAGATAAAGGTACTCCATGCCTAAAAGGTAGAAAACCTTTCTTGGAGTTCTGCATGCTAAAACGATCAAGGATAGTGTCAATGTATGAAGCTTGAGATAAGCACAACTGTAACGCCCGTAAAATTTCAAGCAATTTTACAAGAATTTTTGGCTTGATGATAATGGGCTTTATGTGGGCCTTTTCAAAAATAAAAGGAAATAAGCCAAAAAAGGGATGCAAGGCCTAGGAATTGAACCCCAAACCTCTAGAGATAGCCAAGCCCTATAGATGCACCCACTAACCATAAGCCCAATAGGATATTATCATTAGAAGAATAGGGGAAATTATGGTTAAGTGTAAGGGAGATCAAGGGACTCTCTAAGTGAATAAATAGGGGAAATGAAGGGGCATGAGTTAGCAAATTTGTTTTCTCCTCTTCTCTTCTTCTTCCTCACCGAATCCTAGAGGTCTCCCTCTCCATTTTCATCCCTTGGCCGAAACCCATCCAAGCAAGAAGCAAGGGCTAGGTTTGGTTTCCTTAGGTCATCTTCCCACTCAAAGCAAAGCGAAGGATGTAAGTATCCCTCACCTGCATACGAGTAGCTTCGATTGATGGTTGTAAAAGAGATCTATATGTTATATTCGACCAAGCTATGTTTTTGGGTTATCAATGAAGTTATATGCTATGTTTAGTAAGTATATGATGATGTTAAGATGGAAAAAGGGGTTAGGACAAAAGCTAACCCTAAAAGCCTCCAAGGTCCATTCGGCCAAGCCATGTTTTTAAGGTTTCGATGAAGTTCTATGCTATGTTTTGTAACTATATGATGATGTTAGGACTTAAAATGGATTAGGTCAAAAGTTAACCCTAAAAGCCTCCAAGATCCATTCGGCCAAGCCATGTTTTTAAGGTTTCGATGAAGTTCTATGCTATGTTTTGTAACTATATGATGATGTTATGACTTAACATGGATTAGGTCAAAGGTTAACCCTAAAAGTCTCCATGATCCATTCGGCCAAGCTATGTTTTGGATGTTTCAATGAAGTTCTATGTTATGTTTTGTAACTATATGATGATGTTAGGATGTAAAATGGATTAGGTTGAAAGTTAACCCTAAAAGCCTCCATAAACCATTCGGCCAACATGGATTTTTGGTGTTTTATTAATGTTCTATACCTTATTCTTACATGCACATGATGAAGTGTAGGGTGAATTAGGTTAAAGGTTAATCCTAGAAACCTCTAAGGACTATTCGGCCACCCCCTTGTATGGATGCTCCAAAGAAGTTTTATTCCATGTTTTGTATGCTTATGATGTTGTTAGTATGTTAATTGAATTAGGGTAAAGGACTAGCCCTAAAAACCTACAAGGACCATTCGGCCACCCCCATGTATGGATGCTCCAATGAAGTTTTATTCCATGTTTGTATGCATATGATGTTGTTAGTAGGTTAAATGAATTAGGTTAAAAGATAACCCTAGAAACCCCTATGGACCATTCGGCCATCATGTATTTTTGGGTGATTAAATGAAGTTTAATTCATGTTCTATATGCAAATGAAGCTGTTGTTATGTTAAATGAATTAGGTTAAAAGATAACCCTAGAAACCCTATGGACCATTCGGCCATCATGTATTTTTGGGTGATTAAATGAAGTTTAATTCATGTTTTATATGCAAATGAAGTTGTTGTTATGTTAAATGAATTAGGTTAACATGTGTTTTATGTTTGGGTGAATTCCTGTTGACTTGTGATATTAAATGATGCTAGATGAAGATAACATGCCTTAGGTTAGTGTTTACTTACTCTTGATGCCATGCCTTATGCCATGCCCTATGTGTATGTGATATTTAAGATATGTTATGAAATGGAATACGATAAGATTATGAAATGAAACAAAATGATATGTTTACGAAATGAATATGATATGATGATGAAATGAAGTATGATATGTTATGAAATGAAGTATGGTATGTTCATGAAATGAAAGATGATATGTTCATGAAGTGAAGCATGATATGTTATGAAATGAAGTAAGCTATGTTGCAAAATGAAATAAGCTATGTTATAAAATAAGCATATAAGTATTTTACCTTCTGCATGGCTTGTACCAAGACCTTAACAAGGTCCAAGAAGGGATGGGCTCCTAAGATGCCCTAGGTCGATGGAATAAGACTTGGGCCTAGGACGGGCTTCTATGTATGATTGCCCCTAGGTCGATGGAATAAGACTCGGGCCTAGTATGGGATGGGCTCCAAGATGCCTTAGGTCGATGGAGTAAGACTCGGGCCTAGGATGGGCTTCTATGCTATGACGATTGCCCTAGGTCGACGGACTAAGATCGGGCCTAGTAACCTAGTAGGTTCGAGATTTTCTACCTCGGGTCTATTTAGGGATGCACGCTATGATAATGAAGAAGTGGTACAATGCCGGGCCCAAATATGTTGAGATTATGTTTAAGTACCTATAATATATGTTTTCAAAAGCATCCTGCATATGTTACATGATTGATTGTTATGTTCACATGTTATGTTTGATATGTCATGTTATTGCTGCCATGTTACATATGATGTATGTTATGTTTGATATGTCATACATATATGTTGTATGTTATGTTGATTTGCTATGTTACGTATGTTATATGTTATGTTTGATTAAGTCATATATTTACATGATATGCTGCTGTGTTATAGATGATACATGTTATGCTGCCATGTTATGGATGATACATGTTATGTTTGTTGGGTTTCCGGCACCGCGGCATGTGTGTGTTCGATCATGTTTCGTAAACATGAGCACAACGAAAGCAATTAAAATTAATAAATCTATATTTATTACAACACACACAACACACGCATGCTATTACAACAAGTGTAGACATAACCGTAAATTAAAATTTGCAATAAAAGGAAATTAAACTACGTTATACCTTCCGTATGACGTGTAGCGGGAACGGCATCAACCGGAACGATCCTCGTAAGAATCGTCTCTATCCGTATCCACGCCGAGCTCCTCGGGATGACTTCGCTAAGTCACGAGCTTCGTCTTCGTACGGGTTACTAGCCTCGTGTTGAAGACGACGTGATCGAGAGATGATCACGATCCGAATCCAAATTCGGATCCAAAACGAGTTCTCAAAACTCGCTTCTCCGGAGAGGTGTTCGTCAACCGTTTGACGAATCCTTCGTCCTCCACCTCAGAGGATTACCGGAGATCAAATCCCCGGTAAGTTAGCCACTGTCGGAGCACTAACCGTCATCCAAACGACGCTCCGACGAGAGGAGGAGAAGCTGTCCAGAAAACTGGACAGCTTGGTGGAGGAGTAGGCGCCGGCCAAAACAAGGAGAGAAAAGCCTCACCTTGATGCCAAACCTATAGGAGATCACGGAGGGTCGCCGGAGGTTCACCGGCTGAAGCTTGGTCGCCGCAACAAGTTGACGGCGGCACAAGTGGTTGGGCGGCACAAGAGGCTTGGCGCGAATTCACCAAGGAGGTGGGCGGCAACTATGTGTTGGGCGGCCAAAAATAGATTAGGTCTTAGGGTTAGGGTTTAAGCCCTATTTTATAGAGAACTAATTCTCTTAATGGTTAATGGATCATATCCATAAAGCCCGTTAACCCGCTCCATTAAGATAAGTTAAAATAAACCAAACCATGATGGTTTATTTTAAGTTAAAACGAACCGAACCAACCTTTGGTTCATTCGTTTAATATAAACCAAACCCTTTGGTTTATTCTCATCCATTGGATTAGAACCAAACCATTTTGGTTCATCCATTACGTCTTCATAAGACTCGGCCCATCCACGCTTCCATTGCGACTGAAACGATTTCATGCTCGCTTTATGTTTGGTCCAACCAAACATAGTTTCTCTCGATCTGAGAATCTCATTCTCAAGCTCGTTTTAAATCCTTTGGATTACACTCGTTGTGCGTGTGACCAAATAGGTTCTCGGTTTATGTTGGCCGTCTATAATTAACCATTAATTATAGAACGATCATGAGTGGCACCTAGTAGTACATCATGATCCCTAATTAACCGAAAAGATCAACGGTTGATCCAGAACTATTTCTGAAACCCTTCAGTAGCTCGAATGAATCGTGCCCCATTCCCTTCACTCATCTTTTACCCACTTGGTTCAGGACATGGTCTATTGTGTCAGTCCCCACTAGGCTGACTACGTCACACCTAGCCCAAGTATCATTTCCTCGTCCTACGGATTCTAGTTACTCCACATGTATCGAAGAGTACCTTACTCTAAACATGTAATGCTTTGGCCAAAGACTTTAGTAACAATCCGACGAGAGGCCATGGGTATACATCTCCTCGCAAGGAGTGGTGAATCCTTTATAGGCTATTCAAACACCTTCGATCACTTCGACTTATACCCAATCATCCCGGGTCCACATCTCCTTAGAGATGTTTGCTTAAGATGTCAAAGCATAAGTCTCCATGATCAAGATGACTTGAATACTGCAAGTCAAAGGAACATCGCACTTAAGCCACAGTAAGAACTTCATTGACATATCTATATATGCAGAGAACCATATGAAGTCTTACGGCTGGTCACTCCAATGAACTAGTTACCATAACTAGCATCCACGATTAACTCCGGACATCACTATGTCTCCAGCCAGTGAGAATCAGCTGCTTGGATACACCAAGGAGTATACCTCGTGCTAGTCTCAACAGAATTGATGGTGTCCAGATCCATCAATTCATCGACTAGGGATAATTCCGATACATCACAATTATACTTGTAGAGATACTCACTAGTTGTGATCCAATCACAAATTCTCTCATGCTGTGAATCGTATCGTGGACATTCAGTAAATGAGTTTAAGATCCAATCAAATACATAAAACATGTATACTCAAATAGTGAATCTTCATTTATCATATAAATGGTTCATACATAAGGCGATTGCCTTAGGACATCTCTCATATATTACTAACAGACTCCCACTTGGCCTAATGTCAATCGCTACGGTATCCAATACCATAAGTACTAACATGACCCTCAAACTTACTTTGAGGTAATGCTTTAGTCAAAGGATCCGCTAAGTTCCTTTCAGTGGGAATTTTTTCGATTTGTATTTCGTTCCTACTGATGATCTCTCTGATAAGATGATAGCGCGGCTACATGTTTGGATCGCTGATGAGACCTTGGCTCTTTCGCTCAGGCAATTGCTCCATTGTTGTCGCAGAGACCGTATTGCTTCAACAATGGCCGGAATCACACCAAGTTCATGAACGAACTTGATCCAAACCGCCTTTGCCGCCTGGCCGCAATATATTCTCGCCTCAAAGGTAGAATCCGCCATGCTTCTTGTTTGGAACTTTCCAACTCATCGCGCTCTATTCAAGGTGAACACGATCCGCATCGAGACTGAATCATCCTTGTCCGTCTCGAAGCCGCATCCAGATACCCGTATCACCATGTCCCCTTCTCCATATATTAGGAACACATCCTTAGTTCTCAAGTACTTAAGGATCGCCTTAATACCGCACCCAATGATCCATTCCTCGATCGATCGGTATCCGCCGTGACACTCAGAGCATACGATACATCGGGCCTCGTATATAACATAGCATACATGATAGATCCTATCATGATGCATAGGGAATCTTACTCATGCAAATCCTCTCGCCTTCTCGCGACACATAGACTTTCAAAGGTGTACCCCATGCCCGATGGGCGATAACCTTCTTGGATTCCGACATGCTAAACCTCTTTAGCACTCTGGTCTATATATGTAGACCGCGAAAGACCACAACCGCTTCGATCTATCTCTATAGATCTTAATCCCAAGGATGTAGGTTGCTTCTCCCGTGTCTTTCATGGAGAATGTCTTGATAACCAAACCTTAATCGATCAGAAGATTGACACATCGCTTTCCTATAAGTAATATGTCATCGACATACAATACTAGGAACACGATCGCACTCCCACTAACCTTCTTGTACACACAAGGTTCGCGGATTTTGTGAGAAATCAAACTTTTGATCGTCTCATCAAAACGGATATTCCAGCTCCTCGGATGCTTGCTTCAATCCATAAATGGATCGCCGCACTTGCATACCTTGGTTTTATCAACCGATGTGAAACCTCAGTCAGATCATATACACGCCCTCGAGCGTGTTTCCATTAAGGAAAGTTGCTTTTCACATCCATCCGCCATATCTCATAATCATAATGAGCCGCTATGGCCAGAGCATCCGAATGGATTTAAGCATAGCTACAAAGTAATAGGTTTCGCCATAATCAACACCTTGCTTTTGACGATATCCTTTCGCCACCAATCTAGCCTTATAGGTAATCACATTACCATCCATGTCGGTTTTCTTCTTGAAAACCCACTTGCACCCTATAGGCTTTATGCCTTCAGTGGGTCAACCAAGTTCCAAACTTGGTTTTCATACATGGAATCCATTTCACTTCATGGCACCAAGCCACTTATCCCTTTCTCAACTTGTCAAGACTTCTTCATAACTAGTAGGCTCTCATCATCAATGAGTAACACGCTGCTTCGATTCACTTACGAAATCCATATCTCGTGAATATTATGTGTTCTACCAGATCTACGAAGATGTGGTGTTACAATAGGTCCAAATTGATTGCTCATCACTATGAGTTGTCCTGCTGTGCTTCACTGTATCTCATCAATGTCTATTTGAGTCTCTCGAGCCTCCTCAAGCTCGATGACACTCCCAATCGCTTTCTTGCAAGAGAAACTCTTTCTAGAAACACAAAGATGCCTCAAACAAACACCTTTTGTTCCACAGATGATAGAATTGGTAACCCTTGTTTCCTTAGGGTATCCAATAAATAGACATTTATCGACTTAGCATCCATTTGTCCGATACATACCGCTTACATAAGGTGACAACCCCATATCTTCAAGTAAGATACATGAGGTTTCTTACTAGCCCATATCTCATATGGAGTAGTAGAGACTACCTTGTAGGCATTCTGCTTAACAAGTAAACAATGTCAAGTGCATAACCCCAAAAGGACTTGGGAAGAGTCGCATGATTCATCATCAACCATGTCCAACAAGGTCCTAAGTACGCCTCTCGATACACCATTATGTGTGGTGTATAGGGCGGAGTCCATTGAGACAATATGCCATTGTCTCTTAGATAATCAAGAAACTCTTGACTTAAGTATTCACCACCTCGATCCGATCAAGTATTTTAATACTTTGTCATGTTGTTTCTCTACTTCATTTCTGAATTCTTGAACCTTTCAAAGGCTTCAGACTTGTGTTTCATCAAGAACACATACCCAAACCGTGAGTGATCATCGGTGAAGGTAATGAAGTAGCTATAGCCTCCTAAAGCTTGAGTTGACATAGGTCCACATACATCGCATGTACTAGACCTAGTAACTCTCCCACTGCTCACCTTTTCCAAAGAAAAGGTAACTTAGTCATCTTGCCTTTTAAGCATGATTCACATGTATCGTATGAATCCAATTCAACGATTCCGCAATTCCACATCGGTAATTCGACATGCGCTTTGCTTATATGGCCAAGACGACAATGCCACATATAGGAGTCTATTGATTATCCTTTCGAGCACGCTGTTGCTCGCTTCGATATTGAAGATGTCACCGGATACGCCCAACGATAAATGCCATTACTCAAAGTTCCAGCTTCCATAAAGTACGCCATTCAAAGTTATATAACAACAATTGTTACTAAACGTTAAATGGAAACCATTTCTATTTAAGGTGAAATAGAAACAATGTTCTTTATTAGAGAAGGAACATAATAGCAATTGTCCACCAAGACTAGTCCACTAGGAGCTTCAAAGAATAAGTTCCGATGGCGATCAAAAGAACCTTTGCTCCATTGCCAACTCACAAATTTGACTCCCTCCGACAAGTCTTCTTCTATTCCTTAGCCTGTATGTCATTACATATATGTGAGCTACACCCAGATCCAATACCCAAGTGTCTAAGGAAATAGAATGACAATCAATAATGAAGATACGAAGAGGATGGGGCATCGGATGCCTTCTTCTTCTTCATGGACTCAAGATAAATCTTGCGCTTTCTTCGACAGTGGCCTTCCTTGCCACAGTGATGGCAAGTGCCCTTTTGCGCTGGTTCCGCCTTCTTTGCCTTTTTCTTTCCTTTCTTCTGTTCTTTTGCCTTCCTCTTAGAACCTTTCTTTGAGGAATCAACTAATGTAACCGCTTTCTCCTCATGCTTTACATAAGGCTTCACAGTCTTCAGCATATTAAGGAGCTCAGGAATGGTGGATTCCAGTTTGTTCATCCGATAGTTCATGACAAATTGCGAGAAGCTCTTGGGCAAACAATGCAGAATTAAGTCAATACTTAACTCATGATCCATCACAAAACCGAGGGTAGCTAGCATTGATGTACCCGCTCATCTTTAGCACAAACTGCACTACTGACGAACCTTCTTGCATCTTCGTGGTGAAGAGGAGCCTAGAGACCTCGAACCTTCGGATCTCGCTTGCTCATCGAACAACTCATGAAGATGGAAGACCATAGTGTTAGCATCCATATGCTCATGCCGCTCAGCTGTGTACCATCGCCGCTAGCATGATGCAACTCGCCATTCGAACCGCCACATGCTTCGATAGACCAACATTTGGTCCGAGTTGCATCGCCCTTAGGACGGTCGAAGAGGCTCTTCAAGGACATATGCAAGCTTTTCCGCCTTGAGAACAATTCTCGTTTTCTAAGCCACCCGAAGTTAGGCCCAAATACTTTGTTCAATCCAAAATAGTGCGCAAATTCAAAGACGCTATGATCAATTTATTGACCTAGAAATACAAAACGAGCATATATGAGAAAATGATTTTAAAATGCATCAATATACATTTATAAATCCCATTCATTTTTCGAATTTCAAAACCTTAAAATCACTTCGAGATCGTAGGTCCATCTCCGAATGGGTCGATATCCATCATAGATAAGAACAACCTTGGAGTGAGTCCAACAAGCCATTCTTAGCTATGATGGTGGGTATCAAGTATACCGATTACATATCATGTATATGTAACTATCACAATGTGCTATCAACTAATTGAATGTTTACACATACATTTGGTTGTTAACACATTAACAAGTATGCATCATATGCATAGCACCCAACTTCACCTCTCTTCACATCGACCTTGGAGTGAGTCCAACAAATCTATGCTCCAAGTTAAAGCCGACCCATTAATCGCGAAATAGTTTTAATATGGTTAGAGCGCATTCAACCATTTAGCCAGGCTTGGAGTGAGTCCAACAACCCAAACTAACGATTGACCTCTGACTCTTACCATATTAGAGTTAAACTATTCCAATGATTTGAACATGTTCAGGTTCGAGCCGGGCTTGAGTGAGTCCAACAACCCAAACAAGAAAGAACTCTGGTTCTAACCATATTAATGGAAGGTGTAGGCTTTAATATTGAGTTAGGGTTTTATGTCTCATCCTCTTTGCATGCAAATAACTATTATCTACATGGCATGGCATACATGGCATACATCTACATGTCACGACACGCATGGCATAATGTTATGCATCTAATGCAATTACATGGCATACAATTATGTCATGTATATTTCCTTATATGTCATAACTATTTATGGAAATAAAATATGTTTAAGATTTGATTCTCCAAATCAAATCATAATTAAATTAGGAAACAAATTTCCAAATCTAATCACATATTTTATTCATGGAATTATTTGATTAAGGAAAATCTATTTAGGAAACCAATTTCCTAAATCATTAAAACTACTTATGGAAATAAAATATTTTAAGATTTGATTTCAAATCAAATCATGATTAAATTAGGAAACAAATTTCCAGAATCTAATCAAATATTTTATTTATGGAAAATATCAATTTCCATAAATACTTCCAACTTTCCAAAAGTGGAAGATTTCATAAATACTTCTAGACTTTCCAAAATTGAAAAATTTCCATAAATACTTCTAAATTTCCAAAATTAGAAAATTTCCAGAAATACATTATGACTATCGCAAAACCATTTTACGATTATGTCAAACACAACTCGGGCTCGATACCATCGTTGGGTTTCCAGATCACAGGCGTGTGTGTTCGATCATGTTTCGTAAACATGAGCACAGCGGAAGCAATTAAAATTAATAAATCTATATTTATTACAACACACACAACACACGCATGCTATTACAACAAGTGTAGACATAACCGTAAATTAAAATTTGCAATAAGAGGAAATTAAACTACGTTATACCTTCCGTATGACGTGTAGCGGGAACGGCATCAACCGGAACGATCCTCGTAAGAATCGTCTCTATCCGTATCCACGCCGAGCTCCTCGGGATGACTTCGCTAAGTCACGAGCTTCGTCTTCGTACGGGTTACTAGCCTCGTGTTGAAGACGACGTGATCGAGAGATGATCACGATCCGAATCCAAATTCGGATCCAAAACGAGTTCTCAAAACTCGCTTCTCCGGAGAGGTGTTCGTCAACCATTTGACGAATCCTTCGTCCTCCACCTCAGAGGATTACCGGAGATCAAATCCCCGGTAAGTTAGCCGCTGTCGGAGCACTAACCGTCGTCCAAACGACGCTCCGACGAGAGGAGGAGAAGCTGTCCAGAAAACTGGACAGCTTGGTGGAGGAGTAGGCGCCGGCCAAAACAAGGAGAGAAAAGCCTCACCTTGATGCCAAACCTATAGGAGATCACCGGAGGGTCGCCGGAGGTTCACCGGCTGAAGCTTGGTCGCCGGCAACAAGTTGGACGGCGGCACAAGTGGTTGGGCGGCGGCACAAGGCTGTTGGCGCCGAATTCACCAAGGAGGTGGGCGGCAACTATGTGTTGGGCGGCCAAAAATAGATTAGGTCTTAGGGTTAGGGTTTAAGCCCTATTTTATAGAGAATTAATTCTCTTAATGGTTAATGGATCATATCCATAAAGCCCGTTAACCCGCTCCATTAAGATAAGTTAAAATAAACCAAACCATGATGGTTTATTTTAAGTTAAAACGAACCGAACCAACCTTTGGTTCATTCGTTTAATATAAATCAAACCCTTTGGTTTATTCTCATCCATTGGATTAGAACCAAACCATTTTGGTCCATCCATTATGTCTTCATAAGACACGGCCCATCCACGCTTCCATTGCGACTGAAACAATTTCATGCTCGCTTTATGTTTGGTCCAACCAAACATAGTTTCTCTCGGTCTGAGAATCCCATTCTCAAGCTCGTTTTAAATCCTTTGGATTACACTCGTTGTGCTTGTGACCAAATAGGTTCTCGGTTTATGTTGGCCGTCTATAATTAACCATTAATTATAGAACGATCATGAGTTGCACCTAGTAGTACATCATGATCCCCAATTAACCGAAAAGATCAACGATTGATCCAGAACTATTTCTGAAACCCTTCAGTAGCTCGAATGAATCGTGCCCCATTCCCTTCACTCATCTTATACCCACTTGGTTCAGGACATGGTCTATTGTGTCAATCCCCACTAGGCTGACTACGTCACACCTAGCCCAAGTATCATTTCCTCGTCCTACGGATTCTAGTTACTCCACATGTATCGAAGAGTACCTTACTCTAAACATGTAATGCTTTGGCCAAAGACTTTAGTAACAATCCGACGAGAGGCCATGGGTATACATCTCCTCGCAAGGAGTGGTGAATCCTTTATAGGCTATTCAAACACCTTCGATCACTTCGACTTATACCCAATCATCCCAGGTCCACATCTCCTTAGAGATGTTTGCTTAAGATGTCAAAGCATAAGTCTCCATGATCAAGATGACTTGAATACCGCAAGTCAAAGGAACATCACACTTAAGCCACAGTAAGAACTTCATTGACATATCTATATATGCAGAGAACCATATGAAGTCTTACGGCTGGTCACTCCAATGAACTAGTTACCATAACTAGCATCCACGATTAACTCCGGACATCACTGTCTCCACCAAGGAGAATCACCGCTTGATACACCAAGGAGTATACCTCGTGCTAGTCTCAGAATCGATGGTGTCCAAATCCATCAATTCATCGACTAGGATAATTCCGATACATCACAATTACACATGTAGAGATACTCACTAGTTGTGATCCAATCACAAATTCTCTCATGCCGTGAATCGATCGTGACATTCAGTAAATGAGTTTAAGATCCAATCAAATACATAAAACATGTATACTCAAATAGTGAATCTTCATTTATCATATAAATGGTTCATACATAAGGCGATTGCCTTAGGACATCTCTCATATATTACTAACAATGTTTACTCATGTTACTTATGCTACATGTTAAGTTGATTACGCTATGTATGTTACATGTTATATTGCTTATATGTTATGAATGTTACATGCCATGATTAATGCTGATGTATGGTTTTTGTGAGTAGGACAGGATCTTACTAAGCCTATGTGCTTATAGTTTATCTTTCCCTCGTACTGCAGATAAGGGTAAGGGATGGATAAACTAGAGGGAGCAGCAGAAGGGGTCAATGTGTGTGGTAGTGGCATGGTGGAGAGGATCCGTTAGGTCTATATATATATATGTTTACCTATGGTGATGATGTCTATGGATGTCCTTACTTATGTCTCCTTATGACGATGATGTTTATGAACCTGAACTAAGCACTAAGTATCTATATATATGATGCATGCTCTATGTTGATAAGAAGAAGTAAAGAAGTAAGAAGAAGTATCTATACATGTTATGAAGCATACTCTATGTTAAGAAGAAGAAGTATATATATATATATATATATATATGTCAATGCATGTTTATGTTTTAAAAGAAAAAAAAATATAGGTCTGAAGTCTTCCGCTGTAATAATTAAGAAGTATGTATAAAGTCTTCCGTTGTATGTAATGTATGTATGTACGGTTGCGTCACGCGCCGCCCCTTCCGGATTCTGGGTCCGAAAAGGGCGGGCGTGACAGGTTGGTATCAGAGCGGATCTGCCTTTCCACTACACACACATCAAGCTCCAAATCCTGCCACTCCAAGTAAGAATTTTATGTCTACTCTAATTTTGTTAAAATTTTCTCATGTATGATAGGAAATGTTTCTAGCTTAAATATGCATGAAAATATGTATGATACCCTTATGCTTGTTCATGTATGATATAAAATACCTTAAGCTTAAACTATGCATGAGAACATGAATGATGCCTTAAGCTTAAAATGACTTTTCTTAAAATGACTTTATGCTAGCTTTAGTCTAATTATGCGTAGGTCAACGAACGAAAACTTATACTAGCTTTACTTTAATATATGAAGATAAACATGTCTGGAATACGCAGTAGTAGAGCTGATGAGATAGCACCCCCGCATGACCTTACACACGTAGTCACAGAACTCCAGCGACAAGTCACAGAACAACAACAAGTGATAAATACTCTAATGAATCAGCGAGGAAACCCTACTGCCCCATCAACGGGCCCCGACCCGATGGTTCGACAGGAAGCTTACCTGATCCAGTGGCAGAGACTAAAGCCGGAAAATTTCTCTGGTACTGGTGAGCCATGGGATGCCCAGGCCTTGTTCAAGACGGTGGAAAGCATCGTGGAGCTACTGGACTGGCCCGAATGCGAGAAGATTAAGTGTGCATCACTCTGCCCTCGGGAGAAGTAATGCCCTCCACTCATATGCTGCGAGCCGCACCCATCAGAATTGCAGACAGAGAACTCTACTGCGATCTGATAGTGCTCGACATGCAGGATTATGATATTATATTGGGCATGGATTTCTTAAGCAAGTACGGTGCTTCAATCGAGTGCCGTAAAAGAAAAGTGGTATTCCAGCCGGAGGCGGAACCTATGTTTGAATTTATCGGAGAACCAAGGAGAAGAGTCAATAAGATTTTATCAGCCCTACAGGCACGCAAGATGTTAGACAGCGGATGCACTGGGTTTCTGGCCCACATAGTTGATACAAGTCAAGCTGAGGATCAGAAGCTAGAAGATGTCAGGGTTGTATGCAACTACCCAGAGGTATTCCCAGATGAACTACCAGGGTTAGCCCCAGATAGAGAAGTTGAATTTGAGATCGAGTTGATTCCTGGTACTAACCCGATCTCTAAAGCACCTTACCGTATAGCGCAACTAATTAAAGGAACTTCGTGGACACCACAGAGTTACTCGACAAGGGACTTATTTGCCCAAGTCGCTCTCCATGGGAGCTCGATCTTTGTTGTGAAGAAGAAAGATGGGTCTATGCGAATGTGCATAGACTACGGCCGAACAATGTGACGATCAAGAACCGGTATCCTTTACCGCGGATTGATGACCTGTTCGACCAACTAAAGGGTGCCGCCGTCTTCTCTAAGATTGACCTGAGGTCCGACTATCATCAAGTAAAAGTGAAACCAGATGATATACCAAAGACGGCCTTCCGGACAAGGTATGGACATTACGAGTTCGTAGTTATGCCCTTGGATGTGAGATGCACACCTGTTCATGGATTTGATGAATCGGGTATTCTCGGCATTCCTCGACAAGTTTGTGATCGCCTTCATAGACGACATACTAATATATTTGAGAACCCCCGAGGAGCATGCAGAACACTTGAATGTGGTATTGCAGATTCTTCGGGAAAAACAGTTATTCGCAAAGTTCTCCAAATGCGAGTTCTGGCTTGAACAAGTATCATTTTTAGGTCACGTGATATCCAAGCACGGAGTGATGGTAGACCCAATAAAGATCGAAGTCGTGAGTAACTGGAACCGACCAAAGAATGCCAGCGAAATCAGAAGCTTTCTTGGGCTAGCAAGCTACTACCGGAAGTTTGTAGAGAACTTCTCCAGGATTGCCGCCCCTATGACAGTCATCACCAGAAAGAACAAGAAATATGAGTGGACGGATGCCTGCGAGAGGAGTTTCACAAAATTAAAAAGGAGACTGACCAACGCTCCAATCCTTGCTCTTTCGGACATCAATGAAGGCTTCGACATGTACAGTGACGCTTCCAAGTTGGGACTCGGAGCTGTACTTATGCAGAATGGCAAGGTCATTGCCTACGCCTCTAGGCAACTCAAGGAACACGAAAGGAATTATCCCACCCACGATTTAGAGCTAGCGGCCGTGGTCTTTGCTCTCAAAACATGAAGGCATTATCTCTATGGAGCTCAGTGTAGGATTTATACAGACCACTAGAGTCTGAAATATTTCTTCACACAGAAGGACCTGAACATGAGACAGCGCAGATGGCTCGAGCTCGTCAAGGATTATGAATGCGAGATTCTCTACCATCCAGGGAAAGCTAACAAGGTGGTTGATGCACTCAGCAGGAAGTCCTGCGCCACCTTGATGTCTCTATCAGTGTTATCTCGACCCTTAGAAAAAGAGATTATGCATTATAGGGTTGAAATCATCTCCGGACAGCTCTCGACCATGACGATAACACCGACGTTGTTCGATGATATACTGGAAAAGCAAGACCGTGACCCAAGCCTTCAGAGAATCAAGAAAGAGGTCTTAGAAGGAAAGGACGACGGGTTTCAGATCTCTGATAGTGGAGTACTCTACCTCAGGGATCGCTTGTGTATTCCCGACGATCCAGAATTACGGAAGGAGATATTTGAGGAAGCTCACGGAACTCCTTATGCGATGCATCCTGGAACCACCAAGATGTACCAAGACCTAAAATGAAAGTTCTGGAGGTTCGGAATGAAAAGAGATGTGGCTCAGTATGTCAGTACCTGCCTGACCTGCCAGAGGGTTAAGGCAGAACACCAGAGACCTGGAGGAACACTGCAGCCCATCCAGATTCCAGAATGGAAATGGGAAGACATTTCTATGGATTTCATCTCAGGATTGCCCAAGACGACAAACGGTTATGATGCTATATGGGTAATTGTGGACAGATTGACGAAGTCCGCCCACTTCTTAGCAATCAAGATGACCTATTTGACGGAGCAACTGGCTTAGTTATATGCTAGGGAAATTATCAGACTACATGGAATTCCTAAGACCATCATTTCTGACAGGGATGGTCGCTTTATTTCCCATTTCTGGGAATGTGTTCAGAAGGCCCTAGGCACAAAGCTGTTGTTCAGTACTGCCTTCCATCCCTAGACGGACGGACAGACCGAAAGAGTAAATCAAGTACTGGAGGATATGTTACGAGCCTGCGCCCTGGATTTCAAAGGTAGCTGGTGCCGATACTTATGTTTGGCAGAATTCGCCTACAATAATAGCTACCAAGCTACTATTGGAATGACACCCTACGAGGCTCTATACGGGAGGAAATGTAGATCTCCCATATGCTGGTACGAGGGTGGTGAAAAGAAGGGGATGGGACTCCAGACGGATTTCATCGACGACACCACCCGAGCTATACGGAACATCCGTCAGAGAATTGAAACTGCTCAGAGCTGACAAAAGAGCTATGCGGATATGCGGCGTAGACCGTTAGAATTCGAAGTTGGGGACCTAGTATTCCTCAAAGTGGCTCCTATGAAGGGAGTGATGAGATTCGGAAGGAAGGGTAAACTGAGTCCACGCTACGTGGGACCGTATCCGATATTGCAGAGGATTGGCAAGGTAGCTTACAAGCTAGAGCTGCCTTAAGAGATGTCGGCTATTCACAACGTGTTCCATGTCTCTGTGCTCAAGAAATGCATTTCCAGTACAGACCAAGTGATCGAGCCACAAACAGTACAAGTTCAAGAGGACCTGAGTATTGAAAGTCGACCTATCTAGATACTAGACCGAGAAATCAAGAGGCTAAGGAACAAAGAGGTGCCCTTAGTAAAGGTCGTAATCAACGTACGATGAGGAAGCTACCTGGGAACGCGAGGAGGACATGAAGCAGAAGTACCCACAATTGTTCTAAGTTTCGAGGACGAAACTTTTAAAAAGTATGAAGGATTGTAACGCCCGTAAAATTTCTAACAATTTTACAAGAATTTTTGGCTTGATGATAATGGGCTTTATGTGGGCCTTTTCAAAAATAAAAGGAAATAAGCCAAAAAAAGGGATGCAAGGCCTAGGAATTGAACCCCAAACCTCTAGAGATAGCCAAGCCCTAAAGATGCACCCACTAACCATAAGCCCAATAGGATATTATCATTAGAAGAATAGGGGAAATTATGGTTAAGTGTAAGGGAGATCAAGGGACTCTCTAAGTGAATAAATAAGGGAAATGAGGGGGCATGAGTTAGCAAATTTGTTTTCTCCTCTTCTCTTCTTCTTCCTCACTGAATCCTAGAGCTCTCCCTCTCCATTTTCATCCCTTGGCCGAAACCCATCCAAGCAAGAAGCAAGGGCTAGGTTTGGTTTCCTTAGGTCATCTTCCCACTCAAAGCAAAGCGAAGGATGTAAGTATCCCTCACCTTCATACGAGTAGCTTCGATTGATGGTTGTAAAAGAGATCTATATGTTATATTCAGCCAAGCTATGTTTTTGGGTTATCAATGAAGTTATATGCTATGTTTAGTAAGTATATGATGATGTTAAGATGGAAAAAGGGGTTAGGACAAAAGCTAACCCTAAAAGCCTCCAAGGTCCATTCGGCCAAGCCATGTTTTTAAGGTTTCGATGAAGTTCTATGCTATGTTTTGTAACTATATGATGATGTTAGGACTTAAAATAAATTAGGTCAAAAGTTAACCCTAAAAGCCTCCAAGATCCATTCGGCCAAGCCATGTTTTTAAGGTTTCGATGAAGTTCTATGCTATGTTTTGTAACTATATGATGATGTTAGGACTTAACATAGATTAGGTCAAAGGTTAACCCTAAAAGTCTCCATGATCCATTCGGCCAAGCTATGTTTTGGATGTTTCAATGAAGTTCTATGTTATTTTTTGTAACTATATGATGATGTTAGGATGTAAAATGGATTAGGTTGAAAGTTAACCCTAAAAGCCTCCATAAACCATTCGGCCAACATGGATTTTTGGTGTTTTATTAATGTTCTATACCTTATTCTTACATGCACATGATGAAGTTAAGGTGTAGGGTGAATTAGGTTAAAGGTTAATCCTAGAAACCTCTAAGGACTATTCGGCCACCCCCTTGTATGGATGCTCCAAAGAAGTTTTATTCCATGTTTTGTATGCTTATGATGTTGTTAGTATGTTAATTGAATTAGGGTAAAGGACTAGCCCTAAAAACCTACAAGGACCATTCGGCCACCCCCATGTATGGATGCTCCAATGAAGTTTTATTCCATGTTTGTATGCATATGATGTTGTTAGTAGGTTAAATGAATTAGGTTAAAAGATAACCCTAGAAACCCCTATGGACCATTCGGCCATCATGTATTTTTGGGTGATTAAATGAAGTTTAATTCATGTTCTATATGCAAATGAAGCTGTTGTTATGTTAAATGAATTAGGTTAAAAGATAACCCTAGAAACCCTATGGACCATTCGGCCATCATGTATTTTTGGGTGATTAAATGAAGTTTAATTCATGTTTTATATGCAAATGAAGTTGTTGTTATGTTAAATGAATTAGGTTAACATGTGTTTTATGTTTGGGTGAATTCCTGTTGACTTGTGATATTAAATGATGCTAGATGAAGATAACATGCCTTAGGTTAGTGTTTACTTACTCTTGATGTCATGCCTTATGCCATGCCCTATGTGTATGTGATATTTAAGATATGTTATGAAATGGAATACGATAAGATTATGAAATGAAACAAAACGATATGTTCACGAAATGAATATGATATGATGATGAAATGAAGTATTATATGTTATGAAATAAAGTATGGTATGTTCATGAAATGAAAGATGATATGTTCATGAAGTGAAGCATGATATGTTATGAAATGAAGTAAGCTATGTTGCAAAATGAAATAAGCTATGTTATAAAATAAGCATATAAGTATTTTACCTTCTGCATGGCTTGTACCAAGACCTTAACAAGGTCCAAGAAGGGATGGGCTCCTAAGATGCCCTAGGTCGATGGAATAAGACTCGGGCCTAGGACGGGCTTCTATGTATGATTGCCCCTAGGTCGATGGAATAAGACTCGGGCCTACTACGGGATGGGCTCCAAGATGCCTTAGGTCGATAGAGTAAGACTCGGGCCTAGGATGGGCTTCTACTCTATGACGATTGCCCTAGGTCGACGGACTAAGATCGGGCCTAGTAACCTAGTAGGTTCGAGATTTGCTACCTCGGGTCTATTTAGGGATGCACGCTATGATAATGAAGAAGTGGTACAATGCCGGGCCTAAATATGTTGAGATTATGTTTAAGTACCTATAATATATGTTTTCAAAAGCATCCTGCATATGTTACATGATTGATTGTTATGTTCACATGTTATGTTTGATATGTCATGTTATTGCTGCCATGTTACATATGATGTATGTTATGTTTGATATGTCATACATATATGTTGTATGTTATGTTGATTTGCTATGTTACATATGTTATATGTTATGTTTGATTAAGTCATATATTTACATGATATGCTGCTGTGTTATAGATGATACATGTTATGCTGCCATGTTATGGATGATACATGTTATGTTTACTCATGTTACTTATGCTACATGTTAAGTTGATTACGCTATGTATGTTACATGTTATATTGCTTATATGTTATGAATATTACATGCCATGATTAATGCTGATGTATGGTTTTTGTGAGTAGGACAGGATCTTACTAAGCCTATGTGCTTATAGTTTATCTTTCCCTCATACTGCAGATAAGGGTAAGGGATGGATAAACTAAAGGGAGCAGCAGGAGGGGCCAATGTGTGTGGTAGTGGCATGGTGGAGAGGATCCGTTAGGTATATATATATATATATATTTACCTATGATGATGATGTCTATGGATGCCCTTACTTATGTCTCCTTATGACGATGATGTTTATGAACCTGAACTAAGCACTAAGTATCTATATATATGATGCATGCTCTATGTTGATAAGAAGAAGTAAAGAAGTAAGAAGAAGTATCTATACATGTTATGAAGCATACTCTATGTTAAGAAGAAGAAGTATATATATATATATATATATATATATATATATATATATATATATATATATATATGTCAATGCATGTTTATGTTTTAAAAGAAAAAAAAAATATAGGTCTGAAGTCTTCCGCTGTAAGAATTAAGAAGTATGTATAAAGTCTTCCGCTGTATGTAATGTATGTATGTACGGTCGCGTCACGCGCCACCCCTTCCGGATTCTGGGTTCGAAAAGGGCGGGTGTGACAACAACATCCTTTTCTTGCGATCCCTTATAACTTTGATCCCAAGGATGTGTCCCACTTCTCCCAAGTCCTTCATGTCAAACTGTTTGGACAACCATACCCTTACGTCTGATAACACTTTGATATTGTTGCCAACTAACAAAATGTCATCTACGTATAGTACAAGAAACACCACTATGTTTCCGTCACATCTCTTGTATACACAAGGCTCATCCGGACTTTGAATAAATCCATATGACTGGATTACCTCATCAAAGCGGATGTTCTAAGATCTAGAAGCTTGCTTCAATCCATAAATGGACCGATTAAGCTTACATACAAGATGCTCTTTGCCTTTAGAAATGAATCCCTTTGGTTGCCGCATATAGATGTTCTTTTCAAGACTTCCGTTAGGGAAAGCTGTCTTGACATCCATCTGCCAAATCTCATAATCCATATGAGCAGCTATAGATAAGAGAATCTGGATAGACTTAAGCATAGCTACCGGCGAAAAGGTCTCCTAATAATCGATGCCCTCTTTCTGAGTATACCCTTTCGCAACAAGCCTAGCTTTGAAGGTCTCAACCTTCCCGTCTACCCCTCTCTTTCTCTTGTAGATCCACTTGCATCCAATGGCTTTTACACCATCGGGTGGCTCTACTAGCTCCCAGACCTAATTAGAATCCATAGATTCTATCTCTGAATTTATCGCTCTTTGCCAAGATACCGCATCTCTATCTTGGAGTGCCTCGTCATATGTCCAGGGATCAGGTTCATGTTCACCAAGGACTAAGTCCGAAGACTCTCCCAAAAACATGAATCTCTCAGGTTGTCTAACAACCCTCCCACTACGACGAGGTGCCTCCTGTGTATGCTCTGTGACACGCGGTGCAGTGACTTGTGGTATCTTTTCTTGTACCGGTGGTACTGAAGTCGGGACTTCCCCTGTCAACTCCTCAAGAACAATCCTACTCTTGGGCTTGTGGTTCATTACATAATCCTCCTCTAGAAATTTGGCGTTCGTGCTAACGATCACCCTCTGATCTCTAGGATTATAAAACAAACCACCTTTCGTTCCCTTAGGGTAGCCAACAAACATGCACACTTCTGTACGAGGTTCCAACTTACCAGCATCAGCCTTCAGCACATGTGCTGGACTACCCCATATCCGAATATGTCTCAGACTAGGCTTTCGCCCAGTCCACAATTCTACAGGGGTAGAAGGTACTGATTTAGATGGAACCAAGTTCAGAGTATACATTGTCGTATCCAGCGCATACCCCCAGAACGAAACAGGTAACTCAGAATAACTCATCATCGATCTGACCATCTCCATAAGAGTCCTATTCCTTCGCTCCGCTACACCATTCTGTTGGGGTGTGCTAGGTGCAGACAATTGGGATTGAATCCCAGCCTCTGATAAGTAATTCCTAAACTCTCCCAAGAGGTACTTACCACCACGATCAGATCGTAGGGTCTTGATACTCTTACCTTGACGGTTCTCCATATCAGCCTTGAATTCTTTGAACCTGTCAAAGCATTCAGACTTGCGGCGCATCAAGTAAATGTATCCATATCTTGAATAATCGTCTATAAAAGAGATGAAATATTCAAAACCACCTCTTTCCTGGATAGACATAGGACCGCACAAATCAGAATGAACCAATTCTAACACATCTTTAGCTCTATACCCCTTGGCCTTGAAAGGCCTCTTGGTCATTTTACCTTCCAAGCAAGATTCGCAGGTTGGGAGATCCTCCACCACTAATGAACCCAAAGGTCCATCAGCTATCAACCTTTGAATTCTGCTTAGGTTAATATGATCAAGCCTTAGATGCCAAAGATATGTCTGGTTCATTTGCGAAGGTTCTTTTCTCTTATTAGACTTAGAAGATGAGTTATTGACTTCTATATGCATCGTGGGAGTTTTTGGTTCAAGAGTATATAAATTGCCAACCAATGTACCAGAACAGATAATCTCCCTATTCCTTTTTATAACCACTTTGTCATTAAAAGAAACAGAATATCCATCCATAAACAATTTAGAATCAAATTAAATTCTTTCTAAAAGTAGGTACATAAAGACAATTTCTCAAAACCAAAACTTTATTCCTATCAAAAGATAAATAAACGCGTCTCCCACGCAATAGCCGCCACCTTTGAAGCATTGCCCATGAAGACGAATCTCTCCTTAGCTAGTCATCGGGTTTCGAACCCCGCAGCAGTATTGGACATGATCGTGGCTCCTGTATCTACACACCAGGCACTGGTAGATAACACCGCTAAACATGTTTCAACAACTAAACAAGAAGATATACCTTTGTTCTTTCGGCAAGGACAGTCCGCCTTCCAATGTCCAGTCTGCTTGCAAGTGAAGCACTTGTCTTTCGGCTTCTTCACTCCTTCCTGAGGTCCCACTGCCACTTTCTTCGCTCCACCTTGCTTCTTCTTCTTCTTACCTTTCGGTTTAGAGGAAGAAACCTTCTGAGCGACCATGGCTTGAGCGCTTTGACGAAAAATCCCCTCCGCCGCCTGGAGTTCTGTCAGAACCTCCGCCAACGAATACAACCTCTTGTTCATGTTGTAGTTGAGGCGGAACTTCTCAAAACTCCTAGGCAGAGACTGGAGAATGATATCGACCTGGGTTTCCCCATCGATCTCAGCTCCGAGGACTTCCATCTCATTAAGATGAGTCATCAACTTGAGAACATGATCCCTAACGGGTGTTCCCTCGATCATGGTGGTCGTCATCAAGTTTCTCATCGCCTCCTGTCTAGCCGCCCTACTCTGATGTCCGAAAAGTTCCTTGAGATTGAACATCATGTCATAAGTTGTGGCCATGGCCTGATGCTGATGTTGCAGCACATTTGACATAGATGCCAAAATATAACACCGCGCCATCTCATCTGCCTTGATCCATTTCTTATAACTTTCTTTTTCCTTTTCATCAGAGTCATCGGTGGGCTTAGGAGGATAGACCTCGAAGAGTACAAATTTGTACTCCTCCGCAGTTAAGACAATATCTAGATTTCTTTTCCAATCAATGTAGTTTGTTCCAGTAAGTTTATTTTCTTTTAATATGACAGCAAGTGGGTTGAAAGCCATTTGAAAAACCTAAGAATCACAATGATCAAAACTTTAGATTTCAAATATTATTGATTCCTCAAAATAATAAAATTCTGAAATCAACCAACACCTCAAATCACCGAGAATGTCGCATGCCACGCTGTGTGGACGTATACGAATTCTACATTTGTAAGAGGAGGTTTTACCAATTAATTTTATTATCTTGTCAACCTTACTTTTTGACAAATAAAATTAATAGTTGGTTCCTCTTTGGCCCTACAAATAAAAGCAGTGACTCCGATGGGGAGGATACTTTTATTTGCATCTAAGTGTGCACCATTACACGATACTAAGGGAATTATTTTGGATTATGTGCCTTACCGCTGTGGAAGTACACATGCTCCTAGATAATTTCCTATAACCATTATTTGACCTAGTGATCCGCAAACAAACCCGTCTGTAGGGAGGAAGGCACTCAAAGCCGACACACAAGTTTGTTGCATCACACGTCAAATTGTAATGGAGGCCGCGGGAATTAATTAAAATATCCCTCTCCCACTTAGTAAATTGAAAATGAGGAATTTTAAAGCATACAAAACATGCATATAAAACAAATAAGCAATAAATATGGAAAAAAATAGAATTTTTCCAACTATTATGGCATTGTTCTCCAATACGCATCCCGTCGTGTCGCCACCTCGTCCGCTCCATCTTTTCCCGTGCGCAAGTCACCAAAGAGATCCGAGTCGAGATATATCATTTTAATTTACATCCATCGATCCTATACTTCACGAAGGAGTGTACAAATAATCTAGATCAAAAGTAAACTAAAATGAGCGGCTAAACAATGTCGTATTTAATTACAAAAATTAAATACTAATCTAGCCTCGTCAACCCCGAGGATTCAAATAATATACATACAATCAAACACAAAACAATCACATACAACCAAATAGCCATAATAGTCAGATCTTATGCCTGCAATCAAAAAGTTAGCCTACGCACATCCTACTATTATCCGGCATACTCAATATATGATATGTGCATGAAAGTAACCGAATCCAAAACACACAAAATCGGAAACCATGGCTCTGATACCACTTGAAGGGAGTTGCTTCGGAGGCTCATTGGCTCCCATGTCCCCGGATTAAAATTTTCACTAATGAAAGAACTAATCCGGATGGGATGAGTTTCCTTAGCACAACCAATTCGTCGTCGTGCTAACAACTTGAGTGATAGCTTGAACAAACTAGTTGTTCAAGAAACACAACTCTTCTAGTTGGTTAGCCGCGGAAGAGATGATGGACGGATCGCCGGTTTTTGTGTTTGTCTTCGGGGTCCATGATTATACAAAATATATACAAATGCACACTTGTATGATCAACACATAAAAGAACATGCTAAGATTAGAAAATAAAGTTGTAAAACTTTTATACCTCACGATCTTCTACCGTATGTCCTATCCTCCTCGTGGACGTCGTGTGGGCGAAGATCCTCCACGAGTAGAAGCCTCCTAGATCGCGTTCTTCCCTTCCTTGTTCGCTGCGAACAAAGAGAAGAACCAAGCAAAACTCCTTCTCCTTTCTAGAACCGGCCACCAAGCCAAGGAGCTCGATGTAACCGCCAGCCAAGGAGTGAATGGTTGAGCGCCGGCCAACCTTGTGACTATAGGTCGTTGCTTCGGAGGCTCATTGGCTCCCATGTCCCCGGATTAAAATTTTCACTAATGAAAGAATTAATCCGGATGGGATGAGCTTCCTTAGCACAACCATTTCGTCGTCGTGCTAACAACTTGAGTGGTCGCTTGAACAAACTAGTTGTTCAAGCAACACAACTCTTCTAGTTGGTTAGCCGCGGAAGAGACGACGGACGGATCGCCGGTTTTTGTGTTTGTCTTCGGGGTCCATGATTATATAATATATATTCATACGCATACATGTATAATCAAAACATAAAAGAACATGATCAGATCTGTAAATAAAGTTAAAAAAAACTTTATACCTTACGATCTTCTATCGTATGTCCTATCCTTCTCGTGGACGACGTGTGGACGAAGATCCTCCACGAGTAGAAGCCTTCTAGATCACGTTCTTCCCTTCCTTGTCCGCTGTGAATAAAGAGAAGAACCAACAAATACCTATCCTTTCGAGAACCGACCACCAAATTAGGGAATTTGGTGCAACCGCTGGCCAAGGAGCAAGTGGATGAAGCGCCAGCCAACTTGAAGAGGGGTTGCCGCCGGCCACCAAGGAGAAAGGGAGGAGGAAGAGCACCGGCCACCAATGGAAGGAGAACCGACGGCCAAGGAATAAGAGAGAGGCCTTGAGAATGGGCGCCGGCCAAGTCTTGATGGAGGAAGATGGGCGCCGGCAACAAGGAGAAGGAAGATGGTTGCCGCCAACTTTTTCTCCAAACCCTAGCCGCCCACTTTGAGAAGAGCCAAACCCTAATTCCAATCCAATTATTTCTTGCCGCCCAAGCTTAAGCCTTCTATTTATAGAATTGGGCTTAAGCCTCCTTTAATCTCCACCGTCGGATCTAGGGATTTAATCTCTACCGTCGGATCTAGGGTTTCATCCCAACCGTCGGATCTAGGGTTTCATCCCAACCGTCGGATCTAGGATTTCATCCCAACCGTCGGATCTAGGGTTTCATCCCATCCGTCGGATCTAGGGTTTTAACCCAATCGTCGGATCTAGGGATTTAATCCCAACCGTTGATTCTAGGGTTTCATCCTAACCATCGTATCTAGGGATTTTAATCCCAACCGTTGGTTCTAGGGTTTCATCCTAACCATCGGATCTAGGGATTTAATCCCAACCGTTGGTTCTAGGTTTTGTTTTACATTCTTAGATCTATTCACAAGGATTATATTAGGCTACGATAAGGACCATAAGGAGGAGTTGGATCTTGGTCACCTGATGGATCGGAACCACACATACTTGATCCATCAATGATGTTCCATTCCACTAGAGGATCATCATTGAACTACCTCACCAACCCCCATAAATCAATATGGGCTCCATATATTATTTGTACATCCATCTCCCCGTGTTTAAGATATCGAATGTCCGTCAATTAATTAATTTACTGACCATCAATTAATTAACATCTAACTCCTCGAGTAGTACCACTCAACCTTATCATCATGTTGAATAAGTCAACCAGCTGGGTTTACATGATGAACCTTATGAGCTCCTCAAGGGGACATCATCAACCTAATATATAGGACACGGTTTCCTCCTATAATCAACGACACACCATGTAAATAATATCATTTCCCAACTTACCGGCCATATTGATTTAATCCATTTAAATCTCACCCTTTGGTAAATCAAAGAAATAAATACTAAGTACATGTGCCCGTTATTATATCAGGATTAAGAGCATGTACAACATAATATCCGAGGTCCGATTCAATTATGTAATCAGTACTAAATTGAATCACCTCTATGTCGGTCCTACTCAATACACCTAAGTGTACTAGTGTAACTTTATGTTCAAGACAAAACAATACCAAGCTACACTACAACCATGCCAATGGTTTGTCCAAAACCATCTTGGTCGTGAGCCTCTACTTATATTTTACAAGGGACTGATAACATGATCTTCTGTGCCACACCAAGCACCATGTTATCTACAATGTAAAATATTAGACAATATGCACACATATATAGTAAATATATAAAGTGCAAACAATAATCATGTGATTCTTATTCCAAAATAAAATGTTCATAGAAAAAGAGCTAGGCTTTCAGTATACATTCCAACAGTGACAATGTTGCCGCCGGCCACCTAGAAGTTGGAGAAGCGCCGGCCACCAAGAAGTTGGAGAACCGTCGGCCACCAAGGAGCAAAGGAGGAGGAAGAGGGTCGTCCAAAGCAAGGAAGAAGAGGGAGTGAGCGCCAGCCACCAAGGAGAAAAGAAGGAAACTCTAATCTCCTTTCTTGTTGCCGCCCAAACCACTTCCAAAACCCTAGCCGCCTAAAACACTTGAGAGGTAAAACCCTAATCCAAGAGAACCATCATTGCCGCCCAAGCCTTAGCCCTCTATTTATAGAATTGGGCTTAAGCCTCCTTTAATCTCCACCGTCGGATCTAGGGATTTAATCTCCACCGTCGCATCTAGGGTTTTATCCCAACCGTCGGATCTAGGGTTTCATCCCAACCGTCGGATCTAGGGTTTCATCCCAACCATCGGATCTAGGGTTTCATCCCAACCATCGGATCTAGGGTTTCATCTCAACTGTCGGATCTAGGGTTTCATCCCAACCGTCGGATCTAGGGTTTCATCCCAACCGTTGGTTTTAGAGTTTTGTTTTACATCCTTGGATCTAGGCTTCTTGAGGATTATATTAGGCTACGATAGGGACCATAAGGAGGAGTTGAATCTTGGCCACCCGATGGATCGGAACCACACATACTTGATCCATCAATGATGTTCCATTCCACTAGAGGATCATCATTGAACTACCTCACCAACCCCCATAAATCAATATGGGCTCCATATATTATTTATACATCCATCTCCCCGTGTTTAAGATATCGAATGTCCGTCAATTAATTGATTTACTGACCATCAATTAATTAACATCTAACTCCTCGAGTAGTACCACTCAACCTTATCATCATGTTGACTAAGTCAACCAGTTGAGTTTACATGATGAACCTTTTGAGCTCCTCAAGGGGACATCATCAACCTAATATATAGGACATGGTTTCCTCCTATAATCAATGGCACACCATGTAAATAATATCATTTCCCAACTTACCGGGCATATTGATTTAATCCATTTAAATCTCACCCTTTGATAAATCAAAGAAATAAATACTAAGTACATGTGCCCGTTATTATATCGGGATTAAGAGCATGTACAACATAATATCCGAGGTCCGATTCAATTATGTAGTCAGCAATAAATTGAATCACCTCTATGTCGGTCCTGCTCAATACACCTAAGGGTGCGTTTGGTTGGGGGTTTTTGTTGATAACCTTGTTAGGTTATCAACAAAAACCTTATTTGGTTTAGGTTATAAACAATTACTTGGTAATTGATCATTACCAAGTTATGAACAAAAACCTTTTTAGGGGGAATCGGAAAACCTTAGAGAACCAAGGTTTTTGTTGATTCTCGGGGTTAAGGAAACTTTTTTTCAATATTACCCCAAGCAATATATTAAATGTCAATGCCGCACCGTCGCCGACCGTCGCCCGTCGCCGCCGCCGCCGCCGCTGCCGTCGCCATCGCCGTCGCCGCGTCGCCCGTCGCTTCGCCGCCGCCGCCATGGGCCGTCGTCGATGTCGCCCGTCGCCGCCGTCGCCGCCACGCCGCCGACCGCCGTTGCTTGTCGCCGGCCGCCGCTCATCATCGGCCGCGTCGCCCATCACCTTGCCGCCATCATCGGCTACCGTAAATCGCCGCCGCCGCCGCCGCTCGCTTCGCCGCCCCCGTCGTCGGCCGCCGCCGCGTCGCCGTCGTCGGTCATCGTCCGGCGCCTCGCCGCCTCGCCGCTGACTCGCCGCTGCCGCTGCCATCGCCATCGCCCGTGCGTTCGGCCATCGCCGCCCGTGGTTGTATTGCCATGCCGCCGTGCCGCCCGTCGCCGACTGTCGTCGGTCGTCGTCGGTTGGCCGATCACTGCCGTCGTCATTAATATTTCTGTCGTTGTTGTCGAATTGATTGAGCAAAGACAAAGGATAATTTAGTAAAATGTTAAACTAAGTTATATATTAAAACCTCCAACCAAACAAGGTTTTTATCTAAGGTTATACTTTATTCCAAGGTTATGTTTTATTCTCTGGTAATCACATAACTAAGGTTATGTATGATTACTTGAACCAAACGCACCCTAAGTGTACTAGTGTAACTCTATGTTCAAGACAAAACAATACCAAGCTACACTACAACCATGCCAATGGTTTGTCCAAAACCATCTTGGTTGTGGCCTCTACTTATATTCTACAAGATACTGATAACATGATCTTCTGTGCCACACCAAGCACCATGTTATCTACAATGTAAAATATTAGACAATATGCACCCATATAATAAATATATAAAGTGCAAACAATGATCATGTGATTCTTATTTCAAAATAAAAATGTTCATACAAAAAGAGCTAGGCTTTCAGTATACATTCCAACACGTAGATGATATTATTTTCGGAACCACCAACTCAATCCTACTAAATGAGTTAATTTCACTTATGGAAAGTGAATTTGAAATGAATTTAGTTGGCGAGTTAAGCTTCTTTTTAGGTCTACAAATTAAACAAACTAAAGATGGAATATACCTACATCAACGCAAATATACTAGGGAATTAATTAAACGCTTTGGAATGTAAGACGCTAAAATTATTAATACCCCAATGGCAACTAATGTGAATATAGAAGTAGATGTAATTGGAAATTCAATTGATTTAAAATACTATAGGAGCGTAATAGGGAGTCTCCTTTACTTAACTGCAAGCCGACCCGATATCTTATTTGCAGTAAGTATATGCGCAAGGTTCCAAACCTGTGCCAAGGAGTCTCACCTAACTCTAGTCAAGCATATCCTTAGATAAAGGGTACACTTAATGTCGGTATTTGATACCCTAGATCTACCGAGTTTGAACTAACCGGCTACTCCGATTCAGACTATGCCGGTAGTAAGTTCGATAGAAAGAGTACAAGTGGTTGTTGTCAACTTCTCGGCTCGAGTCTAGTGAGTTGGTGCAGTAGGAAGCAACACTGTGTTGCCTTATCTATCACCGAAGTCGAATACATCGCGATGGGTGAGTGTGTCACTCAGCTTCTTTGGATGAAGCACACTCTCCGCAACTTTAAGTTAGACTTTACAAATACTAAACTTCACGTAGATAACATTAGTTCAATTAATCTTACTAAGAATCCGATATGTCACTCTAGGACCAAACATATAGAGGTCAAACATCATTTCATTCGAGAACATGTGGCCAACGGAGCCATACAACTCGAATACGTCGAATCGAAGTCTAACTTGGCAGACCTATTTACTAAACCCCTACCCGAAGCTGAATTTAGTCTATTAAGACGAAAATTGGGCATGTGCGTAGTAGAATAGGACTTTGCAAATTATATTACTACTATTTCATACTTTTCATTTTTCATGGAACTAGTATAGGACATACCTTAGATATCATGCACCTATAGATTTAAGGAGCCAATACATCTCACAACACATAGGACTAATGTGTTTGTGTACTTAGCCACGTAGATGGGCGTGAGATGTTAGGACCTTACTCCTGGTTCTAGATGTAGAGCTAGTGCATCACCATGAACCACGGAGTATAATCATATATACTAACCGACTCTGACCAGGACTGGTTGATCTTTCATATCAATCAAGCCAAATATGAGTCAAACATTTTATAGATGAGCTTATTTTCAGTATATTATTTTCAAAATAATGTGGAACATGCTTGGACGTTAAATTTAATACTTATTTTCCACACACCCTTCCACTTTTCGATATATGGCAAAAGGGAGAGAAAAAGGCCAAAGTTAAGGGATCAAAAATTTTCATGGCCAAAAGTTAAGTAAATGTTTACTTAACTTTAAGTTTTACTTAAAAGGAAGTAAAGGCCAAGTTAAGAGAATTCTTAACTTAAACTTATTATGTTTTTAAACACTATGGCCTAATGCTAATGCTTTACTTAAGAAAGAGGGAGAAAGGGCCAAGTTAAGAAGTCTTCTTAACTTAAATGTTTTACTAAGGCCAACTTTAAGTAATGTTAATTATTTAAACTCTTCCTAAATAGCAATCCTCAAGGGGGAGGACTAAGGTCTTCTTTCAAGACTCACCCTCGGTCAAGGGGGAGGTTTCCTCAAGGGGGAGTACTTGAAGAAAATTCTTACTACTCCAACTTAATCTTTATTTTTGTTTTTCATGCACATTATTATTTTTCATGCATGATATTTTATGCGCATTATTATTCTTCATGCATGCTATTTTTATTCTTCATGCATGTTATGTTCTTAACTTTGTATGTGGGGTTGCCATAAATCAAAAAGGGGGAGATTGTTGGTGCAGTAGGCACCTAAGTCGAACCTGAGTTTTGATTATAGCAAACGATACAAAGTTAAGCTCATGTCATTATCTCACAAACTGAATCGAGTGTGCAGAAATGCTAAGCTAAGCCGAAGGTCAGCGACACTCGGAGAGAACCGTAGTGGTCGGGCGACACCGGGAGGACTTCGGAGGGAGCCGAAGGAATCATGTGGAGACCGAAAGCAAGGCTTCAAAGGTAAATGTTGAGGTAAGCTCGTGTGAGTGAGCGTAAGTAAGGTCGAGTCCTTCATACGGGGACATCCTTAGGCGACGATCCGACCAAGACTTCCCATGGAAGGTCTATGTTGAGATCGGACGGCAAGTGGCCGTCGAATTCACTTATATTTCGAGCTAACTCTTTATTACAGTCAAAAAGTCTACAAATCAATTCAACCGGCCAAGGATCAGGTTCAATCACGAGCCATCGCTCAACCGCCAAGGATCAGCTTCAATCACGAGCCATCAGCAACCGCCAAGAAATCGGCTCAACATGGTCAATAATCACCGAGAGCTTTATCACCATTTTTCAAGGAGTCTTGTGCCCAATTCCTATTGGTTGAAGACCCATTCGAAAAGGGGCTCAACGGCTATAAAAGGAGGGCCTCTTCTAGGGTTTTTCATCAATCTCTAAGTGCTCAAAAGCCTCCGCAACACTACGACTCTCTGACGACTCTACAACGACGAAGTGCTGCCAACAACCCTAGCTTAATTTATATTTCCTAGTTGTTGGTATAATCTTATTTTGTCATATATTTAATACTTCAATTCTTTTTTATCGAGGTTTTCTATCGTTGAATTTTACATTAATAGAAGAGAGGGTTTGTCTCTCTATCTTTTGCTTTCGATGGTTTTTGTAATCGTCTAACTCCTACCTCCAACGAGGAGTGTTTTAGTGAATTGCCCTCCGTACACGGTCTAGGACCGTTAGGGCCTTGGAGTAGTAGCCGAAGACTACGAACCAAGTAAAAAAACATTTTTCTCCTTTTATTTATCATTTATCTTTCCACTGCAATTAATTGTCTACTCGGGTTTTAATGAACAAAACGAAAGAAAAGTTTTTATCGCTATTCACCCCCCCTCTAGCGATCCGCTTCGATCCAACAATAAAGCCTATTAAATCTTTCCCCATATAACATCATATTAATTACCATTTAAATCCAAAAAAATTTCTAAAATTCTGGTAAAACTATAAAGTATTTTTCTAATTAATAAGTATTATTTTAATATTATTTTATTTTCTGATATCTTACACTGTCACTTCTAAACATTCTTCTCGACTATGTTTTTTTTTTTAGCTCTATTAGAATCCCCATTAGTGGAACCTCCAAAAATCATATTGATGGCACCTCTTACAAGGGGTTGATCTATAGGGACTATTCCAGTAGAAGGCATCTCCCTTAGCTGAGAAGATTGAAGAGGTTGATTCCTATGAGGTCCCAATGGATTTCCCCTAAAATAATTTCTAACCCATGGCCTTTGTTGATATAGAGCATGATTCATGACCATAGTTCTAACCCTTGGATGAACTCTCATGATCCTCTGAAACTCAAAATCTAATTGTTGACAATCTTGAGTACTATGTCCATATTCTTGATGATAAGAATAAAAAGTAGGAGCAGGTGGCCTTCGAGGCCCTCGAGCAGCTCCCACTAGTCTTCTCAACAATTTTTGTTCCTCACAAATGTTGGAGGATCGTGGCCCGGCTAGAACGGGGGTTGAATAGCCCCAATGATCGTAGATGGAATTTGGTTGCTTAATTGTCTACGAAAGTGATTAGCGTAGTGGAAATAGAAGCTAAACAAAAATAATTAAGACAAAACAAGAAGTAAAGAATGCAAACGCTAATGCTAAGATGTAATGTGGTTCACGGCCCTTGCCTCTAGTCCACTGACGATTCATATGGTGAATCACTCCCTCAACAATCCACTAGTCTCTCCTTTAGCCCAAGCAAGGTGGAGGTAAACCTCTTTTACAACAATCACTCCCTCTTACAATAAGATGGAAATAAGAACAAGAAGAGGAGTGTTAAAACGTGTTGGGCACTTGAGAGTATGATTATGAGTGAAGCATTAACCTCCCAAAAGCCCCCAACCCTTCTTTTTATAGAGAAGAAGGGTTTCTTCCCATTGGGCAGGCGACAGTCGACTGATGCATGCATCAGTCTACTGATCACCATTTCAACGACTTCTGACCCGACTAAATCGTGGGTGTCACATCCAACGGCTCTTTCATCAGTCGACTAATCAGCCTATCAGTCGACTGATAGAGCCATCAGTCGAGTGATCCAGGAAATCAGTCAGCTTTCAAACCTTCTATGCTCGCGACCACCTTCATTAGTCGATTGTCATCCCTTGGCAGTCAACTGATCGTGCATCAGTCGACTGCTGGGCCAGAAGTCCATCAGTCTAACACCGGTCGAGCACCAGTCGAGTGACATCGACCCAGAGTAGTCGACTGCTATCTATAGCAGTCGACAGATGGCGGGTAAAACCTCAAACAAACCATTTGTTTGAGCATCCAACTTAACCAAACGTCAGGTAAAACCTCAAACCTAAGTTTGAGCATCCGACTCTTGACTTAGCCATTCGGCCAAGTTCACCTATAAGCTACCATTACAATCGCTTAATCTCTCATCTCCCTTAGAGCCCCTCACTTAAGCTCTCTTCATACAGCCACATCCCTCGGATGCACCAAGCGCACGGCTTCCACAATGCCACCCTTCGTGTCTTGCCTTGAAGTCTGTTTCCTTTTGCTTCACTCCAATGCTCCTCTTCCGGCGGTCCCTCGGATGCACCAAGCGCAATGCTTTCGCAATGCCATCCTTCACCGACTCAAGGACCCGAGCCATGAGATGGTGAACCCACCAATGCTATCACCAAGCTAACTTATGTGTGATTTACTAAATCCAGCACAACTTAAACACACATATCAAATCAACATAAACATCCTAACTTAAACCCTTTGCCACACACATCAAAACCATATCATATATTGGTTGATTGCCCTAACAATTGTTAGTGCTTAAAAGATTCATATATCTCCACAATGGTATGATATTGTCCACTTTGGGCCTAAGTCCTCATGGTTTTATTTTTGGACTTTACCCAAAAGGCCTCATACCAATGGAGATATCTTTTCATCTTATAAGCACATGATCTTTTCCATGTCTTATCAATGTGGTACTTTGATTGTATTCTCAATACTCTAATAATCCCCCCCCCCTCAAACGAAGGACCACAATGAACCCCCCCCCCCTCAAGCCTATCCGTCCTCGAAGGACATCCTCTGCTTGATGTCCGATCCTCAACCCACTAGGACTTCCTGCCAACTGTCTGGTCCTCCTGACCCAACTGGACTTCCTGCCAGTTGTCCATCTCTTCTGGCCCAACTGGACTTCCTTCCAATTGTTCAGTCCTTCCGACCCAATTGGATTTCCTCCCTAGTGTCTGGTTTTCTTGATCCGGACATGGGAGCTCCACTTTCTTCATTTGAGGTTCATGGCTTGACATGGACCATGGCCCTGCTACCAATTGTTAGTGCTTATAAGATTCATATATCTCTACAATGTCATGATATTGTCCACTTTGGACCTAAGCCTTCCTGGTTTTATTTTTGGACTTTACCCAAAAGGCCATGTAGGAACGTTGGTGGCCGGCTAGAGGGGGGTGAATAGCCCTCAATCGTCATATGAACGGAATTCGATCATTCTTGCGTGCTTGTCTACAATTGTCGTTAATATATGCAACGGAAACAATAGAAATAATAACAACAATACAATCACACGCAATGCACAAAGATATACGTGGTTCGGAACCGAATGGTTCCTACTCCATGGGGTGAGCTCAACGAGCTCGTGTTATGCGCACAACACTAACAACACTCCTTCTCGACAACACGTCGGAGGTGGAGAAACCTCTCACAAGCAATTACACTAAGTAATGTCAAATACAAGCAATACAAAGACAAATACGAAATACACGTAAAAAACACTTTACAATGCTTGCTTTGAAACCTTTGCTTGTTGCTTGCTTTAGATGGCTCTTGAAGGTCTGGAATGTAGCAGCAATTCCCCTCCAAAAGCTTCACAAAAGTCTTTTTTGTGAAATCCTCCCTCTTGAGATCCATTTATAACCTACATCAAGCTGATTTTGTGCCCATCAGTCGACTGGTCATAACCATCAGTCGACTGGTCCTGTAGTCATTGTCTCACAATAGCCAGATCCACGTTGGTCAAGTTCCAATGGATCACCCATCAGTCAACTGATTATCCCATCAGTCGAGTGCTGGCGCGAGCACTCGACTGGTAACCATTATGTGGCTGAAAACACCTCGATCAGTCGACTGATCTCCCTCATTAGTCAACTGTCATCCCTCGGCAGTCGACTGCTCAGCCAGACCCTGGTCAGTCGAACCCTAATCAACTTGGAGCAGTCGACTGGCACCTATGTCAGTCGACTGATGTCGGGTAAAACCTCAAACACTAAGTTGTTTGAGCATCCGACACTCAGTCTTAGCCACTTGGCCAAGTCCACCTCATCCCTCATGGAGTTCCCCACCGAAGCTCTCTTCCCTCGGCCTATGTCCCTCAGATGCGCCAAGCGCATGGCTTCGCAACGCCATCCTTCGTATCTCTTTCCCTCGAAGTATGCTTCCCTTGGGCCTCACTCCATTCGCTCCCCATCCGGCGGTCCCTCGGATGCACCAAGCGCACAACTTCGCAATACCATCCTTCACCGACTCAAGGACCCCGAGCCTAGTGAACTTGCCAAGTCCTCAAGACTTCCCAAATGCACCAAGCGCACAGTTTTGCAATGCATTTCTCACCAAGCATCAAGCGCATGACTTCACAATGCTTTGGACTTTCCCACACCAAGCCCCATGCTTGGATTTTCCATGCCAACTCCATGTTGGACTTTCCTATGACAATCCATGTCATAAGTTTTGTCTATCATCAAAATACTGCTCGAGTTAAACTCGAGTTAACCTGGGCCGATTGCACCAACAATCTTCCCCTTTTTTATGATTGACAAAACTACCATCTCAAGTCTACCAATTCTCCCATATTGGCAATCCTCATATCCCAATGAGAATTCCAACGAACCCTAATTAGTAACTTGGTAACTTCTCCCCCTTTTTGACATTACATCAAAAAGGTCCTCAAGGGTGTCAATGTCTCATATCCCAATGAGATCTTACAATCTTCCCCTTGGCATGCTCTCAATCTTTCTAGTTATAATCCCATATCACTTAAGAGAGGCGCAATCCCTCAATTTTCCTCCCATGAGGAAAAATACACATCCATCTTCCCATGATGGATACCTCCTCCTAAAGGCTTGCTCCCCCTTGACCATTGCACCAACAATGTCTTTGGAAAGCCCCTAAGCCAATAGGAACACAAAACCATCAAAAATTAAGGCAAAGTTCAATAATGAACTTTCATCCACCTTAAAATTGATACTCTCCCTAAACACTTCTCCTAATCCACATCCATTGGATTTCCACCCTTTCTAATGCTCTCCCAAGCATGTCCTAGGATTAGGAGTGGTTAGGGGACCAAAACATAGCTGAACATGGGCCTAACCACCATGGTTTACTCGAAATCAGCAGTATCAGTCGACTCTCTCATCTACCAGTCGACTCCTTCCCACATCAGTCGACTGGCCTCCCTGGCAGTCGAGTGATAACTGCATTTGCAATTTTTTGATTTTCATAAATGAATTTCTGAAATTCGTAAGTAAATATACATAAGTTGAAAAATCTTGAAATTTTGTATGTATATTACTTATTACAATCATAATGGGTGAAAAATATTGGAAAATTATTTTACCCACAAATTAGTGAGATTGACACAAAGTTCAAAAGTTTAGAAAAGCTTCAATATTATGCCCTCTTTGTATCATCCCAATCAATGGTGATTGCTATCAAAAGATAGACTTCATCAAGGTTTTTCAAAATGTTTTTGAAACCTTTAATTCCTTTTTCCTAAACATCTCACTCATATCTAAATGTGCAAAACACATTCAAGTCAAATATTCTAGTGAGATGTGGGTTTTTGTTCTTTAATGGTCTTATGTATATTCTAAGGCAACTCTACTTGATTCCCTTATGCATGGGACTTCAAGTCATGCCAATGATCCTTACATCAATTTTATTTTATCCATGATATGATTATGGCATATATATGATATAACTAAGCATGTGCCAAAATCATGATGTCATGGCATGTGAATGAAATTTTAGCATACATGACATATAAAACTAAGTCTAAAACATGATTATGATTATTTTTTTTAGAGATAAAAATGAAAATGATGTCATGTCATGGCAAGGCAAATAAATCATGGCAAGTAAAATATACTAAGGTATAAAATACCTAAATGTTAAATCTAAATTGTCATTTCTAGGAATTAATTCTATTTTTCCTTAATACCATTATCTCCCAAGTGTGCCATAAACCCAAAATGGCACACCAATACCTCTAAGACCTATTTGTGCCAATTCAATCATTTATTTTTAACTTCTTAAAGCATATTGGCACATCCTAATGTGTCAACTCACCATGGCTAGGTTAACTACCCGTCCACTTAGGGTTAACACACTCTAACCTATCTAGCGTGAATCGATCACGCTCCTAGGAACCCAATACCTATTGGAGCTCCTTGGGTTAACAAGGTATTCACTAGGGATAACTTCCCTAGATACCTTCCTAATGACCCTTTTAGGCTTTGAAGTCATAGTCTTTTGGGTCTTTCCTAAGTCCTAAGTCAAATCTAGGGGTAACTCCCCCTTTGACCTTCCTAGTGACTTTCTTGGTTTTTTTTAAGTCCTTAGCCACTAAACAAATATCATGGCTAGTCTTAGGGATAACTTCCCTACTAACCTTGGTTGTCCTAGACCTAGATTTAGTTTCATAATCAAATGGAACATTATGATAAGTCTTCTTGGGCTTAGGTTTGTGACCCAAACCTTCCTTGCCCTTAGACCATTTTTGAATCTTAGGTCTTGACTTTTGGGCATTTGACCCTTGAATAGATTTTTCTATAATTTTAAGGGTCTTTTCCATTCTCTCAAGTCTTGACCTCAAGACTTGGTTCTCTAGCTCTAATTTTCCCATTTTTGAATTTTCATTAGGTTTTTGGGAAATGTTTCTCTTCTTAGGCATGTGCCTAGTCTTTTTGGGATTAATATCCAAATTTTCTTCTATTCTCCTAATTGATTCCCTAGGTAGAATAGTTCTAGTGTTATTGTCCTAGGTTTATCCTTAGATAAATTTACATGCTTAGCACCTAAACAATAAACCTTATTATTTCTACTAGCATGCTTTTCATTTATAATTGCAAGAAAACTAAAATAATTTTTAGCATGCTTGTTTACCCTAGAAATTGAAGGTGCATTAATTAAATTTACCTAAGTGTTAGCGTTAGAAGCTCCCCCTACATGAGATGCTCCTTCTTGCCCTCTCTTCCTCCCCCTAGGGCATTGGCTTATATAATGCCCCCTTTGGTTGCATTTGAAGCACACAATGTGCTCCTTGCTTTTAATTTTGGGGACTCCGGTATTATTGACTTTTGATGCCGGTTTAACCTTGTTCCCTACACTCAAAGCATGTTATATGATTTTTATTTAAAATAACAACACTTGAGTTACCTAGGGAATTTTCGCTTCTCCCGGATGTTGAAGCTTCTTCTTGAACTAGTTCCGGGATAGAAGACCTCTCCTCCCCCTCAATGCTAGAGGTGGAGGTCTCCACCAAATCATCAACATCTTCAAATGTGGTGGGCAATTATTCAACATCCTCGGGTCCGGATGTTGATGGGCACTCTTCCTCTTCATGGACCAATGTGGGCTCTTCATGAAATCTTATCACCTTGTCCCATAGGTCCTTAGCATCCCTAAAATTACCTAGCCTAGACCAAATGTTGTTAGGAATAAAATCACTAAGTAATTCGATTACCTTGAGATTTGTCTCGAAGTCCTTGATTTGGTCTTGGGTCCACCTTGACTTCTCAATTTACTTATTGCTTTCATCCCTAGGTAATTTGAAACCATTTTCTAAGATTAGCATAATATCAAAATCGGTTTCTAGATATACCTCTATTTTTCTTCTCCACCATTGAAAATCTCCTTCGAATTTTGGGGTTGGAGGTTGTAGCCGGCCATCTTGTAGTGCTTGTGTTGGTGGTTAGTCCTCGACAAGCTCATAGCTCTGATACCACTTGTAGGAACGTTGGTGGCCGGCTAGAGGGGGTGAATAGCCCTCAATCGTCATATGAACGGAATTCGATCGTTCTTGCGTGCTTGTCTACAATTGTCGTTAATATACGCAGTGGAAACAATATAAATAATAACAACAATACAATCACACACAATGCACAAAGATATATATGGTTCGGAACTGAATGGTTCCTACTCCACGGGGTGAGCTCAACGAGCTCGTGTTATGCGCACGGCACTAACAACACTCCTCCACAACACGTCGGAGGTGGAGAAACCTCTCACAAGCAATTACACTAAGTAATGTGAAATACAAGCAATACAAAGACAAATACGAAATACACGTAAAGAACACTTTACAACACTTGCTTTGAAACCTTTACTTGTTGCTTGCTTTAGATGGCTCTTGAAGGTCTGAAATGCAGCAGCAATTTCCCTCCAAAAGCTTCACAAAAGTCTTTTTTGCGAAATCCTCCCTCTTGAGCTCCATTTATAATCTGTATCAAGCTAATTTCGCGCCCATCAGTCGACTGATCGTGACCATCAATCGACTGGTCCTGTAGTCGTTGTCTCACAATGGCCAGATCCACATTGGTCAAGTTCCAACGGATCACCCATCAGTCGACTGATGATACCCATCAGTCGACTGATTATCCCATCAGTCGAGTGCTGACACGAGCACTCAACTGGAAACCATTCTGTGGCTGAAAACACCTCGATCAGTCGACTGATCTCCCTCATCAGTCGACTGATGGTGTTATCAATCAACTGTCATCCCTCGACAGTCGACTACTCAGCCAGACCCTGATCAGTCAAACACCAGTCGAACCCTAGTCGAGTTAGAGCAGTCAACTGGCACCTATGCCTGTCGACTGATGTCGGGTAAAACCTCAAACACCAAGTTGTTTGAGCATCCGACACTTAGTCTTAGCCACTTGGCCAAGTCCACCTCATCCCTCATGGAGTTCCCCACCGAAGCTCTCTTCCCTCGGCCTACGTCCCTCGAATGCGCCAAGTGCACGGCTTCGCAACACCATCCTTCACGTCTCTTGCCCTCGAAGTATGCTTCCCTTGGGCCTCACTCCATTCGTTCCCCGTCCGGCAGTCCCTCGGATGCATCAAGCGCACGACTTTGCAATGTCATCCTTCACCGACTCAAGGACCCCGAGCCTAGTGAACTTGCCAAGTCCTCAAGACTTCTCAAATGCACCAAGCGCATGACTTCGCAATGCATTTCTCACCAAGCACCAAGCTCACGGCTTCGCAATGCTTTGGAATTTCCCACATCAATCCCCATGCTTGGATTTTCCATGCCAAATCCATGTTGGACTTTCCTATGACAATCCTATGTCATAAGTTTTTTCTATCATCAAAATACTGCTCGAGTTAAACTTGAGTCAACCTGGGCCGATTGCACCAACAGGCCTCATACTAATGGAGATATCTTTTCATCTTATAAGCACATGATCTTTTCCATGTCTTACCAATATAGGCCTTTGATTGTATTTTCAATATTCCAACAACAAATATTCATAGTCTGCTCTTTAGAAATCTGCAATGGTGGAGCATATGAAGGCCTTTCTCCCAATGGACGAACAGGTCTTACCCATTCAGCTCGATGCTCAGGCATTTCCAATGCCTTATATTACCTAGATTCCTGCTTAGCTTTTTGAGCTTTCTCCATATTAATAAACTTCTCATCTCTAGACAATAAAACATCAAAATCAGCAGGTGGCTTCTTGGCAAGAGATCAGAAAAAAAATCCCCTTCCTTTAACCCCTGAGTACATGCTCCTACCACCATTCCAGGCTCTATTGTAGGAATTCCCTGTGTAGCCTACGTAAATCATTGCACATATTATCGTAAAGTCTCTTGTCTTCCTTGCTTAAGATTGAAAAGACTCAAAGGTGGAGGAGGATATTGCTTAGAACTAGAAAAATGTCTTAAAAATAATTCGCCAAAATCCCTAAATGAAGTAATACTTTGGGGGTTTAAAGTATCAAACCATTGTTGTGCATGTCCCACTAAAGTAGTAAGGAAAACTCGGCACTTAACTCTCTTAGTGTACCGATGTAACAATGCTGCATTTTCAAATCTACCTAGATGATCTTTGGGATCTGAAGACCCATTATACTCAGGAATATGAGGAACCCTAAAATGTCAAAGCAATTATTCATTCAAAATACTTTCCATAAAAGGTTTCTGCTCCTCCTCCCCTTTTGAAGTATGGTCTCCCCCAAAAAGGCACCCCCCACCAAATTGTTCCTTCATTTGAGGAGCTATATATTCCTCCTTCCCTTTCGAGCACTCACAACAATGAGAGGATCTACCCCTCTACCCAGATATCTTAGCTGGAACTTCTTTAGAATCAACCCCAGATGTGTCATCTTCTTTCACTTCTCTAGGTGTAGCTCATTATGAGATCCAATCCATTACAACGGCAACTATTTGTATAAGATCTTCCCTCCGCATAGATCCTTGCCTCCTTCTACTAGTACCCCCTTGAGATGTACTAGACATAGATTTCTCCTCTTCCACAGGCTCCATCCTCATTCTCCTAGTACTCACCATCGTAACTGTTTGTTTAGGCTTCCACAGATAGCGTCAATTTGATGGTGTCCTCTTCTTCGGCCCACTCAGATTCCCTTATTCTTTCCTGAGAGTCCCTGTTAAAGCTTGAAGCCTCTCAATCAAAATGTTGAATCTGTCACTCAAAGAGAACAGTTAGAGGTGGGTTGGCGTCATCGGCACGGCCCCTCTGACGCTCAAGTCAAAATATGAAAAATAGAATGGTAGAATGAAGAAGAAATAAGAAGAGATCTTCGTGTACCGAATAGAGAAGAAAGAACCATCCCTTTTTCCTTTCCTCTCTGCTCCTTTTATAGGAGATTTGCCCCGTCTTATTTCAAGATGAATTTTCTTTAATACCTTTATCAACCCGTTGAGATGTGACCGCATTTTCCGCTTCCTTTCAAAAAAATTTCTTCCATGCCTTCCACGTGTCCCTCCTTCTTCCTTATTAATTACCCAAAAAATAAATCTTTCACAAATTTCTAATAAATAATAATAATACTTTTTATTCAAAAAAACCCCTTGACATCCTATCTTATCGTACTCCAGAGCATCCATGTCATTCGCTCTTATTAAATTCAAGAAATCCACATGAAACTCAGAAAACAAACAAGGTGCTCGGGAAGTACACATGCTGGTCAGAAAATGCACAAGCTGCTCGAGAAACACACATGCTACTCAAGAAATATACATGATGCTCAATACCAACACTTCATAAAACTGAGCTCTGGATCAACCACACTGCCTATCCCTACTGAGCTTAGGAAATACACATGTTAATCGGGAAATGCACAAGCTACTCGGGAAATATACATGCTACTTGGGAATACACATGCTGCTCAATACTAATACTTCACAAAACTGAGCTCTGAATCAACTACACTACCTATCCCTATTGAGCTTGAGAAATACACATGTTGCTCAGGAAATGCACAAGCAGCTCGAAAAATACACATGTTGCTCGAAAAATACACATACTGCTTAATACTAACACTTCATAAAATTGAGCTCTGGATCAACTACACTGTCTATCCCTACTGAGCTCGGAAAATACACATGCTAGTCAGAAAATACACAGCAGCTCAGGAAATACACATGCTACTCAAGAAATACACATGATGCTCAATACTGACACTTCACAAAATTGAGCTCTAGATCAACTATACTATCTATTCCTACTGAGCTCGGGAAATACACATGCTGGTTAGAAAATGCACAAGCGACTTGGGAAATACACATGCTGCTCAATACTAACACTTCACAAAACTGAGCTCTGGATCAACTATACTATCTATCACTACTAAGATCGAGAAATATACATACTTCTTGAGAAATACATATAATACCCAGGAAATTCAAAGGGTGCTCAAAACAAATCATATCACTACTCTGAATGCACTACAATGCTCGACCCTTCTGTAATCGAGAAAATCATATGATGCTCTGCCACATTACCTCTAACTAAAATAGCTTAGCTATAAATCCCGATATCCATTTGATCTCCTTACCTAGGATGTCAAATAATGTCATTTGTCCTTGATTTCAAATTGATAAATTTAATGCATGAATTATGATCGTGGCATAAATTGATTGCATATTTTAAAAACATTTTTAATGATGCATGATATCATAGCATGATATAAATCAATCTAAGTACTATCATGGAATTTTAAATAATCATATGGAACATGATGTCATAACATAAATTATGGCGATCAAAGCATGGAAAATATATAAAATACAAAGGTATAAGAATACCTAAGTTTTGAACTCAATTGTCATTTGCTAAAATTATTATCAAATACGAACTTTGTCATAATGATAACCCAACTCCCTCAAGTGTGCCAAAATCCCAACTTGCCACATTCTTGATTCTGACTTAATTGTGTCAATTATGATCAGTTTTTCAAACTTCATTATTCCAATTGGCACATCCTAAAACCTTTTAGGTAATTTCATTTCCAAAGTATCACTATATCTCGAAAATGCTCTAAGTGTCAACTCCACTATGGTTAGGTTAACTACCTTTCTATTTTAAGTTGACACACCTTAAACCCATTTAGCGCGAAGGAATCACGCTCCTAGAAACTCAATATCTATTTGAGCTCCTTGAATTTTCTAAGTATTCACTAGGGATGACTTCCTTATATACCATTCTAATGACTCTTTAGGCTTCTTAGAAGCCTTGGTCATTGTGGTCTTATTTAGGTTAACTCTAGGAATACCTTCCCTTGTAACCTTCTTTGTGACTTTTCTAGGCTTCTTAGAAGCCTTAGTTACTTGACTCTTATCAAGGTCAATTCTAGGTATGACTTCTCTTGTAACCTTGATATTATTAGACCTAAGATTAGTTTCACAGTTAAATGGAGCATTATGGTAGAAAGACATGATTTCCTTGGATTTAGGTTTGTAACCCAAACCCTTCTTATCCTTAGGTATATTTTGCTTCCTAAAACCTAGATTTTGTCCACTAGACCTTTAAGCATAATTTTCCATCTTTTTGAGGGTTTTTTTCCAATTTTTCAAGCTTTGACCTCAAAATTTGATTTTCTACCTCAAGGTGTCTAAATTTTGATTTTCCATCATTTCTTTGAGCATTCCTCTTCCTAGGCATATGTCTAATCTTTTTATGATTATTGCCTAGATTGTTGACATTCTCCACATCCTTATCTAAACTAGGTCTACCTTTAAAGGTTCTAATATTCTCCTTAGGTAGTGTAGTTCTAGAGTTAATGGTTCTATAATTTTCCTTATTTCTAATTTCATGATGTTTAGCACCTAAACAATAAAATTTGTTATTAGCATGCTTCTTATGATAAATTGCAAGTGCATTAAAATGTGATATCTTGCCTTTGCCATAGGCGCTCCCCCTACACTTAAGCTTCCTATGTTGTTCTTCTATAGACACTTTCTCTTTGGCCATTGGTTTCAGTAATGACCTTTTTGGTTGCAAGAGAAGCACACGATGTGATCCTTTCCCTTGCTTACTAAGGTGACGGCTCCCCTTCTCCTTGTTCTTGGGTGCCACTTGACCCTTCTTCTTGATACGTTTTGGACACTTGATCTTATAATGTCCTTGTTCCCTACACTTAAAGAAAATAATATGATTTTTATTTTTACAAATTGCATTTGAGTTACCTTCTTGGATGGTAGGAGAACCGTGTCGAGTTCTTCATCGTTCCCAAATGTTGAGGTCTCCTCTTGCTCTAACTCTAGTGTTGGTTGTCTATCCTCCCCCTCAATTCTAGAGGTGGAGGCTTCTTCAACCTTTTCGACCTCCTCCAATTCGGATGTTGAGCACCTCTCGACTTTCAAATCTCCAAGCTCTTGAGAGGATAAGTATTCTTCCTTGGACTCCTCCTCTGCTTGAACCACAGATGGTTCTTCATGAAGCTTGGCTAGCTTGTCCCATAAATCCTTTGCATCCTCGAATCTCCCTATCTTGCATAACAAGTCATTAGGAATTAAACCAACCAAAATTTCTACTACCTTTTTATTTGTTTTGGAATTTTGAATTTGCTCCTCAATCCATTCCTTTTTCTTGAAGAGTCTTCCCTTTTTTATCCATGAGAGCTTCAAATCCATCCACCAAGATGAACCAATCTTCGATGTTCATAATGACGAAGGTCTCCATCCTCACCTTCCATTTATCGAAAACCCCAAGTCCATAGAATCTGTAAGGAGGAGTGTTGATGTTGTATCCCAATCCATCTTGAAATTCTATATCTCCTTCGTGGTTACTCTCTTCTTTCTCTAGCGCTTACTCTCTTGAAGATTATTCCTTGAAGAGCGGCCTCGCCCTGATACCAATTGTTGAGAATCTTGTGACACGCTAGAGGGGGATGAATAGCGTTCGTTCGATTGTGTTCGTATACTCATCTACAAATCGTTAGTGTGTAGCAGAAATAAAATATAAACAAAAACAAAATACAAGACAAGCAAACACAAACCACAACACCAATTTTATGTGGTTCGGAACCCTAGTTCCTACTCCATGATCAAGCTCTAGTGATGCCATCACCACTACAACTTCTCCTTCTCGGGACACTCTAGAGGTAGGGAAACCTCTTACAAAACTTGGAGCTCAAAATACAACAACCAAAATACAAGTGAAGAAACAAAATGAAATACAAATGAGAAATGCTTTACATAATGATTGCTTTTGCTTAATCACACTTTGGTTGCTTTGAAAGGATTTTGAAGAACTAAAATGCAACAGCAATTCCTCTCTAAAAACTCTAAGAACAAACAACTAAAAATCCTCCCATCATCCTCCTTTTAAAGCTTTCATTGGGCTGATTTTCCACCGATTAATCAATAATCCTTACCCCCCCAGTCGATTGGTGATTGTACCTTTGTCTCACAATGGACTAATACTCGTCAGATTTGATCGATCGATCAACTATCCTAACCTAGCAGTCGACTTTCAATAGTCATCAGTCGACTACCATGAGCTAGCAGTCGACTCAGAAATATTCTATGCTCTTTTTCATTGAAGCTAGTCGACTGCTCAAGCCCAGCAGTCAACTATTAGTGTCCAGTCGACTGGTCTAAACCACCAGTCGACTGCACAAGTATCAGTTAATTTCTCAAGTCTTCTGAGCTCCTAAGTGCCAAACACTCGACTAGTCGACTGGTAATCCTCAAAACTAAGGTTTAAGACCCAAGTATGATCCCCTCATACTTAGCACTTAACCTTAGTTTAGATTTAAGCCTTCAAGCCACTTCCATCAGCCTTATGCATTTGGTTTGAGTCCATGACTCCTCACCCTTGAACTATCCTTCAAGTGTTTCCTTCGACTTTGCCATGCCATCGCCACTTACATCAGCCTCATGGCTTTGATTTGAGTCCACGACTTCTGACCCTTGCACTAGCCTTCAAGTTCTTCCATCGACTTTACTATGCTACAGGATCTTCCTTTGTCAAGAGGCCACGCCTCTTGGACTTACGCTGCCAAGACTACACACTTGGACTTACACGACTAAGACTACACACTTGAACTTTCCTTTGCTAAGTATCCATACTTGAACTTTTCCTTGCCAAGACTAGACACTTGGACTTTCCCTTTGGAAAGTATCCAAACTTAGATTTTTCCTTGCCAAGACACACTTGGACTTTCCTTGCCAAGTTTCCAAACTTGAACTTCCCTTGCCAAGAATTCATTCTTGGACTTCTCCATTGCCAAGTATCTATACTTGGACTTTCACTCAAGTCTTACTCGAGCTTGGTCAACCTTGAGCTAAGGTTGATTTCTCCAACAATCTCCTCCTAACAATCTCCCTCATATGACCTTGAATGTCTGAAACCATCCACTAGTCATACTATCATACATATAGTTAAACATATTTCAAACATCAAAATACTACTTGAGTCTCACTCGAGCTTGATCAATATTGACTTGGTCGATTGCACCAACACTGTATACTTGGCACAAAATAAGAAGTGAAGCTTAAGTAGGTTACAAGAGATTGAACACTTGGCATAAGATGAAACGTGAAGCCCAAGTTAGTCATGGAGAATCACACACTTAGCATGAGATGGGTGAAGTCAAAGAGGATCATTGAGGATAGAACACTGTTGGTGCAGTAGGCACCTGAATCGAACCTGAGTTTTGATTATAGCAAATACACAAAGTTAAGTACATTTTGTTATCTCAGGAGCTGAATCAAGTATGCAGAAATGCTAAGCTAAGCCGAAGGTCAGCGACACTCGGAGAGAACCGTAGTGGTTGGGCGACGCCGGGAGGACTTCGGAGAGAGCCGAAGGAATCAGGTGGAGACCGAAAGCAAGGCTTCAAAGGTAAATGTTGAGATAAGCTCGTGTGAGTGAGCGTAAGTAAGGTCAAGTCCTCCATACGAGGACATCCTTAGGTGATGATCCAACTAAGACTTCCCATGGAAGGTCTATGTTGAGATCAGACGACAAGTGGCCGTCGAATTCACTTATATTTCGAGCTAACTCTTTATTACAGTCGAAAATTCTAGCAATCAGTTCAACCGGCCAAGGATCAGTTCAACTGCTGAGCCATCAGTTCAATCGCCCAAGGATCAGCTCAACTGCTGAGCCATCAGTTCAATCGGCCAAGAAATCAGTTCAACCGATGGTCAAGGATTAGCCTCGAGGAGTCAAGCTTTATCATCATTTTTCAAGGAGTCTTGTGCCCAATTCCTATTGGTTGAAGATCCTCTCGAAAAGGGGCTCAAAGGCTATAAAAGGAGAGCCTCTCCTAGGGTTTTTCATCAATTCTAAGTGCTCAAAAGCCTCCGCAATGCTGCGACTCTCCGACGACTCTACGACAAAGTGTTTTCAACAACCCTAGCTTAATTTCTATTCTCTAGTTGTTGGTATTTTAATTTGTCATCTCTTTAATATTGCAATTCTTTTGTTAATCGAGGTTTTCTATCATTGCATTTTACCTTAATAGAAGAGAGGGTTTGTCTCTCTATCTTTTTCTTTCGAAGGTTTTTGTAATCGTCAAACTCCTACCTCCAACGAGGAGAAGTGTTTTAGTTAATTGCCCTCCGTACACGATCTAGGACCGTTAGGGCCTTGGAGTAGTAGCCGAAGGCTATGAACCAAGTAAAAACCCATTTGTCTCTCTTGTGTTTAATTTTATTTTCCACTGCAATTAATTGTTTTGAAACGAATTCGAACGAAAGAAAAGGTTTATCGCTATTCACCCCCCCTCTAGCGTTCCGCTTTGATCCAACAAATGGTATCTGAGCCGGGGGTTGCTAAGATTTGGTGAAACCACCAATCTAGCTTTTTACAGATTTTTTTCATTTTTAATTCTGTTTATTTTGAATTTATTTCATTTGGTTATTTTTTTCTCCAGCACTACTAATCCAAGACGCGAGTCTTGGTACATTTCGTGTGTTTGTGTCGTTGTTAGGTTTCTCGTCTTCATTTTCTTGTTTCTTTTGTATCAATGGCCCATCTCGAGGGTTTTAGCACCGTCCGACCTCCGTTTTACAACGGAGATGACTTCCGTTATTGGAAGGGTCGGATGGAATGCTTTCTTAAAACTCAAATCGAGATGTGGATCATAATCCAAACGGGATTCACACTTCCGACTAACGAAGTGGGTGAATCCTTGGATTATGACCAATGGATCATTGCGACAAAAAGACAAGTCAAAGACGATGCCAAGGCAACTCAATCCTCCAATGCGGCTTGTCCAAGGAGGAGCTTAATCGCGTCGGCCCCTTCATCAGCGCAAAGGACCTTTGGACAAAGCTAGTGGAGCTACATGAAGGAACTGACGAAGCCAAGGTATGTAAGCGCGACCTTTTGTTTAATAAATTATATAATCTAAAAATACAAAAACACGAAATGGCGACGCAACTTCACGCTCGTGTTCAAGACATAGTCAATAATCTACACACTATCGGGCAAAAGGTCGAAAATCGCGACCTTATAAGGTATGTTCTTAACTCTTTTCCAAAGATTACCTTGTGGGCATCCATGGTCGATGCCTACAAGGTCTCCAAGGATCTTTCGAAACATAGGTTAGATGAGTTTTTTTTTATTTCGAACTTCATGAGCAGTCTAACTCGGAACCCGAGAAGGGTATAGCACTTTTTGTAGGTTCGAGGAAGAAAACCGCAAGCAAGCCACCCCCGAAGGAAGAAGAGGATGAGTCTGATTTGGAGGTCGACTCGGAAATGGAGGCCAAACTAGTCAACCTAGTTCGGAGGATAGTCAAGGGCCAAAAATGAACCATCACTCGACCCAATGAAGGTAAGCCTAAAAGTTTGAATATTATATGTTACGAATGCAACAAGTTTGGACACATCAAGTCCGAGTGCCCAAAACTCAAGAGCAAAGCACCAAAACACAAAAAGACACTCAACGCTACATGGGAAGAAGCATTCGAGGAAGAAGATGATGATCGTGTCCTCATGGCTAAACCGATGGAATCAGAGATGGAGTCAGAACCGGAACACGAATCGGAAACCGAAGATGAGTCGGACTGCGAAGCGCTATTCAAGACAAGCCACGGATACACATCCGGTTCAAAAGATACACTCAAGGTAAGTCGATCCCTTATTAGTATGCTTTATAGTGCAATTAAGTTCTTAACTAGGAAATTAGCTAAGTCCGAGTCCAAGGTCGAGACCCTAGTTGAGAAAGTTAAACTCCTCAAACACGAGGTCTCCCTAATCTCTTCGACTAGTCGAGTTCGAGAGGAGGACTCAACTTGGGTTGAAAAGCTCGAAGTTGAGAACCCACTCTTGAAGAGTCAAGTCGAAGATCTTAGGAACATGTTGGAAAGGTTTACTTTGGGATCCAAAGGACTTGACCTCCTACTTGGATCGCAAAGGGTCATGTACAACAAGGCCGGACTAGGGTTTAGCTCAAATACCACCAACAAGTCGTATATGTCAATTGTGAGTCGACATAAAAAACGTGTCCAAGCATGGGTCCCTAAGACCGCCTTGATTTCAAACTTAGGATCGAACTAGTACTGGGTTCCCAAGGACCAAATCCACTATGTGGAGAGACCAAATTGATTCAACAGTCCAGGGGGAGCCAATATAAAACTTGTTTGTATTTTAACTTAGAAATTGCATGCTTAGGTTCTTTATTTAGTTTGATTTTTCTTTTTAGAATGGCTAGATAGGACTATAACTCGTCAATACTTGATAACATAGTACCAAGATGCGGTGAGACGATAGTATGCTAGGAAAGCGGAGTCTTGAGTATTCGAGCTAGATAAGGCATATCTAGTTCGGTGCACTTGACCGAGCGGAACTAGCTGAAGCTACCTCGTCGTATCCTAGACTAGTTAGACCAGGAAGTGATCTTAGGGAAGTCAAGTTTCTATTTTCTTGAAAATGGCTTTGTCTAAGGAAGTGGTCGTTGTTCCGATTAAAGAAGACCTCTATGCCTCACCACGACCTGGAAGCCAAGATCTTGAAAAAATGACTTGATGAGCCTAAGGTCAAATCCGAATCTAACGCAAGGTTGACAAGTGTTCAAATCATTAAATTTAAATCAAGTAAAATTGGAAGTCATCTCACAAGAACATATAGGGTTAATATGTTTGATCATGTAGACATGGGTGAGATGATTTAGGTTAATAATCTTCAACCAATCTTTAATAAATCCAATATCCGATCCAACTACCTTGCGTGTAGGATCATTGGATGTTGGATAGTGGTTGCTCCCGACACATGATCGGGGATCAACTCAAGTTTTCGAAGCTTCGATTCAAACGACAAGGATCGGTAGCCTTCGGAAACAACGACAAGCTCAAAATCATCGGATCAGGTGATATTGAGCTCAACTATAATTTTATTATTCAAAATATCTTATTGGTAGAAAATTTTCAATATAATTTACTTAGTGTAAGAAAATTGTGTGATAATAACTATAAGGTCATATTTCTAGAAAATGAATGCGTAATTAATACAAATGAAACCTCTAAAACAATTCTTAAGGGAACCAGAAATAATAATATTTACACTATTAACTTAACTAACTCCTCAACTAAGTGTCTTATGACACGGCAAGAGGAATCATGGTTGTGGCACCGATGACTCGGTCACTCACACCCAAGACTCATCCACAAGATGAGTCAGAGTGACTTAGTCAGAGGCTTGCCTAACCTCAATAACTTGAACAATAAAATATGTAATGCTTGTCAACAAGGTAAATAATCTAGGACACAACATCAACTAACTAATCAAGAACAAACCAAAAGTGTTCTTGAGCTCTTGCACATGGATCTATTTGATTCACACGGAGCTAAGTCACTTAATGACAGTAAATTCTACTTAGTCATAATTGATGACTATTCTAGGTTTACTTGGGTTAGGTTCATCAAACACAAAAGTGATACCCTAGATCAATTAATCAACCTATTTAAACTAGTAGAAAATCAACAAAGTGTTAAAATCAAAAGACTTAGGACTGATCGTGGTGGTGAATTCGAGAACCACAAGTTTACAAAATTCTGTAACCTAAATGGATACTACCATGAGTTCTCTTGCCCTAGAACCCCACAACAGAATGGCCTAGTAGAACGTAAGAATAGAACCCTACAAGAAGCTGCTAGGACAATGTTAAACGAGTATAACTTACCCGATAGGTTTTGGGCGGAAGCCGTGAGTACGACATGCTATGTCCAAAATAGGATCCTTATGGTAAAGAGGCACCTTAAGACCTCATACGAGATTTATCATGATAAAATACCTAACATCAAGTACATTAGGGTATTTGGGTGTAAGGTACATATCCTAAACACTAAGGATTACCTAGGAAAATTTACATCCAAAACCTCGACCGGAATTTTTCTAAAATACTCGACTACAAGTAGAGCTTATAGAGTATATAATCATGACACCCTTAGAGTCGAGGAGACTATCAATGTAGTATTTGATGAAGGACATGAACCTACAAAACCCCCGGCAACCCCAATTAGCGAGCCGATTCATACCAAACTCAACTCTGATCCGGAGATCAAGTCTAGTGTTAATCCTAACCTAAGTCAACCAAGTCAGTCTATCGACCAAATGGTAGATGACTCTAACCAAACTAGGACTCAAACGGGTCATCCTATTGACCAAGTGGTAGACTCAAACCCAAATCCAACTAGGACTCAAACGAATCATCCTATCGACCAAGTGGTAGGTGATCCAAGTCTAGGAGTTCGAACTAGAGCCTCATACAGAAACCTTAGTCAAATCTCCTTGATTTCCAAAATTGAACCCAAAACTATTGACCAAGCTCTTCTTGATCCCGATTGGATTATTGCAATGCAAAGAAGAGCTGGCTCAATTCACTAGGAACGAAGTATGGGAATTAGTACCACCACCTAAAGATAAAACAATCATTGGAACAAGGTGGGTGTTTAGGAATAAACTTGATGATAAAGGTGAAGTAGTTAGAAATAAAGCTAGATTAGTTGCTAAAGGGTTTAGTCAAGTCGAAGGTTTAGATACGACGAGACATATGCCCCAGTAGCTAGATTAAAGTCCATTCGAATGTTATTAGCATATGTTGCACATCGAGGATTTAAGTTGTTTCAAATGGATGTAAAGTCAGCATTCTTGAATGGATACATTAAAGAAGAGGTTTATGTTAGTCAACCCCCCGATTTCGAAAGCCTAGATAAACACGATCTTATCCTTAGGTTAAGAAAAGCTCTCTATGGACTTAAACAAGCTCCTCGAGCTTGGTACGAGAGACTTTCGGTTTATCTTAAGTCCAAAGGATTTAACCAAGGTGTAGTTGACCCAACCTTTTTCATAAAAACCTTAGGTAAAGACATATTCATAGTCCAAATCTACGTAGATGATATTATTTTCGGAACCACCAACTCGATCCTACTGAATGAATTCATTTCACTTATGGAAAGTGAATTTGAAATGAATTTAGTAGGAGAGTTGAGTTTCTTCTTAGGTCTACAAATTAAACAAACTAAAGATGGAATATACCTACATCAACGCAAATATACTATGGAATTAATTAAACACTTTGGAATGCAAGACGCTAAAATTATTAATACTCCAATGGCAACGAATGTAAAGATAGAAGAAGATATAATCAGAAATTCAGTTGATTTAAAATACTATAGGAGCGTAATAGGGAGTCTCCTTTACTTAACTGCAAGCCGACCTAATATCTTATTTGCAGTAAGTATGTGCGCAAGGTTTCAAACCTATGCCAAGGAGTCTCACCTAACTTTAGTCAAGCGTATCCTTAGATATCTAAAGGGTACACTTAATGTCGGTATTTTGTACCATAGATCTACCGAGTTCGAACTAACCGGCAACTATGTCGGTAGTAAGCTTGATAGAAAGAGTACGAGTGGTTGTTGTCAACTTCTCGGCTCAAGTCTAGTGAGTTGGTGCAGTAGGAAGCAACACTGTGTTGCCTTATCTACCACCAAAGTCGAATACATCGTGATGGGTGAGTGTGTCACTCAGCTTCTTTGGATTAAGCACACTCTCCGCGACTTTAAGTTAGACTTTACAAACACTAAACTCCACATAGATAACATTAGCTCAATTAACCTAACTAAGAATCCGATATGTCATTCTAGGACCAAACATATAGAGGTCAAACATCATTTCATTAGAGAACATGTGGCCAACAGAGTCATACAAATCGAATACGTCAAATCGAAGTCCAACTTGGCAGACCTATTTACTAAACCCCTACCCGAAGTCGAATTCAGTCTATTAAGATGAAAATTGGGCATGTGCGTAGTAGAATAGGAACTTGCAAATTATATGTTCTTACTACTATTTCTTACTTTTTGATTTTTATGGAACTAGCATAGGACATACCTTAGATATCATGCACCTATAGATTTAAGGAGTCAATACATCTCACAACACATATGACTAATGTGTTTGTGTACTTAGCCGCGTAGATGGGCGTGAGATGTTAGGACCTTACTCCTGGTTACAGATGTAGAGCTAGTGCATCGCCATGAACCACGAAGTATAATCGTACATATTAACCGACTCTGACCAGGACTGGTTGATCTTTCATATCAATCAAGTCAAATATGAGTCGAATATTTTATAGATGAGTTTATTTTCAGTATACTATTTTAAAAATTTATTTGGAAAATGCTTGGACTTACAACTATATTCAAAATCGTGTTTTTCAAAACCCCCTGCTCTTTCTGATTTATGGCAAAAGTGGGAGAAAAGGCCAAAGTTAATGGGTCATTTTTTGGTAACTTACTTAGTACATATTCTAATGACCCAAGTTATGTAAATGTAAATGACCCAAGTTAAGTAAATGTTTACTTAACTTAACTTAATTTTGAGAACTTAAATAAGGGGAGAAAGGCCAAGGTTAATTTTTTGATTTCTTAACTTAAAACTTATTTTAAACACTATGGCCAATATTAAGTAATTTCGGTTACTTAATTCTTTTTAAGTAGCAAACATCAAGGGGGAGAGTTAAAACTATTTCTCAAGTACTCACCCTCGGTCAAGGAGGAGGATTCCTCAAGGGGGAGCACTTGAAAAAGAGTTTTTATATACCCCTGCTCATTCATGCATATCTCATACTCATTTTGCTTAATGCACTTAATTTATTTTACTTAACTTTGTGATGGTTTGCCATAGATCAAAAAAGGAGAGATTGTTGGTGCAGTAGGCACCTGAATCGAACCTGAGTTTTGATTATAGCAAATACACAAAGTTAAGTGTATTTTGTTATCTCACGAGCTGAATTAAGTATGCAGAAATGCTAAGCTAAGCCGAAGGTCAGCGACACTCGGAGAGAACCGTAGTGGCCGGGCGACGCCGAGAGGACTTCGGAGGGAGCCGAAGGAATCAGGTGGAGACCGAAAGCAAGGCTTCAAAGGTAAATGTTGAGGTAAGCTCGTGTGAGTGAGCGTAAGTAAGGTCGATTCCTCCATACGGGGACATCCTTAGGTGACGATCCGACTAAGACTTCCCATGGAAAATCTATGTTGAGATTGGATGGCAAGTGGCCGTCGAATTCACTTATATTTCGAGCTAACTCTTTTTTACAGTCGAAAATTCTGGCAATCAGTTCAACCGGCCAATGATCAGTTCAACTGCTAAGCCATCAGTTCAATCGCCCAAGGATCAGTTCAACTACTGAGCCATCAGTTCAACCGGCCAAGAAATTAGTTCAACCGATGGTCAAGGATTAGCCTCGAGGAGTCAAGCTTTATCACCATTTTTCAAGGAGTCTTGTCCCCAATTCCTATTAGTTGAAGATCCTCTCGAAAAGGGGCTCAAAGGCTATAAAAGGAGAGCCTCTCCTAGGGTTTTTCATCAATTCTAAGTGCTCAAAAGCCTCCGCAACGCTGCGACTCTCCGACGACTCTACGACGAAGTGTTGTCAACAACCCTAGCTTAATTTCTATTCTCTAGTTGTTGGTATTTTAATTTGTCGTCTCTTTAATATTGCAATTCTTTTGTTAATCGAGGTTTTCTATCGTTGCATTTTACCTTAATAGAAGAGAGGGTTTGTCTCTCTATCTTTTTCTTTCAAAGGTTTTTCTAATTGTCAAACTCCTACCTCCAACGAGGAGGAGTGTTTTAGTGAATTGCCCTCCGTATACGGTCTAGGACCGTTAGGGCCTTGGAGTAGTAGCCGAAGGCTACGAACCAAGTAAAAACCCATTTGTCTCTCTTGTGTTTAATTTTATTTTTCGCTGCATTTAATTGTTTTGAAATGAATTCGAACGAAAGAAAAGGTTTATCGCTATTCACCCCTCCCCCTAGCGATCCGCTTCGATCCAACAAACACTTGATATATGATGGAAGTCATAACAGATCATGGAAGATCGGATGTTATGCATATTGATGGAAGTCCTAATTGGTCAAGAAAGACCACATGTTAACTAGACATAAAATGAAAAGTCTAAACATGTCAATGATGAAAAAGTGTTTAGCAATGATGAAATTCTAGTAGGTCAAGATTAACTAGATGATTAACACTAAAAGAGAAGTCTAAATATGTCAATGATGATAGGATATTTAACAATAATGAAGTTCTGATAGAACAAGGTTGACTGGATTCTAAGCAAGTGAAATCTTAGCAAGTTAATGATGATTGGATATTAAATGGAATAAGTTCTGGTAGATTGAGATCAATCAAATACTAGACAAAGTGATATTTTAGCTTTGAAAATGTTGGAATAGTAATATCAGTCAATTGATAAATCATAAATCTCAAGATCGAGAGTTTATGAGAGTTTTGAGCATGAGCAATCGACTACTTTATAAATCAAGTAGAGCACACGACTGATATTACCGTTTGAGCAATCAAAAAATTTGAAACTCAATTGTTCAACTTGACTGATCATGATTAATCGATTGCATGAGATTAGTAATCAACTGGTGACACTATTCAAGTGAACAGAAGGTTTAGCAAACAACTATTGGACTGAATTATTTAGGCAATAGTCGATTGGTGTGGTCAAAATTGAGCTAGAAATAGTCATTTTACAAGTGTAATATTCGAATCTATAATAGAATAATCGACTGACAGCAATGAGCAGTCGATTGTTAGGTAAAAATTAGCTCCGATTTAAAGCCCATAAAAGAGGATTTTATGAAAGATTTTATTGTTGATTCTTGAAGACTTTGAAGGAAAAATATTATTGTATTACATATTTCAAGAAGTATGTGATGTAAGAGGTTTCTCTGCTTCCAGAAGGTATCCGATAAGGAGAAAACATAATGGCCTATCACTAGGATGTTAGGTTGTGGAACAGGAATCAGGGTTCCGAATCACATAAAAATAGTTTATTGTGCTTGTGTTATTTTTATTTTTGTATTTACTTCTATTGTGTATTAACGCATTGTAAACGAGCACAATGAACAACGAATCAGAAATTATTATTCACCTCCCTCTAGCGACGTCATTGGTCCCAATAAATTAGAGTAAACATTATGAATTTGACATAAATTTTAGATTTCTAAGATTGTCATTTATTTTTATATTAAAGTGTTTGATAAAATAATTAAGTTTTTATTTTTTTATTTTTTCTATTTTTGTTAATTTTATGCCATTTGTTTTTATTTTCTTGTAATTAGATATTAAATAATAATAAAAAATTAAAATAGTTTTAAAATTTTTTATTGAACTTCTTTTGTATTTTAATTTTTTAAAAATTTTATTAAAACTTCAAATTTAAAAATGAAAATATAAATAAATTTAAGAGATTATCATGAAATTAATGGCGTGATTTAAAAAAAAATCCTTTTAAGATCATCAATGATTTTTGTATGAAACTCTTTGATGAAATAATTAAGTTTTTTTTATCCAGTTAAATTTATTAATTAGTTTTAAATAAGAAAATTTAATTTTTTTTACTTAAATTTAGGGTTGAATTATACAAGAAAGGTATTCTGAAAATTAAGTATATATTTTTGGTAAAAACTAATGTATGGTGTATTTTTGAGAATTCAAAAAGTTAAATTGCACATTATGGCAAAAAGGAAAAAATATGTCATTTGTACAATCTTTTTCATTTTTTAATTTACATCATGTATCAGATACGATTTTTCTTTTTTACTAGTTCTGATGGCCAACCAACTCAGCCCCACGGTTAACACCATCGGTTGATAAGGCTGAATCAGGGTGACGTGTGGTCAGCACATGTTAGAAACTCATGTGGCACTAAGAAGGACCGATCACGCTGAGACGAGGGACATCGAACATCATCTTTCGCACAGCGCACATTGTTGAAGGGCGAAATCGACCCCTGAAAATATAAAGAAAAGTTTCGTGATTAACCAATGTATCGTGGTCCTGAGGCATTGTACAACCCTTTTCGTTCATATCTTTTTGTCAAATCATTCTTTGATTTTGGTTTTTGGTTCAACGGTAATTTGTGTAAATTCTATTTCAAGATGAATTTGAGTTTTCTTTAAAATTTAAGTGCACATTGATATTTGAGATTTGGTCTAATTTGTAAATTAATTATGTGATTTATAAATAAAATCAGGTATTAAATGTTTTTCCGACCAAAATGATTATTAAGGTACTCTCATAACATAGCATAAAGATATTTCACTATTTAGTGGGAAGTAAAAGAACATTTGGTTTATATAAAGTATTTTATAAAAATAGTTAGAGATTTTTTTTTAAAAAAATGTGGATACGATGAATTAATGGAACATGTTATGTTAACTAATTTGGTTGAGCAACCAATCTAGTTGGTTCAGATGGGTCGGTGAAGCTAATTGAGTTCAATTAGCGTTCGTGACTAAGTCGGTTGGTCCGATGGATTGCTTAGTGGAACTATTTCAAGTGGATTATATAGTGTGGATGGTCTAGGTGACTGGCTAGTTAGGTATGAAGAGATAAGCGAGTCACTCAAATCAATTTGAATGGTCAAGTTAATTTGAACAAATTTGTTGATTCATCTGGGAGTTAAATAAATCAATTGTATATAGTAGACTAAACAAGTTTTATTTAACATGTGAACTATCCAATAAATCAATCAATCTTGGGATAAAAATAATGTGCTCATCCTATACACTTCTCATCATCGATCCCACAGCTAGATAAAAAAAGATAAATTATATTGAATATTTTTGTCCAATTAAATCCTGAAGGATGGAGGATGGAGTGCATTTGGTATTCTAATGGTCGACCCAATTTTACATAAGCTTTCTGTAGGGAATTCTTTATGCCAAATGGCATATGCGCAACGGAAAAATTAGGATCCCTTCCAAGTGATCCATGCGAAAGCAAACTCGTATAAAATAAATTTCTCTAAACCAAACCTATCTTATAGGAGAGGATTACCTTTGTTGCGTGCCCTTGTTAATCCCGCTTCTTCCTTTTGTTTGTTGGATCTTTAGCACGTTCAAGTGTCCGTGCCTCTATATGTATCCACACGAGCAAGCTCTTGTCTCACAAAAGAAAACTAGAGGAGCTCTCCTTTACTTCTTGCTAGAGAAGTCCCTAAAGGAGAGGAAGCTAGGGAAAAGAGAAGGGAAGAAGAAGACTACTCTTCTTGCTACACTCACAAAAGCCACACAACAATAAGCTCTCAAGCTCTCTCCAAGCCTCAAGCTCCCAACAACCACACTCCACCAAAAACTCTTCTTTGGCCGGCCACTCCATGGAGCCTTTTATAGGGTTGGAAAAACCCTTCCACCTCCTTCACATTCAATGCAATCCATTACATTGAGACACACTCAAAAAGGATTTGGCTTCCTTGTTTGGCCGGCCACTTAAGGAGACAAAACCATTTTGTTTCCTTCCACCTTATCTAGCTTAGGTGGATGCTTAGGTGGCATGCTTATGTGGCATTCTTATGTGGCATTCATGCATGTTGAATTAATCTTATTAATTCAATTAAGCTTATGTTATCATATTGAATTAATCTTATTAATTCAATTAAGCTTATGTTATCATATTGAATTAATCTTATTAAATCAATGAGGTAACATATTGAATTAATCTCATTAAATCAATTAGCTAAAATTCTCATTAAGCTTAAAGTCCAAAAACCATTTTGTACTTAATCTTATTCCCAAATTATTCTAGTCAAACTAGAATACTCTAATTCCTCTAATTATCATGCTCTTTGTGTGTGACCCTATAGGCTCTCATAACGTTGGCAGTGGACCTAAACTCTTTTAGATACACAAGCAATGACATCTAGCAATACATCATTGCTACCCAAGTTACTGAGATAAGTCAAGATCCGACTAACCTTTCCGTGACTACTATAATATATGACCGTGTCCTTCTATCCTTGATATCGATTGATCAATGAGGCACTGAGCCGTGTCATCCTCGATCAATCTATGTGTTTCTTGATCCACGAGTAAACTAACTCAAACAAATGAGCTCAATATCTCATATTGACTCATTCGAGCATGGCCATGCGTTTTAGTAGTTCTACTCAATCAAGGGCCCACCGATATCACTCGTCATATGAGAGGGATAGATCCCATCTACATCACTCACATCCCTCCGCATAATTTGTTATATACCCGATGTCGCCTTTATGGTCCACCACATTACGGGTGACGTTTGTGATACCAAAGTACATAACTCCTTATGTAGGGAACCAGTAGTGACTTGGTCCGAGGACTATTCATACCAATAGTCACATGAGAAAGTTTATGACACTCATATAACGATCCATGAAACTTTCTCATGGCGGAATTGATTCAGTATATATTCTCTAATATATACCCATGTGTCAACTTGATATCATATATCCATGACTTGTGAGATCAAGTCATCAATTGACCTACATGCTAGTCTTTATGTATTAATATTGCCCTTGCATATTAATATTTGACTAGGAACATTTAGAAAGTGTTCTCTACAGCCTCTCATAATCAATTCTGCCAATTGATGTGCTGTAGATAAGAACCTACTTTTCTAGGGCATTACTATATTTAATTTAGCTGGCACAAGCAAAACTTAAATATAATAACCATTCCTTTGCCTTTATAGAATATGATACAAAATGTTCCCTATTCAACCATCACATGATTGGTTCTTAGGGCTATAACTAACAATCTCCCACTAGCACTAGTACCAATCACTATGATATCTAATACCTAGTGACCTAGTGTGACCATCATGCTTCCTCTGTGCCAAAGCCTTGGTCAATGGATCTGCGATGTTAGCTTCTGTCGGTACTCTGCATATCCTCACATCTCCTCTATCGATGATCTCTCGAATGAGATGGAAGCGCCGCAGTATGTGTTTGGTCCGCTGATGTGATCGAGGTTCCTTAGCTGTCTGATAGCCCCATTGTTGTCACAATAGAGGTCTGTGGATCTGCTGAACTACCCCAAGTTCAGCGATGAACTTACAGAGCCAAACGACCTCCTTTCTTTGCATCGGATGCGACAATATACTCATTGTAGAATCAAGAATCGTGTCTGCTTTGAACTCTTCCAGCTCACAGCTCCACCATTCAGGCAAAACACGTACCCCGATTGCGATCTATAGTCATCCTTGTCTGTTTGGAAGCTTGCATCACTGTAACCCTTTACAGCTAGCTCCTCATTGCCTCCAAATATCAGGAAATATTCTTTCGTTCTTCGTAATTATTTAAGAATATTTTTGACTGCTATCCAGTGACTTTCACCTGGATCCGACTGGTATCTACTCGTCATGCTCAAAGCATACGAGACGTCAGGACGAGTACAAAGCATGGCGTACATGATAGACCCTATGGCAGACGCATAAGGGATCTTATCCATGCGATCTCTCTCCTCCCTAGAAGAGGGACATTGAGTCTTCGAAAGACTCACACCATGTGATAAAGGCAGAAATCCTTTCTTGGAATTTTGCATAGCAAAACGATCTAGCACTTTATCAATGTATGTACTCTGACTTAGGCTAAGTAATCTTTTAGATCTATCTCTATAGATCTTGATGCCTAGAATATAGGCAGCTTCACCTAAGTCTTTCATCGAGAAACAATTCCCTAACCACATCTTCACAGACTGGAGTGAGGGAATATCATTTCCGATGAGAAGTATGTCATCTACATACAAGACAAGAAATACAACTGTGCTACTATTTCTCTTGTAGACACAAGGTTCATCTTCATTCTTGATGAAACCAAACTCCTTGATTGCATCATCGAATCGAAGATTCCGGCGAGAGGCTTGCTTTAGTCCATAAATGGACCTTTGCGGTTTGCATACCTTTCGGGATGCTTTGGATCTTCAAAACCCTCGGTGTGTCATGTACACATCCTCGGAGTAGCTTTCCATTCGAGCGGTTTTGACATCCATCTGCCGGATCTCATAATCGTGGTAGGTGCATATAGCAAGTATGATCCGAATGGATTTAAGCATCATGGCTGGTGAAAAGGTTTCATCATAGTCAATACCATGAATTTGTTTGAATCCTTTAGCCACCAATCTACCTTTATAGGTATGCTTATTACCATCCATGTCGTCTTTACTTTAAAGACCCACTTACACCCAATGGGTTTTACCCCTTCGGTGGATCAACCAAGGTCCATACTTGGTTAGTGTACATGGATTCCATTTGGATCTCATGGCCTCTAGCCATTTCTAATCTGGGCTCATCATAGCTTCTTGATAGGATGTAGGCTCGTCGAGATCGACAAGCAATACCTCACCGTTGTCGATCAAGAGAAAAGAATATCTCTCGAGGTTGGCAGCGGATCCTATCAGATCTACGAAGAGGTTGGTCTACTTGAACAGGTGTTTGCTCCACAACTCTTTGGGCAATAATTTCCTCATCCACAACACTTTGTGGTTCCTGTTCATTTTCCATCGAAGCCTTAGTGTTATCGTCATCTTGAACTTCTTCAAGATGAATTTTACTCCCACTAGTTTTTCTAGAAATAAATTCTCTTTCTAGAAAGAGCGATTTCTGGCAACAAACACCTTGCCAAGTGTGGGATTGTAAAAGTAATATCCCTTAGTTTCCTTGGGATATCCGACAAAATAACACTTATCTGATTTGGGTCCTAGTTTATCTGAGACTTGACGTCTTACAAAAGCTTCACAACCCCAAATCTTTATAAAAGACATTTTGGGACTCTTCGATCCATATCGTATATGGTGTCTTTTCTACGGCTTTTGATGGGACGCGATTAAGTGTAAGCTAGTCTCTAGAGCTAGTCCCCAAAGGAAGTAGGTAGATCGGTCGGCTCATCATTGATCGTACCATATCTAATAAATCTCGATTTCTCCTCTCGGATACACCATTCCATTGTGGTGTTCCAGGGGGAGTGAGTTGGGATATTATCCCACACTCAACCAGGTGATCACGAAACTCTTGACTAAGGTATTCACCACCTCGATCTGATCGAAGTAGCTTGATACGCTTACCAAGTTGGTTTTGTACTTCATTCATGAATGCTTTGAACTTTTCAAAGGATTCTGACTTATGTCTCATCAAATATAAGTAGCCAAATCTACTCATATCATCAGTGAAAGTAATAAAGTACTTATAGCCTCCTCTGGCCGACATTGAAAGGCCCACATACATCATGTATGAGTCCTAACAAGTCCGCCGCTCTCTCTCCATGTCCACTAAATGGAGTTTTAGTCATCTTTCCTAAAGGCAAGATTCGCATACCTCATATGATTCAAAATCAAATGAGTCCAATAATCCATCTTTATGGAGTTGGGATATCGTTTTTCATTTATGTGACCTGGCGTGATGCGAGAGATATGTTTGGTTGAATCATTCGATTTGAAACCTTAGTATTTACGTTATAAATTGGGTTTTCTAAATCTAGAACATAGAGACCATTCATAAGTGGTGCATTACAATAGAACATTTCATTCAAATAAATGGAACAACATTTGTCCTTTATTATAAAAGAAAAGTTTTTCTTGTCTAAACAAGATCTGAAATTATGTTCTTTGTCAATGCAGTACATATAAGCACTCCTCTAGTTCTAAGATAAGCCCGGTGGGCAAAGACAAAGAATATGTTCCTACAATACAAAGAAGAACTTTTGCGCCATTGCCTTATCGTAGGTCTACTTCGCCTTTTGCCATTTGTCTACTATTTCTCAGTCACTGCACATTATTACAAATGTGAGATGCACATCCGTTATCTAATACCCATGTAGTATAAATAGATAGATTAACTTCTATAACGTGTATACCGAGGCGTAAGTCCCACTTCTTTTATTCTTTACTTCCTCAAGGTAGACTTTGCGATTCGCTTCCGGTGTCGATCTCACCATGGAAGCGGTCCCTTCCTTAGGTACTTTACCTTTTACCCTTTGAAGTGGATGAATTGGCCTTGCCTTTGGCTTGGGTCTTACCCTTGCCTTTGAGCTTACCTTTGCCCTTCTTGACCATTAGTACGTTGCTAACTTTCTTTTTGAGATTGGTTCAGCGATTCTTAACATCTTTGAGAATCTCGAGCAAAGGTTTATCAATTTCATTCATGTTATAATTCATGACGAATTGATTATATGCTTAAACAGCGATTGCGAGGATAACATCGGTTGCAATTCTTGGCTCGATGGAAAACCTAGTCTTTCAAGGTTCTCAAGCGTACCCAATCATTTTTAGTCGTGAGTTCCTACAGTGTTCCTTCTTGCATCTTGCATGCAAAAGAGCCTTAGACACTTCAAAACGCTCGTGCCTAGCTTGTCCTTGATATAGTTGTTTCAAATGCTCAACCATATCATAGGCATCCATGTTCTCATGTTGCTTACAAGCTCGAGTTCATGGTGGCAAGCATAAGACATGACACATCTAATCGTCATCTTGATGCTTCTTATAAGCATCCTTTTCAAAGACGAGTGGCGAATGGGCGGGTGTTTGAGGGTAGACTGCTCTAGGACATACTGATTTGCGTTCTTGCTTGAGGATAATCCTCAAGTTCCTATACCGATCAGAAAGTTCGCTCCATTAAGCTTGTCCTTCTCAAGGACAGATCGCAAGTTGAGGGTGTGTGTGTTAGATGTCATGGTGATCTACAACATTAAAATGCAAAGTTAAGTATCATACCTAAATCATTTAATTAGGCCTTTAATTAAATGAGGCTCCCACTAAATTCTCATAGCTACTATTTAGCTATAAATTTATATGGGATAAAGATCCACAGTATAATTCGTCTTGAGTTAGCTTTGGCTAATCGCCCAAGACGTAGTATAATTAGGTAGGCAATCTTTTGCCAATTACATCTGATGTAACTCTTTAATAGCTTTGGTTAAGTTTTTAGATTAGTTTAGTGTTTATTCCTAAACCAGCTTCCAGGCTGTGGCGAGGCACAGGGGCCTTCTTGGATATCGGAGCAACGACCACTTCTAAGACAAAGCTGATGTTCGGAAATCACATAAAACTAATTTTAAAACTTATGTTCAAAGCTAATATATGCCTCTACTTTCTTAACTATTTAAGAAAACTTAATTAAGTCTTAACCAAGTTTGATAGTGGGACATCACGATTGTCCACTCGCACTCTTCCAAGATAAAATGCATTGCTTTGCTTTGGCAAACCCAATAACAAATGATCGAGGAAGTAGTGAGTACCAAGCTTTGGTAGGCATATCGTTTTTGACTTATTAAGAAATAAACATGTATCATATACATATTAGCATACATCACATATAAGCTAAACTAATCATGCATCACATACATATTAAACTAAGCGTGTCATGGTTATGGCCCTTATTCTACAAACTTCTCAAGCCAATGAAAAGATTGATTGGTCAACCTAGGGACAGCATCTTCTCCTAAGTGCTTCCTTTTTGGTTGTCTTGTGTGTTGACTTCCTCCTTGTAACCTCTTCTTCCAATGGACCCTCCATCTTTGTTTTGTACATTACAAAAGGAGAAATACTCGAGTTACATTCGAGTCTAAAACTAATTTTACAACAAGAATTTTAGGAGGAAGGCACGACACGCAGGCCGTATTTAAAAATTACAACACACACACATTCACAAATCTTTTGGGACTAGGCCATAACCATGCACCATGTCATTTTAACTTTTAAAAGACATTGGATATTTTATTATGTTTGACAATTGCTAATGCAATTATCAACTCATAATAAAATTTATCCTACTTCTATATCACATATAAAATAGAGAAAACCTATTTTATACGATCTTTCGCAAGTGGCTCGATACCACTTTGTAGTGAATTCTTTATGCCAAAGGGCATATGCGCAACGGACAAATTAGGATCCCTTCCAAGTGATCCATGCGAAAGCAAACTCGTATAAAATAAATTTCTCTAAACCAAGCCTATCTTATAGGAGAGGATTACCTTTGTTGCGTGCCCTTGTTAATCCGCTTCTTCCTTTTGTTTGTTGGATCTTTAGCTTGCGTTCAAGTGTCCGTGCCTCTATATGTATCCACGAGCAAGCTCTTGTCTCACAAAAGAAAACTAGAGGAGCTCTCCTTTACTTCTTGCTAGAGAAGTCCCTAAAGGAGAGGAAGCTAGGGAAAAGAGAAGGGAAGAAGAAGACTACTCTTCTTGCTACACTCACAAAAGCCACACAACAATAAGCTCTCAAGCTCTCTCCAAGCCTCAAGCTCCCAACAACCACACTCCACCAAAAACTCTTCTTTGGCCGCCACTCCATGGAGCCTTTATAGGGTTGGAAAAACCCTTCCACCTCCTTCACATTGCAATCCATTGCATTGAGACACACTCAAAAAGGATTGGGCTTCCTTGTATGGCCGGCCACTTAAGGAGACAAAACCATTTTGTTTCCTTCCACCTTATCTAGCTTAGGTGGATGCTTAGGTGGCATGCTTATGTGGCATGCTTATGTGGCATTCTTATGTGGCATTCATGCATGTTGAATTAATCTTATTAATTCAATTAAGCTTATGTTATCATATTGAATTAATCTTATTAATTCAATTAAGCTTATGTTATCATATTGAATTAATCTTATTAAATCAATGAGGTAACATATTGAATTAATCTCATTAAATCAATTAGCTAAAATTCTCATTAAGCTTAAAGTCCAAAAACCATTTTGTACTTAAGCTTATTCCCAAATTATTCTAGTCAAACTAGAATACTCTAATTCCTCTAATTATCATGCTCTTTGTGTGTGACCCTATAGGCTCTCATAACGTTGGCAGTGGACCTAAACTCTTTTAGATACACAAGAAATGAGCGGCATCTAGCAATACATCATTGCTACCCAAGTTACGAGATAAGTCAAGATCCGACTAACCTTTCCGTGACTACTATAATATATGACCGTGTCCTTCTATCCTTGATATCAGATTGATCAATGAGGCACAGACCGTGTCATCCTCGATCAATCTATGTGTTTCTTGATCCCTGAGTAAACTAACTCAAACAAATGAGCTCAATATCTCATATTGACTCATTCGAGCATGACCATGCGTTTTAGTAGTTCTACTCAATCAAGGGGCCCACCGATATCACTCTCATCATATGAGAGGGATAGATCCCATCTACATCACTCACATCCCTCCGCATAATTTGTTATATACCCGATGTCGCTTTATGGTCCACCTGCATTCTACGGGTGACGCGTTTGTCGATACCAAAGTACATAACTCCTTATGTAGGGAACCGTAGTGACTTGTGTCCGAGGACTATTCATACCAATAGTCACATGAGAAAGTTTATGACACTCATATAACGATCCATGAAACTTTCTCATGGCGGGTCAGTTCAGTATATATTCTCTAATATATACCCATGTGTCAACTTGATATCATATATCCATGACTTGTGAGATCAAGTCATCAATTGACCTACATGCTAGTCTTTATGTATTAATACTGCCCTTGCATATTAATATTTGACTAGGAACATTTAGAAAGTGTTCTCTACAGCCTCTCATAATCAATTCTGCCAATTGATGTGCTGTAGATAAGAACCTACTTTTCTAGGGCATTACTATATTTAATTTAGCTGGCACAAGCAAAACTTAAATATAATAACCATTCCTTTGCCTTTATAGAATATGATACAAAATGTTCCCTATTCAACCATCACATGATTGGTTCTTAGGGCTATAACTAACACTTTCAAGCAACATTAGAGAATTTATTATTAAATTGTGCTCGAATTTACTTAGTAAAAAAATCAGAGAAAAATTATATATCTCTAAGATTAGTTGAGTAAAATCAAAACACACACTTATGTAAGGTATCGGAAAATAAAATACTCCTTGTTAATTAAGAAATTATCTTATGAAATTTTTCAGAATTTTTAGAAAATTTTCTGGAATTAAATGAAGTTTCTATGTCATTTTGTTGAGAGAGATTTAATAGGATTTATTAAAGCATATTTGGATTATCTATTATATAGGGATTAATAGGGTTCATTAACCTAAAGTCGATAAAGAAGACCTAAGTTTGGATTTCTTTATTTTCTTTTCAAATCTCCTGATTCTTTCTCCCGACTTTTCTTCCACCGTTCTTCTCTTACCCGATCTCGATCCCCTTTCTCCTCATTCATCGTCACGTCTTCTTCTTTTAATTGGACAGCAACAAGTATCGTTTCTCCATCGCAGTCGCAGCTCCACCACCCCTGGGTACGACGCCCGTTGCTCCGTGGCCAGCGGACAGTGCCACCTTTACATGACCCACTGCTCATCGGACCAATTGCCACCGTCAGCTCCTCCCGAGGTCTAAACTCTTCACTCATGCCGCTCTCCTTGCCGGATCGATTGACCATTTTCTCGATTGCTGCCACCCTTTCTTCCTTACGGTCTGATCGCTGCTGCCCCTTCTGATTCTTCTGTCTCCACCCATGCTAGAGATCTCCGTACACGGCCAATGTTGCCCCCGCGGATGGTGTTGTGTCGGTGTGCAATGCCACTGGCAACCACCTTTGTCGGTAGTCTAGCTCACCGGTGGCTCAGCTTCGCTGATCGCCTGCCTTGCATTGCGACTAGAAGCTGCCATCACTTACTGTGATAAGCCATTGTGATTTTCCATTGATCTACAGTTACACACTTGGGTAATTCCTGATCCATTACCTCTATTTCTTGGATTGTAGCAACAAACTGAAATAGAGCTACAATGGGTTTGTGATATCTTACAGTTATCTGGTTATCAGAGGTTTTTCTTTTGCTCTAATCCGGTAGCCTGAATCACTCCTATTACTATGTCTTTGGATGAGAAGACTTTGTGATTGAAGTTATGCTAGGTGAGTCTCGATCTGAATATGTTATGATTGTAGATTGATCTTTACAGCTGAGTTTGGTGTTGAGTTGTTGAATAACAGTTAAAAAAAGAAGTTATTTGGTTAGTAGAGATCTGGTATATGGACTTATGGGAAGGTTTAGTTAGGATTAGTTATGTGGAATTAACCAGTGGGTGATGAACTGTATGTGATTAAGGTGTTGAAGGATTAGGTGTTAATTTGGTATTAGAGGGAACTAACACTTAATTAAATTTGTATTCTATTGTGTATAGGATTTTGATTCGAGGTAGACTGTTGGACTTGAAGACAATTAGTGTTCGATATATCAAGTGAGTAATTCCTTCCTTTAGTTCAGTAGATCGATGATCTTAGTGCATGAACGATATTATGATGATAGTATCATTACCTTGACTTCACTCTACTTATTCTTGTGTTTGATACTTAGTCGTTGAACTTTGAGATACTCATTCAATATCTATACAGTCTCGGTTCATCACTATTGTTGATTACATATTCTATATATGTTTGATTTATTGATGTTGTATAAGTGCATGTAGTTTAGTACAGTTGTAGTCTTGGATTGGATCATCATGTTATATCGTTGGGGGTAGGTGATAGATCTAAATGTGGAGTTGATTGTCAGATCATATTACTTTGTATTGTGCATCTATTATGGATCATGTCTTCTGTGTATGGTTGAGTGGGTTGTTGATAGAGTTTTGTTTACGGACTAGAGGTTTTAGCATGGTTGTATGTTTGTTGTATATGACTCTCTGTGAGATAGAGGGTGTGTTGTGGATTTTATGTGTAAAATATGATAAATAAAAAAAAATCATTTGGTTAGGAGTTAATTACATGTAACCTAGCTTGAGAAATTTTAATAGTTTAATTAACCTAGATTTAATTGAATTTATCTAGTGTTCATGGCTTCTTGGATCCAACCCATTAAGCAAACTCAACCCGATCCATTTCCCCCTTCGTAACGTAAGCCGCACTTATCTCCTCCGTTTCACCGATCACCGACTTTTATTTACTCCCGTGTGTTTTCCCCAGCCGCCGCGAGTCTTCTTTCCCCGACGCATTTCCTCCCCTCCTCATCGCCGACGTTTCCTCTCTTCCTCACCGAGCTCCTCCATTTTTCTTCGCAGATCGCGTCTCGCGACTCCTCAGCGCGATCCCTTTTTCTCTGCTTGCGATCTCGTTGACTCCTGCTACCCCAGAGCTTGCCGGCTTTGCTGTGCGAGTGGAAGGCAGCGGCCAACATTTCCTCGCCAGTGCTCGTGGACAAACCAAAGCAACTAGGGTGGTCGCCGGTGAGCAGAGTCATCGATTGGAGGCTTGGACCGACGACTGTGCTCGATTTCACGCTGTCGAAGGTGGGTGATGGTCCGATCAAAGTGGAGACTACACTGGTGGTCGCCGGAGCAAGAGCCGTCGGTTGGGGTTCTCACTGTCGATCAGCGCCGGAGCAAGAGCCGTCAGTTGGGGTTCTCACTGTCGATCAGCATTGGAGCTAGGGCACTGGAGTTCTTGGCAGGTGAATCTGGCAGGTGAGCTTGGATCTCTCCAACAGTAGGTTTCGTTTCTCCCATCTACGATGAAATCCATCTTCGCCTGACATTCTTGTTTCCGTGTAGCTCACAAACCGGGGGTGATTAGTGCAGCAGTGTTGTCACTAGGTTTCCGGCAAACCGAGTCGTCCACTGCCGGTTGTGGTCAGGGAGAGGTAAGCATCGATTAGGGTTCTCCTTACCTTGAACAAGAGTAGATGTTCTGTGGATTTGCCGTGACCAAATTTGTGTTTGGGCAGAATCGGTGAACAAGAAGTAGGAGGGGTTGGCTGTCGAATTTGGAGGATTACTCGGTCGGTGAAATTCTAACTATCCCGTAAGCCTAGTCCTCCATAGGTACTGCGATATTCTATTCTTGGCTGACACCATTGCGAAATTTGGAGCAGGGGCTTCTATCGGTAGATTGAGGATTGGAAGGTTTGTGCTGCCGGTGAAAATCAAATTGCCGGTAAGCAAACTATTTTCCTTTTAAGTTCTGTCCGTGCATATCAGTTCATTGTTGCCTTTGAGTTAGCTAATTAACAGTGGGAAAGGTTGATGGAGTTAGCTGTGAGAAGGGGTTGTTTAGTAGAAATAAGCGTAGGAATGTCCGGTTAGTATGGAATTGAATATATAGACTGGTGTAGTGGTTAATTGGAAATGGGGGATTTTTAATTATGATGTTAACCACACCAGTTGAGGGTCTAATGTGAAGGTTGGTTATAGTAAATCGACCTTGGATAATTTAGGAGATGTTCCTAAGTAGTAAGTCGATAAAAGAATGCGACTATAAGAACGATATAGTAATTAATTCGTATTTTGTAGTCTGCTTGTACTAAAATGTAATTGATGCTATTTGCAAAACGTGGATACGAGACAGGTCCGCGGCCGTGAGGATTTCATTGCTACGAGCATTTACAGCAGGTGGGTAATTCCTACCCTGGTCAGGTAGTTAATGCATACAGATTTAGAGGCATGATCATCTTAAATGATCATGTTACCTTGACCCTGTTCTATTTATCTTATGCTTGATACTTTATCCGTTGGCTATTAACTCCTTTCTGCTATCATGTTTATATTACCATGATTAGGAGTTATACATATAGATGATGTAAATAACTTAGAATTTGTTTAAGTTAAGTATAAGTAGTAAAGTCCGGATGACGACCTGATTGTAAATTGGACAAAAAGGTCATCTGTAGGTAGATGATGCCTTGAACCTAGAGTTAATTCTAGTACCCCTTAGAGTGCATGTTTCTACCGACCATGCATTATATAAATGGTCGGGTGAATGGTATTTAGGGTGTCGCTACGGACCGGTGGTCCTAGTCTGATACGATCAGTTGAGCATGACTCTCTACAGGATAGAGAGTGCGTTGATTTGGTTAGCACGACCCTCTGTAGAATAGAGAGTCTATGGTGGATGTCTGTTTGTGAGACCTTACATTCATGTCATTTGCATGCACGCTGGCGACGATGTCTCCCTTGTGGTTGAGAGTGTCGCCAGTCATCCTGCCTCCACGGTTACTCATAGGAGGAGTAACCGGTGTGAGGGCAGAGCATTGTGGTGCTGCACTCTATCACTACAGACAGTGATAGTTGGATTTGCGTGTCGTAGTCCTGCGTGTGTGGCACTCGACCACTCATGGGTAGTGACTGTCGGAGTGGCCAACAGCAGGGACCCCCATCGTGTAGCTTGCTCTTTACGCTTATATGCTACTCGATCATACTGCCCACTCGGCCACTCGAGAGTAGTGGTTGGTGTTGAGTTGGGACAGTTGTCATGCTCGAGCCACCGAGGCCACACTGGGGTCGTGGTAGCTTTAGGGTGAGCCGACATGACCATGCATACTGCATTGCCGACTTATGGCATTTTTGCATATTACCATATATATACATATATGCATGTATATATATATATGGATGATTGTGATTAGCATACATATATAGATGCAGTCTATATATATATATATATATATGCTTATTGTGATGCTGCATTTGTATGTACTATGTTTGTTGCATTTGTTTGCACATATTCATACATGTTATCTCATTTTTTTGTATGGTAGTAGGCCAGTACCTGTATACTTGTTAGTTATTCACTGTGATACCCTTGACCCATATCAGGATGTAGTATAGTTAGTACTATTCCTTATACTATATGTTGTGGATATGTGCTCAGGTTGGATAGGTGTAGCGTGAGACATTGTAATATGTCATGTGTTTCATATTGACTGTTGGTTAGAAGTTATATATACATGGATATGTTATCATGCTAGTGATACCTGTAGATTTTACTGTCGAAATACATGTGATATTAATATACATGTTTATCTATTACCTGCTGAGTTTTACTCACTCCCATGGACCCTGGGTTTTTCTGTCGCCCAGGTAACAGGTAGAAGTCTTTGTGACGACTTGGAGCTGCGTCGGCGATCCATCCCATCTCCACATTTTGAGTCTCCCGAGGATTTGTGATTTGTATTTGTGTTATAGATTTTGTTCTATGTATGGACTTCATCTTTATGTTGTGGACTTTACTTTGTGTCGATGTTTTATGTACGGTTTTAGTACTGTGGTCTTGTCAGGTGGTGTACACATGTATGTTTTGGTATATTTTGTTGTGGGTATGTGTTTTCCTATTTCCGCTGCGTGTTGATATATATTTATCTGTTCATTATATTGTTGTTGTGGGCCTACGGGCCTTGTATTAACCCGAGATGTTGCCACGTACAGGGGAGATGTCGTCCGTTTGATTTTCGGCACGACATACTCTCGGGGCGTGACAACTTTATTGGTATCAGAGCCAAAGGTTCTGCGACGCCATACAATGATTTTGTTTTCGAGTCTTGGATTCTCGGGAGTCAGTATATTTTTCGGTTTTGATTTTTGTGAGATGGGATTGACAGCGGCATAAGCTCCGGGCAACACGAAGTAAGTATTCCTGATAATTTATACTTTAGTTAGATGCTTATCTAGACTTGTTCAACAGTGAATATCATGCCAATTGCTCGCACTGTGGTCGAGGCCGTCCATCCAGGCGAGCAGCCAGAGGGAGGGGACGAGATACCGTTGAGACTGAGCCTGCTACTCAAGCACCACCTCAGCAAACCCCTATTGGTGATCCGGAGCCTCAGAATCCAGATACACCACTGACTACGCCAGAGCCCACAGAGTCCAATAGGCTCAATGATAAGTCACGGATACTCGTGTTAGCACGATCAGCCAAGGAGAAGTTCACCTTGTTCCGAGGGGAGTCCGACCCATGGATTGCCCGATCTTGGCTAGAAAATATGGAAGACACCTTCGAGTATATGAACTGCACAGATGTGGAGAAGGTGGGTCTTGCTGCATATCATCTCAGAGATCAGGCTGTCACTTGGTGGAAATTACAGAAGACTCTATCTGGGGAGCGTGGGATTACTTGGGCCAGCTTTCGAGACGCTCGAGGCGATTTTCCTTGGCGCTTACAGTACGTCGTCAGGAGTTTCTAAGCCTGAAGCAAGGTGATCGTTCTGTTATGGAGTACAACGCAGAGTTTACTAGACTATGAGAGTTCTGCTCTCATCTGGTAGCACAGGATTCAGACCGAATGTACCAGTTCACCCAGGGGCTAGCAGCTTATATCAGAGCGAGGATGTCAGGATCTAGCATTACCTCCTACAGGGAGGCATTGGACCGTGCCCTCTTTATCGAGATGACTTCCCAGCAAATCTCCAAGGAGAAAGATGACTATAAGAAAGCAGAACTGTGGTTCAGCTCAGGGGACTCAGAAGAAAGGGGAGCAAAAAGGAACTACACGAGGTGCGACAGAAGGGTCAGCTAGATCGCAGAAAGGGAAGCGTCCAGCATCTGAGTTCTCTGGAGGGTCTCAGAAGAACCGTAAGAGTCAGAGCAGAACTGGATGTTATAAATGCGGCTCCGAAAGTCATAGAGCTCCAGAGTGTCCTTTGGAGCAGCCGGTTTGCTACTATTGCAAGCAACCCGGACATACTAGCCGAGACTGTACGTTGAGAGCACAGTTGGAGTTTCCTGGTAGCTCTAATAAGGGAAGACAATCCAACCAGCAGCGACAGCAGAGGACAGCACCGCGTATGCAGTCTTATGGACAGAGGCGGCGACCTCCACCAAAGACACTTATATCGGATGCAGAAGCGCTCCTCGAATGCCGACAATGATCCAAAGATCCTGCATCTCCGGTGATCTACTACCCAGGGGTATCTGCACCGCCGTCGTTACCAACCATCTCTCAGGGATACCTTATGCCCAGGCACTCTATCACCTCGATCACAGAGCCAGATCCAGCCGGAGTGGAGGCACACTACTACTTCGTCCGGGATGCAGCCGACGAATATAGAGACTGGACGAGTCTTTGCTATCACTAGAGAGGAGGCACAGCGGGCTGATGGATCAGTCATACACGGTATGGTTTCATTTTATTCTATATATGCTGATACATTGATAGATACCGGTAGTTCCCATTCATTTGTATCTAGAGTATTTCTGAGTAGAGTTGGAAGAATCCCCAGGGTTCGTTCTTGTGGGTTAGCAGTATCCTTGCCATCAGGAGAGGTGCTAACTAGCCACCAAGAAATCAAGGGTTGCCCATTAGACTTTGACGGGCATATCCTTACAGTGGATCTTCAGGTGTTGGAAATGATAGAGTTCGATATTATTCTCGGTATGGACTGGTTGGCCGCTTATCACGCTACAGTGGACTGTAGAGCAAGGGTGGTGACTTTCCGACCACCAGATCAACCAGCTTGGGAATTTATTGGTACTAGAGACGATGGATTATCCATTATATCAGCTTTACAGGCTCAGAAGTTATTGGCCCAGGGTTGTCAAGGTTATTTGCTATCTCTGGTCAAAGTTGAGAACGAAGGACTACCACCCCTCTCTGATGTGCGAGTAGTCCGAGAGTATCCAGATGTATTTTTCGATGAACTTCCAGGCTTGCCACCTCCTAGGCAAGTTGAATTTGCGATAGAGGTGATTCCAGGAACCGCGCTTATATCGAAACCTCCTTATCGGATAACGCCAAAGGAGCTGAATGAACTTAAAGTTCAACTGTAGGAATTGCTAGATAATGGATTCATCCGACCTAGTGTTTCACCATGGGGAGCACCGGTACTCTTTGTCAAGAAGAAAGATGGATCGTTGCGGTTATGTATTGACTATCTAAGAATCAATGCATACAAGTTAAGAACAAATATCCACTGCCGAGGATAGAAGATTTGTTCGATCAGCTGAAGGATACATGTGTGTATTCTAAAATTGACCTGCGCTCAGGATATCATCAGCTTCAGATAAGAGATGAGGATGTTTAGAAAACAGCTTTCCGCACCCGTTATGGGCATTACGAGTTTCTAGTGATGTCTTTCGGTCTCACGAATGCCCCAGCTGCATTTATGGACTTAATGAACCGGGTATTCCAGAGGTATATAGATCAGTTCGTGATCGTGTTCATCGATGACATATTTGTTAAGGCAATCTCTTGCCGTAATATGGTTTTGATGGTGTGGCAAAGGGTGTAAGTTAGGTTGTTATTGTGATTTGATATGTGTGTTGAAGTCATGCAGGGCTTAGTAATTCGCACATGGAGTCATGGCGAGTTTCACATCTCATGACTCGTGCCTTGAGTCGGTGAAGGATAGCTTTGCGGAAGTCGTGCGCTTGGAGCATCCGAGGGACCGCCGGACGAGGAGCTTGGAGTGAAGCCGGAGGAAGTAGACTTCGAGGCAAGAGACGCGAAGGAGCATTGCAGAGCCGTGCGCCTGATGCTGCCGAGGGATGTGGCCGCGAACGAAGAGAACTTCGAAGGCGAGGGACTCCGAGGGATGAGAGTGAGCGATTGTAACCCGGGAAGGGTAGCTCTTAGGTGAAACTTGGCCATTTGGCCAAGTGTCGAATGGGTTTTCCCGACACCAGTCGACTGCCATGTCATGGCAGTCGACTGCTCTAAGTCGATGGGTCGATCGACTGGTATAAGACCAGTTTAGTGCTTGGCAGTCGACTGCCATGGACTGGCAATCGACTGATGTTGACAACAGTCGACTGCCAGGGAATGACAGTCGACTGATGGCACTGTGCACGGGCACAGAATGGAGTCGACTCCATTGAGCACTCGACTGATCGAGCATCAGTCGACTAATGGTAGGATCAGTCGACTGATGCCAGTGTCATTGGATGGAATCCAACGTCGAAAGCGGCCTTTATTGGGCAACGGCTACAGGACCAGTCAACTGATCGAGGGCATCAGTCGACTGATCCTGTGTCAACGGGAAGAAACCCTCTTCCTCTATAAAAAGAAAGGGGGTGGGGCTTTGGGAGGCTAATGCTTATGCTCTAAGTGATCTTCCTAGTGCCCCACAAGCTCTAAACTCTTCTTACTTGTTTTTACTCCATTCTTATTGTAAGAAGAGTGATCTTGATTGTAAAGGTTACCTCCACCTAGCTTGGTGCAAAGGAGAGACCAATAGTGATTGGCTTTGGAGGAGTGATTCACCTTGGACGAATTGGACCGTGGATTAGCGGCGTAGCTGTGAACCACGTTACATCTTTTTGTTAGCGTTTGTATTTTCATTTATTGCTTTGTCTTTATTGTTTATGCTTCCACTTGCGCTAACGATTGTGTAGACGAGCAAACGAACGAGAGAATTCCGACATCCATCATAAGAGGGCTATTCACCCCCCTCTAGCCGGTCGTTCGATCCCCAACAAGTGGTATCAGAGCCAAGGAAAGCTTGTCGAGGACTAACCGCCACAACAAGCAACTTTCAAAATGGCCGGCTCCAACATCCATCCTCCGAAGTTTGAAGGAGAATTCGCTTGGTGGAAGAAGCGAATGGAGGTATTTTTCGAAACGGATTTTGATATTATGATTACAATGGAATCCGGTTTCGTTTTGCCTAGGGATGAAGAGGGGAAGCCAATAGAGAAATCTAGGTGGACCAAAAGGCAAAGGGAAGAGCACCTTGCAAATTCAAAAGCCAAGCATCATCTCTTCAATGTGCTCCCCCAACAAGAAATCAACCGAATAGGAGAATGCCTAAGTGCCAAGGAGATGTGGGAGAAGCTAATTGAACTTCATGAAGGCACATCCGAGGCGAAGCTAGCAAGGAGAGATCTCCTCCGCTCCCAACTATCCAACATTAAATTAGAAAAGGGAAAAAAGGTAACTTCTTTGCATTCTAGATTCAAAGAAATTTTAAATGGACTAACAAGTGTAGGAGAAAGGCTCTCCAATCGCGATATGATAATGAAGGCCATAGATGCTTTCCCCCGATCATCCAAGTGGAGTTCAATGGTGGACTCATTTTACATTTCAAAGAATCTAGAGGTAAGTACTCTAGATGAATTTTTCTCCAATATGGAATTACATGAATCTAGGCTTGAAGGAATACAAGAAGAGCCAAAAATACAACCTTCAAGGGGAGTAGCATTGTTGGCAAATAAGGGGAAGAAGAAGATAGAGATCTCCTCCGATGATGATGATGAAGCGTCTTCCTCCTCCATGGATAGCACCGAAGAAGCCTATATGGTAAGGAGGGTAAGACGTGCTTTAAAAGGTTTTCATTTTCATAAATCAAATGATAGGAATAGAAGACCAAGGGGGAAGGTCATATGCTACAATTGCCAAGGAGAGGGCACATAAGGGATAATTGTCCCCTCCTAAACAAGAGCAAGGAAGAGAAGAAAAAGAAAGAAGAAAAGAAGAAGAAACAGGGGAGCAAGAAAAAGAAGGAAGAGGAGAAGAAGACAAAAGAAAAGGGGAAGACCAAAGCTCTAAAGGCAAGGACTTGGGATGACCCATCCTCATCCTCCTCATCATCATCGGATGAGGAGAATGCCTTTGTCACCAATTTGGCCTTGATGGCCTTTGATGACTTGAATTGCTCTTCCTCCGAAAATGAAGGATCAAGTTCAAGAGGAGAGAGCTCAAGTGAAGGGGGAGCTTCTACATCCTCCTCATCCGAAGAAGAAGAAGAGGATATGGAAACTATGGTAACGAATGCCTCTCCTAAGAAAATAGTTTCCATAATTTCTAGTTTAACTAAGGACTTATTTGGAATGAAAAAGAAAAATAAAAGCATGCTTAATCAAATTAAGGCATTGGAAAATAAGCTAGAAAATGCATGCTTAAATGATAATATTTCTTCTAGCTTAAATGATGCATGCTCACATGATCTTTATGTGCCATTAGATGTTAGTGATGCATGTATAAATGAAAATAGGGTCTTAAGGGAAAACGTAGATTATTAACAAAAGCCCTAGAAAAATTCACAATTGGCTCCAACACATTGAACATGATCTTAGGGAGCCAAAGAGCTAGCTTCAACAAAAAGGGCCTAGGTTATAAAGAAAAGAAAAATGAAAAGGCCTATAAATGCCTAATTGCTAGGCGACAAGATAAAAAGAAGGTAATAGCTAGGAAATGGATCCCCAAGGAGTATCTAGTGAACCCAATAGGCAAGAAATTATTTTGGGTTCCAAAATTCATCCTTAAGGGTTAGAAAACCCCTAGGGTAGTCAACCATATGCAATTGACCTATATCATATTTTGGTTGACTTAGGATGGCGGGACAACATTTTTAGAATAGTGTTGGGTGATGATAACGTGCCCATAAATAGATAATAATGCTTAAATCATGATGATTAATGTAATTGTTACACATGTTTGCAATCATGATTTATGATATTGTGATTTGGCACATCATCATGAGAAATAGGGTTAAATCATGCTTTAGGTGATAATTTGCTTATTATCATGATATAATACCTAATTCATGATTATTATTTGATGAATACATGTGTTTAATGATCATAATGTGTAATTCATTCATATATGCCTTTATGATCATGAGGATTGTTAGGTTGACACTTAACCTTGGTAGAATCGCATGAATATAATGGTTAAGTGTATACAAATACCCCCTAGGATGCATTTCACACTCACTATAGGCTAACTTAATTGCAAACTTAGCATGGGTGAGATGTTAGGATGATATAAATGTCCACTAGTGCCTATGGCATTTAAATGGTCATTTAAGGTATCAAAATAGCAATAATAGACCAATCATGGGGAAGACTTATGTTTAATTCATAGACATATTGCCCAAAGATCATGGTTGGATATTTCATATGTTTTCAAAACAATTTCTTAATCTAAAATCTATGTATTCATGTTTTGAAACAATTCAAAGCAAGACTAGGTGTTAAAATGGATACTCTTATGATCAAAAACCTAGTAGTTTTTAAAGCTTTTGGATTTTTGGCAAATACGTGGAAATATAATGATTTTTCATGAAAACCTATTTTTCACTGATAGATATACTTAAAAGAAATGTGTTCCCCAAATTTCATGATTTTTCGAATTTTTTGGAATTTTTAACGCATTTCTGAAATTTGGTCCGAAAATCAGGAAATCCTGAAAATCATGTGCCAGTCGACTGGTATCTGAACCAGTCGACTAGTGGCCTGTAAATCAGAACAGTAATGGCCGAATTCAGTTTTTAAACTAATTTTTGGTATTTTCCTTCTATTATACTTGATGCCATGAGTTTTTAACTTAGTGTTAATCTTTTTGATGGTGTCAAAGGGGGAGAGATAATTATGTTTAAGTAAATTATGATAGGGGGAGAAAATTGATAATTTATAGAGAGAGTTTCATGGATTAAGGGGGAGTTGCATGTTGCTATATCATGTTTATGTTTACATGCTTTCTTTCCTTTAAAATATTTATCAAATATTTTTACCTAACTTAAACGGATTGCCACACATCAAAAAGGGGGAGATTGTTAAGGCAATCTCTTGCCGTAATATGGTTTTGATGGTGTGGCAAAGGGTGTAAGTTAGGTTGTTATTGTGATTTGATATGTGCGTTGAAGTCGTTCAGGGCTTAGTAATTCGCACATGGAGCCGTGACGAGTTTCACATCTCATGACTCGTGCCTTGAGTCGGTGAAGGATAGCTTTGCGGAAGCCGTGCGCTTGGAGCATCCGAGGGACCGCCGGACGAGGAGCTTGGAGTGAAGCCGGAGGAAGTAGACTTCGAGGCAAGAGATGCGAAGGAGCATTGCAGAGTCGTGCGCCTGATGCTGCCGAGGGACGTGGCCGCGAACGAAGAGAACTTTGAAGGCGAGGGACTCCGAGGGATAAGAGTGAGCGATTGTAACCCGGGAAGGGTAGCTCTTAGGTAAAACTTGGCCATTTGGCCAAGTGTCGGATGGGTTTTCCCGACACCAGTCGACTGCCATGTCATGGCAGTCAACTGCTCTAAGTCAATGGGTCGATCGACTGGTATAAGACCAGTTTAGTGATTGGAAGTCGACTGTCATAGACTGGCAGTCGACTAATGTCGACAGCAGTTGACTGCCAGGGAATGACATTCGACTGATGGCACTGTGCATGGGCACAGAATGGAGTCGACTCCATTGAGCACTCGACTGATCGAGCATCAGTCGACTGATGGTAGGATCAGTCGACTGATGCCAATGTCGTTGGATGGAATCCAACGTGGAAAGAGGCCATTATTGGGCAACGGCTACAGGACCAGTCGACTGATCGAGGGCATCAGTCGACTGATCCTCTGTCAACGGGAAGAAACCCTCTTCCTCTATAAAAAGGAAGGGGGTGGGGCTTTGGGAGGCTAATGCTTTTGCTCTAAGTGATCTTCCTAGTGCCCCAAAAGCTCTAAACTCTTCTTACTTGTTTTTACTCCATTCTTATTGTAAGAAGAGTGATCTTGATTGTAAAGGTTACCTCCACCTAGCTTGGTGCAAAGGAGAGACCAATAGTGATTGGCTTTGGAGGAGTGATTCACCTTGGATGAATCGGACTGTGGATTAGCGGCGTAGCCGTGAACCACGTTACATCTTTTTGTTAGCGTTTGTATTTTCATTTATTGCTTTGTATTTATTGTTTATGCTTCCGCTTGCGCTAACGATTGTGTAGACGAGCAAACGAACGAGAGAATTCCAACATCCATCGTAAGAGGGCTATTCACCCCCCTCTAGCCGGTCGTTCGATCCCCAACAAAATTGATTTATTCTCGATCCGAGGAAGAGCATGAACAACATCTGTAGATAGTATTAGAGACGTTGCGACAGGAGCAGTTATATGCCAAATTTAGCAAGTGTGCATTCTGGTTATCCTCAGTGGGTTTTCTTGGACATGTGGTGTCCAATAGAGGTATTTCTGTAGATCCCCAGAAGATTGAGGCGATTACCAGTTGGGAGCAGCCAAAATTAGTACAGGAGGTTCGTAGTTTCCTTGGTCTGGCCGGGTATTATCGGAGGTTTGTGGAGGGATTCTCGAGTATCGTCATGCCACTCACTCGTCTGACTCGAAAAGGGGTCAAGTTCACCTGGTCAGAGGCCTGTGAAACTAGCTTCCAGGAGCTTAAACGACGGCTAGTTTCTGCACCTATCTTAGTGATTCCTTCTGGTGTTGATGGGATGGTTCTCTATACGGATGCTTCTATCCAAGGGTTGGGAGCAGTTCTGATGCAGTCCAACCATGTCGTATCTTATGCCTCCCGTCAACTAAAAGATCACGAGAGAAATTACCCAGTGCACGATCTGGAGTTAGCCGCCATTATTTTCGCATTGAAGATATGGAGGCACTACTTTTATGGGATTACCTTTGAGATCTACACAGACTATAAAAGTCTGAAGTATCTGTTCACACAGAAAGAGCTGAATCTAAGACAGAGACGATGGATGGAGTATCTGAAGGATTACGACTGCACCATCCAGTATCATCCGGGAAAAGCTAATGTGGTAGCGGATGCACTGAGCAGGAAGTCTCGTGGAGTTCTGGCCAGTCATCTGACAGCAGTTACTGACCTAGTTCGACAGTTCTCAGAGTCGGGATTGTCTGAACACGGTCAAACATCCCGAGGGATATTGGTATCTATGGTTGCCCATTCCGCTATTGCCGAGAGGATCAAGGAAGCACAAGTCAGTGATCAGCATCTGCAGTTCTTGAGTAGCACGATAGACTCAGAACGTCAGACGGATTTCTCGAGTGACGAGAATGGTGTACTTTATTTCCGAGGATGACTATGTGTTTCGGACACACACCAAGTTAAGGAAGAACTGCTACAGGAAGCACATCAGTCGAGATTTGCTATACATCCTAGTGGTACACGGATGTACCGAGATTTGAAGCGCTTATACTGGTGGAATGGTATGAAATGGGATATTGCAGATTTTGTTGCACGATGTCTAGTATGCCATCAAGTGAAGGCTGAACATCAGAAACCTGCTGGGTTACTTCAGGAAATTTCGATCCCAGAATGGAAGTGGGAGCATATTACGATGGACTTCATTACGGGGTTACCCAGAACCCATAAAGGACATACTGTGATTTGGGTGATCGTGGATCGATTAACCAAATCAGCTGACTTCCTTCCGATGCGTGAGACGGATTCATTGGATCGTCTAGCAGAATTGTACTGCTGAGAGATCATCAGATTGCATGGTGTACCATTGAGTATCATATATGATAGAGATCCGCGCTTTACTTCCCGATTCTGGCAGAGTCTGCAGCAGGCCATGGGCACAGAGCTTCGACTCAGTACAACCTTTCATCCGCAGACAGACGGACAGTCCGAACGTACCATTCAGACTCTGGAGGATCTATTGAGATCTTGCGTCATGGATTTCGGTGGCAGTTGGAAGGATCACATTCCTTTAGTGGAGTTTGCCTACAACAACAGCTACCACTCTTCTATCCAGATGGCTCCTTTCGAGGCATTATATGGCAGACCCTGCAGATCTCCTGTGTTATGGGAGGAAGTTGGGGAACGACAGATATTGGGACCTCAGAGTATTCAGCATGATGCAGAGTTGGTGCGAGTGATCAGACGACGGTTATCTGAGTCACAGGATAGACAGAAGAGTTATGCGGACCGGAGGCAAAGGCCTCTGGAATTTTCAGTTGGGGACCATGTATTCCTACGAGTATCACCCACCAAAGGAGTCAAGAGATTTGGGCTAAAAGGAAAACTAGCTCCACGTTACATCGGTCCATTTGAGATATTAGAGCAGATTGGAGGTGTAGCCTATCGGTTGGCTTTACCTCCGACACTTGCGGGTGTTCACAACGTATTCCATGTATCTATGCTGAGGAAATACGTGCCGCGATCTGACCATGTCCTGAAAGAAGTTCTGATACCACTCCAGGCGAATGCGACTTATGAGGAGACTCCAGTGCGGATTCTTGGTCGCAAGGAGCGACAGTTGCGGAACAAAACCATCCAACTTGTAAAGGTGGGATGGCAGCATCATACGGATGAGGAGGCTACATGGGAGCTGGAAGATACTATCCGAGCCCGATACCCTCATCTGTTTACCGGAGGTATGTAGTTATTTCGTAATAATGCTTGAATTAATTTTTGCATTTGAGTACGAAATTTGGGGACCAAATTTTAATAAGTGGGGGAGAATGTAAAATACGATAAAAAAAAAATCGTTTGGTTAGGAGTTAATTACATCTAACCTAGCTTGAGAAATTTTAATAGTTTAATTAACCTAGATTTAATTGAATTTATCTAGTGTTCATGGCTTCTTGGATCCAACCCATTAAGCAAACTCAACCCGATCCGTTTCCCCCTTTGTAACGCAAGCCGCACTTATCTCCTCCGTTTCACCGATCGCCGACTTTTATTTACTCCCGTGCGTTTTCCCTAGCCGCTGTGAGTCTTCTTTCCCCGACGCGTTTCTTCCCCTCCTCATCGCCGACGTTTCCTCTCTTCCTCACCGAGCTCCTCCATTTTTCTTCGCGGATCGCGTCTCGCGACTCCTCAACGCGATCCCTTTTTCTCCGCTTGCGATCTCGTCGACTCCTGCTACCCTAGAGCTTGCCAGCTTCGCTGTACGAGTGGAAGGCGACGGCCAACATTTCCTCGCCGATGCTCGCGGGCAAACCAAAGCAACTAGGGTGGTCGCCGGTGAGCAGAGTCATCGATTGGAGGCTTGGACCGACAACTGTGCTCGATTTCACGCTGTCGAAGGTTGGTGCTGGTCCGATCAAAGTGGAGACTACACTGGTGGTCGCCGGAGCAAGAGTCGTCGGTTGGGGTTCTCACTGTTGATCAGCGCCAGAGCAAGAGCCGTCGGTTGGGGTTCTCATTGTCGATCAGTGTCGGATCTAGGACACTGGAGTTCTTGGCAGGTGAATCTGGCAGGTGAGCTTGGATCTCTCCAACAGTAGGTTTCGTTTCTCCCATCTACGATGAAATCCATCTTCGCCTGACATTCTTGTTTCCGTGTAGCTCACAAATAGGGGGCGATTAGTGCAACGGTGTTGTCACTAGGTTTCCGGCAAACCAAGTCGTCCACTGCCGGTTGTGGTCAGGGAGAGGTAAGCATCGATTAGGGTTCTCCTTACCTTGAACAAGAGTAGATGTTCTGTGGATTTACCGTGACCAAATTTGTGTTTGGGCAGAATCGGTGAACAAGAAGTAGGAGGGGTTGGCTGTCGAATTTGAAGGATTACTCGGCTGGTGAAATTCTAACTATCCGGTAAGCCTAGTCCTCCATAGGTACTGCGATATTCTATTCTTGGCTGACACTATTGCAAAATTTGGAGCAGGGGATTCTATCGGTAGATTGAGGATTGGAAGGTTTGTGCTGCCGGTGAAAATCCAATTGTCGGTAAGCAAACTATTTTCCTTTTTAGTTCTGTCCGTGCAGATCAGTTCATTATTGCCTTTGAGTTAGCTAATTAACAATGGGAAAGGTTGATGGAGTTAGCTGTGAGAAGGGGTTGTTTAGTAGAAATAAGCGTAGGAATGTCCGGTTAGTATGGAATTGAATATATAGACTGGTGTAGTGGTTAATTGGAAATGGGGGATTTTTAATTATGATGTTAACCACACCAGTTGAGGGTCTAATGTGAAGGTTGGTTATAGTAAATCGACCTTGGATAATTTAGGAGATGTTCCTAAGTAGTAAGTCGATAAAAGAATGCGACTATAAGAACGATATAGTAATTAATTCGTATTTTGTAGTCTGCTTGTACTAAAATATAATTGATGCTATTTGCAGGACGTGGATACGAGATAGGTCCACGACCGTGAGGATTTCATTGCTATGAGCATTTACAGCAGGTGGGTAATTCCTACCCTGGTCAGGTAGTTAATGCATACAGATTTAGAGGCATGATCATCTTAAATGATCATGTTACCTTGACCCTGTTCTATTTATCTTATGCTTGATACTTTATCCGTTGGCTATTAACTCCTTGCTGCTATCATGTTTATATTACCATGATTAGGAGTTATACATATAGATGATGTAAATAACTTAGAATTTGTTTAAGTTAAGTACAAGTAGTAAAGTCCGGATGACGACCTGATTGTAAATTGGGCAAAAAGGTCATCCGTAGGTAGATGATGCCTTGAACCTAGAGTTAATTCTAGTACCCCTTAGAGTGCATGTTTCTACCGACCATGCATTATGTAAATGGTCGGGTGAATGATATTTAGGGTGTCGCTACGGACCGGTGGTCCTAGTCTAATACGATCAGTTGAGCACGACTCTCTACAGGATAGAGAGTGCGTTGATCTGGTTAGCACGACCCTCTGTAGAATAGAGAGTCTATGGTGGATGTCTGTTTGTGAGACCTTACATTCATGTCATTTGCATGCACGCTGGCGATGATGTCTCCCTTGTGGTTGAGAGTGTCGCCAGTCATCCTGCCTCCACGATTACTCATAGAAGGAGTAACCGGTGTGAGGGCAGAGCATTGTGGTGTCGTACTCTATCACTACAGACAGTGATAGTTGGATTTGTGTGCCGTAGTCCTGCGTGTGTGGCACTCGACCACTCATGGGTAGTGACTGTCGGAGTGGCCAACAACAGGGACCCCCATCGTGTAGCTTGCTCTTTACGCTTATATGCTACTCGATCATACTGTCCACTCGGCCACTCGAGAGTAGTGGTTGGTGTTGAGTTGGGACAGTTGTCATGCTCGAGCCACCGAGGCCACACTGGGGTCGTGGTAGCTTTAGGGTGAGCCAACATGACCATGCATACTGCATTGCCGACTTATGGCATTTTTGCATATTACCATATATATACATATAAGCATGTGTATATATATATATATATATATATATATATATATATATATATATATATATATATATATATATATATATATATATATATATATATATATATAGATGATTGTGATTAGCATACATATATAGATGCAGTCTATATATATATATGCTTATTGTGATGCTGCATTTGTATGTACTATGTTTGTTGCATTTGTTTGCACATATTCATACATGTTATCTCATTTTTATGTATGGTAGTAGGCCAGTACCTGTATACTTGTTAGTTATTCACTGTGATACCCTTGACCCATATCAGGATGTAGTATAGTTAGTACTATTCCTTATACTATATGTTGTGGATATGTGCTCAGGTTGGATAGGTGTAGCGTGCGAACATTGAGTATGTCGTGTTTCATATTATATTGGTTAGAAGTTATATATACATGGATATGTTATCATGCTAGTGATACCTGTAGATTTTACTGTCGAAATACATGTGATATTAATATACATGTTTATCTATTACCTGTTGAGTTTTACTCACTCCCACGGACCCTGGGTTTTTCTGTCGCCCAGGTAACAGGTAGAAGTCTTCGTGACGACTTGGAGCTGCACCGGCGATCCATCCCATCTCCACATTTTGAGTCTCCCGAGGATTTGTGATTTGTATTTGTGTTATGGATTTTGTTCTATGTATGGACTTCGTCTTTATGTTGTGGACTTTACTTTGTGTCGATGTTTTATGTACGGTTTTAATACTGTGGTCTTGTCAGGTGGTGTACACCTGTATATTTTGGTATATTTTGTTGTGGGTATGTATTTTCCTATTTCCGCTGCGTGTTGATATATATTTATCTGTTCATTATATTGTTGTTGTGGGCCTACGGGCCTTGTATTAACCCGAGATGTTACCACGTACAGGGGAGATGTCGTCCGTTTGATTTTCGGCACGACATACTCTCGGGGCGTGACATTATGTGTATGGAGTTGTGCATCATTACATTACATGCATATTGTCGACTTGGTCTCCCATGTGGTTGAGAGGGTCATCAGTCATCACTGCCTACTCGGCCCCTCAGGGTAGTGATAGCTGGAGTTGAGTGCAGACTATCTATTGTATCGCACTTGTCCACTGTATGATAGTGGTAGTTAGAGTTGCGTGTAGCTTGTCTTGTCATGTAGTACTCGCCCACTCATGGGTAGTGGTCGTTAGAGTGACTAGCAGCAGGGACCTCCGTGGTGTAGCTTGTAGCTAGCCACTTACTCATGTTGTCCATTCGGCCACTCGAGAGTAGTGGTAGCTGGAGTTGGGGTAGTTGTCCTGTCATGCCACCTAGGCCACACTGGGGTCGTGGCACATACTCATGTGTTGATGCATATTACATATGCTTGTGATATGTTGCATATGTTTGAGCTTTGATTGCTCCATATGTCTGTACATTGTCATGCATACCATTTGCATGTTATATACAGATATATGTGGTGTAGTTGGTTATGGTTATAACCTGTGTGGATCCTTGTTAGTTTTATTCACCATACTTAGTGGATCAGGTTGGTTACGATTTGATCATCATCATGTTGTTGTATATGATGGACCAGGTTTGTTTATGCATTTGATTATACATTGTTCATATGATTATGTGTTGATCACAGGTATGGTATTGTTCATGTATGTTATTTGTATGTGTTATGTTGTTGTATACTTGTTCAGATTGTTATGAGTTGTGTCATTGTAAATCTTCAGGCATGTCAGTACATTACATTATATCCAGTTGATCAGTTTGGTATATGCATTGATTATAATTATACTGATGGTCATTTGTTATTACCTTTAAGACTGTATACCTATTGATCTTCATAAGTTTATATGATGTTCATGCATTATCTTTCATATACCATTGAGTCTTATACTCACCACCACAAATCCTAGGTTTTCTTGTCGCCTAGGTAGCAGGTAGAAGATTTCTTGGGTGCTCGGAGCTCCGCCAGCTGATCCCATCTCACACCGAGTGTTTAGATTTTATTCCATATTGGTGTTGTATTATTTGGATTTTATTCTATATTATTTCTGCATTTTGGTATATGATTGTGTTGTATGTATTTGCCCCTTATTATGATTTGGTTTGGATGTTGGTTTTGATTATATTTTCTTGTTGTGTCAAAGTTGTACAGGTACACATATTTGAGTCCTTGTATTTCTATTATTTTTCAGTGTTATTTCACTGTGATTTATAGCTTGTGTGTACCAGCAGCTATTTGGGCCTTGTATCAGATTTGTTTCTTATATTGTCACAAGAGGGTACCATCCGGTTAACGGACAAATATACTCTCGGGGCGTGACAATTTTATTGGTATCAGAGCCTAGGTTGTGGAGTCCACTTATGGGTTTTCTTTGATGTTTTGGATATTGTGTTTTGTTTATCCGATTTTGGTTTTGTGAGTTCTGGGATCTGGCAGTAGCAGGACATCTCCGAGCTATATGGTTTAAGGTATGAAAATTTTTATCACCTATTCTTTTTGTTGGCTATGCATTTAGTTGTTTATAACAGGGAATAACATCTACTATGTTAGTCATTATTCGTAATTGTGGTTTGGGTTGACAATGGGAACGACTTGTTGAGTCCGTGAGTCTTGAACTTGTTTTCAAAAAGATGAATCTCCTTTGAAAGTCGACTAATACCGGGTCGAAAAGCAGGGTCAAGTTGTCACATTTCTTATGGAGATCAAAGATTACAATATTAGGGATTCTCACTAACTATGTTAGTTAGATCATTACTCGTGGAGTAATGGACAAGGTGTGTATACTATTGTCGATGCAGACTGTGGAGGATTAGTTATGGTGTTTCATAGGGATTTTGATCCTTGAGCTACTTGAGTTGGGTTTTATAATTTTGAAGGTACTTTTTGAGTGCTTAACTTGTGTTATGCAGAGAAAGTAGAGTTAGTTGCATATTATTTTTGGGATCAGGCCGTTACTTGGTGGAAGATGAGAAAATAATCTTTGGGGAAATAGCACATCACTTGGTCACGATTTCCTGATATTGTGAGAGAGTATTTTCCCGTGTCATTTTCTTTGACTCATTGTCAAGGAATTTGTGAGCTTTAAGAAGGGTGATCATTCAGTAATGGAAGTAGAATACAGAGTTGCTAGACTTGCAAAATTTACGCCCACCTAATAGCTCAAGAATGTTAATGGATGTCTTAAGCTACCCAGGGTTTATTGGCTTATATTTGGATCAGGATGTTTGAATCTTCTATCAGATCCTACCGGAAGGCATTAGACCGAGTCATGTGTATAAAAATGACTCCGTAGCTAGGTGTTTTAAGAGTTGGAGATGGATAAGCAGACATTGCAAGTCAAATATTGGAATCAGAAGTCTCCGAATGTTAGACAAAAGAAGCAAGATCGGAGTCATGGGCTACAAGCTACTATTGGAGAGTGTTTCTGACTATAGAAGACTAACCGTAGATCATCAGGATGTTTTCGTGCACATCAGTGAAATCAGAAGAATGACTCCAAAGGGATTATGTATGTGCAGTGTGGATCACGAAGAGACGCAAAGTCAGATTATCCATTGAATCATTTCATTTGCCTTTACTATAAGAAGCTAGGAGAGTGTGTACTTTGAAGACTCAGTTGGAAACCATTGATGTTGCCTTCGGGAGGATGATCCACAACCTTGACAATAGAAATCATCACTGAAGACTGGATTATCACACCAACAACGATCTACCACCTCAGGCATAGTTGGAGTTCCTTGATATTTCCATCCAAGGGAAGTGATCTACTCAGTAGCATCCGCAGAAGACATTTCAGAAGACTCAAACATCCAGACATCAGCAACTGTTACCTCTCCAGGCACAGCTATACCATTTGTAGAGTATGGAGCATGCTACGATATTGGCAGTTATTCAGTACTTCACTACCCAGCATATCCAACATAACAGTGTTTACCACCTCCATTGCAGTTGTTTCGATTTGCATCTTAGTTTCACCAGTTAATTTCAATTCCTCCATGGTAGTCTTTTTCTCCTACATGAGCTCAGCTGCCAAGAGCAGAAGTTGGATGGGGTTACGTGATTACCTGAGAGGAGGCACAACGGACCAACAGATCGGTGATCAAGAGTATTATTTTAGTTACTCCACTTTAGCTGATATATTGATTGATACGGGTAGTTCATCTTTGATAAGTTTAGAGTGATTCTGGATGGGCTTAGAAGAGTTCCTATACATCGACTAATGAGCTAGTGGTATCTTTACAATCAGGTGAGATGTTGATCACCAAATAAGAAGTCAAGGAATGCCCTTGCACTATGATGAACATACTAGTTGGATAGTTTTCTAGGATAGTTGAGATATTGATTTGACTACTATGATGATTATTAGAGTGTCATGATATTGATTCCAATGTTTAGAGGTTGATTGGTGAAGATGTTTTCTTATTGATGGAGAGTTGACTTAGATGCTATATTGTTGATTTGGTTGATATGGTGTGGATATGGATATCCTGATATTAATTTTGGATGTTATGATGTTGATTTGATTATTAGTGGATTATGTATGTTTTGATGATTTGGAATTTATTATATATGATGATGATGTAGAGATTTTTGGTCATTAGTTTTGACTATGTGATGATATTGTTTTAGATTTAGATGATAATGGGATGATCATTAGAGTGAGTAGAACACTAGTTGTGTGGATTATTCTCATGTGATTGATGGAGTGTTGATATTGTAGTAGCTTAGTGTCATATAATTATTATTGTCGGTGTGATGATCCGGCATGAGTAGTGTATTTATTGATAGTCTGATTCAAATTAATTAGAGGTTGAGATAGTTATGGTAACAACTTTGGCATCCTATATCGGATAACACCAAAAGGGTTGGAAGTCATTTTGTTGCGTTGCAGGAGTTGCTGGAACGATGACTTATCTATCCCAGTGTTTTCACTAGGAGAGTTCTTGTACTTTCTGGTTAAAAAGAATGATGAGTCACTGAGATTATGCATTGACTACAGGCAAATCAATGTGATGACCGCTGAGAACAAATATCCTTTGTTATGGATAGAGGATCTATTTAGATCAGCTAAAGGACATCTGTGTGTACTTTAGGGTTAGTTTATGATTGGGATATCATCAACATAGAGTAAAAGATACAGATGTGTAAAAGATGATATTCCACACTTGGCTTGGATATTATGAGTTGTTGGCGATCGTGTTTAGATTTACTAGTGCTCTAGTCGTGTTCATCAATTTAGTGAATCAAGTATTCTTGGAGTATTTGAGATCGATTGTTATTGTTGTTAGTAATATATGAGAGATGTCCTAAGGCAATCGCCTTATGTATGAACCATTTATATGATAAATGAAGATTCACTATTTGAGTATACATGTTTTATGTATTTGATTGGATCTTAAACTCATTTACTGAATGTCCACGATACGATTCACGGCATGAGAGAATTTGTGATTGGATCACAACTAGTGAGTATCTCTACATGTGTAATTGTGATGTATCGGAATTATCCTAGTCGATGAATTGATGGATTTGGACACCATCAATTGCCGAGACTAGCACGAGGTATACTCCTTGGTGTATCCAAGCAGCTGATTCTCACTGGCTGGAGACATAGTGATGTCCGGAGTTAATCGTGGATGCTAGTTATGGTAACTAGTTCATTGGAGTGACCAGCCGTAAGACTTCATATGGTTCTCTGCATATACAGATATGTCAATGAAGTTCTTACTGTGGCTTAAGTGCGATGTTCCTTTGACTTGCGGTATTCAAGTCATCTTGATCATGGAGACTTATGCTTTGACATCTTAAGCAAACATCTCTAAGGAGATGTGGACCCGAGATGATTGGGTATAAGTCGAAGTGATCGAAGGTGTTTGAATAGCCTATAAAGGATTCACCACTCCTTGCGAGGAGATGTATACCCATGGCCTCTCGTCGGATTGTTACTAAAGTCTTTGGCCAAAGCATTACATGTTTAGAGTAAAGTACTCTTCGATACATGTGGAGTAACTAGAATCCGTAGGACGAGGAAATGATACTTGGGCTAGGTGTGACGTAGTCAGCCTAGTGGGGACTGACACAATAGACCATGTCCTGAACCAAGTGGGTATAAGATGAGTGAAGGGAATGGGGCACGATTCATTCGAGCTACTGAAGGGTTTCAGAAATAGTTCTGGATCAACCGTTGATCTTTTCGATTAATTGGGGATCATGATGTACTACTAGGTGCCACTCATGATCGTTCTATAATTAATGATTAATTATAGGCGGCCAACATAAACCGAGAACCTATTTGGTCACACGCACAACGAGTGTAATCCAAAGGATTTAAAACGAGCTTGAGAATGGGATTCTCAGACCGAGAGAGACTATGTTTGGTTGGACCAAACATAAAGCGAGCATGAAATTGTTTCAGTCGCAATGGAAGCGTGGATGGGCCGTGTCTTATGAAGACATAATGGATGGACCAAAATGGTTTGGTTCTAATCCAATGGATGAGAATAAACCAAAGGGTTTGGTTTATATTAAACGAATGAACCAAAGGTTGGTTCGGTTCGTTTTAACTTAAAATAAACCATCATGGTTTGGTTTATTTTGACTTATCCTAATGGAGCGGGTTAACGGGCTTTATGGATATGATCCATTAACCATTAAGAGAATTAGTTCTCTATAAAATAGGGATTAAACCCTAACCCTAAAATCTAATCAAGTTTTGGCCGCCCAACATAGTTGCCGCCCACCTCCTTGGAGTTTTCGGCGCCAACCCTAGGTGTGCCGCCGCCCAGCCTTTGTGCCGCCGTCCAAGTCATTGCCGGCGACTAAGCTTCAGCCGGTGAACCTCCGGCGACCCTCCGGTGATCTCCTCTAGGTTCGGTGATAAGGTGAGCCTCCATCTCTCCTTGGCCGACCTCTATTCCTCCACCAAAAGCTGTCCAGTTTTTCTGGACAGCTTGTTTCTTTGTTGTCGGAGCGTCGTTTGGACGACGGTTAGTGCTCCGATAGCGCCTAACTTACCGGGGATTTGATCTCCGGTAATCCTCTGAGGTGGAGGACGAAGGATTCGTCAAACGGTTGACGAATACCTCTCCGGAGAAGCGAGTTTGAGAACTCGTTTAGGATCCGAATTTGGATTCGGATCGTGATCATCTCGATCACGTCGTCTTCAACACGAGGCTAGTAACCCGTACGAAGACGAAGCTCGTGGCTTAGCGAAGTCATCCCGAGGAGCTCGGCGTGGATACGGATAGAGACGATTCTTACGAGGATCGTTCCGGTTGATGCCGTTCCCGCTACACGTCATACGGAAGGTATAACGTAGATAATTTTCTTTTATTGCAAATTTTAATTTACGGTTATGTCTACACTTGTTGTAATAGCATGCGTGTGTTGTGTGTGTTGTAATAAATATAGATTTATTATTTTTAATTGCTTCCGCTGTGCTCATGTTTACGAAACATGATCGAACACACACACGCCGCGGTGCCGGAAACCCAACAGTGGTATCAGAGCCCAGGTTGTGTTTCGACATAATCGTAAAATGGTTTTGCGATAGTCATAATGTATTTCTGGAAATTTTCTAATTTTGGAAATTTAGAAGTATTTATGGAAATTTTTCAATTTTGGAAAGTCTAGAAGTATTTATGGAAATCTTCCACTTTTGGAAAGTTGGAAGTATTTATGGAAATTGATATTTTCCATAAATAAAATATTTGATTAGATTCTGGAAATTTGTTTCCTAATTTAATCATGATTTGATTTGGGAAATCAAATCTTAAAATATTTTATTTCCATAAGTAGTTTTAATGATTTAGGAAATTGGTTTCCTAAATAGATTTTCCTTAATCAAATAATTCCATGAATAAAATATGTGATTAGATTTGGAAATTTGTTTCCTAATTTAATTATGATTTGATTTGGAGAATCAAATCTTAAATATATTTTATTTCCATAAATAGTTATGACATATAAGGAAATATATACATGACATAATTGTATGCCATGTAATTGCATTAGATGCATAACATTATGTCATGCGTGTCGTGACATGTAGATGTATGCCATGTATGTCATGCCATGTAGATAATAGTTATTTGCATGCAAAGAGGATGAGACATAAAAACCCTAACTCAATATTAAAGCCTACACCTTCCATTAATATGGTTAGAACCAGAGTTCTGTTTCTTGTTTGGGTTGTTGGACTCACTCCAAGCCCGGCTCGAACCTGAACATGTTCAAATCGTTGGAATAGTTTAACTCTAATATGGTAAGAGTCAGAGGTCAATCGTTAGTTTGGGTTGTTGGACTCACTCCAAGCCTGGCTAATTGGTTGAATGCGCTCTAACCATATTAAAACTATTTCGCGATTAATGGGTCGGCTTTAACTTGGAGCATCGATTTGTTGGACTCACTCCAAGGTCGATGTGAAGAGAGGTGAAGTTGGGTGCTATGCATATGATGCATACTTGTTAATGGGTTAACAACCCAATGTATGTGTAAACATTCAATTAGTTGATAGGACATTGTGATAGTTACATATACATGATATGTAATCGGTATACTTGATACCCACCATCATAGCTAAGAATGGCTTGTTGGACTCACTCCAAGGTTGTTCTTATCTATGATGGATATCAGCCCATTCGGAGATGGACCTACGATCTCCCGAAGTGATTTTAAGGGTTTTGAAATTCGAAAAAATGAATGGGATTTATAAATGTATATTGATGCATTTTAAAAAAAAATCATCTTTCTCATATATGCTCATTTTGTATTTCTAAAATTGATCATGTTGTCTTTTAATTTGCGTTCCATTTTGGATTCAAATAAATTGACTGGGCCGAACTTCTTGGACTGGCTTAGAAACTTGAGAATTGTTCTCAAGGTGGAAAAGCTTGCGAATGTCCTCGAAGCGCCTCTTCCTTTCGTCTAGTGACGATGCAACTTTGGACCAATTGTTGGCCTATCAGAAACATGTGAGTGATTCTGAACAAATGAGTTGCATCATGCTAGCCACGATGGAACCCAAGCTACGAAAGCAGCATGAGCATATGGATGCTCATATCGTAGTCCTTCATCTTTGTGAGTTGGTTGATGAGCAAGTGAGATTCGAAAGGTTCGAAGTCTCAAAGCTCCTCTTCACCTCTGAGATGCTAGGAGGTTCATCTGTGGTACTGCTCAATATCTTTGAAGCTGTGGAGTCTTCGAGAAGCATGGCGAGGGGCGGTCTTTCATTAGTTGATTCCTCGAAGAAAGGTTCTAAGAGGAAGTCAAAGGAACAGCAGAAGGGAAAGAAGAGAAGGGCTAAGAAGGTAGAACTAGCACAAAAGGAAATTTGCCATCATTATGGCAAGGAGAGCCATTTGCGAAGAAAGTGCAAGATTTATCTTGAGTCCATGAAGAAGGATAAGGCATCGGATGCCCCATCTTCTTCAGAAATCTTCTTTATTGATTGTCATTCTATTTCCTCAGACACTTGGGTATTTGATACTGGGTGTGGCTCACATATATGTAATGACATACATGGGCTAAGGAATAGAAGAAGACTCGTCAAGGGGAGAGTCAAATTTACGTGTTGGGAATGGAGCAACGGTTGTTGCACTCGCCATCGGAACGTATTTGTTGGAACTCCCTGTAGGACTTGTCTTAGAACTGGACAATTGCTTTTATGTTCCTTCGTTGATAAAGAACATCATTTCTATTTCTTGTCTAAATAGAAATGGGTTCCATTTGACTTTTAGTAACAATTGTTGTTACATAACTTTGAATTGAGTTCTTTATGGGATTGGAACATTAAGCAATGGTGTTTATACGTTGGACGTATCCAGTGACATTTGCAATATCGAAGCAAGCAACAAGCATGCTCGAAAGGATAATCAAATAGACTCCTACATGTGGAATTGTCGTCTTGGCCATGTAAGTAAGAAACGCATGTCCGAATTAAATCGATGTGGAATTCTGGAATCGTTTGAATTGGATTCATACGATACATGCGAATCATGCTTAAAAGGCAAGATGACTAAGTTACCTTTTACTGGAAAAGGTGAACGAGTGGGAGAGTTACTAGGTCTAATACATACTGATGTATGTGGACCTATGTCAACTCAAGCTTTAGGAGGCTATAGCTACTTCATTACCTTCACCGATGATCATTCACGGTTTGGGTATGTGTTCTTGATGAAACACAAAGTCTGAAGCCTTTGAAAGGTTCAAAGAATTCAGAAATGAAGTAGAGGAACAATATGACAAGAGTATTAAAATACTTCGATCGGATCGAGGTGGTGAATACTTGAGTCAAGAGTTTCTTGATTATCTAAGAGACAATGGTATATTGTCTCAATGGACTCCGCCATATACACCACAGGATAATGGTGTATCTGAGAGGCGTAACCGGACCTTGTTGGACATGGTCATGTCAATGATGAATCATGTGACTCTTCCCAAGTCCTTTTGGGGCTATGCACTTCAGACAGCTGTTTACTTGTTAAATAGAATGCCTACCAAGGTAGTCTCAACTACTCCATATGAGATATGGAATGGTAAGAAACCTCATGTATCTTACTTGAAGATATGGGGTTGTCCTGCTTATGTGAAGCGGACTGTATCAGACAAATTGGATGTTAAGTCTGATAAATGTCTATTTGTTGGATACCCTAAGGAAACAAGGGGTTACCAATTCTATCATCCTGTGGAACAAAAGGTGTTTGTTTCAAGGCATGCTGTGTTTCTAGAGAAAGAGTTTCTCTTACAAGAAAACAGTGGAAGTGTCGTCGAGCTTGAGGAGGCTCGAGAGACTCAAATAGACATTAATGAGATACCTGGTGAAGCACAACAGCCGACAACTCATAGTGATGAGCAATCGGCTGGACCTATTGTAACACCACATCTTCATAGATCTGGTAGAACATGCAATATTCCTGAGAGATATGGATTTCTCGTAAGTGAATCGAATGACGTGTTACTCATTGATGATGAGGAGCCTACCAGTTATGAAGAAGTGCTGACAAGTTCAGAAAGGGATAAGTGGCTTGGTGCCATGAAGTTGGAAATGGATTCCATGTATGAAAACCAAGTTTGGAACTTGGTTTGACCCACCTGAAGGGATAAAGCCTATAGGGTGCAAGTGGGTTTTCAAGAAGAAAACCGACATGGATTGTAATGTGATTACCTATAAGGCTAGATTGGTGGCGAAAGGATATCGTCAAAAACAAGGTGTTGATTATGACGAAACCTATTCGCCTGTAGCTATGCTTAAATCCATTCGGATGCTCCTGGCCATAGCGGCTCATTATGATTATGAGATATGGCAGATGGATGTGAAAATAGCTTTCCTTAATGGAAACCTGCTCGAGAACGTGTATATGATACAGCCTGAGGGTTTCACATCGGTTGATAAAACCAAGGTATGCAAATTGCGACGATCCATATATGGATTAAAGCAAGCATCCAGGAGCTGGAATATCCGTTTTGATGAGACAATCAAAAAGTTTGATTTCTCACAAAATCCAGACGAACCTTGTGTGTACAAGAAGGTTAGTGGGAGTGCAGTCGTGTTCCTAGTATTGTATGTCGATGACATATTACTTATAGGAAACGATGTCTCAATCTTACAGTCAGTGAAGGTTTGGTTATCCAAGACATTGTCCATGAAAGACCTGGGAGAAGCAACCTACATCCTTGGGATTAAGATCTATAGAGATAGATCGAAACGGTTGCTTGGTCTTTCGCAGTCTACATATATAGACCGAGTGCTAAAGAGGTTTAGCATGTCGGAATCCAAGAAAGGTTATCTGCCCATCAGGCATGGGGTACATCTTTCGAAGTCTATGTGTCCGCGCATAGAAGACGAGAGGATTTGCATGAGTAAGATTCCCTATGCATCCGCAATAGGATCTATCATGTATGCTATGTTATGTACGAGGCCCGATGTATCGTATGCTCTGAGTGTCACGAGCAGATACTAGTCTGATCCAGGAATGAATCATTGGGTGACTGTTAAGACGATCCTTAAGTACTTAAGAAGAACTAAGGATACGTTCCTAATATATGGAGAAGGGTACATGGTGATACGTGGGTATACGGATGTCAGCTCCAGACAGACAAGGATGATTCCATGTCTTTGTCTGGGTATGTATTCACCTGGAATGGAGGCGCAATAAGTTGGAAAGGTTCCAAGCTTGACACTATAGCGGATTCTGCCACTAAGGCAGAATACATTGCAGCTTTGGAAGCAGCAAAGGAAGCGGTTTGGATCAAGAAGTTCATCTCTGAACTTGATGTGGTCTCATCAATGATCCAAACATGTGCTTCGCCGCTATCATCTTATCAGAGAGATCATCAGTAGGAACGAAATACAAATCGAGAAAATTCCCACTGAAAGGAACTTAGCGGATCCCTTGACTAAGGCATTACCTCAAAATAAGTTTGAGGGTCATGTTCGAGCTTATGGTATTGGATACCGTAGCGATTGGCATTAGGCCAAGTGGAGTCTGTTAGTAATATATGAGAGATGTCCTACGGCAATCGCCTTATGTATGAACCATTTATATGATAAATGAAGATTCACTATTTGAGTATACATGTTTAATGTATTTGATTGGATCTTAAACTCATTTACTGAATGTCCACGATACGATTCACAGCATGAGAGAATTTGTGATTGGATCACAACTAGTGAGTATCTCTACATGTGTAATTGTGATGTATCGGAATTATCCTAGTCGATGAATTGATGGATTTGGACACCATCAAGCCGAGACTAGCACGAGGTATACTCCTTGGTGTATCCAAGCGGTGATTCTCCTTTGGTGGAGACATAGTGATGTCGGAGTTAATCGTGGATGCTAGTTATGGTAACTAGTTCATTGGAGTGACCCGGTAGTAAGACTTCATATGGTTCTCTGCATATATAGATATGTCGATGAAGTTCTTACTGTGGCTTAAGTGCGATGTTCCTTTGACTTGCGGTATTCAAGTCATCTTGATCATGGAGACTTATGATTTGACATCTTAAGCAAAAATCTCCGAGGAGATGTGGACCCGGGATGATTGGGTATAAGTCGAAGTGATCGAAGGTGTTTGAATAGCCTATAAAGGATTCACCACTCCTTGCGAGGAGATGTATACCCATGGCCTCTCGTCGGATTGTTACTAAAGTCTTTGGCCAAAGCATTACATGTTTAGAGTAAAGTACTCTTCGATACATGTGGAGTAACTAGAATCCATAGGACGAGGAAATGATACTTGGGCTAGGTGTGACGTAGTCAGCCTAGTGGGGACTGACACAATAGACCATGTCCTGAACCAAGTGGGTATAAGATGAGTGAAGGGAATGGGGCACGATTCATTCGAGCTACTGAAGGGTTTGAGAAATAGTTCTGGATCAACCGTTGATCTTTTCGGTTAATTGGGGATCATGATGTACTACTAGGTGCCACTCATGATCGTTCTATAATTAATGGTTAATTATAGGCGGCCAACATAAACCGAGAACCTATTTGGTCACACGCACAACGAGTGTAATCCAAAAGATTTAAAACGATCTTGAGAATGGGATTCTCAAACCGAGAGAGACTATGTTTGGTTGGACCAAACATAAAGCGAGCATGAAATTGTTTCAGTCGCAATGGAAGCATGGATGGGCCGTGTCTTATGAAGACATAATGGATGGACTAAAATGGTTTGGTTCTAATCCAATGGATGAGAATAAACCAAAGGGTTTGGTTTATATTAAACGAATGAACCAAAGGTTGGTTCGGTTCGTTTTAACTTAAAATAAACCATCATGGTTTGGTTTATTTTGACTTATCCTAATGGAGCAGGTTAACGGGCTTTATGGATATGATCCATTATCCATTAAGAGAATTAGTTCTCTATAAAATAGGGATTAAACCCTAACCCTAAAATCTAATCAAGTTTTGGCCGCCCAACATAGTTGCCGCCCACCTCCTTGGAGTTTTCGGCGCCAACCCTAGGTGTGCCGCCGCCCAGCCTTTGTGCCGCCGTCCAAGTCATTGCCGGCGACCAAGCTTCAGCCGGTGAACCTCCGGCGACCCTCCGGTGATCTCCTCTAGGTTCGGTGATAAGGTGAGCCTCCATCTCTCCTTGGCCGACCTCTATTCCTCCACCAAAAGCTGTCCAGTTTTTCTGGACAGCTTGTTTCTTTGTTGTCGGAGCGTCGTTTGGACGACGGTTAGTGCTCCGATAGCCCCTAACTTACCGGGGATTTGATCTCCGGTAATCCTCTGAGGTGGAGGACGAAGGATTCGTCAAACGGTTGACAAATACCTCTCCGGAGAAGCGAGTTTTGAGAACTCGTTTTAGGATCCGAATTTGGATTCGGATCGTGATCATCTCTCGATCACGTCGTCTTCAACACGAGGCTAGTAACCCATACGAAGACGAAGCTCGTGACTTAGCGAAGTCATCCCGAGGAGCTCGGCGTGGATACAGATAGAGACGATTCTTACGAGGATCGTTCCGGTTGATGCCGTTCCCGCTACACGTCATACGGAAGGTATAACGTAGATAATTTTCTTTTATTGCAAATTTTAATTTACGGTTATGTCTACACTTGTTGTAATAGCATGCGTGTGTTGTGTGTGTTGTAATAAATATAGATTTATTATTTTTAATTGCTTCCGCTGTGCTCATGTTTACGAAACATGATCGAACACACACACGCCGCGGTGCCGGAAACCCAACAATTGTCTTTGTAGACGATATTTTTGGATATATTCACAATCTTAAGGGAAGTTGTGGGTTCCCTAGATTGATTTGGTTAGTACTGCAGATGTGGATAGGATGTTTTTAGCGTTATTATACCATTGACTTATTTGACCAAGAAGGTGATGAAATTCACTTGGTCAGAAGCTGGTGAAACCAATTTTCAAGGCCCAGATGGTGGATGACTTTTGCAGAGTGTTAGTTAATCCTTCCGGTGCAGATGGAGGGGTATTATACACAGATGCATCATTTCAGGGATTGGAGTGATTCCGATACAAATGAATGAGATGTATCTTATGTTTATGCCAGCTGAGGAACTATGCGATAAGCTATCATATACATGACGTAGATTTATCAATTATTATCTTGTTTTGTAGATGCATGGAGCAAGAGTCCTCATGGAGTTTTGACTAGCTACAAGGTAGCTACTATAGAGTTGCTAGAACACGGACAGATGCAACAAGGGAAATTGGTCACTATAGTCTCCCAGTCACTTCTATTTCTGTGTGGTAGAGTGAATTTTGGATAGTAGATTGATTTCTCTTGTGAGAAAGTAGTTCTCCATTTCTGAGGAGGATAGTGGGTTCTAGAGTTGCGTTCGATTTAGGAAGAGTTGCTTCAGAAGACTCGTCATTCGAGATTGGTGATTTATTCGGAGTGTATCCGAAAATAGTGAGTTTTGAAATGTTCTTGGTGGTGGAACGATATGTGGGACATGGTTGGTTTCGTAGCTTGGTGTTTGGTATGTCAATTAGTACAGGTGGAATACTAGTGATCAGCAGGGTTACATACTGAGATAGGAGTGGTAGCCTAGTACGATGGACTGCGTTGGGAGATTATCTAGAATTCGGAAAGGACTTGATGCAATTTGGGGTAGTCGGTGATCGATTAGCCAAGTCCATTCATTTTTCTCCGATACGTAAGATGAATTTGTTGGATCGCTTGATATATTTATACTGTGAGGAGATTTTCAGTTTCATGGAGTATCCTTAAGTATCGTATTTCATAGCGATTCAAGATTCATTCTACAATTCTAGCAAAGTTTGCAACAAGCCATGGATTAAGAGCTTCAATCTAGTACAGTTGTTCACCCTTAAGTAAGAGGTTAAACAGAGTGTATTATTCAGACTTTAGAAGGTTTGTTGAGAGTATACGTGATGGATTTTAGAAGCTATATGAAAGCTAGAAAATAATATTCGAGCTCAATACCCCCACTTAGTTGCTTGAGGTGTGTGACTTTTCTTGAAGTATTTGAATTGATTAGCATGACGATGCTTACTTGTTGTACTTGAGTTGGAAATTTGGAGACCAAATTTTTATTAATGGGGGAGAATGTAAAATATCGGAAAATAAAATAATAATAAAATACCCCTTGTTAATTAAGAAATTATCTTATAGATTTTTTTTTAGGATTTTTAGACATTTCCAGGAATTAAATGGAGTTTCTATGACATTTTGTAGGGAGAGATTTAATAGGCTTTATTAAAACATGTTTGGATTATCTATTATATAGGGATTAATAGGGTTCATTAAACAAAAGTCGATAAAGAAGACCTAAGTTTGGGTTTCTTTATTTTCTTTTAAAATCTCCCGATTCTTTCTCTTGACTTTTGCTTTCGTCGTTCTTCTCTCACCTGATCCTGATCCCCTTTCTCCTCATTCATCGCCGCGTCTTCTTCTTTCGATTAGACGACAACAAGTGTCATTGCTCCATCGCAGTCGCAGCTCCACCACCCCTAGGTACGATGACTGTTGCTCCATGGCCAGTGGATTGTGCTGCCTTTACGCGACACCGTTGCTCGTCGGGCCAATTGCCACCATCGGCTCCTCCCGAGGTCTAAACTCTTCGATCATGTCGCTCTCCTTGTCGAATCGATTGACCATTTTCTCGATTGTTGCCGCCCTTTCTTCCTTGCGATCTGCTCGCTGCTGCCTTTTCTGATTCTTCTATCTCCACCAATGCCAAAGATCTCCCTACGCGGCTAATGCTACCCTCGCAGATGGTGTTGTGTCGATGTGCAATGCCACTACTAGACACCTTTGTCAATAATCCAGCTCACCGGTGGCTCAACTCCGCTGATCGCATGCCTTGCATTGCGACTAGAAGCTGCCATCACTTACTATGATCAGCCATTGTGGTTTTCCAGTGATCTATAATTACACACTTGGGTCATTCCTGATCCATTACCGCTGTTTCTTGGATTGTAGCTACAGACTGAAATAGAGCTACAATGGGTTTGTGATATCTTATAGTGATCTGGTTATTGGAGGTTTTTCTTTTGCTCTAATTCGGCAGCTTGAATCACTCCAATTACTCTATCTTTGGATCAGAAGATTCTGTGATTGAAGCTGTGCTAGGTGAGTCTCGATTTGAATATGTTATGGTTATAGATTGATCTTTATAGTTGAGTTTGGTGTTGAGTTGCTGAATAATAGTTAAAGGAAGAAGTTATTTGGTTAGTAGAGATCCGGTATATGGACTTATGGGAAGGTTTAGTTAGGATTAGTTATGTTGAATTAACTAGTGGGTGATGAACTGTATGTGATTAAGGTGTTGAAGGATTAGGTGTTAATTTGGTATTAGAGGGAACTAACACTTAATTAAATTTGTATTCTATTGTGTACAAGATTTTGATTCGAGGTAAAATCTTGGACTTGAAGACAATTGGTGTTCGATATATCAAGTAGGTAATTTCTTCCTTTGGTTCAGTAGATCGATGATCTTAGTGCATGAATGATATTATAATGATAGTATCATTACTTTAACTCCACTCTACTTATTCTTGTGCTTGATACTTAGCCATTGAACTTTGAGATACTCATTTGATATCTATACAGTCTTGTTTCATCACTATTGTTGATTACATATTATATATATTTGATTTATTGATGTTGTATAAGTACAGGTAGTTCAGCACAGTTGTAGTCTTGGATTGGATCATCATTTTATATCACTGGGGGTAGGTGATGGATCTAAATGTGGAGTTGATTTTCGGATCATATTACTTTGCAGACTAGAGATTTTATCATGGTTGTCTGTCTGTTGTATATGACTCTCTATGAGATAGAGGGTGTGTTGTGGATTTATGTGTATGGAGTTATGCATCATTACATTATATGTATGCTGTCAACTTGGTCTCCCTTATAGTTGAGAGGGTCATCAATCATCACTGCCTACTCGGCCACTCGAGTAGTGGTAGTTGGAGTTGAGTGTAGACTATCTGTTGTGCCGCACTCGTCAAATGTATGATAGTGGTAGTTAGAGTTGCGTGTAGCTTGTCCTGTCGTGCAGTACTCAGTCACTCATGGATAGTGGAAGTTGGAGTGACTAGCAGCAGGGACCCCCGCGGTGTAGCTTGTAACTAGCCACTTACTTTTACTGGTCATTCGGCCACTCGAGAGTAGTGGTAGCTAGAGTTGGGACAATTGTCCTGTCGTACCACCTAGGCCACACTGGGGTCGTGGTAGCGAGTGGGGTGTGCAGGCAGTGACCATGCATATGCATTGCCATGTGTGGTGGCATATATATAGTGGATCAGGTTGGTTACACATTTGATCAGTATAATGTTGTTGTGTGTGTGTGTGTGTGTGTCTATATATATATATATATATATATATATATTTGATGCATATTGTGTTGGTGCAATAATGCCCCAAACATTTGTATGTTTTGATGTTTGCATAATCATATAAGTTAGGCAATATTTTGTGATCTAATTGTGAACATGTTTAAGTGACAGAAAAATCCAAGTATAAATGTAACACCCCAAATTTTAATTTCTATATTTTTATTAGAGGAAAATAGAAATAAGAATAAGAATAGAAATAATAAAAATAGGAATATAATAATAATAATAATAATAAAATAGAAATAATTAAGAATAAGAAAAAAATGGTTCGTTAGCCGAGGCTCGAACCATGAACCGTTGGTTTGGGGGAATAGGCTTCCCACCACTAAGTCATAAGATTACCAATGGATATGATATAACAAAATATATCTATAGGCGAAAAAAAAGGAAAGATTGGTTAATTTGACTAATTATTTAAAGGGGTAATTAGGTTAAGAAAAATTCTAATTTTTATATATATTTTTTTTCTTATCTCTCTATAAAATCTCACATTCCTCTCTCTCTCCCTCACGCCGCTTCTCTCTCTCCCTCCCTCACGCCGCCTCTCTCTCTCTCATCCCTCTTTCTCTCTCTCGATCTCTCTCTCGTACTCCAGCCGTCGGAGCAAGGAAGAAGGTTATCTTTTCTTTGGATAATTCAAGAGGAGATTTTCACATATATATAGATATATATATATATATATATATATATATATATATATATATATATATATATATATATATATATATATATATATATATATATATTTGATTTTGCTTGTATGTATATGATGCATGCTAGTAGAATAACGCTTGTATGTATATGATGCATGCTAGTAGAATAATGCTTGTATGTATATGATGCATGCTAGGATATTTTTCTTATATGTATATGATGCATGCTAGAATAATGCTTGTATGTGATGTATGCTAATATAGGATAATAAAGGCCTTAATGCGTATATGATACACATTACGATTAGATTAGATCTTAATCGAATCAACTCATAAATGCCTACCAAGTCCTTGATACCCATCACTACCTCGATCATTTGTAGTTGTTGAATCTGCCAAAGCAGAGCAATGCATATTATCTTGGTAGGGTGCGGAGGGACAATCTTGGTCCCGCCTATCACGGCTTTGGTTAGAGTAAGCTCAATTAGATTGAGTAAAACTAGTTAACTCAATTGGATTGAGTAGAACTATAGGCATATTCCAACCGTTGGAAAGATAGGATAAGATCGCATTTACACTAAATCTTGGGCGATTTAGCCAAAGATAACTCAAGGTCTTTTGTAAATGTGGGTCTTGATACTATAAACAAGAGTTGCATAGAGATGTAATCGATAATGTGTTACCCACCGATCGTACTAAGTCTTGGGCAATTTAGCCAAAGCTAACTCAAGGCTTAGTATGATGTGGATCTTGTCCCGCAAGAATTATAGCTAGTTTGTATGAATCTACTAATGTGGTTTGACCACATCCATAACTCGATTCTATAAAATTCCTATAATTCAGTGGGAGCATCATTTGATTAAAGGCCTAATTAAATGATAAAAGGAATATGATATTAATTCTCTGCATTGTATTTTGTAGATTACTATATCGACAAACACGAACACTCTCTCTCTGCGTTCTGTCCTTGAGAAGGACAAGCTCAATGGAGCAAATTTCCTGGACTGGTACAGGAACCTGAGAATCGTTCTCACCCAAGAAAGGAAACTGTACGTCCTGGAGCAGCCCATTCGGAGGCACCTCCTGCCATTGCCTCGCGAGCTGACAAAGATGCTTACAAGAAGCATCAAGATGATGCATTAGATGTGTCATGTCTAATGCTCGCGACCATGAACTCTGAGCTTTAGAAGCAACACGAGTTCATGAATGCTTATGATATGGTTGAACATCTTCGTCAACTATATTAAGGACAAGCAAGGCACGAGAGATATGAAGTCTCTAAGGCACTGTTTGGTTCCAAAATGCAAGATGGGACTCCTGTAGGTCCATATATACTCAAGATGATTGGGTACGTAGAAAACCTACAGAGATTGGGATTCTCCCTTGGCCAAGAGTTGGCCACTGACTTGATCTTGTAGTCTTTGCCTCAAAGCTACAATCAATTTGTCATGAATTACAACATGAATGAAATTTATAAGCTACTTCCTGAGATGCTCAGCATGTTGAGAACTGCTGAGCTCAACCTTAAGAAGGGAAAATCTGACGCCATTTTGATAGTGCAAAAGAAGAAAGGCAAGGGCAAGCCTAAAGGTAAGGGAAAGTCCCAAGCCAAGGGCAAAGGTAAGGAACTGAAACCCAAAGGAGGGATGGCGAAGGAAGGGACTTGCTTCGACTGCAAGGAAGCTGGACACTGAAAGCGTAACTGCAAGGCATACCTAGAAGATCTTAAGAAGAAGAGAAGTGAGACGTCTACTTCAGGTATAAATGTTATAGAAGTCAATCTATCTATTTCTTCATCATGGGTATTAGATACCGGATGTGAATCTCACATTTATACCAATGTGCAGGCGCTGAGAAATAGCAGGGCATTGACAAAGGGCGAGGTGTGTTGGTGCAGTAGGCACCTAAGTCAAACCTGAGTTTTGATTATAGCAAACGATACAAAGTTAAGCTCATGTCGTTATCTCACGAGCTGAATCGAGTGTGTAGAAGATTGCTATAGCTAGAGCTGAAGGCTAGCGACACCCGGAGGAAGCCGCGGTGGTCGGGAGACACTCGAATGACTTCGGAGGGAGCCGAAGGAATCGAGTGGAAGGCCAGAAGCAAAAGCGACATGGTAAGTATCGAGGTAAGCTCGTGTGTGTGAGCGTAAGTGAGGTCGTATCCTCCTTGCGGGGATGGTCTTAAGCGTAGATCCGACCAAAGACATCCCATCGATGGTCTAGGTCGAGATCGGACGGTCGAAGGCTGTCGAAATAATGTTTTCTTTGAGCTAACTTTGACTTGCAGCAAGCATCAGTCGACTGCCATCTTGGAGGACTCATTGCCGATCGATCGACTACGGTCGGCCTCGTGATCGCCATCGATCGTGATGATGGCCATCGGTTGGTGATGGTCAATGATCGGCAGTCAAGGCTTATCACCCCATTTCAAGGAGATTGGTGCTCAATTGTGATTGGATAGGGTTCCTCTCGAAAAGGGGCTCAAAGGCTATAAAAGGAGGGCCAATCCTAGGGTTTTTTCATCAATTCCAAGCTTCCAAAAGCCTCCGCAAAGCTACAACTCTCCGACAACGAAGTCTTTCCTTTCCGACGTCTAGGTTTAATTTTCTTTATTTTTTGTACGTCGGTATTAGCTTTATATCAGTTGTTTATTTACTTGTTTGAGCTTTTTGTTATCACGAGGAGAGGGGGAGTGTCCCTCTACCTCAAGTTTTTGTTCTTTCTTGTATCGATTACCTCCTACCTCCAACGAGGAGGAGTTCGGTTAGTGTTTTGCCCTCCGTGCGTGGTCAAGGACCACTAGGGCCTTGGAGTAGTAGCCGAAGGCTACGAACCAAGTAAAATATTTGTCTTCTCTTTTTATTGCTTATCTTTTCCACTGCAAATTAATTATCTACTCGGTTTTTAAATGAACGAACAAAAAGAAAGTTTTAACGCTATTCACCCCCCTCTAGCGTTTCAAATCGATCTAACAATTGGTATCAGAGCCGGGGGTTGCTAAGATTTGGTGAAACCACCAATCTAGCCATTTTACAGATTTTTTTAATTTTTTTAATTCTGTTTTATCTCTTTTTGTTAGATTTTCTTCCGCACTACTAATCCAAGATGCAAGTCTTGGTACTTTCGTGTGTTTTTGTCGTTGCTAGGTTTTCGTTTTAGTCTCCTTGTTTGTTTTTGCTCCAATGGCCCATCTCGAGGGTTTTAGCACCGTCTGACCTCCGTTTTACAACAAAGATGATTTCCGTTACTGGAAAGGTCGGATGGAATGCTTTCTCAAAACCCAAATCGAGATATGGATCATAATCCAAACGGGTTTCACACTTTCGACTAACGAAGTGGGTGAATCCTTGGGTTATGATTAATGGACCATTGCGACAAAACGACAAGTCGAAGCCGATGCCAAGGCAACACAAATCCTCCAATGTGGCTTGTCCAAGGAGGAGTTAAATCGCGTCGGCCCCTTCATCAGCGCAAAGGACCTATGGACAAAGCTAGTGGAGCTACACGAAGGGACCGATGAAGCCAAGGTATGTAAGCGCGACCTTCTATTTAATAAATTATATAATCTAAAAATGCAGGAACATGAAACGGCAACGCAACTCCATGCTCGCGTCCAGGACATAGTCAACAATCTATACGCAATCGGGCAAAAGGTCGAAAACCGCGACCTTATAAGGTATGTCCTAAACTTCTTTCCGAGGACTACCTTGTGGGCATCCATGGTCGATGCCTACAAGGTCTCCAAGGATCTCTCTAAACTTAGATTAGATGAACTTTTTTCTGATTTCGAACTTCATGAGCAGTCTAACTCGGAACCCAAGAAAGGTATAGCACTATTTGCAGGTTCAAAGAAGAAAACCGCCAGCAAGCCACCCCCGAAGGAAGAAGAGGATGAGTCCGATTCGGAGGTCGACTCGGAAATCGAGGCCGAACTAGTCAACCTAGTTCGGAGGATAGTCAAGGGACAAAAATGAGCCGTCACTCGACCCAACGAAGGTAAGCCTAAAAGTTCAAACATAAGATGTTATGAATGCAACGAGTTTGGACACATTAAGTCCGAATGCCCAAAACTCAAGAGCAAGGCACCAAAACACAAAAAGGCACTTAACGCTACTTGGGAAGAAGCTTCCGAGGAAGAAGATAATGATCGAGTCCTCATGGCTAAACCGGTGGAATCAGACGAGTCGAACCGAACTTGAATCGAAATCAAGACGAAGCCTGACTACAAACACTATTCAAGACGAGCCACGGATGTGCATTCGGTTCAAAAGATACACTCAAGGTAAGTCGGTCTCTTATTACTACACTTTATAGTGCAATTAAGTTTTTAAATAAAAAGTTAGCTAAGTCCGAGTCCAAGGTCGAGACCCTGGTTGAGGAAGTTAAACTCCTCAAACACGAGGTCTCCCTAACCTCTTCGACTAGTCGAGTTTAAGAGAAGGACTCAACTCGGGTTAAAAAAACTCGAAGTTGAGAACTCACTCTTGAAAAGTCAAGTCAAAGATCTTAGGAATACGTTGGAAAGGTTTACTTTGGGATCCAAAGGACTTGACCTCCTACTTGGATCGCAAAGGGCCGTGTACAACAAGGGCGGGCTAGGGTTTAGCTCAAACACGACCAATAAGTCGTATATGTCGATTGTAAGTCAACATAAAAAATGTGTCCAAGCATGGGTCCCTAAGACCCTAAGACCACCTTGATTTCAAACTTAGGATCAAACCAGTACTGGGTTCCCAAGGACCAAATCCACTATGTGGAGAGACCGAATCGATTCAACGGTCCAGGGGGAGCTAGTACGAAATTTGTTTGTGTTTTAACTTATAAATTACATGTTTAGGTTTTTATTTAGTTTGATTTTTCTTTTTAGAATGGTTAGATAGGAATATAACTCGTCAATACTTGATAACATAGTACCAGGACACGGCGAGATGATAGTACGTTAGGAAAGCGGAGTCTTGTGTATTCGGGCTAGATAAGGTGTATCTAGTTCGGTGCACTTGACCGAGCGGAACTAGCTGAAGCTACCTCACCGTATCCTAGACTAGTTAGACCAGGAAGTGGTCTTAGGTGAGTCAAGTCTTTATTTTCTTGAAAATGGCTTTGTCTAAGGAAGTGGTCGTTGTTCCGATCAAAGAAGGCCTCTGTGCCTCGCCACGACCTGGAAGCCATGATCTTGAAAAGGTGACTTGATGAGCCTAAGGTCAAATCCGAATCTAACGCAAGGTTGACAAGTGTTTAAGTCATTAAATTTAATTCAACTAAAATTGGAAGTCATCTCACAAGAACATATAGGATTAACATGTTTGATCATGTAGACATGGGTGAGATGATTTAGGTTAATACTTTTCAACCAATTTTTAATAAATCCAATATCCGATCCAACTACCTTGCGTGTAGGATCAATGGATGTTGGACAGTGGTTGCTCCCGACACATGACCGGGGATCAACTCAAGTTTTCGAAGCTTCGATTCAAACGACAAGGATCGGTAGCCTTCGGAAATAACGGCAAGCTCAAAATCATCGGATCAGGTGATATTGAGCTTAACTCAAATTTTGTCATTCAAAACGTTTTATTAGTAGAAAATTTTCAATATAATCTTCTCAGTGTAAGCCAATTGTGTGATAATAACTATAAGGTCATATTTCTAGAAAATGAATGCGTAATTAATACAAACGAAACCTCTAAAACAATTCTTAAAGGGACTAGAAATAACAACATTTACACTATCAACTTAATTAACTCCTCAACTAAGTGTCTTATGACACGACAAGAGGAATCATGGTTGTGGCACCGACGACTCGGTCACTCACACCCAAGACTCATCCACAAGATGAGTCAGAGTGATTTAGTCAGAGGTTTGCCTAACCTCAACAACTTGGATAATAATGTAGGGAATTCTTTATGCCAAATGGCATATGCGCAACGGAAAAATTAGGATCCCTTCCAAGTGATCCATGCGAAAGCAAACTCGTATAAAATAAATTTCTCTAAACCAAGCCTATCTTATAGGAGAGGATTACCTTTGTTGCGTGCCCTTGTTAATCCCGCTTCTCCCTTTTGTTTGTTGGATCTTTAGCACGTTCAAGTGTCCGTGCCTCTATATGTATCCACACGAGCAAGCTCTTGTCTCACAAAAGAAAACTAGAGGAGCTCTCCTTTACTTCTTGCTAGAGAAGTCCCTAAAGGAGAGGAAGCTAGGGAAAAGAGAAGGGAAGAAGAAGACTACTCTTCTTGCTACACTCACAAAAGCCACACAACAATAAGCTCACAAGCTCTCTCCAAGCCTCAAGCTCCCAACAACCACACTCCACCAAAAACTCTACTTTGGCCGGCCACTCCATGGAGCCTTTTATAGGGTTGGAAAAACCCTTCCACCTCCTTCACATTCAATGCAATCCATTGCATTGAGACACACTCAAAAAGGATTTGGCTTCCTTGTTTGACCGGCCACTTAAGGAGACAAAACCATTTTGTTTCCTTCCACCTTATCTAGCTTAGGTGGATGCTTAGGTGGCATGCTTATGTGGCATGCTTATGTGGCATTCTTGCATGTTGAATTAATCTTATTAATTCAATTAAGCTTATGTTATCATATTGAATTAATCTTATTAATTCAATTAAGCTTATGTTATCATATTGAATTAATCTTATTAAATCAATAAGGTAACATATTGAATTAATCTCATTAAATCAATTAGCTAAAATTCTCATTAAGCTTAAAGTCCAAAAACCATTTTGTACTTAAGCTTATTCCCAAATTATTCTAGTCAAACTAGAATACTCTAATTCCTCTAATTATCATGCTCTTTGTGTGTGACCCTATAGGCTCTCATAACGTTGGCAGTGGACCTAAACTCTTTTAGATACACAAGCAATGAGCGGCATCTAGCAATACATCATTGCTACCCAAGTTACGAGATAAGTCAAGATCCGACTAACCTTTCCGTGACTACTATAATATATGACCGTGTCCTTCTATCCTTGATATCAGATTGATCAATGAGGCATAGACCGTGTCATCCTCGATCAATCTATGTGTTTCTTGATCCCTGAGTAAACTAACTCAAACAAATGAGCTCAATATCTCATATTGACTCATTCGAGCATGGCCATGCGTTTAGTAGTTCTACTCAATCAAGGGGCCCACCGATATCACTCGCCATATGAGAGGGATAGATCCCATCTACATCACTCACATCCCTCCGCATAATTTGTTATATACCCAAGAATCGCTTTATGGTCCACCTGCTACGGGTGACGTTTGACGATACCAAAGTACATAACTCCTTATGTAGGGAACCGTAGTGACTTGTGTCCGAGGACTATTCATACCAATAGTCACATGAGAAAGTTTATGACACTCATATGACGATCCATGAAACTTTCTCATGCGGTCGGTCAAGATATATTCTCTAATATATACCCATGTGTCAACTTGATATCATATATCCATGACTTGTGAGATCAAGTCATCAATTGACCTACATGCTAGTCTTTATGTATTAATATTGCCCTTGCATATTAATACTTGACTAGGACCATTTAGAAAGTGTTCTCTACAGCCTCTCATAATCAATTCTGCCAATTGATGTGCTGTAGATAAGAACCTACTTTTCTAGGGCATTACTATATTTAATTTAGCTGGCACAAGCAAAACTTAAATATAATAACCATTCCTTTGCCTTTATAGAATATGATACAAAATGTTCCCTATTCAACCATCACATGATTGGTTCTTAGGGCTATAACTAACAATCTCCCACTAGCACTAGTACCAATCACTATGATATCTAATACCTAGTGACCTAGTGTGACCATCATGCTTCCTCTCGTACAAAGCCTTGGTCAATGGATCTGCGATGTTAGCTTCTGTCGGTACTCTGCATATCCTCACATCTCCTCTATCGATGATCTCTCGAATGAGATGGAAGCGCCGCAGTATGTGTTTGGTCCGCTGATGTGATCGTGGTTCCTTAGCCTGTGCAATAGCCCCATTGTTGTCACAATAGAGGTCTATTGGATCTGCAATGCTAGGAACTACCCCAAGTTCACTGATGAACTTACGGAGCCAAACAGCCTCCTTTGCTGCATCAGATGCAGCAATATACTCGGCTTCTGTTGTAGAATCAGCAACTGTGTCCTGCTTTGAACTCTTCCAGCTCACAGCTCCACCATTCAGGCAAAACACGTACCCCGATTGCGATCTATAGTCATCCTTGTCTATTTGGAAGCTTGCATCACTGTAACCCTTTACAGCTAGCTCCTCATTGCCTCCAAATATCAGGAAATATTCTTTCGTTCTTCGTAAGTATTTAAGAATATTTTTGACTGCTATCCAGTGACTTTCACCTGGATCCGACTGGTATCTACTCGTCATGCTCAAAGCATATGAGACGTCAGGACGAGTACAAAGCATGGCGTACATGATAGACCCTATGGCAGACACATAAGGGATCTTATCCATGCGATCTCTCTCCTCCTTAGAAGAGGGACATTGAGTCTTCGAAAGACTCACACCATGTGATAAAGGCAGAAATCCTTTCTTGGAATTTTGCATAGCAAAACGATCTAGCACTTTATCAATGTATGTACTCTGACTTAGGCCAAGTAATCTTTTAGATCTATCTCTATAGATCTTGATGCCTAGAATATAGGCAGCTTCACCTAAGTCTTTCATCGAGAAACAATTCCCTAACCACATCTTCACAGCATCGGAGTGAGGGAATATCATTTCCGATGAGAAGTATGTCATCTACATACAAGACAAGAAATACAACTGTGTTCTACTATTTCTCTTGTAGACACAAGGTTCATCTTCATTCTTGATGAAACCAAACTCTTTGATTGCATCATCGAATCAAGATTCCAGAGAGGCTTGCTTTAGTCCATAAATGGACCTTTGCGCTTGTATACCTTTCCAGATGCTTGATCTTCAAAACCTCAGCCGTGTCATGTACACATCCTCGAGTAGCTTCCATCTGTAAAAGCGGTTTTGACATCCATCCGCCAGATCTCATAATCGTGGTAGGTCGTAATAGCAAGTATGATCCAATGGATTTAAGCATCGCAATCGTGAAAAGGTTTCATCATAGTCAATACCATGAATTTGTTTGAATCCTTTAGCCACCAATCTACCTTTATAGGTATGCTTATTACCATCCATCGCCTTTACTTTAAAGACCCACTTACACCCAATGGGTTTTACCCTTCGTGGATCAACCAAAGTCCATACTTGGTTAGTGTACATGGATTCCATTTCGGATCTCATGGCCTCTAGCCATTTCTCGAACTGGGCTCATCATAGCTTCTTGATAGGATGTAGGCTCGCCAAGATCGACAAGCAATACATCACCATTGTCACCAAGAGAAAAGAATATCTCTCGGGTTGACGACGGATCCTATCGATCTACGAAGAGGTTGGTCTACTTGAACAGTGTGTTTGTTCCACAACTCTTTGGGCAATAATTTCCTCATCCACAACACTTTGTGGTTCCTGCTCATTTTCCATCGGCCTTAGTGTTATCTCATCTTGAACTTCTTCAAGATGAATTTTACTCCCACTAGTTTTTCTAGAAATAAATTCTCTTCTAGAAAGACAGATTTCGCAACAAACACCTTGCCAAGTGTGGGATTGTAAAAGTAATATCCCTTAGTTTCCTTGGGATATCCTACAAAATAACACTTATCCGATTTGGGTCCTAGTTTATCCGAGACTTGACGCCTACATAAGCTTCACAACCCCAAATCTTTATAAAAGACATTTTGGGACTCTTCGATCCATATACGTATATGGTGTCTTTTCTACGGCTTTTGATGGGACGCGATTAAGTGTGAAAGCGGTGTCTCTAGAGCTAGTCCCCAAAAGGAAGTAGGTAGATCACGGCTCATCATTGATCGCACATATCTAATAGAGTACGATTTCTCCTCTCGGATACACCATTCCATTGTGGTGTTCCAGGGAGTGAGTTGGGATATTATCCCACACTCAACCAGTGATCACGAAACTCTTGACTAAGGTATTCACCACCTCGATCCGATCAAGTAGCTTAATACGCTTACCAAGTTGGTTTTGTACTTTCATTCTTGAATGCTTTGAACTTTTCAAAGGATTCTCGACTTATGTCACATCAAATATAAGTAGCCAAATCTACTCATATCATCATTGAAAGTAATAAAGAACTTATAGCCTCCACTGGCTTCGACATTGAAAGGCCCACATACATCATTAAGTATGAGACCTAACAAATCCGTCGCTCACTCGCCAAGTCCACTAAATGCACTTTTATTCATCTTTCCTAAAGGCAAGATTCGCATACCTCATATTATTAAAAATAAAATGAGTCAAATAATCCATATTTATGGATTTGGGTTATGCGTTTTTCATTTATGTGACATAGGCGATAAAGGTTGTAGAGATATGTTTGGTTCAAATCATTCGATTTGAACCGCTGGTATTTACGTTATAAATTGGGTTTTCTAAATCTAGAACATAGAGACCATTCATAAGTGGTGCATTACAATAGAACATTTCATTCAAATAAATGGAACAACATTTGTCCTTTATTATAAAAGAAAAGTTTTTCTTGTCTAAACAAGATACGTAAATTATGTTCTTTGTCAATGCAGTACATATAAGCACTCTCTAGTTCTAAGATAAGCCCGCAAGCAAAGACAAAGAATATGTTCCACACCTACAAGAAGAACTTTTGCGCCATTGCCTACTCGTAGGTCCACTTCGCCTTTTGCCATTTGTCTACTATTTCTCCCTCGCACATTAGTACAAATGTGAGATGCACATCCGGTGATCTAATACCCATGTAGAAGAAATAGATAGATTAACTTCTATAACGTGTATACCGAGGCGAAGTCCCACTTCTTTTATTCTTTACTTCCTCAAGGTAGACTTCATAGCCCGCCTTCCAAAGGTCCGGCCTCACCGAATGGAAGCAGCCCCTTCCTTAGGTACTTTACCTTTACCCTTTGAAGTGGATGAATTGGCCTTACCTTTGGCTTGGTCTTACCCTTGCCTCAAGCTACCTTTGCCCTTCTTGACCATTAGTACATTAACTTTAACTTTCTTTGAGATTTGGTTCAAATAGCTTCTAACATGCCGAGAATCTCAGCAAAGGTTTATCAATTTCATTCATGTTATAATTCATGACGAATTGATTATATGCTTCCGAACGATTGCAGGATAACATCGGTTGCCAATTCTTGGCTCTGGAAAACCTAGTCTTCAAGGTTCTCAACGCGTACCCAATCATTTTGAGTACGTGAGTTCCTACAGTGTTCCTTCTGCATCTTGCATGCAAAAGAGCCTTAGACACTTCAAAACGCCGTGCCTAGCTTGTCCTTGATATAGTTGTTTCAAATGCTCAACCATATCATAGGCATCCATGTTCTCATGTTGCTTCAAGCTGAGTTCATGGTGGCAAGCATAAGACATGACACATCTAATGCGCCATCTTGATGCTTCTTATAAGCATCCTTTTCAAAGACGAGCGTAGGGCGGGTGTTTCAGGTAGATGCTCTAGGACATACAGTTTATGCGTTCTTGCTTGAGGATAATCCTCAAGTTCCTATACTACCAAGAAAGTTCGCTCCATTGAGCTTGTCCTTCTCAAGGACAGATCGCAAGTCGAGGGGTGTGTCGTGGTTAGATGACATGGTGATCTACAACATTAAAATGCAAAGTTAAGTATCATACCTAAATCATTTAATTAGGCCTTTAATTAAATGAGGCTACTAAATTCTCATAGCTACTATTTAGCTATAAATTTATATGGGATAAAGATCCACATTATAATTGCCTTGAGTTAGCTTTGGCTAATCGCCCAAGACGTAGTATAATTAGGTAGGCAATCTTGCCAATTACATCTGATGTAACTCTTTAATAGCTTTGGTTAAGTTTTAGATTAGTTTAGTGTTTATTCCTAAACTACCTTCCGTGTGGCGAGGCACAGGCCTTCTTGGATATCGAGCAACGACCACTTCTAAGACAAAGTCGATGTTCGAAATCACAAAAACTAATTTTAAAACTTATGTTCAAAGCTAATATATGCCTCTACTTTCTTAACTAATTAAGAAAACTTAATTAAGTCTTAACCAAGTTTGATAGCGGGACATCACGATTGTCCACTCGCACTCTTCCAAGATAAAATGCATTGCTTTGCTTTGGCAAACCCAATAACAAATGATCGAGGAAGTAGTGAGTACCAAGCTTTGGTAGGCATATCGTTTTTGACTTATTAAGAAATAAACATGTATCATATACATATTAGCATACATCACATATAAGCTAAACTAATCATGCATCACATACAAGCTAAACTAACATGCATCACATACATATTAAACTAAGCGTGTCATGGTTATGGCCCTTATTCTACAATCTTCTCAAGCCAATGAAAAGATTGATTGGTCAACCTAGGGATAGCATCTTCTCCTAAGTGCTTCCTTTTGGTTGTCTTGTGTGTTGACTTCCTCCTTGTAACCTCATCTTCCAATGGACCCTCCATCTTTGTTTTGTACATTACAAAAGGAGAAATACTCGAGTTACATTCGAGTCTAAAACTAATTTTACAACAAGAATTTTAGGAGGAAGGCACGACACGCAGGCCGTATTTAAAAATTACAACACACACATTCACAAATCTTTTGGGACTAGGCCATAACCATGCACCATGTCATTTTAACTTTTAAAAGACATTGGATATTTTATTATGTTTGACAATTGCTAATGCAATTATCAACTCATAATAAAATTTATCCTACTTCTATATCACATATAAAATAGAGAAAACTTATTTTATACGATCTTTCGCAAGTGGCTCTGATACCACTGTAGGGAATTCTTTATGCCAAATGGCATATGCGCAACGGAAAAATTAGGATCCCTTCCAAGTGATCCATGCGAAAGCAAACTCGTATAAAATAAATTTCTCTAAACCAAGCCTATCTTATAGGAGAGGATTACCTTTGTTGCGTGCCCTTATTAATCCCGCTTCTCCCTTTTGTTTGTTGGATCTTTAGCACGTTCAAGTGTCCGTGCCTCTATATGTATCCACACGAGCAAGCTCTTGTCTCACAAAAGAAAACTAGAGGAGCTCTCCTTTACTTCTTGCTAGAGAAGTCCCTAAAGGAGAGGAAGCTAGGGAAAAGAGAAGGGAAGAAGAAGACTACTCTTCTTGCTACACTCACAAAAGCCACACAACAATAAGCTCACAAGCTCTCTCCAAGCCTCAAGCTCCCAACAACCACACTCCACCAAAAACTCTACTTTGGCCGGCCACTCCATGGAGCCTTTTATAGGGTTGGAAAAACCCTTCCACCTCCTTCACATTCAATGCAATCCATTGCATTGAGACACACTAAAAAAGGATTTGGCTTCCTTGTTTGGCCGACCACTTAAGGAGACAAAACCATTTTGTTTCCTTCCACCTTATCTAGCTTAGGTGGATGCTTAGGTGGCATGCTTATGTGGCATGCTTATGTGGCATTCTTGCATGTTGAATTAATCTTATTAATTCAATTAAGCTTATGTTATCATATTGAATTAATCTTATTAATTCAATTAAGCTTATGTTATCATATTGAATTAATCTTATTAAATCAATAAGGTAACATATTGAATTAATCTCATTAAATCAATTAGCTAAAATTCTCATTAAGCTTAAAGTCCAAAAACCATTTTGTACTTAAGCTTATTCCCATATTATTCTAGTCAAACTAGAATACTCTAATTCCTCTAATTATCATGCTCTTTGTGTGTGACCCTATAGGCTCTCATAACGTTGGCAGTGGACCTAAACTCTTTTAGATACACAAGCAATGAGCGGCATCTAGCAATACATCATTGCTACCCAAGTTACGAGATAAGTCAAGATCCGACTAACCTTTCCGTGACTACTATAATATATGACCGTGTCCTTCTATCCTTGATATCAGATTGATCAATGAGGCATAGACCGTGTCATCCTCGATCAATCTATGTGTTTCTTGATCCCTGAGTAAACTAACTCAAACAAATGAGCTCAATATCTCATATTGACTCATTCGAGCATGGCCATGCGTTTTAGTAGTTCTACTCAATCAAGGGCCCATCGATATCACTCTCCATATGAGAGGGATAGATCTCATCTACATCACTCACATCCCTCCGCATAATTTGTTATATACCCGATGTCGCTTTATGGTCCACCCTGTTACGGGTGACGTTTGACGATACCAAAGTACATAACTCCTTATGTAGGGAACCGTAGTGACTTCAGGTCTGAGGACTATTCATACCAATAGTCACATGAGAAAGTTTATGACACTCATATGACGATCCATGAAACTTTCTCATGGCGGGTCAGTTCAGTATATATTCTCTAATATATACTCATGTGTCAACTTGATATCATATATCCATGACTTGTGAGATCAAGTCATCAATTGACCTACATGCTAGTCTTTATGTATTAATACTGCCCTTGCATATTAATATTTGACTAGGAACATTTAGAAAGTGTTCTCTACAGCCTCTCATAATCAATTCTGCCAATTGATGTGCTGTAGATAAGAACCTACTTTTCTAGGGCATTACTATATTTAATTTAGCTGGCACAAGCAAAACTTAAATATAATAACCATTCCTTTGCCTTTATAGAATATGATACAAAATGTTCCCTATTCAACCATCACATGATTGGTTCTTAGGGCTATAACTAACAAATAAAATATGTAATGCTTGTCAACAAGGTAAACAATCTAGGACACAACTAGTCAAGAACGAACCAAAAGTGTGCTTGAGCTCCTACACATGGACCTATTTGATTCACACGGAGCTAAGTCACTTAACGGAAGTAAATTCTGTTTAGTCATTATTGATGACTACTCTAGATTTACTTGGGTTAGGTTCATCAAACACAAAAGTGATACCCTAGATCAATTAATCAACCTATTTAAGTTAATAGAAAATCAACAAAGCATTAAAATCAAAAGACTTAGGACTGATCATGGTGGTGAATTCGAAAATCATAGGTTTACAAAATTCTGTAACCTAAATGGATACCACCATGAGTTCTCTTGCCCTAGAACTCCACAACAAAATGGCCTAGTAGAACGCAAAAATAGAACCCTACAAGAAGTCGCTAGGACAATGCTTAATGAGTATAACCTACCTGATAGGTTTTTGGGCCGAAGCCGTGAGTACGACATGCTATGTCCAGAATAGAATCCTTATGGTAAAGAGGCACCTTAAGACCTCATACGAGATTTATCACGATAAAATACCTAACATCAAGTACTTTAGAGTATTTGGGTGTAAGGTACATATCCTAAACACTAAAGATTACCTAGGGAAATTTACATCCAAAACCACGACCGGAATCTTTCTAGGATACTCGACTACAAGTAGAGCTTATAGAGTATATAACCACGACACCCTTAGAGTCGAGGAGACTATCAATGTAGTATTTGATGAAGGACACGAACCTACAAAGCCCCCGACAACCCCAATTAGTGAGCTGACTCATACTAGACCTAACTCTGATCCGGAGATCAGGTCTAGTGTTAATCCTAACCTAAGTCAACCAAGTCACTCTATCGACCAAGTGATAGATGACTCCAACCAAACTAGAACTCAAACAAGCCATCCTATGGATCAAGTTGTAGACTCAAATCCAAATCCAACTAGGACTCAAATGAATCATCCTATCGACCAAGTGATAGGTGATCCAAGTCTAGGAGTTCGAACTAGAGCCTCATACAGAAACCTTAGTCAAATATCTTTGATTTCTAAAATTGAACCCAAAACTATTGACCAAGCTCTTCTTGATCCCGATTGGATTATTGCAATGAAAGAAGAGTTGGCTCAATTCACTAGGAACGAAATATGAGAATTAGTACCACCACCTAAAGATAAAACAATCATTGGAACAAGGTGGGTGTTTAGAAATAAAATTGATGATAAAGGTGAAGTAGTTAGAAATAAAGCTACACTAGTTGCTAAAGGGTTTAGTCAAGTCGAAGGTTTAGATTACGACGAGACGTATGCCCCAGTAGCTAGATTAGAGTCCATTCGAATGCTATTAGCATATGCAGCACATCGAGGATTTAAGTTGTTTCAAATGGATGTGAAATCTGCATTCTTAAATGAATACATTAAAGAAGAAGTTTATGTTAGTCAACCCCCCGGTTTTGAAAGTTTAGACAAACCTGATCATGTCCTTAGATTAAAGAAAGCGCTTTATGGACTTAAACAAGCTCCGCAAGCTTGGTACGAGAGACTTTCGATTTATCTTAAGTCCAAAGGCTTTAACCAAGGTGTAGTTGACCCAACCCTTTTCGTAAAAACCTTAGGTGAAGACATATTCATAGCCCAAATCTACGTAGATGATATTATTTTTGGAACCACCAACTCAATCCTACTAAATGAGTTTATTTCACTTATGGAAAGTGAATTTGAAATGAATTTAGTAGGCGAATTAAGTTTCTTCTTAGGATTACAAATTAAACAAACTAAAGATGGAATATACCTACATCAACACAAATATACTAGGGAATTAATTAAACGCTTTGGAATGCAAGACGCTAACATTATTAATACCCCAATGGCAACTAATGTTAATATAGAAGAAGATGTAATTGGAAACCCAATTGATTTAAAATACTATAGGAGCATAATAGGGAGTCTCCTTTACTTAACTGCAAGCCGACTTGATATCTTATTTGCAGTGAGTATGTGCGCAAGGTTTCAAACCTGTGCCAAGGAGTCTCACCTAACTCTAGTCAAGCGTATCCTTAGATATCTAAAGGGTACACTTAATGTCGGTATTTGGTATCTTAGATCTACCGAGTTCGAACTAACCGGCTACTCCAATTCAGACTATGCCGGTAGTAAGCTCGATAGAAAGAGCACGAGTGGTTGTTGTCAACTTCTCGACTCGAGTCTAGTGAGTTGGTGCAATAGGAAGAAACACTGTGTTGCCTTATCTACCACCGAAGCCGAATACATCACGATGGGTGAGTGTGTCACTCAACTTCTTTGGATGAAGCACACTCTCCGCGACTTTAAGTTAGACTTTACGAATACTAAACTTCACGTAGATAACATTAGTTCAATTAATCTTACTAAGAATCTGATATGTCACTCTAGGACCAAACATATAGAGGTCAAACACCATTTCATTCGAGAACATGTGGCCAACGGAGCCATACAACTCGAATACGTCGAATCGAAGTCTAACTTAGCAAACCTATTTACTAAACCCCTACCCGAAGCCGAATTTAGTCTATTAAGATGAAAATTGGGCATGTGCATAGTAGGATAGGAACTTGCAAATTATATTTTCTTACTACTATTTCTTAAATTTCATTTTTATGGAACTAGCATAGGACATACCTTAGATATCATGTACCTATAGATTTAAGGAGCCAATACATCTCACAACACATAGGACTAATGTGTTTGTGTACTTAGCAACGTAGATGGGCATGAGATGTTAGGACCTTACTCCTGGTTCCAGATGTAGAGCTAGTGCATCGCCATGAACCATGGAGTATAATCATACATACTAACCGACTCTGACCAGGACTGGTTGATCTTTTATATCAATCAAGCCAAATATGAGTCAAACATTTTATAGATGAACTTATTTTCAGTATATTATTTTCAAAATAATGTTGAACATGCTTGGACTTTTAATTTAACACTTATTTTTTGTTTTCCACACACACCCTCACTCTTTTCGATATATGGAAAAAGGGGGAGAAAGGCCAAAGTTAAGGGGTCAAAACTTTTCTTGATAACTTAACTCTTACTTTATATTTAAACCAAAAGTTAACTTTAAGTTTTGAAAACTTATTAAAGGCCAAGTTAAGAGAATTCTTAACTTAAACTTATTTGTGCCATCAACATTTTACTTATTTTTAAAACATTATGCCCTTAATGTTTTACTTAAGGGAGAGAAAGGGCCAAGTTAAGAAGAACTCTTAACTTAAACATTTTACAAAGGCCAACTTTAAGTAATGTTAATTACTTAAAGCAACCCTCAAAGGGGAGGATTAAGGCCTTTCTTCAAGACTCACCCTCGGTCAAGGGGGAGGTTTCCTCAAGGGGAAGTACTTGAAGAAAATCCTTACTACTCCAACTTAATCTTCTTTATTTTTTGTTTTTTGTTTGTTTCTAATGCACATTATTCTTCATGCTTGATATTTACTTAACTTTGTATGTGGGTTTGCCATAAATCAAAAAGGGGGAGATTGTTGGTGCAGTAGGCACCTAAGTCGAACCTGAGTTTTGATTATAGCAAACAATACAAAGTTAAGCTCATGTCGTTATCTCACGAGCTTAATCGAGTGTGCAGAAGATTGCTATAGCTAGAGCTGAAGGCTAGCGACACCCGGAGGAAGCCACGGTGGTCGGGAGACACTCGAGTGACTTCGGAGGGAGCCGAAGGAATCAAGTGGAAGGCCGGAAGCAAAAGAGACATGGTAAGTATCGAGGTAAGCTTGTGTGTGCGAGCGTAAGTGAGGTCGTATCCTCCTTGCGGGGATGGTCTTAAGAGTAGATCCGACCAAAGACATCCCATCGATGGTCTAGGTCGAGATCGGATGGTCGAAGGCCGTCGAAATAATGTTTTCTTTGAGCTAACTTTGACTTGCAGCAAGCATCGGTCATTGCCCGACTTGGAGGACTCATTGCACATCGATCGATCATTGGGAGGTCATCGATCGGTCGATCGATCGCCATCGATCGATGATGGCCATCGATCGGTGATGGTCAATGATCAGCTTCGAGGAGTCAAGGCTTATCACCCCATTTCAAGGAGATTGGTGCTCAATTGTGATTGGCTAGGGTTCCTCTCGAAAAGGGGCTCAAAGGCTATAAAAGGAGGGCCAATCCTAGGGGTTCTTCATCAATTCCAAGCTTCCAAAAGCCTCCGCAAAGCTACAACTCTCCGACAACGAAGTCTTTCCTTTCCGACGTCTAGGTTTAATTTTCTTTATTTTTTGTACGTCGGTATTAGCTTTATATCAGTTGTTTATTTACTTGTTTCGGAGCTTTTGTCGTATACGAGGAGAGGGGGAGTGTCCCTCTACCTCAAGTTTTTGTTCTTTCTTGTATCGATTAACTCCTATCTCCAACGAGGAGGAGTTCGGTTAGTGTTTTGCCCTCCGTGCGTGGTCAAGGACCACTAGGGCCTTGGAGTAGTAGCCGAAGGCTACGAACCAAGTAAAATATTTGTCTTCTCTTTTTATTGCTTACCTTTTCCGCTGCAAATTAATTATCTACTCGGTTTTTAAACGAACGAACAAAAAGAAAGTTTTAACGCTATTCACCCCCCCCCCCCCCTCTAGCGTTTCAAATCAATCCAACAAGGTGGACCTACGAGTAGGCAATGGAGCAAGGGTTGTTGCAGTTGCTGTAGGAACTTATGATCTATCTCTGTCCTCTGGGCTTGTACTAGAATTAGATGAATGTTGTTATGTGCCTGCCTTAACTAAGAACATTATTTCGGTTTCTTGTTTGGACAAGAAAGGGTTTACATTTATAATAAAGAATAAATGTTGTTCAGTTTATTTAAATGATATGTTCTATTGTAGTGCACCTCTAATGAACGAACTCTACTTTCTAGACTTAGAGAGCCCTATCTATAACATAAGTATCAAAAGGTTCAAGTCAAATGAGTTGAACCAAACCTATCTCTGGCATTGTCGCTTAGGTCACATAAACGAGAGTCGCTTATCTCAGCTCCATAAGGATGGGCTGCTAGACTCATTTGATTTTGAATCATATGAGACATGTGAGTCTTGCCTTTTAGGCAAGATGACCAAGACTCCCTTTAGTGGACACAGCGAAAGAGCAACAGACTTGTTAGGACTTATACTGTGGCACTTTCAATGTTGCTGCTAGAGGTTGTTACAGGTACTTCATTACATTTACTGATGACTTTAGTAGATATGGTTATGTGTATCTTATGACACATAAATCATAATCCTTTGAAAAGTTCAAAGAATTCAAGAATGAAGTACAAAACCATCTTGGCAAGAGTATTAAGATACTTCGATCAGATCGAGGCGGTGAATACCTTAGTCATGAGTTTCGTGACTATCTAGCTGAGTGTGGGATTATATCCCAACTCACTCCTCCTGGAACACCACAGTGGAATGGTGTATCCGAAAGGAGTAATCGTACCCTATTAGATATGGTACGATCTATGACGAGTCACACAGATCTTCCTATATCCTTTTAAGGATATGCTCTAGACACAGCGGCCTTTACCCTTAACCGTGTACCATCCAAGGCTGTGATAAAGACACCATATACAATATAGACAGGGAGAAATCCCAAGATGTCTTTTATGAGGATTTGGGGTTGTGAGGCTTACGTTCGACGTCAAGTCTCAGACAAACTGGGACCCAAATCCGATAGGTGCTATTTTGTTAGATATCCCAAGGATACAAAGGGATCTTACTTCTACATTCCAGTCAGCACAAAGTGTTTGTGGCAAAGACTGGGGTTTTTTTTCTAGAAAGGGATTTTGCATCTAGAAACACTAGTGGGAGTACGTTCGATCTTGAAGAAATTCAAGATAAGGACCATAGCACTGAGGTCTTGATGAAGGTTGAACAGGAACCGCAAAGTGTTGTGGGTGATGAGATTGTTGCACAAAGAGTTATGGAACAACCACCTGTTCATGTAGACCTACCTCTTCGCAGGTCTGATAGGGTACATTGTTAGCCTGAGAGATACTCATTTCTCTTGTTTGACCATGATGATGTTATGCTCATTGAGAATGAGCCTACCTCCTATCAGGAAGCTGTGATGAGCCCAGATTCTGAGAAATGGCTAGAGGCCATGAGATCCGAGATGGAATCCATGTACACCAACCAAGTATGGACTTTGGTTGATCCACCTGAAGGGGTCAAACCCATTGGGTGTAAGTGGGTCTTTAGGAGAAAGACTGACATGGATGAACTTACGCATACCTATAAGGGCCGATTGGTGGCTAAAGGTTTCAAGCAAATTCATGGTATTGACTATGATGAAACCTTTTCTCCAGTGGCGATGTTTAAGTCCATTCGGATCTTGCTTGCTATTGCAGCATACCACGATTATGAGATTTGGCAGATGGATGTCAAAACCATGTTTCTGAATGAAAACTTGCTCGAGGATGTGTACATGACACAACCTGAGGGTTTTGAAGATCCACAGCATACTGGGAAAGTATGCAAGATGCAAAGGTCCATTTATGGGCTAAAGCAAGCTTCTCGGAGCTAGAATCTTCGATTCGATGATGCGATCAAATAGTTTGATTTCATCAAGAATGAAGATGAACCCTGTGTCTACAAGAGGGTTAATGGGAACACAGTTGTCTTCCTTGTATTATATGTGTTGGGTTTCCTGCACCGCGGCGAGTGTGTGTTCGAACATGTTTCGTAAACATGTACACAGCGGAAGGAATAAAATAATAAATCTAATTTATTACAACACACACATCACACGCATGCATAGTATAACATGTGTAGACATAACCGTAAATTCAAATTTTATAATAAAAGTAAATTTAAACTATGTATACCTGACGTATCACGTGTAGCGGGAAAGGCATCAACCGGAACGATTCTCGCTAGAATCGTCTCTATCCATATCCACGGCGAGTATCTTCGGATGACTTCACAAAGTCACGAGCCTCATCTTCGTACGGGTTACTAGCCTCGTGTTTGTTGGAATGTATACTGAAAGCCTAGCTCTTTTTGTATGAACATTTTATTTTGAAATAAGAATCACATGATCATTGTTTGCATTTTATATATTCATTATATATGTGTGCATATTGTCTAATATTTTACATTGTAGATAACATGGTGCTTGGTGTGGCACAGAAGATCATGTTATCAGTACCTTGTAAAATATAAGTAAAGGCTCACAACCAAGATGGTTTTGGACAAACCATTGACATGGTTGTAGTGTAGCTTGGTATTGTTTTATCTTGAACATAGAGTTACACTAGTAGACTTAGGTGTATTGAGTAGGACCGACATAGAGGTGATTCAATTTAGTACTGACTATATAATTGAATCGGACCTCGGATATTATGTTCTACATGCTCTTAATCCCGATATAATAACGGGCACATGTACTTAGTATTTATTTCTTTGATTTATCAGAGGGTGAGATTTAGATGGATTAAATCAATATGCCCGGTAAGTTGGGAAATAATATTATTTACATGGTGTGCCGTTGATTATAGGAGGAAACCGTGTCCTATATATTAGGTTGATGATGTCCCCTTGAGGAGCTCATAAGGTTCATCATGTAAACCCAATTTGGTTGACTTAGTCAACATGATGATAAGGTTGAGTGGTACTACTCGAGGAATTAGATGTTAATTAATTGATGGTCAGTAAATCAATTAATTGACGGACATTCGATATCTTAAACACGGGGAGATTAATGTACAAATAATATATGGAGCCCATATTGATTTATGGGGGTTGATGAGGTAGTTCAATGATGATCCTCTAGTGGAATGGAACATCATTGATGGATCAAGTTTGTGTGGTTCCGATCCATCGGGTGGCCAAGACCCAACTCCTCCTTATGGTCCCTATCGTAGCCTAATATAATCCTTATGAAGTCTAGATCCAAGAATGTAAAACAAAACCTAGAACCAACGGTTGGGATTAAATCCCTAGATCCGATGGTTGGATGAAACCCTAGAACCAACGGTTGGGATTAAATCCCTAGATCCGATGGTTAGGATGAAATCCTAGAATCGACGGTTGGGATTAGATCCTTAGATCCGACGGTTGGGATAAAACCCTATATCCGACGGTTGGGATGAAACCTTAGATCCGACGGTTGGGATGAAATCCTAGATCCGATGGTTGGGATTAAACCCTAGATCCGACGGTTGGGATAAAACCCTAGATCCGACGGTGGAGATTAAATCCCTAGATCCGACGGTGGAGATTAAAGGAGGCTTAAGCCTAATTATATAAATAGAGGCTTAGGTTGGGCGGAAAGAGTGGATTGAAAGAATTAGGGTTTGGCTCTTGGAGAGGTGGGCGGCTAGGGTTTGGAGCTAGGGTGGGCGGCAACCATCTTCATACAAAGTTGTTGCCAGCGCCCAACTTGCACCATCAATACTTGGCCAGCGCCCAACCTTAAGGCTTTTCTCTTCTTCCTTGGCCGGCGGTTCTCCTCCCATTGGTGGTCGGTTCTCTTCCTCCTCCCTATTCTCCAAAAGTGGCGTGAACTCTTTATGGAGAAGTTGGCGTAGCATCATCCATTGCTCCTTGGCCGGCGGTTGCACCAAATTCCCTAATTTGGTGGCCGGTTCTAGATAGGAAAGGTATTTGCTAGTTCTTCTCTTTGTTCGCAGCGGACAAGGTAGAGAAGAAAGCGATCTAGAAGGCTTCTACTCGTGGAGGATCTTCGTCCACACGTCGTCCACGAGAAGGATAGGACATACAGTAGAAGATCATGAGGTATAAAGTTATTTTAACTTTATGTACAGATCTGAGCATGTTCTTATTTGTTTTGATTATGCATGTGTGTGTATGAATATATATTGCATAATCATGGACCCCGAAGACAAACACAAAAACCGGCGATCCATCCGTCGTCTCTTCCGCGGCTAACCAACTAGAAGAGTTGTGTTGCTTGAACAACTAGTTTGTTCAAGCGACCACTCAAGTTGTTAGCACGACGACGAATAGGTTGTGCTAAGGAAGCTCATCCCATCCGGATTAATTCTTTCATTAGTGAAAATTTTAATCCGGGGACATGGGAGCCAATGAGCCTCCGAAGCATCCACCCAACAATTGGTATCAGAGCCATCGGTTTCCGGTTTTGTGTGTTTAGGATTCGTTTAATTTTTTATGCATTTTTCATATATTATATGTGTCGGATAATAGTAGGATATGCGTAGTTTAACTCTTTGGTTGCAGGCATAAGATCCGACTATTATGGCCATGTGTGTGTATGTGAATGGATGTGTGTAAAAATTTATTATTTGAATCCTCGGGGTTGACGAGGCTAGATTAGTATTTAATTTTTGTAATTAAATACGGCATTGTTTAGCCGATCATTTATATTACTTTCGATCTAGATTATTTGTACACTCCTTCGTGGAGTATAGGATTGATGGATGTAAATAAAATGATTTATCTCGGCTCGGAACTCTTTGGTGACTTGCGCACGGGAAAAGATGGAGTGGACGAGGTGGCGACACGATGGGATGCATATTGGAGGACAATGCCATAATAGTTGGAAAAATTCTGTTTTTTCCATATTTATTGCTTATTTGTTTTATATGCATGTTGTGTATGTTTAAAATTCCTCGATTGCAATTTACTAAGTGGGAGAGGGATATTTTAATTAATTCCCGCGGCCTCCATTACAATTTGACGTGTGATGCAACAAACTTGCGCGTTGGCTTTGAGTGCCTTCCTCCCCATCGGATGGGTTTGTTTGCGGATCACTAGGTCAAATAATGGTTATAGGAAATTATTTAGGAGCGTGTGTACTTCCCCATCGGCAAGGCACATAATCCGAAATAATTCCCTTAGTATTGTGTAATGGTTCACACTTAGATACAAATAAAGGTATCCTCCCCATCGGAGTCACTGCTTTTATTTGTAGGGCTAACGAGGAACCAACTATTAATTTTATTTGTCAAAAAGTAAGGTTGACAAGATAATAAAATTAATGGGTAAAATCTCCTCTTACAAATGTGGAATTCGTATACGTCCACACTATCGTGGCATGCAATATTCTTGGTGTTTTGAGGTGTTGGTTGATTTCGGGATTTTATTGTTTTGAGGAATCAATAATATTTGAAATCTAATATTTTGATCATTGTGATTTTTAGGATTTTCAAATGGCTTTCAACCCACTTGCTGTGATTTTAAAAGAAAACAAACTTACTGGTCCAAACTACATTGATTGGAAAAGAAACCTGGATATTGTCTTAACTGCGGAAGAGTACAAATTTGTACTCTTCGAGGTCTGTCCTCCTAAGCCCTCAGATGACTCTGATGAAAAGGAGATGGAACGTTATAAGAAATGGGTTAAGGCAGATGAGATGGCGCGGTGTTACATTTTGGCATCTATGTCAAATGTGCTGCAACATCAGCATCAGGCCATAGCCACAGCTTATGACATGATGTTCAATCTCAAGGAACTTTTCGGACATCAGAGTAGGCGGCTAAGCGAGAGGGCTAGAAACTTGATGGCGACCTCCATGATCGAGAGGAACACCCGTTAGGGATCATGTTCTCAAGATGATGGCTCATCTTAATGAGATGGAAGTCCTAGGAGCCTGAGATCGATGGGAAACCAGTCGATATCATTCTCCGATCTTTGCCTAGGAGTTTTGGCGATTCCGCCTCAACTACAACATGAACAAAAGGTTGTATTCGTTGGCGGAGCTTCCGAGAACTCCGAGTGCGAGAGGGCTTTTCACCGAGTTCTCAAGCCATGGTCGCTCAGAAGGTTTCTTCCTCTAAACCGAAAGGTAAGAAGAAGAAGAAGCAAGGTGGAGCGAAGAAGGTGGCAACAGGACCTCAGGCAGAAGTGAAGAAGCCGAAAGGCAAGTGCTTCACTTGCAAGCAGACTGGACATTGGAAGATGGACTATCCTCGCCGTAAGAACAAAGGTATATCTTCTTGTTTAGTTGTTGAAACATGTTTAGCGGTGTTATCTACCAGTGCCTGGTGTGTAGATACAGGAGCCACTGATCATGTCTGCAATACTTTGCAGGGGTTCCAGGAAACCCGATGACTAGCTGAGGGAGAGATTACCGTCTTCATGGGCAATGCTTCAAAGGTGGCGGCTATTGCAGTGGGAGACGTTTATTTATCTTTTGATAGGAATAAATTTTTGGTTTTAAAAAATTGTCTTTATGTACCTACTTTTAGAAAGAATTTAATTTCAGTTTCTAAATTGTTTTTGGATGGATATTCTGTTTCTTTTAATGACAAGGTGGTTATAAAAAGGAATAGGGAGATTATCTGTTCTGGTACATTGGTTGGAAATTTATATTCTATTGAACCAAAAACTCCCACGATGCAAATAGAAGTAAATAACTCATCTTCTAAGTCTAATAAGAGAAAAGAACCTTCGCAAATGAACCAAACATATCTTTGGCATCTAAGGCTTGGTCATATTAACCTAAGCAGAATTCAAAGGTTGATAGCTGATGGACCTTTGGGTTCATTAGTGGTGGAGGATCTCCCAACCTGCGAATCTTGCTTGGAAGGTAAAATGACCAAGAGGCCTTTTAAGGCCAAGGGGTATAGAGCCAAAGATGTGTTAGAATTGGTTCATTCTGATTTGTGCGGTCCTATGTCTATCCAGGCAAGAGGTGGCTTTGAATACTTCGTCTCATTTATAGACGATTATTCAAGGTATGGATACATTTACTTGATGCGCCGCAAGTCTGAATGCTTTGACAAGTTCAAAGAATTCAAGGCTGATGTGGAGAACCGTCAAGGTAAAAGTATCAAGACATTACGATCTGATCGTGGTGGCGAGTACCTCTTGGGAGAGTTTAGGAGTTACTTATCAGAGGCTGGGATTCAATCCCAATTGTCTGCACCTGGCACACCCCAGCAGAATGGTGTAGCGGAGCGAAGGAATAGGACTCTTATGGAGATGGTCAGATCGATGATGAGTTATTATGAGTTACGATTCGTTACGGGGTTTGCTCTGGAAGCATGACACACATTACGAACTTGGTTCCATATAAGTCGATTACCCTCTACTCCCTGAGTTGTGGGTGGCGAAAGCCTAGTCTAAGACATATTCGGATTTGGGGTAGTCCAGCACATGTGCTGAAGGGAGATGCTGGTAAGTTGGAATCTCGTACAGAAGTGCGCTTGTTTGTTAGCTACCCTAAGGGAACGAAGGGTGGTTTATTCTATAGTCCTAGAGATCAGAAGGTGATCATGAGTACGAATGCCAGATTTCTAGAGGAAGACTATGTGATGAATCACAAGCCCACGAGTAGGATTGTTCTTGAGGAGATGATAGGGGAAGTCCCGACTTCAGTACCACCGGTACAAGAGGAGACACCACAAGTCACTGCACCGCGTGTCACAGAGCATACACATGAGGCACCTCGTCGTAGTGGGAGGGTTGTTAGACAACCCGACAGATTCATGTTTTTGGGAGATTCTTCAGATTTAGTCCCTGGTGAACATGAACCTGATCCCTGGACATATGACGAGGCAATCCAAGATAAAAATGCAGTATCTTGGCAAAAAGCAATGAATTCAGAGATAGAATCTATGGATTCTAATCAGGTCTGGGAGCTAGTAGAGCCACCCGATGGTGTAAAAACCATTGGATGCAAGTGGATCTACAAGAGAAAGAGAGGAGTAGACGGGAAGGTTGAAACCTTCAAAGCTAGGCTTGTTGCGAAAGGGTATACTCAGAAAGAGGGTATCGATTATGAGGAGACCTTTTCGCCGGTAGCTATGCTTAAGTCTATCCGGATTCTCTTATCTATAGCTGCTCATATGGATTATGAGATTTGGCAGATGAATGTTAAGACAGCTTTGCTTAACGGAAGTCTTGAGGAGAACATCTATATGCGCCAACCAGAGGGATTCATTGCTAAAGGCAAAGAGCATCTTGTATGTAAGCTTAATCGGTCCATTTATGGATTGAAGCAAGCTTCTAGATCTTGGAACATCCGTTTTGATGAGGTAATCCAGTCATATGGATTTATTCAAAGTCCGGATGAGCCTTGTGTATACAAGAGATGTGACGAAAACGTAGTGGTGTTTCTTGTACTATACGTAGATGAAATTTTGTTAGTTGGCAACAATATCAAAGTGTTATCAGATGTAAGGGTATGGTTGTCCAAACAGTTTGATATGAAGGACTTGGGAGAAGTGGGACACATCCTTGGGATCAAAGTTATAAGGGATCGCAAGAAAAGGATGTTGTGCTTGTCTCAAGCTTCATACATTGACACTATCCTTGCTCGTTTTAGCATGCAGAACTCCAAGAAAGGTTTTCTACCTTTTAGACATTGAGTTCCTTTATCTAAAGAGATGTGTCCCAGAACATCAAAGAAGATAGAGGATGTGAAGACGGTTCCTTATGCTTCGGCAGTAGGAAGCCTTATGTATGCTATGCTATGTACGAGACCGGATATCTGCTTTGCCGTGGGCATGGTTAGCAGATATCAGAGTAATCCTGGATAGGGACATTGGACTGCGGTAAAGCATACATTGAAGTACCTGAGAAGGACTAGGGATTATATGCTGGTTTACCGGGCAGATCAATTAGTCCCTGTGGGTTACACGGATTCGGATTTTCAATCAGATAGGGACAAGAGTAAGTCTACCTCGGGGTTTGTGTTTACTTTTGGAGGTGGAGCCATAGCATGGAGGAGTGTCAAGCAGAAATGCGTGGCGGACTCTACCATGGAAGCTGAGTATGTGGCAGCCTCTGAGGCAGCCAAGGAAGCTGTATGGCTCAGGAACTTCTTGATAGACTTGGATGTGATTCCTGGTTTGCCCAGAACTATCACAATTTATTGTGATAATAGTGGTGCAGTTGCAAACTCGAAGGAACCACAAGCCCATAAGGCGAGTAAACACATAGAGCGCAAGTACCACCTCATACGAGAGATCGTAAAGCGAGGAGAAGTTGTTGTCGCCAAGATTGCATCAGAGGATAACCTGGCGGATCCATTCACTAAGGCCCTTCCAGCGAAAGCGTTTGATAGGCATGTGGAGGACATGGGGATCAGATGTATGACAGAGTGATGACGGCATAGTCTTTTAGTATAAGTGGGAGATTGTTGGAATGTATACTGAAAGCCTAGCTCTTTTTGTATGAACATTTTATTTTGAAATAAGAATCACATGATCATTGTTTGCATTTTATATATTCATTATATATGTGTGCATATTGTCTAATATTTTACATTGTAGATAACATGGTGCTTGGTGTGGCACAGAAAATCATGTTATCAGTACCTTGTAAAATATAAGTAAAGGCTCACAACCAAGATGGTTTTGGACAAACCATTGGCATGGTTGTAGTGTAGCTTAGTATTGTTTTATCTTGAACATAGAGTTACACTAGTACACTTAGGTGTATTGAGTAGGACCGACATAGAGGTGATTCAATTTAGTACTAACTATATAATTGAATCGGACCTCGGATATTATGTTCTACATGCTCTTAATCCCGATATAATAACGGGCACATGTACTTAGTATTTATTTCTTTGATTTACCAGTGGGTGAGATTTAGATGGATTAAATCAATATGCCCGGTAAGTTGGGAAATAATATTATTTACATGGTGTGCCGTTGATTATAGGAGGAAACCGTGTCCTATATATTAGGTTGATGATGTCCCCTTGAGGAGCTCATAAGGTTCATCATGTAAACCCAACTGGTTGACTTAGTCAACATGATGATAAGGTTGAGTGGTACTACTCGAGGAATTAGATGTTAATTAATTGATGGTCAGTAAATCAATTAATTGACGGACATTCGATATCTTAAACACGGGGAGATTAATGTGCAAATAATATATGGAGCCCATATTGATTTATGGGGTTGGTGAGGTAGTTCAATGATGATCCTCTAGTGGAATGGAACATCATTGATGGATCAAGTTTGTGTGGTTCCGATCCATCGGGTGGCCAAGACCCAACTCCTCCTTATGGTCCCTATCGTAGCCTAATATAATCCTTATGAAGTCTAGATCCAAGAATGTAAAACAAAACCTAGAACCAACGGTTGTGATTAAATCCCTAGATCCGATGGTTGGATGAAACCCTAGAACCAACGGTTGGGATTAAATCCCTAGATCCGATGGTTAGGATGAAATCCTAGAATCGACGGTTGGGATTAGATCCTTAGATCCGACGGTTGGGATAAAACCCTAGATCCGACGGTTGGGATGAAACCTTAGATCCGACGGTTGGGATGAAATCCTAGATCCGATGGTTGGGATTAAACCCTAGATCCGACGGTTGGGATAAAACCCTAGATCCGACGGTGGAGATTAAATCCCTAGATCCGACGGTGGAGATTAAAGGAGGCTTAAGCCTAATTATATAAATAGAGGCTTAGGTTGGGCGGCAAGAGTGGATTGAAAGAATTAGGGTTTGGCTCTTGGAGAGGTGGGCGGCTAGGGTTTGGAGCTAGGGTGGGCGGCAACCATCTTCATCCAAAGTTGTTGTCGACGCCCAACTTGCACCATCAATACTTGGCCAGCGCCCAACCTTAAGGCTTTTCTCTTCTTCCTTGGCCGGCGGTTCTCCTCCCATTGGTGGCCGGTTCTCTTCCTCCTCCCTATTCTCCAAAAGTGGCCGGCGGCAACTCTTCTTGGAGAAGTTGGCCGGCGCATCATCCATTGCTCCTTGGCCGGCGGTTGCACCAAATTCCCTAATTTGGTGGCCGGTTCTAGATAGGAAAGGTATTTTCTAGTTCTTCTCTTTGTTCGCAGCGGACAAGGTAGAGAAGAAAGCGATCTAGAAGGCTTCTACTCGTGGAGGATCTTCGTCCACACGTCGTCCACGAGAAGGATAGGACATACGGTAGAAGATCGTGAGGTATAAAGTTATTTTAACTTTATGTACAGATCTGAGCATGTTCTTATTTGTTTTGATTATGCATGTGTGTGTATGAATATATATTGTATAATCATGGACCCCGAAGACAAACACAAAAACCGGCGATCCATCCGTCGTCTCTTCCGCGGCTAACCAACTAGAAGAGTTGTGTTGCTTGAACAACTAGTTTGTTCAAGCGACCACTCAAGTTGTTAGCACGATGATGAATAGGTTGTGCTAAGGAAGCTCATCCCATCCGGATTAATTCTTTCATTAGTGAAAATTTTAATCCGGGGACATGGGAGCCAATGAGCCTCCGAAGCATCCACCCAACAATTGGTATCAGAGCCATCGGTTTCCGGTTTTGTGTGTTTAGGATTCGGTTAATTTTTATGCATTTTTCATATATTATATGTGCCGGATAATAGTAGAATATGTAGTTTAACTCTTTGGTTGCGGGCATAAGATCCAGGACTATTATGGCCATGTGTGTGTATGTGAATGGATGTGTGTAAAAATTTATTATTTGAATCCTCGGGGTTGTGAGGCTAGATTAGTATTTAATTTTTGTAATTAAATACGACATTGTTAACCGATCATTTTAGTTTACTTTTCGATCTAGATTATTTGTACACTCCTTCGTGGAGTATAGGATCGATGGATGTAAATAAAATGATTTATCTCGGCTCGGAACTCTTTGGTGACTTGCGCACGGGAAAAGATGGAGCGGACGAGGTGGCGACACGATGGGATGCATATTGGAGGACAATGCCATAATAGTTGGAAAAATTCTGTTTTTTCCATATTTATTGCTTATTTGTTTTATATGCATGTTGTGTATGTTTAAAATTCCTCGATTGCAATTTACTAAGTGGGAGAGGGATATTTTAATTAATTCCCGCGGCCTCCATTACAATTTGACGTGTGATGCAACAAACTTGCGCGTTGGCTTTGAGTGCCTTCCTCCCCATCGGATGGGTTTGTTTGCGGATCACTAGGTCAAATAATGGTTATAGGAAATTATTTAGGAGCGTGTGTACTTCCCCATCGGCAAGGCACATAATCCGAAATAATTCCCTTAGTATCGTGTAATGGTGCACACTTAGATACAAATAAAGGTATCCTCCCCATCGGAGTCACTGCTTTTATTTGTAGGGCTAACAAGGAACCAACTATTAATTTTATTTGTCAAAAAGTAAGGTTGACAAGATAATAAAATTAATGGGTAAAACCTCCTCTTACAAATGTGGAATTCGTATACGTCCTCACTATCGTGGCATGCGATATTCTCGGTGTTTTGAGGTGTTGGTTGATTTCGGGATTTTATTGTTTTGAGGAATCAATAATATTTGAAATCTAATATTTTGATCATTGTGATTTTTAGGATTTTCAAATGGCTTTCAACCCACTTGCTGTGATTTTAAAAGAAAACAAACTTACTGGTCCAAACTACATTGATTGGAAAAGAAACCTGGATATTGTCTTAACTGTGGAAGAGTACAAATTTGTACTCTTCGAGGTATGTCCTCCTAAGCCCTCAGATGACTCTGATGAAAAGGAGATGGAACGTTATAAGAAATGGGTTAAGGCAGATGAGATGTTGCGGTGTTACATTTTGGCATCTATGTCAAATTTGCTGCAACATCAGCATCAGGCCATAGCCACAGCTTATGACATGATGTTCAATCTCAAGGAACTTTTCGGACATCAGAGTAGGGCGGCTAGGCAGGAGGCTATGAGAAACTTGATGACGACCTCCATGATCGAGGGAACACCCGTTAGGGATCATGTTCTCAAGATGATGGCTCATCTTAATGAGATGGAAGTCACCGAATTTGAGATCGATGGGGAAACCAGTCGATATCATTCTCGATCTACTGCCTAGGAGTTTTGAGCAGTTCCGCCTCAACTACAACATGAACAAAAGGTTGTATTCGTTGGCAGAGCTTCTGACAGAACTCCAGGCAGCAGGGGGGCTTTTTCGTCAGAGTTCTCAAGCCATGGTCGCTCAGAAGGTTTCTTCCTCTAAACCGAAAGGTAAGAAGAAGAAAAAGCAAGGTGGAGCGAAGAAGGTGGCAACAGGACCTCAGGCAGGAGTGAAGAAGCCGAAAGGCAAGTGCTTCAAGCTATGACATTGGACATTGGAAAGAACAAAGGTATATCTTCTTGTTTAGTTGTTGAAACATGTTTAGCGGTGTTATCTACCAATGCCTGGTGTGTAGATACAGGAGCCATTGATCATGTCTGCAATACTTTGCAGGGGTTCCAGGAAACCCGACGACTAGCTGAGGGAGAGATTACCGTCTTCATGGGAAATGCTTTAAAGGTGGAGGCTATTGCAGTGGGAGACGTTTATTTATCTTTTGATAGGAATAAATTTTTGGTTTTAAGAAATTGTCTTTATGTACCTACTTTTAGAAAGAATTTAATTTCAGTTTCTAAATTGTTTTTGGATGGATATTCTGTTTCTTTTAATGACAAGGTGGTTATAAAAAGGAATAGGGAGATTATCTGTTCTGGTACATTGGTTGGCAATTTATATTCTATTGAACCAAAAACTCCCACGATGCAAATAGAAGTAAATAACTCATCTTCTAAGTCTAATAAGAGAAAAGAACCTTCGCAAATGAACCAAACATATCTTTGGCATCTAAGGCTTGGTCATATTAACCTAAGCAGAATTCAAAGGTTGATAGCTGATGGACCTTTGGGTTCATTAGTAGTGGAGGATCTCCCAACCTGCGAATCTTGCTTGGAAGGTAAAATGACCAAGAGGCCTTTCAAGGCCAAGGGGTATAGAGCCAAAGATGTGTTAGAATTGGTTCATTCTGATTTATCTTGATCCTATGTCTATCCAGTAAGAGGTGGTTTTGAATATTTCGTCTCTTTTATAGACGATTATTCAAGATATGGATACATTTACTTGATGCGCCGCAAGTCTGAATGCTTTGACAGGTTCAAAGAATTCAAGGCTGATGTGGAGAACCGTCAAGGTAAAAGTATTAAGACATTACGATCTGATCGTGGTGGCGAGTACCTCTTGGGAGAGTTTAGGAATTACTTATCAGAGGCTGGGATTCAATCCCAATTGTCTGCACCTGGCACACCCCAGCAGAATGGTGTAGCAGAGCGAAGGAATATGACTCTTATGAAGATGGTCAGATCGATGATGAGTTATTCTGAGTTACATTCGTTACGGGGTTTGCTCTGGAAACGAGCACACATTGAACTTGGTTCCATATAAGTCGTACCCTCTACTCCCACGAGTTGTGGGTGGCGAAAGCCTAGTCTAAGACATATTGGTTGGGGAAGTCCGGCACATGTCTTTGAAGGGAGATCTTTGGTAAGTTGAAATCTCGCATGCAGTGCGCTTGTTTGTTGGCTACCCTAAGGGAGCGAAGGGTGGTTTATTCTATAGTCCTAGAGATCGAGAAGGTGATCGTGAGTCGAATGCGATTTCTAGAGGAAGACTATGTGATGAATCACAAGCCACGAGTAGGATTGTTCTTGAGGAGATGATAGGGAAGTCGACTTGAGTACCACCGGTACAGAGGAGACACCACAAGTCACGCACTGCGTGTCACAGAGCATACACAGGAGGCACCTCGTCGTAGTGGGAGGGTTGTTAGACAACCCGACAGATTCATGTTTTTGGGAGAGTCTTCGGACTTAGTCCCTGGTGAACATGAACCTGATCCCTGGACATATGACGAGGCAATCCAAGATAGAGATGCAGTATCTTGGCAAAAAGCGATGAATTCAGAGATAGAATCTATGGATTCTAATCAGGTCTGGGAGCTAGTAGAGCCACCCGATGGTGTAAAAACCATTGGATGCAAGTGGATCTACAAGAGAAAGAGAGGAGTAGACGAGAAGGTTGAAACCTTCAAAGCTAGGCTTGTTGCGAAAGGGTATACTCAGAAAGAGGGTATCGATTATGAGGAGACCTTTTCGCCGGTAGCTATGCTTAAGTCTATCCGGATTCTCTTATCTATAGCTGCTCATATGGATTATGAGATTTGGCAGATGAATGTCAAGACAGCTTTCCTTAACGGAAGTCTTGAGGAGAACATCTATATGCGCCAACCAGAGGGATTCATTGCTAAAGGCAAAGAGCATCTTGTATGTAAGCTTAATCGGTCCATTTATGGATTGAAGCAAGCTTCTAGATCTTGGAACATCCGTTTTGATGAGGTAATCCGGTCATATGGATTTATTCAAAGTCCGGATGAGCCTTGTGTATACAAGATATGTGACGGAAACGTAGTGGTGTTTCTTGTACTATACGTAGATGACATTTTGTTAGTTGGCAACAATATCAAAGTGTTATCAGATGTAAGGGTATGGTTGTCCAAACAGTTTGATATGAAGGACTTGGGAGAAGTGGGACACATCCTTGGGATCAAAGTTATAAGGGATCGCAAGAAAAGGATGTTGTGCTTGTCTCAAGCTTCATACATTGACACTATCCTTGCTCGTTTTAGCATGCAAAACTCCAAGAAAGGTTTTCTACCTTTTAGACATTGAGTTCCTTTATTTAAAGAGATGTGTCCCAGAACATCAAATAAGATAGAGGACATGAAGACGGTTCCTTATGCTTCGGCAATAGGAAGCCTTATGTATGCTATGCTATGTACGAGACCGGATATACGCTGCGTGGGCATGGTTAGCGAATATCGAGTAATCTGGATAGGGACATTGGGTATGATAAAGCATACATTGAAGTACACGAGAAGGACTAGGGATTATATCTTTGGTTTCTGAGGCGGATCAATTAGTCCACATGGGTTACCGCAGTTCGGATTTCCAATCAGATAGGGACAAGAGTAAGTCTACCTCGGGGTTTGTGTTTACTTTTGGAGGTGGAGCCATAGCATGGAGGAGTGTCAAGCAGAAATGCGTGGCGGACTCTACCATGGAAGCTGAGTATGTGGCAGCCTCTGAGGCAGCCAAGGAAGCTGTATGGCTCAGGAACTTCTTGATGGACTTGGATGTGATTCCTGGTTTGCCCAGAACTATCACAATTTATTGTGATAATAGTGGTGCAGTTGCAAACTCGAAGGAACCACGAGCCCATAAAGGCGTAAACACATAGGCGCAAGTACCACCTCATACGAGAGATCGTAAAGCGAGGAGAAGTTGCTGTCGCCAAGATTGCATCAGAGGATAACCTGGCGGATCCATTCACTAAGGCCCTTTCAGCGAAAGCGTTTGATAGGCATGTGGAGGACATGGGGATCAGATGTATGGCAGAGTGATGACGGCATAGTCTTTTAGTATAAGTGGGAGATTGTTGGAATGTATCTTGAATCACATGATCATTGTTTGCATTTTATATATTCATTATATATGTGTGCATATTGTCTAATATTTTACATTGTAGATAACATGGTGCTTGGTGTGTACAGAAGATCATGTTATCGGTATGTAAAATATAAGTAAAACTCACAACCAAGATGGTTTTGGACAAACCATTGGCATGGTTGTAGTGTAGCTTGGTATTGTTTTATCTTGAACATAGAGTTACACTAGTACACTTAGGTGTATTAGTAGGACCGACATAGAGGTGATTGATTTAGTCTTGACTACATAATTGAATCGGACCTCGGATATTATATTCTACATGCTCTTAATCGATATAATACGGGCACATGTACTTAGTATTTATTTCTTTGATTTACCAGTGGGTGAGATTTAGATGGATTAAATCAATATGCCCGGTAAGTTGGGAAATAATATTATTTACATGGTGTGTCGTTGATTATAGGAGGAAACCGTGTCTTATATATTAGGTTGATGATGTCCCCTTGAGGAGCTCATAAGGTTCATCATGTAAACCCAGCTGGTTGACTTAGTCAACATGATGATAAGGTTGAGTGGTACTACTCGAGGAATTAGATGTTAATTAATTGATGGTGAGTAAATCAATTAATTGACGAACATTCGATATCTTAAACACGGGGAGATTAATGTACAAATAATATATGGAGCCCATATTGATTTATGGGGGTTGGTGAGGTAGTTCAATGATGATCCTCTAGTGGAATGGAACATCATTGATGGATCAAGTTTGTGTGGTTCCGATCCATCGGGTGGCCAAGACCCAACTCCTCCTTATGGTCCCTATCGTAGTGGGTTAAATCCCTGGGTCCAGATGGTTGGATGAAACACTAGAACCAGCGGTTGGGATTAAATCCTAGATCAGATGGTTAGGATGAAATCCTAGAATCGGCGGTTGGGATTAGATCCTTAGATCCGACGGTTGGGATAAAACCCTAGATCCGACGGTTGGGATGAAACCTTAGATCTGACAGTTGGGATGAAATCCTAGATCCGATGGTTGGGATTAAACCCTAGATCCGACGGTTGGGATAAAACCCTAGATCCGACGGTGGAGATTAAATCCCCAGATCCGACGGTGGAGATTAAAAGAGGCTTAAGCCTAATTATATAAATAGAGGCTTAGGTTGGGCGGCAAGAGTGGATTGAAAGAATTAGGGTTTGGCTCTTGGAGAGGTGGGCGGCTAGGGTTTGGAGCTAGGGTGGGCGGCAACCATCTTCATCCAAAGTTGTTGCCGGCGCCCAACTTGCACCATCAATACTTGGCCGGCGCCCAACCTTAAGGCTTTTCTCTTCTTCCTTGGCCGGCGGTTCTCCTCCCATTGGTGGCCGGTTCTCTTCCTCCTCCCTATTCTCCAAAAGTGGCCGGCGGCAACTCTTCTTGGAGAAGTTGGCCGGCGCATCATCCATTGCTCCTTGGCCGGCGGTTGCACCAAATTCCCTAATTTGGTGGCCGGTTCAAGATAGGAAAGGTATTTGCTAGTTCTTCTCTTTGTTCGCAGCGGACAAGGTAGAGAAGAAAGCGATCTAGAAGGCTTCTACTCGTGGAGGATCTTCGTCCACACGTCGTCCATGAGAAGGATAGGATATACGGTAGAAGATCGTGGGGTATAAAGTTATTTTAACTTTATGTACAGATCTGAGCATGTTCTTATTTGTTTTGATTATGCATGTGTGTGTATGAATATATATTGTATAATCATGGACCCCGAAGACAAACACAAAAACCGGCGATCCATCCGTCGTCTCTTCCGCGGCTAACCAACTAGAAGAGTTGTGTTGCTTGAACAACTAGTTTGTTCAAGCGACCACTCAAGTTGTTAGCACGACGACGAATAGGATGTACTAAGGAAGCTCATCCCATCCGGATTAATTCTTTCATTAGTGAAAATTTTAATCCGGGGACATGGGAGCCAATGAGCCTACGAAGCATCCACCCAACAGTGTTGAAGACGATGTGATCGAGAGAAGATCACGATCCGAATCAAAATTTGGATCCAAAATGAGTCCTCAAAAACTCGCTTCTCCGGAGAGGTATTCGTCAACCGTTTGACGAATCCTTCGTCCTCCACCTATGAGGATTACCGGAGATTGAATCCCCGATAAGGAAGGCACTGTCGGAGCTCCAAACGTTGCCCAAACGATGCTCCGACAAGAAGGAAACAAGCTATCTAGAAAACTGGATAGCTTTGGTGGAGACCTTGCGCCGACCAAATAAGGAAAGCAATGTGCTCACCTTGTCGCCGGAGCCAAGGAAGATCACCAGAGCTCCTCCAGAAGAAGCTCGACGCCGACAAGAGGGGTGGTTGGCAGCAGCTGGACGCCGGTTGAAGGAGCTAGGCGGTGGCAAGGAGGTTGGCGCCGACCACTTGGAGAAGAGGGAGAGGGTGGGCAGCTAAACAATTAGGGTTGCATGAATTAGGGTTTAACAAAAACCCTTAAGCCCTATTTTATAGAGAACAAATTCTCTTAATGGTTATCGGATCATAACCAAAAGCCCGTTAACCCGCTCCATTAATTTAAGTTAAAATAAACCAAACCATATTGGTCTATTTTAAGTTAAAACGAACCGAACCATCTTTGGTTCATTCGTTTAAAACAAACCAAACCCATTTGGTTTATTCTCCTCCATTGGATTAGAACCAAACCAATTTGGTTCATCCATCATGTCTTCATAAGACACGACCCATCCACGCTTCCATTGCGACTGAAACAATTTCATGCTTGCTCCATGTTTGGTCCAACCAAACATAGTTTCTCTCGGTCTGAGAATCTCATTCTCAAGCTCGTTTTAAATCCTTTGGATTACGCTCATTGTGCGTGTGACCAAATAGGTTCTTGGTTTATGTTGGCCGTCTATAATTAACCATTAATTATAGAACGATCATGAGTGGCACCTAGTAGTACATCATGATCTCCAATTAACCGAAAAGATCAATGGTTGATCCAGAACTACTTCTGAAACCCTTCAACAGCTCGAATGAATCATTCCCCATTCCCTTCACTCATCTTATACCCACTTGGTTCAGGACATGGTCTATAATGTCAGTCCCCACTAGGTTGACTACGTCACACCTAGCCCAAGTATCATTTCCTCGTCCTACGGATTCTAGTTACTGCACATGTATCGAAGAGTACCTTACTCTAAACATGTAATGCTTTGGCCAAAGACTTTAGTAATATTCCGACGAGAGGCCATGGGTATACATCTCCTCGCAAGGAGTGGTGAATCCTTTATAGGTTATTCAAAGACCTTCGATCACTTTGACTTATACCCAATCATCCCGGGTCCACATCTCCTCAGAGATGCTTACTTAAGATGTCAAAGCATAAGTCTTTATGATCAAGATGACTTGAATCCCGTAAGTCAAAGGAACATCGCACTTAAGCTGCAGTAAGGACTTCATTGACATATCTATATATACAGAGAACCATATGAAGTCTTACGGCTAGTCACTCCAATGAACTAGTTACCATAACTAGCATCCACGATTAACTCTGGACATCACAATGTCTCCAGCCAGTGAGAATCAGCTGCTTGGATGCACCAAGGAGTATACCTCGTGCTAGTCTCGACAGAATCAAGGGTGTCCAAATCCATCAATTCATCGAATAGGGATAATTCTGATACATCACAATTACACATGTAGAGATACTCACTAGTTGTGATCCAATCACAAATTTTCTCATGTTGTGAATCGTATCGTGGATATTCAGTAAATGAGTTTAAGATCTAATCAAATACATGAAAACATGTATACTCAAATAGTGAATCTTCATTTATCATATAAATGGTTCAAACATAAGGCGATTGCCTTAGGACATCTCTCATATATTACTAATAGTACGTGGATGACATACTACTCATTGGGAATGACATCCCTTCGCTACAGTCTGTGAAGACTTGGCTGGGGATGTGCTTCTCAATGAAGGACTTAGGTGAAGCAGCCTGTATTCTAGGCATCAAGATCTATAGAGATAGATCTAAGAGATTGCTTGGCCTAAGTTAGAGTACATACATTGATACGGTATTACTACGGTTTGCCATGCAGAATTCCAAGAAGGGACTTCTGTCGATGTCACATGGTGTGAGTCTTTCGAAGACTCAAAGTCCCTCTTCTAGAGAGGAGAGAGACTGTATGGATAAGATCCCTTATGCATCTGCTATAGGATCTATCATGTACGCCATGCTATGTACTCGTCCTGATGTCTCGTATGCTTTGAGCATGACGAGTAGATACCAGTCAGATCCAGGTGAGCGTCATTAGATAGCAGTCAAGAATATTCTTAAGTACTTGAGAAGGACTAAAGAATATTTCTTGATATTTGGAGGCGATGAGGAGCTAGCTGTAAAGGGTTACAGCGATGCCAGCTTCCAAACTGACTAGGATGATTATAGATCGCAGTCAGGGTTCGTGTTTTGCTTGAATGGTGGCACTGTGAGCTGGAAGAGTTCTAAGCAGAACACAGTTGCTGATTCTACGACAGAGGTTGAATATATTGGTGCTTCCATCTCATTCGAGAGATTATTGATAGAAGAGATGTGAAGATTTGCAGAGTACCCACAGAGGCTAACATCGCAGATCCCTTGACCAAGGCTTTGGCACAGAAAAATCATGATGGTCACACTAGGTCATTGGGTATTAGATACTACGGTGATTGACATTAGTGCTAGTGGGAGATTGTTAGTGAAAGCCCTAGAGCCAATCATGTGATGATTGTTGTATGGACTTTATTATACCATATTCCTATTTATAAAGGCATGGTTATTATATTTACTTGTATTGGTGCCAAATAACTAAATATAATAACGTCCTTGAGTAGTAGGTTCTTATCTATATCAGTCGATTGGTTGAATCGATAATGAGATGATATAGAGAACACTACTCTTAATCATTCCTAGTCAAGTATTAATATTTAGGGACAATGTTAATGTGTAGAGACTAGCATGTAGGTCAACTCGATGACTTGATCTCACAAGTCATGGATATGAGATATCAAGTTGACACATGGGTATACATTAGAGAATGTATACTGAATGACCCGCCATGAGAAAGTATCATGGATCATTATATGAGTGTCATATACTTTCTCATGTGGCTATTAGTATGACTATTAGTCCTTAGACCTGAAGTCACCATGGTTCCCTACATAAGGAGTTGCATACTTTGGCTTCGTCAAACGTCACCCGTAAATGGGTGGACTATAAAGGCGATTACTGGGTATGTGATAAATTATGCGGAGGGATGTGAGTGATGTAGATGAGATCTATCCCTCCTATATGACGGGGGTGACATCGATATTCTTGATAGAGTGAGACCACGAAGTGCATGGCCATGCCCAAATGAGTCAATATGAGATATTGAGCTCATTTGATTAGAGTGAGTCTACTTGGAGTTCAAGATATAGATTGTACCAAGGATGACACGGTCTATGCCTCAATTGGTCAATCTAGATGTCAAGGATAGAGGGGCATTGTCACATATTATGAGAGTCACAATTAGTAGTCACAAAGGTGATGTTGGAGCTCAACATTCTTGTAACTTGGGTAGCAATGATGTGTTGCTAGATACCGCTCATTGCTTATGTTCCTAAATCAGTTTAGGGATATTGCCAACGTTACAAGGACCTATAGGGTCACACACAAAGGGCAATTAGATGGAGATTAGGTTCATATGATGGACCATGAGGATTAGGTTCATGTGATGAACCAAATTGGATTAAGAGTAATCCAAATTAGACTAATTGAGTTAGACTCAAGTTGATTCAAGTGTTGAATGAGTCTAATTTAGATTTGATTCAATTAGTCAATTTAAATTATTGAATAGAGATTCATTAAATCAAATTGACTTGAATCAAGTGGTTGGATTTGATCAACCATGGGAGATAAGAGGTCAAGTTTTACTTGACTTGAGAGGGAAGATGAAAGGTCAAGTTTGACTTGACCAAATGCCATGTCATGATGATGACTTGGCATGGCCGGCCAATGATGATGCTCCACATCATCATTGACTTATCAAGTGGTGCCACCTCATAAGGGAGACCAAGAGACATTGGCTCTTGGAGTTACATGCATGCATGTAACCCCCCCCCCCTCTCCATGAAGTGGCCGGTCACTTATTCCATTAGATGGAATTGATTTTGTGAGTTACTCGAACTTCATCTTCTTCCTCTCTTGCTCTCCCAATCCTTCTTGGCCGAAATTTCCATGAGTGCTAGCACACTCTAGGTTGAGTTTCTCCACCATTTGTCCGTGTGGATACCAATAGAGGAGTGTTCACTTGACACTCTTGAGTTCCAGTGAAGCGTTTGGACAAGCAGAATTTGCAAAGGGCGTCACATCGAGGGTAACACTCTCAACTTCTAGATCTAAGGTAGATCTAGGTTTACTTAGCACATACATGTTTTTATTTTTATATATCTTCGCACGGATCCGTGGCCGGACTTCCGGGGTTTCCGCAACGCAAAAAGCGGTTTTTGTAGCTCGAAAAGTCCAACAACTAAAAGGCTTAGGTCTAGGCTAAGTGTGTTCTAGCAAGTATGGGGGCACTATACTTGTGGTAAAACCTCATGTTTGAGGTGTATTAGTCGACTGGGACCTATGGACAGTCGACTGGAGTGAGTCAACTAGGTTTGACTGCGGGGAGTGCCCTAACAGTCGATTGCCAGAGGTGGGCAGTCGACTGCTGGCTCGAGTAGTCTACTGATCTGTTGATCAGTTGACTGGTGCTCGAAAATTCGGGCACAGAATGGAGTCAGACTCGACTGCTGGGGTTAACAGTCGATTGAAGGCTCTATCAGTCGACTGATGAGTATCACTAGTTGACTGATGTCCTATCCGTTGGATTTTTTTCAGTGTGGATCTCACCACTGTCTCACAGCAACAGTGTCATCAGTCGACTGATGGTCCTGATCAGTCGATTGATAGGCGAAATCTAGCCCAGGCAGCAGCTTTAAATGGAGCTCGTGGAGGGAGGATGGAGCACTAGTTCTTGAGGAGTTTTAGGGCGATTTGCTGCTGCAAATCAGGGTCTCCAAGTGCATTTCAAGCAACCACAAAGCAAGCATCCAAAAGCACAATTGTAAAGTGTTTTTCTTTACTTGTATTGCATTTCATTAGTGTAATTTCTTGTATTTATTGTATTACGTAGTGTAATCATTTGTACGAGGTTTCTCCACCTCCGACTTGTGTCGAGAAGGAGTTTACTTAGTAGTGGTGTGTGATTTGCATCGCTAGGGCTCTTACGAGCCCAATCCGTGGAGTAGGAACCATTTAGTTCCGAACCATGTTATATCCTTGTGTCTTGATCGTGTTTGTGTGTTTGTATTGTATATTTTCTATTTCCGCTGCATACTAATATATTTGTAGCAAGCACAATCGTGAATAAATTCCATCAAGCATCAACGATGCTATTCACCCCCCTCTAGCAGTCACAACGGTCCCAAAAATTGATATCAGAGCTAGGAGCTCTTCACCGACTTCACATCCGAGGGAGCAAGCTAGAGGGAAGATGAAATTTGAAGAACAATTGGGTTGGGACATCAACACCCCAATCCCATATTCTTTCTATGGAAGAGAAGACTTCAACCAATGGAAGGCAAGGATTGAAGACTTCTTGATGATGAGGGACTTTGAGGAGTGATCCATCTTAATGGAAGGATTCCAATATCCAAGAGGACCAAAGGGTGGATATCTCAAGAAAAAGAGATGGACCGAAGAGCAAGTCCAAGCCTTTAAGAAAAATAAAAAGGTAGTCCAATTTATTTTTGATTTGATTCCTAATGATATCTTGTGTAGCCTAGGGGATTACATGGATGCCAAGGAGCTTTAGAGAGAATTGGCAAAATATCACGAAAACCCTCAACTGGTCCAAGAACAAGAAGAAGAAGAGGAGTGCTTATCCTCTCAAGCTCAAGAAGAAGCAAGCACATCCTCATCATCACAAGAGCTTGAGGATTCGGATGGTGATAGAGAGTCAACATCCGAATCGATAGAGGAGGTAGAATTTGAAGAAGCCTCCACCTCTAGAATTGAGGGGGAGGAGATTAGACCTTCCACACTGGAGGAACCTCAAGAAGAGCCATCCACCTCCGGTCGAGAGGAAGAGGAAGCTCGGGACTCCCCTACTGTGGAAGGTAACTCAAACACACCATTTCAAAAAAAAAAAAATCATATAATGTGTTTTGAGTGTAGGGAGTTTGACCACTATAAGAGCAAGTGCCCAAAGAAGGTCAAGAAAAGTCCACCGACACCTAAAAGTCAAGAAAAGTCAAAGAAAGTCGGTCCCCCAACCATCAAAAGCAAGGAGCACATTATATGCTTCAAATGTAATCAAAGAGGGCATTATAGGAGTCAATGCCCTAGGGGGAACAAGAAGGTCAAAGAAGGAGCTACACATGTAGGGAGGGGGGGGGGGCTTCTAAAGCAATCCCTAAGGTAAAATTAAATAATGCTTCTTCTTTAGTTAATAGGCAAAAACATGCTAGGAATTTTAATTCTCTTGCAATTTATCATGAAAAGCATGCTAGGAATAACAAATACTTTTGTTTAGGAGCTAAAAATGTCCACATTTCAAATAAGGAGAAATTTGAGAATAATTTCCCTAAAAATATCTTACCTAAGGACAAACCCAGATCAAACAACTCTAGACCTATCCTTCCTAGGGAGACCATTAGGAAGATAGAGGATCACCTAGGCATCAATCCTAAATGAATTAGACATATGCCTAGAAATAAAAATATCTCAAGAGCTAATGAAAAATCAAAAATTGAGATATTAGAAAAGGAAAACCAAGCCTTGAGGTCAAGGCTTGAAAAATTGGAGAGGACCCTTGCAAAGATGCAAAATTCAATTATAGGGTCAAATGATCAAAAATCTTGGTCTAAAAGTGAAAGACCTAGAAATCAATAGTCAACCAAGGGCAAGCCTAAGCCCAAAAAGACCTACCATAATGTTTCATTTAATTATGGAACTCAAATTAGGTCTAGGAAAGCCAAGGTCAATAGGGAAGTCATCTCTAAGGTTGACCAAGGTATGTGCCTAGTGGCTAGGGTTTCAATGAAACCTAGGGTGGCCACTAAGAAGGTTACAAGGGGAGTCACCCCTAGAGTTAACCTAGGTAAGACCACAATGACCAAGGTTAACAAGCCTAGAAGGGTCATTAGGAGGGTATCTAGGAAGGTCATCCCTAAGGAATACCTAGTAAACCCAAAGAGCTCAAATAGGTTTTGGGTTCCTAAGAGCGTGATCGATTCATGCTAGATGGGTTTAGCTGTGTCAACCTTGAATGGATGGGTAGTTAACCTAACCATAGTAAAGGTGACACTTTAGGTCATTTTCAAGGTTATGGTTACCTTGGGAATGTGTTTTGATCTTAAATCCTAAAGGTTTTTATGATGTGCCAATATTATTTAAGAAGTTTGAAATATCAATTAAATTGGCACAATTTAGGTTTAGAAATTATAGTGTGCCATTTTGTATTTTTGGCACACTTGGGGGATTAGTAGCAATATGACAAAATGAGATTAATAATAACAAATGGTAACAAATACTAAAATTTAGGTATTATATACCTTATATTTTATTTGTCATGCTTGATTTGCCATACAACATGCCATGACATCATATCTACTTTCAATCTTTTAATATGTCATGATCATGTTTAGGATTAGGGTTAAGTGTCATGTATGCTTAGATTCCATCTTATGCCATGACATCATGATCATTGCCCATGCTTTATTTATGTTATCATTTATGCCATGATCATTCATGCATTTAAAATAATTAAAATTGATTTAAGGACTATGACATGACTTGAAGTCCCATGCATAAGGGAATCAAGTAGGGTTATCTTAGAAAATGCATGAGGCCTTAGTTTAAGATAAACCAAAACTCACATCTCACATCTAAATTGACATGTATGTGTATTCTTACACCTTAGTTAAGTTCAAGGTGCATAGTTTTTGCATCTAGATGAACTCAAACTCATCTAAAATCATGTTATGGATCATTGGGAAAGCTTATATTCAAGTCATGTACACTAAGCCCAAAGAATATGATCCAATATAAGGTTTTAAAACTATTTTAAAATTATTTTGAAAAATCTTGGTGAATCCTATCTTTTGATAGCAATCATCATTGATGAAGTTAATACAAAGTGAGCTTAAACAATGAAGTTTTTTTTCACTTTTGAACTTTATGTCAATTTCGCTATTTTATGGGTAAAATATTTTTTCTAACATTCTTCACCCAATGTATTGCTTATAATTAATGTACGTATAAATTTTCATGATTTTTCGATATACGTAGAATTACTTATGCTTTTTCGAAATTCATTTCTGATAACTGAAAATTGAATTTTTCAATTATCAGTCGACTACCCTTGTTGGCAGTCGACTGATGGGCACGACAGTTGAATGATGCCTGATAAAGTTGACTGCCAGGCTGAGTTCGAGAAAACAAGGTTGTTTACCTCGTTTTTAACTACGGTAAAGTTTCCTAACCACTCCTAACCCTAGGATATGCTTTAAGAAGTATTATAAAGAGTGAAAATCCATTGGATATGGATTAGGAAGGTGTTAGGGTGATGTATCAAATTTAAGGGGTTGGAAAGTTCTATGTTGAACTTTGAACCTTATTTTTGATGGTTTAGAGTTCCTATTGGCTTAAGGACTTCCTAAGGACATTGTTGGTGCAATGGTCAAGGGGGAGTAAACCTTTAGGGGGAGGTATCCATCATGGGATGATGGATGGTATCTTTCCTCTTGAGGGGGAGAAATGGGAATTTTGAGATACCCAATTTGGAAATTGGGAGAGTTTGTAGGATTGCCTCTCTTGAGTGATATGAGACTTATCACTAGGAAGATTGTAGGCATCCTAGATATTTTTGGACCAAGGGAGAGATTGTAAGATCTCATTGGGACATGAGACATTGACCTCCTTGGAGAGAACCTTTTTGATGTTAGTCAAAAAGGGAGAGAATGTTTGGGAGAATTATTGGGAGAAGTTATGGGATTACCAATTTGGGATAATTGGTAAGAAGATTTGAGTTAGTGTTCTAACTCAAAGGTATGTGGTTTTGTCAAACAAGAGGGAGATTGTTGGTGCAATCGACCCAAGTCACGATTGACCGGACTCGAGTTTGACTCGAGCGATGTTTTGATGTTTGATATAGAGGTTTGACATTGATGTTTGTCATTGATGTCTGATATTGTTTTGGGGAGATTGTTGGTGCAATCGACCCAGGTCACGATTGACCGGACTCGAGTTTGACTCGAGCGATGTTTTGATGTTTGACATAGAGGTTTGACATTGATGTTTGTCATTGATGTCTAATATTGTTTTGGGGAGATTGTTGGTGCAATTCACCTGGGTCATGATTGACCGGACTCGAGTTTGACTCGAGAGGGATTTTGATGGTTGACTAGGGTTGACCATGTCATGGAAAGTTCAAGTCTTGAGTACTTGGCATGTAAAGTCCAAGCATGGGTCTTGATATGGAAAGTCCAACATGGGTTGGCAAGGGAAAGTCCAAGCTTGAGTCTTGGCATTTGAGAAGTCCAAGGACTTTGATATTGGCGGCATAAAGTCCAAGCGGGAGTCTTGGCAACATAAGTCCAATGGTTGGCGGCGTAAAGTCCAAGCGGGAGTCTTGGCAGCATAAGTCCAATGTGCCTTGGCGGTGTAGACGTCGTTAGCATGATATAGCCAATGGAAGCACCTGAAGGCTAGCGTATGGATGAACAAGTCGTGGATGACTTGGAGGGATCCGATATGTGCGAGACTGACGGAGGTGGCTAGAAGGCTTAGGTATAGGCTAAGGGTGGTCTAGCAAGTATGGGGGCACCATACTTGGGGTAAAACCTCATGTTTGAGGTGTATCAATCGACTGGGACCTATGGGAAGTCGATTGAAGTGAGTCAACTAGGGTTTGACTGTGGGCAGTGCCCTAGAAGTCGACTACCAGAGGTGGGCAGTCGATTGATCTGGTGATCAGTCGACTGGTGCTTGAGAATTCGGGCACAGAATGGAGTCGGACTCGACTGTTGTGGTTAACAGTCGAGTGAAGGCTCTATCAGTCGACTGATGAGTATTACCTGTCGATCGATGCCCTATCCGTTGGATTTTTTCTAGCGTGGATCACACCGTTGTCTCACAGCAATAGTGTCATCAGTCGACTGATGGTCTCGATCAGTCGACTAATAGGTGAAATCTAGCCCAGGTAGCAACTTTAAATGGAGCTTGTGGAGGGAGGATGGAGCACCAATTCTTGAAGAGTTTTGGGGTGATTTGCTGCTGCAAATCAGGGTCTCCAAGTGCATTTCAAGCAACCACAAAGTAAGCATCCAAAAGCGCAATTGTAAAGTGTTTTTCTTTACTTGTATTGCATTTCATTAGTGTAATTGCTTGTATTTATTGTATTACTTAGTGTAATCATTTGCACGAGGTTTCTCCACCTCCGACTTGTGACAAGAAGGAGTTTACTTAGTAGTGGTGTGTGATTTACATCGCTAGGGCTCTTACGAGCCCAATCCATGGAGTAGGAACCATTTGGTTCCGAACCACATTATATCCTTGTGTCTTGATCGTGTTTGTGTGTTTGTATTGATGTAATTGAGAGGTGTCCTAAGGCAATCACCTTAGAAGTTATTAATAAAATTCACTATTTGAGTATACATTATCTATGTATTTGATTGGATCTTAAACTCATGTACTGAAGCCCACAATACGGTGCATAGCATGAGAGAAATTGTGATTGGATCACAATTAGTGGGTATCTCATCATGTGTAAATATGCAAGTATTGAAACTATCCCTAGTCTATGAATTGATGAGATTGGACATTATCAATTCTGTGAGACTAGCACATATTATGCTCCTTGGTTTATCCTAGCATTCGGTACTCATTGAATGGAAGCATAGGGATGCTGAGAGTGAACATGTGGATGCTAGTTATGGTAACTAGTTCATTGGAGTGACTTGCTATAAGACTTCATATGGTTCTATATGTCGTTGAAGATCTCATTGCGGCTTGAGTGCGAGCTTCCTTAGACTTGAGGTATTCAAGTCACCTTGATTATAATGCCTTGTACTTTGACTTCTTCGCAGCCATCTACATAGTAGGTGTAACTCTGGGATGATTGGGTATACGCCAAAGTGATCGAAGGTGTTTGAATAGCCAACAGAGGATTCACCACTCTTGATAAAGGAGATGTATACCCTAGGCCTCTTGTCAGGATTGTTACTCAGAAGTCTCTGGCCAGAGCAAGCATGTTAAGAAGATGGTCTTCTTGGGAACATGTAGGAGTAACTTGAATCCACAGGATAAGAAAATTAACTTGGGCTAGGTGTAACGTAGTCAACCTAGTGGGGACGAACACAGAGACCATGTCCTGAACCAAGTGGGTATAGGATGAGTGAAAGGAACAAGGCACGAACAACTGTAGCTGCTGAAGGGTTCAAAAAATGTTGTGAAGTTGATTTAGACTTTTCGGTTAATTGGGAGTCATGATGTACTGCTAGGTGCCACTCATGATCTATTCATAATTAAAGGGTTAATTATGAATGGCCAACATAACCGGGAACCTATTGGGTCACACGCACTATGGGTGATCTCGAGATGTAAAACAAGTCTAAGAATGAGATTCTTGTTGAGAGAGGATATGTCTGGTTGGACCAGACCAAGGGGGTGTGAAACGAAGGCTATGGAACCTCCTATGACTTTGTTGGAATTAGCACGGCCATATCGCACTCAAACGAAGTCAAACGGACCATACAAAACCTCACACGACCGTGCCTAACTTGGCATGGACCATGCCTGGCTCTGGTCGCTAATTGGCAAAGTCTGGGCTTCCCTAGAGAGACACATGGCCAGGCCATGTGTTTTCACATGGCCATGTGAATCCACACGGCCAGGCCATGTGAAAACACACTGCCATGTGAATCCACATGGCCAGGCCGTGTGAATCCACACGGTCGTGTCGCGTCTCCGCTGATTTTGGAGATTTCTCTTTATAGAAATTCTTGGGTTATTCTTACCTTAATTATGGGATAATTATGGTAAGATATGTTCCGTTTAAGCCTCCTAAGATGACCTAATCAAGAGATATATAAATATATCCCTTGATAATCTTTGGCTAAGGTTTTGGTCTTTAGGTTTTCCCTTGGTAGCCGTCGTCGCTCTCTTCTCTCTCCTCTTCCCTTGTCTCCACCGGTTGGCTAGCACTAATCAGAGACAAAGACTTGTTGCTCTAGGAGTTGTCTCAGTTGATCCCGGCATGGATACTGATAGAGGCAAGGCCCATTGGTCTTGCTTGTTGTTTCGATGGATTCAAAAGAATCCCGAAGGTATAACCTCTCTTTCTCCTTGAGTGTTTTCATGTGATTATGCCAAAACAAGTTTTCCTGGCCCCCAGGGGATGTATGGGATGTAATAAAAATTCTTTTTATTCTCTTGTTCTGCTATGCAAGATCCCAGAATCTCCAACAAGTGGTATCAGAGCCACCTTGTCCTTTTGGCATAGATTGCCTGTTGTAGGAGAAATTTTAAAGCATGTTTGATGTTTTAATATACCTGTGCCATGTTTATCTATATGATAGATTAGAGTATTCTTGTTTTACATATAGGATATGTTTGTAACCTAAAAAGAAATACCAAGGATGCGCTTGGAAACACCGAAGGTGTTGGCCGCATCGTTAGAGCCTAAGCATAGACTCACGTTCACATCGGGAAATTTATTTCCTAATGTGACCTTGGTTTTTCCATATTTAGGTTTATTTCCTTTTTAGATGAGACCCATAATAATATGAAATCCCTTGTGCAAATATTAGGGCTAACACCTTCCATTAATATGGTTGAACCAGAGTTCTTTTTCATGTTTGGGTTGTTGGACTCCCTCCAAGCTTGGCATGACATCGAGCATGTTCAATTCATATGAGATTCGATGTTTATTTTAAATGGTAAGGACCAGAGATCAATTTCAAGTTTAGGTTGTTGGACTCTCTCCAAGCCTGGCTTGTAAATTCGATCTCATGATTAATGGGTTGGCCCTAACTAAAAGCATTGATTTGTTGGACTCCCTCCAAGGTCAATGTGGACAGAGGTGCAATTAGGTGATATACATTGGATGTATATATGTTAATGAGTTAACAACCTAATGTATATGTGAACATTCAATTGGTTGATAGCATAAAGTGATAATTATATATTTTATATATAATGGGTACTGTTGATACCTAACATTATGACTATGAATAATTTGTTGGACTCTCTCCAAGGTTGTTCTTAGTCATAATGGATATCAACCCACTAAGAGATCACCTATCATCTCTCGAATTCAAAGTGAGGGCTATTGAATTTGATAAAAATAGTGGGAGTTTCTTGTTAATGTAAATTGTTTACATTACTATAAATTCATCTATCTTATACACCTCTTTTTGTATGTCTAGGTACTAATTAGAACAACATGTCAACCTACATTAATTTACGTTCAATTTTGGACAACAACAAATTGACTGGGACAAACTTCATGGACTGGCTTCACAACTTGAGAATTGTTCTCAAGGCTGAAAAGCTAGCTTATGCCCTTGAAGAGGCTCTTCCCCAACCTCCTGCAGACAATGCATCTGGTGACCAAAAGTTGGCTTACCAGAAACATGTTGCTGACTCTGAGATGGCGAGCTGCATTATGCTAGCATCGATGTCTCCTGAGTTGCAGAAGCAACATGAGCATATGGATGCTAATACAATTATCCTCCATCCTCGAGAGTTGTTCGATGAGCAGGCATGATCTGAAAGGTTCGAGGCCACCCAACTCCTCTTTCGCTCGAAGATGCAGGAGGGTTCATCTGCAGTGCAGTTTGCGCTAAAGACTAATAGCTATATTGAGCGATTGGGATCATTAGGGTTTTTCATTGACATGAATTAAGTATTGACTTAATTCTTCACAATCTGACTGGTACCTATTCACAATTTGTGATGAACTATCAGATGAATAAGATTGAGTCCACGATTTCTGAATTGATCAATATGCTCAAAACAGTGGAGTCATCTGTTGCAAATGAACAGAAGTTGGTGATGCTGGTTGACTCCTCAAAGAAAGGTTCTAAGATGAAGTCAAAAACAAAAGCTAAAGGGAAGAAGAAGGTAAAGAAGGAAGAAATAACTCCCAAGGGCACCTGCCATCATTGTGGCAAGGATGGACAATGGAAGAGAAACTACAAGTAGTATCTGGAGTCATTGAAGCAGAAGAAGACATCTGATGCCCAATATACTTCAGGTATATTTGTTATTGAATGCCATATTGTTTCTTCTAGCACTTGGGTATTGGATATCGGATGTGGCTCACATATATGTAATGACATACAGGGACTGAGGAACAGAAGAAAACTGGTTAAGGGAGAAGCAGATCTAAGGGTTGGCAATGGAGCAAAGGTTGCTGCAGTAGCCAAGGGTACTTATATGTTGTGGCTTCCTACAGGACTAGTCTTAGAGTTGGATGATTGTTTTTATATTCCTGCATTAATAAAGAACATTGTTTCTATTTCATGTTTGAATAAGAAAGGTTATCATTTGACGTTTAGTAATAATTGTTGCTACATTACGTTAAATGGTGTTCTTTATGCTACTGGGATATTAAATAATGGGATCTACATGTTAGATACATCCAACGAGATATTCAATATCGAATCAAATAGCAAACACGCTAAGTTAGATAATCAATTAACCTCGCAATTATGGCATTGTCGTCTTGGCCATATAAGCAATGAACGCATGTCCAAACTACAGAGGTTTGGCATTTTGAAGTCTTATGAATCCAGTTCATTAGACACATGTGTTTCATGCTTAAAAGGAAAGATGACTAAACTACCTTTCAGAGGAAAGGGTGAACGAGCAGTTGAGGTATTGGGCCTTATACATACTGATGTATGCGGACCAATGTCGACTCATGCCATAGGAGATTATAGCTACTTCGTTACCTTTATCGATGATTATTCATGATATGGGTATTTGTATCTATTAAGATACAAGTCTGAAGTCTTTGAAACGTTTAAATATTTTAGAAAGGAAGTAGAGAAACAACTTGGTAAAAGTATTAAAGTACTTCGATTGGATCGAGGTGGTGAATACTTAAGCCAAGAATTTCAAGATTATCTAAGCGACAATGGCATCTTGTCCCAAAGGACTCCACCTTACATGCCACAACATAATGGTGTGGCTGAAAGGTGAAACCGAACCTTGTTGGACATGGTTAGGTCAATGATGCAACATGCAAGTCTTCCAAAAACCTTTTGGAGTTACGCACTCGAGACCGCTGTTTACTTGTTAAATAGAGTCACGACTAAGGCAATCTCTACTACCCCATATGAGATGTGGAAAAGTAGAATCTCATTTATCTTATTTTAAGATATGGGGTTGTCCTGATTATGTGAAGAGGACAGTATCAGACAAGTTGGAGGCTAAGTCTGATAAGTGTCTATTTATTGGTTACTTTAAGGAAACGAGGGGTTACCAATTCTATCATCCCTTGGAACAAAAGGTGTTTGTTTCAAGGCATGTTGTATTCCTAGAGAAGGAGCTTCTCTTAAAGGAAAATAGTGGGAGTGAGATTGAACTAAGTGTAGTTCAAGAGGCTTCGGTAGACACAGAAGAGATGCCTAGTCAAGAACCACAGCTAATTACTCATTCGGATGAGGTAATAGCTGAACCTGATAATACACAAACTCCTCGTAGATCTAGTAGGACACGTAGGATTCTTGAGAGATATGGATTTCTCATAAGTGAATCTAATGACGTGTTGCTCATAGATGATGAGGAACCTACTAATTACGAAGAGGCACTGAATAGTTCAGACAGGGATAGATGGCTAAGATCCATGAAATCGAAAATGGATTACATGTATGAAAACCAAGTTTGGAACTTGGTAGACCCACCCGAAGGCATAACGACTATAGGGTGCAAGTGGGTTTTCAAGAAGAAAACCGAAATGGATGGTAATATTATTACCTATAAAGCTAGATTTGTGGTAAAAGGCTATCGTCAAAGGCAAGGTGTTGACTATGATGAAACCTTTTCACCAGTAGCTATGCTTAAATCCATTTGGATACTTCTAGCCATAGCGGCTCATTTTGATTATGAGATATGACAGATGGATGTGAAAATAGCTTTCCTTAATGGAAACCTGTCTGAGAATGTATATATGATACAACCTGAGGATTTCACATCCATTGACAAAAACAAAGTATGCAAGCTTCAACGTTCCATTTATGGATTGAAGCAAGCATCCAGGAGTTGGAATATCTGTTTTGATGAGGCAATCAAATAGTTTAATTTCTCACAAAATCTTGAGGAGCCCTGTGTGTATAAAAAGGTTAGTGGGAGTGCAGTTGTGTTCATAGTATTGTATGTCGATGACATATTAATTGTAGGAAATGATATTCCTATTTTGCAAATAGTTAAGGCCTGGTTGTCCAAAATGTTCTCCATGAAAGACATGGGAGAAGCAACCTATATTTTTGGGATTAAGATCTATAAAGATAGATCGAATTGATTGCTTGGTCTTTTGCAGTCTACATACATAGACAAAGTGCTAAAACGGTTTAGCATGGAAGAATCCAAGAAAGGTTTTATTCCCATGAGGCATTGGATTCACCTTTTGAAGTCTATTTGCTCGTGCACTGAAAACGAGAGGAATCGCATGAGTCAGATCCCATATGCGTCAGTTATAGGATCAATTATGTATGCTATGTTATGTACGAGACCCGATGTATCGTATGCTTTGAGCGTTACAAGTAGATACCAATCGGATCCTAGTATGGACCATTGGGTAACTGTCAAGACAATCCTTAAGTACTTGAGAAGGACTAAAGATTTGTTCTTGGTATATGGAGGAGGTGATATGGTAGTAAGCGGGTATACTGATGCCAGCTTCCAGACAGATAAGGATGATTCCAAATCTCAGTCTGGATATATATTCATCTTGAATGGAGGTGCGGTGATTTGGAAGAGTTCCAAACAAGATACCGTTGCTGATTCTACTATGGAGGCAGAGTACATTGCAGCTTCTGAAGCAGCAAAGGAGGCAGTCTGGATTAAGAAGTTCATTACTGAACTTAGAGTAGTTTCGAGCATTGTTGAAGCATTATCGGTTTATTGCGACAACAATGGTGCCATTACACAGGCGAAGGAACCACGATCTCATCAGCGATCCAAACACGTACTACGTCGTTACCATCTGATCAAAGAGATCATTGGTAGAAGAGAAGTACAAATAGAAAAAGTTCCCATTGATAGGAATCTAGCAGATCCCTTGACAAAGTCTCTTCCCCAAGAAAAATTCGAGAGGCATATAGAGGCCTATGGTATTAGATACCAAGGCGATTGGTTGTAGGCCAAGTGGGAGTTTGATGTAATTGAGAGGTGTCCTAAGGCAATCGCCTTAGAAGTTATTAATAAAATTCACTATTTGAGTATACAATATCTATATATTTGATTGGATCTTAAACTCATATACTGAAGTCCACAATACGGTGCATAGCATGAGAGAAATTATGATTGGATCACAATTAGTGGGTATCTCATCATGTGTAAATATGCAAGTATTGAAACTATCCCTAGTCGATGAATTGATGAGATTGGACATCATCAATTCTGTGAGACTAGCACATGTTGTGCTCCTTGGTTTATCCAAGCATTCGGTACTCATTGAATGGAAGCATAGGGATGCTGAGAGTGAACATGTGGATGCTAGTTATGGTAACTAGTTCATTGGAGTGACCTGCTATGAGACTTCATATGGTTCTATATGTCGTTGAAGATCTCATTGTGGCTTGAGTGCGAGCTTCCTTAGACTTGAGGTATTCAAGTCACCTTGATCATGATACCTTGTACTTTGACTTCTTCGCAGCCATCTACATAGTAGGTGTAACTCCGAGATGATTGGGTGTAAGCCAAAGTGATTAAAGGTGTTTAAATAGCCAACAGAGGATTCACCACTCCTGATAAAGGAGATGTATACCCTAGGCCTCTTGTCAGGATTGTTACTCAAAAGTCTTTGGCCAGAGCAAGCATGTTAAGAAGATGGTCTTCTTGGGAACATGTAGGAGTAACTTGAATCCACAGGACAAGAAAATTAACTTGGGCTAGGTGTAACGTAGTCAACCAAGTGGGTATAGGATGAGTGAAAGGAACAAGGCACGAACAACTATAGCTGCTGAAGGGTTCAGAAAATGTTCTCAAGTTGATTTAGACTTTTCGGTTAATTGGGGGTCATGATGTACTGCTAGGTGCCACTCATGATCTATTCATAATTAAAGGGTTAATTATGAATGGCCAACATAACCGGGAACCTATTGGGTCACACACACTATGGGTGATCTCGAGATGTAAAACAAGTCTGAGAATGAGATTCTCGTTGAGAGAGGATATGTCTGGTTGGACCAGACCAAGGGGGTGCGAAACGGAGGCTATGGAATCTCCTATGACTTTGTTGGACTTAGTACGGCCATATCACACTCAAACGAAGTCAAACGGACCATATAAAGCCTCACAAAGCCATGACTAACTTGGCACGGGCCGTGCCTAGCTCTGGACGCAAATTGACAAAGTCTGGGCTACCCCAGAGAGACACACGGCCAGGCCATGTGTTTTCACACGGCCATGTGAATCCACACGGCCAGGCCATGTGAAAACACACGGCCAGGCCGTGTGAATCCACACGGCCATGTCGCATCTCCGCCGATTTTGGAGATTTCTCTTTATAGAAATTCCTGGGTTGTTCTTACCTTAATTATGGGATAATTATGGTAAGATATGTTCCGTTTAAGCCTTCTAAGATGACCTAATCAAGTGATATATAAATATATCCCTTGATAATCTTTGGCTAAGGTTTTGGTCTTTAGGTTTTCCCTTGGTAGCCGTCGTCGCTCTCTTCTCTCTACTCTTCCCTTGTCTCCACCGGTTGGCTAGCACCAATCGGAGACAAAGATTTGCTGATCTAGGAGTTGTCTCAGGTGATCCCAGCGTGGATACTGATAGAGGCAAGGACCATTGGTCTTGCTTGTGGTTTCAACGGATTCAAAAGAATCCCGAAGGTATAACCTCTCTTTCTCCTTGCGTGTTTTCATGTGATTATGCCAAAACAAGTTTTCCTGGCCCCTAGGGGATGTCTGGGATGTAATAAAAATTATTTTTATTCGCTTATTCCGCTGCGCAAGATCCCGGAATCTCCAACATGTATTGTATATTTTTTATTTTCGCTATGTACTAATATATTTGTAGCAAGCACGATCGCGAACGAATTCCATCAAGCATCGACGACGCTATTCACCCCCTCTAGCGGTCACAATGGTCCCAATATTTAACTTACCGAGTACACTCTTGGCTACTATTATTAACTTTGATACCATCTTATCCTATGTCGTATTAGGGTTACTATATATTTCATCTAATACTTGTACTCCTACCTTCTCTTTGAATATATTTAGTTTCTCATCCTTTAACTTCCACCACTTAATTCTCGGAATTGTGTATATTTTCCTTCTATTAATATTATGTTTGAAGCGTATATCCAATACTACTAACATATGTTGAGTAGTTAAACTTTCTCTAGGGATGACCTTACCATCTTTACAAATCTTTCTATCTCTCTTTCTAACCATAAAAAAAATCAATTTGTGATTTATTATTTTCACTTTTGAACGTGACTAAGTGTTCTTCTCTTTTCTTAAAAAATATATTAGCTAGTATAAGATTATATGCTATTGCAAAATCCAGTATAGTTTTACCTTCTTCATTTCTTATTCTAAACCCATAACCCCCATGCACCCTCTCATATTCATCATTTTTCACTCCCACATGCCTATTTAAATCGCCTCCTATTAAAATCATCTAATTTGACGGAATATTTTGTAATACTTCATCCAAGTCATCCCAAAACCTTAATTTGGTATTTTCATCTAATCCTATTTGAGGTGCATATACACTAATTACGTTCATAGTTTCTTTCTTCACTACAATTTTGAGAGCTATAATTCTGTCCCCCTTTCTAATTACTCCTACAACTTTATCCTTTAACGAACTACCTACAATAATACCCACTCCATTTCTTGTTTTACTCTTTCCTGTATAGCATAACTTAAACCTGAGTTCTCTATCATCTTTGCCTTCTCACATACTCATTTTGTCTCTTGTACACACAATATTAATTTTTCTCCTAATCATCGTATCTACTATCTCCATTGTTTAACCAGTGAGGGTTCCTATGTTCCATGTACCAAATCTTAGACTATTAGTTTTTTTTATAATATTTGTTCTTACCCAACCTATGGTGTGAGAACTCTTGCTTATTTTACACTACACCCAAGTTCTCATGGAGATGTAGTGGTCCTTGTCGATACATTACAGTCGGACCCTGCAACACTAACTCTTGTATATTTTTCACTACATCCAAGTTCTAAAAATGTAGTGGTCCTTGTCGAGATGTTACAGTCGAACCCTATAACGAATTCCTTCCGGGGAACAACCTAGCATTAGCACAATAGTTTGATTGATCCATTCATTGAACATTTGCCTTAGTTTAACGCTGGCTGGCAACATAATGCAACTTTCCTTTATCCGGGCTTGGGACCGGCCACGATAAGGTTAACTTATCATAGGCGGAGTTAATGTTTGAACATATATAAAGGAAGAGAATCTTGCGCAATGTCAAACTCTAATAAACTTTTCAAAAACACATTATAAGTTCAAAAGATAAGGGACATAATTATAAGTTTTTATGAATCCCAGAATGTACCCTTTTTATAAAATAATATATACTTTGAAGTTAATTTTGACTTATTAATTTAAGTCCTAAGGATCGTATACCAACTTAGAGGTAACTAGAGGTGTATGATCAATTTAAGTCTTTCTTTTCCCTCTGCACCAACAATGTTAAACTTTACTTTTGTGAAAGAGTGTATGATAACTATGGTGAAGTAATTTTTGAAAATATTATGAACATAATCCAGATATTACAAGCTCATGTATTCCATTTTATAAAAGTTATATTTCGAATGCATACTCTCAATTAACCATAGTGTTTAATTTTATACCTTACCAAAAGGATTTAATAAATATGGTTTCAAAATACTTTGAAGACTTATCATTTTTTTTAAAAAAAAAAGTTGCAAGAGTAATTTTCAAGTATATTTTTTTTAAAAAAAAAAATCAGTATTTCCCCCTTAACTTGTTATACTTTTTAGGACATAATAGTTAACCACAAGGAAACTTACCAAGTCTAGAGGGTTTAGGAGTCTAAGATTGACCTAAGAATTAAATGTCTAGTATTGGTCAACCAATCAAGTAACTATATATTACCAAAGATTAAACATAACTACATGCAATAATCATGAAAATAAATATTTTTATAGATTTTTAAAATATTTCAAAATTTATGTTATTTTTATTTTAATTGTCCTTAACATCTCACCCATTTTATGTGTCTCAAAGCATGTTAACATTATGTGTTTTGTGAGATGGTTTTCAATTTTACTTAGTTAATTTTAATGATTTAAAAATTAATTAACCTTGGGTTAGATTCGGATTTAACCTTTAGTTAGTTAAGTGAACCTTTCAAAAGATGGGTTCCAGGTCGTGGCGAGGCACAAAGGCCTTTTTTGATCGAAATAATGACCACTTCCTTAGACAAAGCCAATCTTAAGAAATTGTACACTTAATTCACTTTAGGGTTAAGTCCTGATTTAACAAGTTTAGGATGTGGTGAGGTAGCTTTAGTTAGTTCCACTTAGCCAAGTGCACCAAGCTAGATACTCTTTATCTAACTCGGATACACGAGATTTCATTTTCCTAACGTACTATCATCTCACTGCGTCCTGATACTATGTTGTCAAGGTTAATTAACCATTAGTCCTATCCAACCGTTCTAAATTAAGCAAATAAAAACTAACTAAGCATGCAAAGATAAATTAATCAAGTAATTGAGCACACAATTTTAGTATTGGCTCCCCCCTAGATCATTGAATCGATATGGTCTATCTACATAGTGGATTTGATCCTTGAGAACCCAATACTTGGTTGAGCCTAGTTGTGACTTTAGACTCGACTTGGGGACCCATGCTTAGATTCATTTACGATCATGATTTACAAGTGAAATAAAAGATATATTTTTTGCTCTAAACCTGAGTCTGACCTTGTTGTACACGACTCTTTGAGTTCCAAGGATTAGGTCAAGACCCTTGGAGCCCAATGTAAACTTTTCCAACTTAACCTTAAGATCTTTAACTTTCCCTTTCAAAAGAGAATTATCTTCCTCAAGTTTTTCAACTTGAGTTGAGTTTCCCTCTTGAACTTGACTAGTTTAAGAGGTTAGGGTTGCCTTATGCTTGAGGAGTTTAACCTCCTTAAGCAATGACTCGACTTTAGACTCGGACTTAGCTAATTTCTTATCTAAAAATTTAATGCCATTATATAAGGTGTTAATTAAAGACCGACTTACCTTGATTGATTCTTTTGAACCGGATATGGATCCGTGGCTTGTCTTGAATTGGAGCTCGGTGTTGGATCTGGAATCAAACTCGGACTCAGACTTGTTGTCGATTCGGATTCGGACTCGGACTCGGTCGGTCTTGCCATGAATGCTAAGTTGTGGACTTGGTCTTCTACTTCTTCCAATGATTCCTCCCAAGTTGCGTTGAGTGCCTTCTTGATTTGCAGTTGCTTGTTCTTTAGCCTCGGACACTCGGACTTGAAGTGACCTTTCTTATTGCACTTATAACACTTGTAACTTTGTGGGGTCTTGTGTTTGGCTTAGTTTTCTTGTTCTTTGATTGCTTTGTAGACTTTCTTCCTTTTATGATCATTTTCCGAACTAGGTTGACTAGTTCCGTCTCCATTTCTTCCTTCGATTCCGACTCGGATTCGGACTCTTCGGGCGGGGGTTTGCTCTTGCCTTTCCTTTGTCTTGCAATCAAAGCTACACTTTTATCGACAAGAGTTAGACTGTTCATACAATTCAAACTCTAAAAATAGTTCATCTAACCTAATTTTAGATAAATCCCTAGATAATTGGTAAGCATCAACCATGGATGCCCACAAAGTCATCCGAGGAAAAGCTCTTAGAGCGTATCTTATCACGTCGCGGTTCTCCACCTTTTGTTTGATGACATGAAGGCCATTTAGGATGTCTTGAATGCACACATGGAGTTGTATCATAGTCTCATTGTCCTGCATCTTCAAATTGTACAATTTATTGACTAACAAATCTCTTTTTGTCACGCCCCGAGAGTATGCCGAGCCGAAAATAATCGGACAACATCTCCCCTGTACGTGATACAATTCCCTGATATACATAAAGCCTTTCGGCCACAATCACATAATATATATATGGACATAATCCAATAAATGCAGCGGAAGATACTGACAAATAATAAATACACAATGACTCAACTATGCACTCCATAGTGACTTGACACAACAAGAACCATAATAGAAATCACATCAAAAGACAAATACATACAACACATCCGTATACCATAAATATTGAAACGATATAGGGTAAAATCCCAAAACATCAATCCACAAGAATACAACAATATGGACATAGTATCCATCCATTCGGTGTGAGATGGGATCAACTGGCGGAGCTCTGAACATCCAAGGAATCTTCTACTTGTTACCTGGGCGACAGGAAACCCAGGGTCCGTGGTGGTGAGTATAAACTCAGGGGTAATATGTAGAAAGTGCATGAACAACATATAGGGATATAGAGATCTACAAGTATACATGTGAAGATCTACAGGTATACAGAATAAGTCCAATAGACATACAATCCTAAATGTAATAATAAGTAACCACAGTATAGTCATACTCAATGCATATACTAAACTGATCAACTGAACATGAAGTAATGTACCAACGTACTTGACGGTCTGCAACACCATAAGCTATATCATCCTGAACAGGTATACAATAACATAACCCATATAACTGTTGGAACATCGGTGGCCGGCTAGAGAGGGGAGTGAATAGCCCTCTTTCGTCGTACGGTGGAATTCGCTCTTAATTGCTCGCCTACAAATATGATTAGCGCAAGCAGAAATATGAAACTAAGACAATTGAGAACAACACAAAGTAAAGAGCAATGCTAACACGATGATGTAACATTGTTCATGGCCTTGCCGCTAATCCATGACCTGATTCGTCCAAGGTGAATCATGCCTCAAACCTTCCACTAATCTCTCCTTTGTACAAAGCTAGGTGGAGGTAACCTTTTCTTACAAAATCACTCCTCTTACAATAAGATGAATATAAGCACAAGGAAGAAGAGGAAATTCGTTTGGACACTTTGGGAGATGTTTAGAATAGAAGCATTAGGCTCCCCAAGTGTCTAAAGGCCCCATTTTATAGAGAAGAACTCATTCTTCCCGTTGGGCGCCAGGCAGTCGATTGATGCCCCGATTAGTCGACTGTTCCTGTAGTCGTTGCCCAATAACGATTTCTTCCATGTTGGATTTCATCCAACGGCTGCCACATCAGTCGATTGATTATCCCATCAGTCGACTGATGGAGCTAACAGTCGAGTGTTGGAAGCGAGCACTCGATTGATCAACATTTTGTGCTCGAAACCCTTGCGACCAGTCGACTGATGCCATCATCGATCCGATCAGGGTTCGTCGATCGTACCAATCCTTGGCGGTTGGTGATGAGATGAACTAGACTCGAACACCAGTCGAGTCACAGTTGACTTGGAGCAATTGACTGTCATGTCATGGCAGTCGACTGATGTCGAAAAATCTCATCCGATACTTAGCCAAATGGTCAAGTTTCACCTACGATCTACCCCGTTCCGGGTTACAATCGCTCACTCTCATTCCCTTGGAGTCCCTCGCCTTTGAAGTTGTCTTCCTCCGGCCATGTCCCTCGGATGCGCCAAGCGCACGGCTTCGCAGCGCCATCCTTCGCGTCTCACCCTGAAGTCTACCTCCTCCGGCTTTACTCCAATGCTCCTCATCTGGCGGTCCCTCGGATGCACCAAGCGCACGGCTTTCGCAATGCATCTTTCACCGACTTAAGGACCGAGTCATGAGAGGTGAAACTCGCCAATTCTCCATGTGCGAATTACTAAGTCCTACAAGACTCCAACGCACATAACAAATCCATATCAAACCTAACTTAAACCCTTTGCCACACACATCAAAACCATATCACTGGGTTGATTGCCCAAACAATCTCCCCCTTTTTGATGTGTGGCAATCCGTTTAAGTTAGGTAAATAACAATAACAACATAAGGCAAGAAAGCATGTAAATAATATGAGTATGAAAACTCCCCCTTAAACATGCAACTCCCCCTTGAGACATGTTAAATCTATCCTTTTAGCATGATTAACTTAAACTTATCAATTCTCCTCCTTTGACACCATCAAAAACATTATCTAAATGTCATAATCCAAGGCATCAAAGTCTAAGGGTCAAAAAACCATCAAAATAGCCCGAAAACACTAAAATTAGGCTATGAACAGTGCCACCAGTCGACTGAATCAGACATTAGTCGACTGGCACACTGGTTTCAACAATTTTTGATTTTTGGACCGAAATTCAGAAATACACCAGAAATTCCAAAAAATTTGAAAAATTGTGAAATTTTGAAAACACACTTATTTTAAATTCCTTTATTTGTGAAAAATGAGTTTTCATGAAAATTATTTATATTTTCAATGATTTGTCAAAAATCCAAAAGTTTCAAAAACAACTAGTATTTGATCAAGTTTGTACCAATTTTAACGCCTAGTTTTGCTTTAGATTGTTTCAAAACATGAAAACACAGATTTTAAAGTAAGGAATGGTTTTGAAAACATATGAAATATCCAAACATGATCTTTGGGTAATATGTCTATGAATTAAACATAAGACTTCCCCATGATTGGTCTATTATTGCTCTATTGATACACTTAATGACCCATCTAAATGCCATAAACATTAGTGGACCATTTGTATCATCCTAACATCTCACCTGTGCTAAGTTTTCAATCAAGGTTATCCTTATGGTTAGTGTGAGATGTTCCTAAAGGTATTTATATACTTAACCTTTAAATTCATGCAATTCTACCCATGGTTAAGTATCATCCTAAAAACCCAATCATGAACATGCATCAAGAATTATCAATCATGATCATAAATCATCAATCATTGACTATCATGATTATAAATTATAAACTTAAGCATGAATCATGATTTAAACATACAATTTATGGGTTATGCATTATCATCATTCAATACTATTTCAAAAATTAAGTCCCGATCATTCTAAGTCAACCAAATAATATGATATGAGTAAAATCCTCATGGTTGACTATCCTAGGATTTTCCTAATCCTTAAGGATGGATTTAGGAACCCAATATAAGTTCTTTCCTATGGGGTTCACTAGATATTCTTTAGGGATCCATTTTCTAGCTATTGTTTTGTTCTTGGTTTGACCCCTAGCAATTAGGCAATGATAGACCTTTTCATTTTTCTTCCCCTTGTAACCTAGGCCTTTCCTATTGAAGCTTGCCCTTTGTCTCCCTATGATCATGTTCAATGTATTGGAGCCTATTGTGAATTTCTCTAAGGCTTTAGTTAGGTGATCTACCTTTTCCCTTAAAGCCTTATTTTCCTCAATGCATGCATCATTCACATTAAAAGGAATATAATCATTAACATTAATGCATGCATTTTCTAATTTTTCTTCTAGGGCCTTAATCTCATTTTGCATGCATTTATTTTTATTTTTCATCTTAAATAAGTTCCTAGTTAATCTTGAAATCATGGAAACTATTTTCTTAGGAGAAAGATTCGTTACCATAGTTTTCATGTCTTCTTCCTCCGATTCCGATTCCGATGAGGATGAAGCTCCCCCTTCACTAAAGCTCTCCTCACTTGTGCTTCTTTCTTCTTGCTCGGAGGAGGTGGTTTCCAAATCTTCTATTGCCATTAGAACTAGATTTGTGACAAAGGCATTTTTTTCCCTCCGATCATGATGATGAAGGATCATCCCATGTCCTTGCTTTGAGTGTTTTGGCCTTCCCCTTTTCTTTGGCCTTCTTTTCATCCTCCTTCTTCTTGCTCCCCTTCTTCTTATCTTCTTTCTTCCTCCTCTCTTATTTGCTCTTGTTCAAGAGGGGACAATCATCTCTTATATGCCCCACTCCTTGGCAATTGTAGCTTATTATCTTTCTCCTTGGCCTTCTCCCCCTATCATGAGATTTGTTAAATTTAAAGCTTCCTTACCATGTAGGCTTCATCCGTGCTATCCATGGAGGAGGAGGAGGAGTCTTCATTGGATGAGGAGGGAGTCTCCTTTATTTTTTTTCCCTTTGTTGGCCATTAGTGCCACTCCCCTTGATGGCTTGATGATTGGTTCTTCACTTATTCCTTCAAGCCTTGTTTCATGTAGCTCCATAGTGGAGAAAAATTTCTCTAGAGTGCTCACCTCTAGGTTCTTGGAGATGTAGAAGTAGTCCACCATGGAGCTCCACTTTGAGGACCGGGGAAAGGCATCTATAGCCTTCATTACCATATCCCGGTTTAATAGCTTCTCACCTACACTTGACAAACCGGTTATAATTTCCTTGAAATGAGAATGTAAAGAAAGTACCTTTTCTCCCTTTTCTAGTTTAATGTTGTTGAGTTGGGAGCAGAGAAGGTCCCTTCTTGCAAGCTTTGCCTTGGAACTGCCTTCATGAAATTCCATCAATTTTTCCCACATTTCCTTGGCGCTTGCACACTCTCCAATTCGATTTATCTGTTGTTGGGGGAGTACATTGTAGAGATGATGTTTGGCTTTTGAGTTTGCCAAATACTCCTCCCGTTGCTTTTTGGTCCATCTTGTATTTTCTATTTGCTCCCCATCTTCATCCCTAGGTATCTCGAAACCATTTTCCATTATCAATAAAATTTTGAAGTCAGTTTCAAAAAATACCTCCATTCTCTTCTTCCACTAAGAGAATTCTCCTTTAAACTTCGGTGGGTGAATGTTTGAGCCAGCCATCATAGTTGTTGTGGTTGTTGTGGCGGTTAGTCCGGTGGCAAGCGACTTGGCTATGATACCACTTGTTGGAACGTCGGTGGGCGGCTAGAGGGGGGTGAATAGCCCTCTTTCGTCATACGGTAGAATTCACTCTTAATTGCTAATCTACAAATATGATTAGCGCAAGCGGAAATATGAAGCTAAGACAATTAAGAACAACACAAAGTAAAGAGCAATGCTAACATGGCGATGTAATGTGGTTCACAACCTTGCCGCTAATCCACGACACGATTCGTCCACGGTGAATCACGCCTCAAATCTTCCACTAATCTCTCCTTTGCACAAAGCTAGGTGGAGGTAACCTTTTCTTACAAAATCACTCCTCTTACAATAAGATGAATATAAGCACAAGGAAGAGGAGGAAATTCGTTTGGGCACTTTGGGAGATGTTTAGAATAGAAGCATTAGGCTCCCCAAGTGTCTAAAGACCCCATTTTATAGAGAAGAACTCATTCTTCCCATTGGGCACTTGGCAGTCGACTGATGCCCCGATCAGTCGACTGCTCCTGTAGCCGTTGCCCAATAACGGCTTCTTCCACTTTGGATTTCATTCAACGGCTCCCACATCAGTCGGCTGATCATCCCATCAGTCAACTGATGGAGCTAATAGTCGAGTGTTGGAAGCGAGCACTCGACTGATCAACATTCTGTGCTTGAAACCCTTGCGACCAGTCGACTGGTGGTTTCGTCAGTCGACTGCCAATCCTTGGCAGTTGACTAATGTGACACAGACCAGACTCGAACACCAGTTGAGTCACAGTCGACTTGGAGCAGTCGACTACCATGTCATGGCAGTCGACTGATGTCAGAAAATCACATCGACACTTAGCCAAATGTCCAAGTTTCACCTACAATCTACCCCGTCCTGGGTTGCTATCGCTCACTCTCATTCCCTTGGAGTCCCTCGCCTTTGAAGTTGTCTTTGTCCGGCCACGTCCCTCAAATGCGCCAAGCGCACAGCTTCACAGCGTCATCCTTCGTGTCTCGCCCTGAAGTCTACTTCCTCCGGCTTTACTCCAATTCTCCTCGTCCGACGGTCCCTTGGATGCACCAAGTGCATGGCTTTCGCAATGCATCTTTCACCGACTCAAGGACTGAGTCATGAGAGGTGAAACTCGCCAATGCTCCATGTGTGAATTACTAAGTCCTGCAAGACTCCAACGCATATATCAAATCCATATCAAACCTAACTTAAACCCTTTGCCACACACATCAAAACCATATCACTTGGTTGATTGCCTTAACAATAACGTACAATGTCAATCCCATATCTGACCAACACTCAGACATATGAACAGTATATAATCACATGTAATAACAACCCAGTCCATACTACACTATGACATGACGCTAATCAAATGCATACAATAGTCTGGACCAACTCATATATCATTCTCAACACACAGCAGTATATAATATACAAATGACATGTATCATGATGAACAAGCATATGCAGAAAACATAACTCAATCAAATGCAGCATCTCACAGGCATATGTAAAACATATATCAAATACATGCATACATATATATATCAGCAATGCATATGCATGGACATGTCTGCAGACCCGTCCAACCACAACCCTAGAGTGGTCAGGGTGGCACAACATGGCCACTATCTCGACTCCAGCTACCACTACTCTCGAGTGACCGAGTTGGGTAGTATGATTGAGTAGCATATAAGCGTAAAAAGCTAACTACTCTAAGGGGTCCCTGCTGCTAGCCACGCCATTCCTACCCATTAGTAGACAAGTGCTGCACACAGGACAACTGCACATCACACAACCACCGTCTATAGTGGGCGAGTGCGCTAACTACCACTCTGCACAGTGGCCAAGTGTGCATCTCCAGCTACCATCGTCTATAGTGGCCGAGCGCGGCACATCCAATGCTCTGCCCTCGACCCTGCTACCACTACCCCGAGTGGTCGGGGAGGCAGGATGACTGATGACCCTCTCAACCACAAGGGAGACCTAATCGCCAGCATGCATGCAATGTAATGATGCATAGCTCCATACACGTATCCTCGTAATACTCCCTATCCCACGGGGAATCCTGGTCAACCAAAAGTCAACTATGCAAGGACTACTAATCCACAAGACTCTCTCTCTATCACACAAAGAGTCATACATATCTGATAGTCAACCACGCTAAGAACTCCAGTCCGTAGCGAGATACTATCGATCGTCCATATAATCATACACAGGCACACGATCCATAATGGATATACCATCACGCTAGGACCTCCAGTCCCTAGCCACATACTGACAACCACACACTTATCTATGTACAGATGCCTAGATCCACCATAGATGCACAACTAATATGTGTACGATACAACAATCGACTCCATAATATGATCCATCACCTAACCCTAGTGATGTAACCCGGTAACCTAATCTGAGTTCACAATGGTAACCCTAATCACATGTACTTAACTGAACATCTATCAGCTAACACACAATAGGGTTTGTAATTCATATCCATGATAAATGAACGATGAACTAATAGCAATATCTCAAAGGTCAAGGCTAAGTACAAGCACATGATAAAATAAGAGTGGAGTCAAGGTAAAATAATTCAGTATAAATCCAAATTCATGCACCAAATTCAGATAAAAACTACCTGGCCAGGGTAGATATTACCCACCTGATATATATAAGCTGTGTTGATTGTATTCGCATTCGCGAACCTACCTCGTATCAAAATCCTGTAATCAACACGCAAACATTGACAAAGTCTATCATAATTCCAATGATGGTATCACATCTCAAATCAAACCTAAATCCAATCATAAACTATTTTGTTGTCACAACTTAGTTCACTACCAAAACATAACCAAATCACAGCTTACCTAATTTGAGCCTTGCTTCCACCGCTTCTTGATCCATGGTCTTAAGTCATAGGTCGATCTGTACAATCCAAATGAACAATGACAACAACCCATCTCCATCAACTGAAATCACAATTTATGTCATCAGATCCGGATCATTACTCAGATCATCCTCTTCACCTAATTGCAGCTATACAACTATACCAATATTCAACACACTGTAAATCAAATCCCACATTCCATAATACCCAGATCTACACCTGCCTCATACTGTCGATACAAACCCAGCCTTCCTTAGCTCCACCTCGATCACACACACAAGGAAACCAAAACAAATATCCCAGCTACCATCAGAATGCTCAACCCTGCTCAACTCTAATCTCCACGACAGATTCAACAACCTCTACCATCAATCAAATCGCTAAAGAACAATTAACTCCAAATCAAGCTGTAAACAACATACCTTCTCGTTCCAACCTTAGCCGTCAGATCACTCTCTTGGCCTCATCGTTAATGGATCGGAGTTAGCAATGAAGATCTAGGTGGCTGGTGGGGCAGCGACCAATCAAACGAAGAAATCGACACCGATGGTCTACACAACATGCTCGCAATGGAGATCAGCAGCAATGGCCTAGCTTCGGATGCCGGCGAGATGAGCTTCGCGTTCCAAGGGCGACTGCCGATCGAAGTCGGCATCGGAAGAGAAGCTGCGGCGATGAAGCAGAGGGAAGAAGGAAATCGATCGTGGCTGCCGTAGGTGTCCGATAGAGCTGGCGATCGCTCCGGCGATGCTTGAGGGAAGGAGGAGGAGTGGCGGAGAGCTCTCGGCGAGAAGGAGCAACTCAGATCATAAAAATGAGGAAGGAATAGACGAGTCTGGATTTTGACGAAGAGAAAAGGGAGTTTGCAGTGATTGGGTTCGGGCGATTTTTAATCGTCCTGTATGGTTAAGTCCAAGCTAGCCTAAATTGACCCAAATTGGTTGATCTAGCTCAAGTTTAACCCAAAGCTAACCCAAACACCCATTTAAGCTTAAATCTTCCTTGTATGGACTCTTTTTTTAATGCAAAAAATTTCTGTGAACTCCTAAGAAATTATATAAGACAATTTCTCCATTAACAAGGGGTATTTTATTATTATTATTTTTTTTCCCACCGTATCTTACACTTTTACATACCTTTGCATCGGATGCCCCTTCATGAAGTTTGGTGTGCTTGTTCCAGAGGTCCTTGGCACTAATAAATGGTCCAATTCAGTTGAGTTCCTCCTTGGATAAGCTGCATTGCAAGACTTGGGTTGCCTTTGCGTCGACTTCGATTTATCTCATCGTTGTGTTGGTCCATTTATCATAGTCCAATGGTTCCCCTTGGTCATTGGTGGGTAAAGCAAAGCCGGTTTGGATTATGATCCACATATCAACTTGTGTTTTTAAGAAACACTTCATCCGACCCTTCCAATAACGGAAGTCATCTTCATTAAAGAATGGAGATTGGACGATGTTATACCACTCAAGGTGTGCCATTTAGATTTCTCACAAAAACACGAAAAACAAAGAGAATTCCAAGACTTGGCCTTGGATTAGTAGTACGGGTAAAAAAATTAATATAAACGGAAAAAAACACAAAAAGAAAGTGCTCGATCGATGGTTGCATAGAATCTGAGCGCCACCGCTCTGATACCAAATGTAGGATCGAGAAAATGTTGGCGGGGGGGGGGGGTGAATAGTGTTTGAAAAATTATCTTCTCGTTTGAAAAACTAACTCATAAGAGCACAAAGTATTGCAACAGAAATTGTAGGAACATCGGTGAGCACTAGAGGGGGGGGTGAATGGTGCATTTTGTTGATGTAGATGGAATTTGATCGTGCTTGTCTCTACAATTTGTTAGTTTGCACAGTGGAATATAGAAATAAAAAGAAAAATACACAAATCACATGCAAAACACAAGATATAACGTGGTTTGGAAGCTTAAGATTCCTACTCCATAGATTGAGCTCGAATGAGCTCTAGTAATGCACACACCACCACTAATCAATAACACTCCTTCTCGGTGACACATCGGAGGTGGAGAAATCTCTTACAATGATTAAAAAAGTAATACAACAGAATACAAGCAATTACAAGTGAAATACACAAAAAATACGTAAAGAAAACTTTACAAATGTGAGCTTGAATGCTTGCTTGTTTGGTTGCTTGGGTTGCACTTGAAGACCCTGAATTGCACCAGTAAATCCCTCCAAATCGCCATAAGAATCGTGGGTAAAAACCTCCCATTCGTGCTTCATATAAAGCTACAACTCGGACTGATTTTCGCCTATCAACCGACTGCCCATACATAGTAGTCGACTACTCATGTAGTCGTTGTCTCACAACTACTCGATCTACGCTAGAAAAGTTCCAACGGATAACCCATCAGTCGACTGATGCACAAGCAGTCGATTGCTCAGTCGGCTACCAAACATTCTGTGCCCCTGTCCACCTGAATCAGTCAATTGCTATGCCCTAGCAGTCAATTTATGTTGATTAGTCGATTGCCAAACCCTGACAGTCAACTGATGGACCATAAAACAGCAATCGAGCATCAGTCGACTCCTGCCAGTCGACTGCTCATAACCCCAGTCGACTGCTCAGTGTCGACTTGGTTGTCAAGTGTCAAAATACTCGACTAGTCAACTGATCCATAACCCCAATCCATTGATACACCTCAAACATGAGGTCTTAACCCAATTATGATGCTCTCATACTTGCTAGACCACCCTTAGCCTAGACCTAAGCCTTCTAGCCACCTCCATCAGCCTCACGCCTATCGAATCCCTACAAGTCATCCATGACTTGTTCATCCATATGCTAGCCTTCAGGTGCTTCCATTGGCTATTGTCATGCTAAGCTGATCTACACCACCAAGGCACATGGGCTTACTCTGCCAAGAAATACGCTTGGACATTACGCCACCAACCATTGGGCTTATGTTGCCAAGACTCCACCCTTGGACTTTATGCCGCTAATATCAATCCTTGGACTTTCCAATTGCCAAGTACCCATTACTTGGACTTTCACTACCAAGACTATACACTTGGACTTATGTGGCCAAGACTACACACTTGGACTTTCCTTGCCAACCCATGTTGGATTTTCCAATTGCCAAGACTTAAACTTGGACTTTTCCTTGCCAAGACTCATGCTTGGACTTTTCATGCCAAGTACTCAAGACTTGTACTTTACCATTGCGAAGACCTATGCTTGGACTTTCCATGCCACGCGTCCCACTTGGACTTCTCCATCATATGGTCAACCCCATGTCAACCATATAGTCAACCCATTGTCAAACAATGATCAACTCATCATCAAACATCAAACACAAACATCAACACACACTACTCGAGTCAAACTCGAGTCTGGTCAATCATGACCCGAGCTGATTGCACCAATAATCTCCCCCTTTTTATGTTTGACAAAAACCAACACCTTTGAGTTAGACCACTAACTCAAATCTAATCCTCCCAATTTTCTAAATTGGGAATTCTCACATTCTCCCCCTTTTTGACATACATCAAAAAGGCTCTCCCCAAGGGTGTCAATGTCTCATATCCCAATAAGATCTTACAATCTCCCCCTTTGTCCAAAAACATCTAGGATATCTTCACTCTTCCTAGTGATAAGTCTCATATCACTAAAGAGAGACAATCATCACTTCTCCAAATTCTCCAAATTCTCCCCCCTATGAGGAAGAACATATCCATCATGTTGGGAGTATGAGGAATACAATCAAAGTCCCACATTGGTAAGACATGGAAAAGATCATGTGCTTATAAGAAAAAAGATATCTCCATTGGTATGAGGCCTTTTGGGTAAAGCCCAAAAACAAAACCATGAGGGCTTGGGCCCAAAGTGGACAATATCATACCATTGTGGAGATATGTGGAGCTTATAAGCACTAACAATTGGTATCAGAGCCATGGTCCATGTCAAGCCATGAACCTCGAACGAAGGAAGTTGAGCTCCCACGTCCGGATCAAGAGAACCAGACATCAGGAAGGAAGTCTAGTTGGGTCGGGGGGACCGAACAACTGGCAGGAAGTCCTGGTGGGGTGAAGATCGGACATCAAGCAGAGAAAATCCTTCGAGGAGGGATAGGCTTGAGGGGGGGCCCAATGTGGTCCTTCGTTTGAGGGGGGGATTGTTGGGAGTATGAGGAATACAATCAAAGTCCCACATTGGTAAGACATGGAAAAGATCATGTGCTTATAAGAAAAAAGATATCTCCATTGGTATGAGGCCTTTTGGGTAAAGCCCAAAAACAAAACCATGAGGGCTTGGGCCCAAAGTGGACAATATCATACCATTGTGGAGATATGTGGATCTTATATGCACTAACACATCATCCCATTGATGGATAACCTCCCCCTAAAGGCTTGGTCCCTCTTGACCATTACACCAACAATGTCCTTGGAGAGTCCCTAAGCCTATAGAAACACTAAACCACCAAAATTAAAGTCAAAAGTTCAACCTTGAAATTTCACACACCTTAAAATTGATACACACCCTAAACAATTCTCCTAATCCATATCCAATGGATTTTCACCCTTTATAATGCTTTCCAAAGCATATCCTAGGGTTAGGAGCAGTTAGGGTAGCTTAACATAGTTGAAATCAGGCGAAACAAATCTTGTTTACCCAAAATCAGACCATTAGTAGACTCAATCAGAAATCAGTCGACTGATAACAACATCAGTTGACTGACAACCTGAAATAGTCCACTGATAGCTAATTTTTAGAAATTAGAAACGAGTTTTGAAAATACATAAGTAAATATACATATTTCAAAAAATCTTGAAAATTCATACGCACATTACTTACATGGAATACAATGGGTGAAAAATAGTTTGAAAAGAAAATACCCATTAAGATGAGAAATTGATACAAAGTTCAAAGCTATTGAATTCTTTAATGTTTTTGACCTACTTGATATCAACTTCTTCAATGGTGATTGCTATCAAAAGATAGACTTCACCAAGGTTTTCTAAAATATTTTTAAAATTTTTTTGAAAACCTATTTTAAACCATGGACTATGGGATAGATGTACATGACTTGTACATTAGCTTTCCTCATGATTCATCATTATCATTTAATGAGTTTTAAGTTCAATATGACGTACTAAATAAGCATATCAATTTAACTCACTTCCTAGTATCTCACATATATCTAGAGTGTATGAAAACACACACAAGTCAATTTAATGTTATTGTGAGATGTGGGTTTAGGGTTATTAGGGTGTCATGCATTTTCTAAGCAACTCTATTTGATTCCCTTATACATAGGACTTCAAATCATGCTATTATCCTTAAATCAATTTTAATTAATCTTAAATGCATGAATGATGATTATGACATATAATGATAGTATAAATAAATACATGTGCCAATAATCACAATGTCATGACATATAAGTACAATCTAAACATGAACATGACATAAAAATTAACCCTAAGCATTATCATGATATTTTATATAATTAAGAAGAAATATGATGTCATGACATGGTAAAAATGGAATAGAACATACAAATCAACATACACATCAAGCACATAAAGGCAAGACACATAGATATAGGCCTAGCTACCATCCACTAGTGTCATCGGCCGGAGGTGGTGGAGGAGGTGGAGTTTGCTGACTCAGTGTCCAGCTCCGCATCATCTCAAACATCTCGAGCTGACGCTGCTCAATCTGACTCAGCTGATAGGCAATGGAGGACTGCTCTAAGCTGAGCTCCTCCAGTCCTCCAGTCTCATGTCAACCTCCTCATGAAAATCCTCAAATCTGGTCTCCAAGCGTGCAAAGCACTCTGAGAGACCCTTCGTCGGTACATATGCTATTATGGGGTCATCCTCCTCAGCAGCTGGCTCATCATACTCTGTTGCTGGCTCTCTAGGCTCCCCAGCTTGCTGAGGTCGAGATGGCCACTCCATCGTCTGAGGTCCTGTCCGCATGCCCGCTAATGCAAAGTGTCTCATCGTGAAATGGTCGTATGAATCAGACAGTGGTCTCAGTGTCCCCTAGAAATGTTTATGTCTATAGATGCTAACCAAGAAGTGATGATATGTCCAAAAGACATATGAACTTTCCCTTGCACAGGGGACACAAAGCTAAGTGGACTATGCAATGAAAAATGTTTGATGCGAAATTGCTATCCAATAAATGGCGCATCACATACATGAGAAATAGATGGGGAGGTCGAATCTTGGCCCGACCTCGGATCACAATGGGTAAGAGGCATCCAATAATGACTTTATAAAGTACATTGTCAGGAGCAGATAAGCCATTGATAGAAAATAGGTTCTGACCTAAAGGACGAGGTTGACGGAAAAGAAGTCATGCATGGAGTCTAGAGAAATATGATCAAAAGGAGTTGGTAAGGGTTCATCAAAGGTAGGATAGAATACGAAGGTGTCAGTGGATGGTCGACACTCCAAGAACTCTTGTAGAATCGTAGGAGTGAACTCCAAATCGCGTTTTGCAATGTGAGTGGAGTATACTGAACCATCCCCAACCCTCCTCAAATTGGAGTAAATATCCGTGACTAAGTCGATGTTGAGTGGATGCATGCAAAATACTATTTTTGCTAAATGATAGTTCATGATAATTTGAATAACATCCCCACAATACGATCTGAAAAATGACTCATCTAGGTATCTAACCGGCATGGGTTGATACGATCGCGAAGAAGCCTCACTCGGCACTTCCCTACGCTTTTGTCTAATGAATGCAATGCATGATCATGATTGAATATATAAAAAGTGATTAGATTATGACAATTCATAAGAAAATATGATTAGGGTTTAGGTAGAGAAGTTACTTAGGTGCCATTTGATCTGTCGCTGTAAGAAGCGACAGGAGCAACAAGGGCTGGAGAGAAACAGTAAGAGGATCGCCGAAAAAACCCGTCGGAGCCCTAACTTGTGCGGATGAAGAAGACAGGTCACTCATTAGGTAGAAAAAGGATGAAATAGGATTAGGTTTCAAGAATCAAGCCTTACCTAGGGCTAGGATCGCTGGAGAGCTCTCGAACGAGGGAAGGAGAAATCGTCGAAAGCGTCGGAGAAACGAGATGTCGCATGAGGAGGCCGAACCGCTAGGGTTCGGCCTTATAAAATCACGATGAGCAGTCGACTAATGAGCCAGATCAGTCGACTGATGGTGCCATCGGTCGACTGATAGGGTTCGTTAGTCAATTTCTGAACCTTCTGTGCCGAGCTATAATATCTTCAGTCAACTGATAGACTGAATCAGTCGACTGATTTCTGATTTTCTGTTTGGAATTTATGTGATTTTGATTTCTTCACTTAATTTTCTTTCATTTAATGTGGTTATTGCATGTGTATCCATTAGTCCAGTATTATGTTTGTTTTGTGCATTGTTAATATGTTTTGATGCTTTTGTCCTATTTTCACAAGCATTAATATCCAATGATTATATTCCTAGCATCTCACCCTTTTTAGATGTCAAAGTACACAATCAAGGTGAACCCAATATTTTGTGAGATGCAATACACCATAAATATACCTTCAATGCAAACATATGATAAGGAATATGAAGCATGACAAGTGTATGACATACCAAGGCATATAATACCTAAGTATTAAGCCCAAATGCCATCTCTAAATTTTAAAACAATTTTCCTTAATAGATCAATCTCCCAAGCATGCCAAGATTCAAAATGGCACACCAAGACCTTCTAAACCTAAATGTGCCACTTTTGATCAATTTTCCATAATCCTCAAAATCTATTGGCACATCATAAAACATTTTGGATTAAGTTTCAATATCATTTCCAAAGTATCACATAACTTTGAAAATGTCCTAAAGTGTCAACTTTACTATGGTTAGGTTAACTACCCACCCATTCAAGTTGACATACCCCAACCCATTTAGCGTGATGGAATTACGCTCTTAGGAACCCAATACCTATTGGAGCTCCTTGGGTTTACTAGGTACTCACTAGCGATATCCTCCCTTAGTACCTTCCTTATGACCCTTTTAGGCTTTGAGGTCAAATTTGCTTTGTCTAGATTAACCTTAGGGATTTCCTCTCTAGTAATCTTCTTTGTGGTCTTCCTAGGTTTCATTGAAAGCTTGGCCACTAGACATCTACCATGGTTAGTCTTAGGGATGACTTCCCTATTAACCTTGGTTTTCCTAGTGTTAGGATGTATACTGAAAAGTCTATCTTTTGTATGAACATCTTTATTTTGAAATAAGAATCACATGATCATTGTTTGCATATTTTTATGGTTATGCAATATTGTCTAATACATTACATTATAGATAACATGGTGTGTGGTGTCACACGGGAGATCATGTTATCGACTTCTTGTAAAGTATAAGTAAATGCTCACAACTGAGATGGCTTTGGACAAACCATCGGAATGGTTGTAGTCTGATTTGGTATTGGTTTGTCTTGACCATAGAATCACACTAGTGTACTTTGTGTGTATTGAGTAGGACCAACATAGAGGTGATTTGATTTATTGCTAACTACATAATCGAATCGGACCTCAGATATTATTTTGTACATGCTTTTAATCTCGATATAATAATGGGCACAGATACTTAGTAGTCATCTCTTTGATTTACCAATGGGCGAGATTTATAGATTAAATCGATAGGCTCGGTAAGTTGGGAGATGATATTATTTATATGGTGTGCCATTGATTATAGGAGGAAATCGTGTCCTATATATTAGGATGATGATGTCCCCTTGAGGAGATCATAAGGTTCATCATGTAAACCCTGCAGGTGGACTTGGTCCGGCATGATGAAAAAGTTGAGTGGTACTACTCAAGGAGTTAGATGTGGATTTATTAATGGTCAGTAAATTAATTAATCGACGGACATTTGAGATCTTAAACATGGGGAGAAAATGCACAAATAATATATGGAGCCCATATTATCATATGGGGGTTGGTGAGGTAGATCAATGATAATCCTTTAGTGGATTGGATTATCATTAGTGGATCGGACTTTATGTGGGCTTGATCCATGGGTGGCCAAGATCCAACTCCTCCTCATGGTCCCTAATGTAGCCTATTAACACTTCATGAAGCTTAGATCCAATGGATGAAAACAAAACTCTAGATCCAAAGGTAGAGATTAAATCTCTAGATCCGACGGTTGAGATTAAATCTCTAGATCCGACGGTTGAGATTAAATCCCTAGAACCAATGGAGGAGATTAAATCATGGCTTGAGCCCAACTCTATAAATAGAGATCATGAAGTGGGCGGCTAGATAGAGCATGGCTTAAGGGGATTAGGGTTTGCTTCCTTTGGAGGCTAGGAATCCTAGTTGGTTTAGGATTAGGTTTGGGTGGCTAGGGTTTTGGGAGCCAGGGGTGGGCGGCCACAAGTGGATGAGGTATTTCTTCTTCTTCCTAAGGCTTGGCCGGTTCCTCCCTTCTTCCCTCTACCTTGGTTGGTGCTCATCCTAATCTCCTTCCCCACTTCCATGGCCGACCATTAGGAGAGCTAGGATTAGGGTTTGGAGGCTTAGGGTTTAGGAGGCTTGGGCGGCACCAAATAAGGAAGTAGATTGCTTTCTTCTTCCTCTCCTTTGGTGGACGGCACCCACAGCCCTTTCCCAGCCCTTGGCCGGCATCCAAAGACCCCTTCTTCTTCTCTTTAGGTGGTTGAAACAAGATATAGGACTTTCCCTTGGTGTCTTGGCCGGTTTCCACCATTATCTCCTTCTCCTTGTTGGCCGGCGGCAAGCATTCTCCTTGTTGCTTGTTGGTTGGCTATAGGAAGAAGAAGAGATTTGTTTCTATTCTTCCTCTTGCTTTGGAAGAGCAAGGAAGGAAGATTTGTGATCTAGGAGCTTCGACTTTTGGTAGATCGTCACCCACACGACGTTCGAAAGGAGGAAGGTCATACATTAGAAGATCGAGAGGTATATCATTCTCTAATTTTTATATGTTACATGTTTGTATTTGTTTTTCAATTATGAGCATGATATAGATCTGTATATGGCTAAATAATACTTGGATTCCGAGCATAAACACAAAAACCGGCGATCCGGACATCGTCTATTCTGCAGCTACTCGTAGAATAGAGGCTGGTCGCTTGAACAACTTGTTTGTTCAAGTGACCTCTCTAAACGAATAGCACGACGATGACTTGGTTGGTTGGGCAATCCCTTATGTCTAGGATTATTTTTTTTTTATCTGGGGACATCGATGGGATCGCCATGAACAAGCGACCAAGGTGAAGTGGGAAGCGAAGTTTTCCCTCACGGACTCGATAAGCAAAACCCTTCAATTGGTATCAGAGCTTCCGGGCAAAACCTACAATTGGTATCAGAGCCAAGGTTTCCGGTTTTGTGTGTTTAGGATTCGGTTAATTTTTATGCACTTTTTCATATATTATGTGCCGGATAATAGTAGGATATGCGTAGTTTAACTCTTTGGTTGTAGGCATAAAATTCGACTATTATGGCCATATGTGTGAATGTCATTGTATGTGTGTAAATATTTATTTTGTTGAATCCTCGGGGTTGACGAGGCTAGTATTTGATTTTTTGTAAATTAGATACGGCATTGTGTAGCCACTCTTTATTTTCGTTTACTTTCGATCTAGATTTCATGTACACTCCTTCGTGGAGTATATGATCGATAAATGTAAATTAAAATAGGTTTTAGTCTCGGCTCAGATCTCCGTATGGCTTGTACATGGCGTAGGAGGAGCGGAGGAGAAGGTGATGCGATGGGAGACATATTGAAGATAAAAGCCATAATAGTTAGAAAATAATTTATTTTTCATATTTATTGCTTATTGTTTGATATGCATGTCGTAGCCTAGAAAATTCCTCATTTTCAAATTACTAAGTGGAAGAGGGATATTTTTATAAATTCCCACAGCCTCCATTACGATTTGACATGTGATGCAAACAAACTTGCGAGTCGGCTCTGAGTGCCTTCCACCCCATCGGATGAGTTTGTTTGCGGATCACAAGGTCGAATATAATTATAGGAAATTATTAAGGAGCGTGTGTACTTGCCCATCGTAAGACACATAACCCGAGATAATTACCTTGGTACCAAGTAATGGTGAACACTTAGATACAAATATAAGTATCCTCCCCATTAGAGTCACTGCTTTTATTTGTAGGGCCGAAGAGAAACCAACTATTAATTTTACTTGTCAAAAAGTTAGGTTGACAAGATAGTAAAATTAATAGGTAAAACCTCCTCTTACAAATGTAGAATTCGTATACATCCACACTATCGTGGCATACGATATTCTCGGTGTTTTAAGGTGTTGGTTGATTTTAAAATTTTATTGTTTGAGGAATCAATAATTTTTTGAAATCTACAGTAATGATCTATGTGATTCTTAGGATTTTTAAAAATGACTTTCAGTCCACTTACTATGATACTAAAGGAAATAAACTTACTATACCCAAATAATGTTGATTGGAAAAGAATCTAGAGATTGTCTTATCTGCTAAGGAGTACAAGTATGCACTCTTCAAAGAGTATCCTTAAGCCATGGTTGCTCAAAAAGGTTTCTACTTCTAAGCCGAAAGGAAAGAAGAAGGAGAAACAAGGTGGAGCAAAGGTGGTGGGAGGATCTCAGGGAGGAGTGAAGAAGCCGAAAGGCAAGTGCTTCACTTGTAAACAGACTGGACACTAGAAGAAGGACTGCCCCAACTGCAAGAACAAAGGTATATCTTTTGGTCTAGTCGTTGAAACATGTTTAGCGGTGTTATCTACCGGCACCTGGTGTGTAGATATGGGAGCCACTGATCATGTCTGCAATACTTTGCAGGGGTTCCAGGAAACCAAACGACTGGCTGAGGGGGAGATTACCGTGTACTTGGGCGATGCCATGAAGGCGGCGACTGTTGCAGTGGGAGATGTTCATTTATCTTTTGAGAATAATAAACTTTTGGTTCTTAAGAATTGCCTTTATGTACCCTTATTTAGAAAGAATTTAATTTTGGTTTCTAAATTGTTTATGGATGGATTTTCTATTTCTTTTAATGACAGAGTTGTTATAAGAAGGGATAGGGACATTATCTGTTCGGATGCATTGATAGGAAATTTGTACACACTTGAACCAAAACCTCCCACGATGCAAATTGAAGTTAATAACTCATCTTCTAATTCCAATAAGAGAAAAGAACCTTCAAAGATGAACCAAACATATCTTTGGCATCTTAGGCTTGGTCACATTAACCTAAGCAGAATTCAAAGGTTGATAGCTGATGGACCTTTGGGTTCATTAGTGGTGGAGGATTTCCCAACCTATGAATCTTGCTTAGAGGGTAAGATGACCAAGAGGCCTTTTAAGGCCAAGGGGTATAGAGCCAAAGATGAGTTAGAATTGGTTCATTCTGATTTGTGTGGTCCTATGTCTATCAAGGCTAGAGGTGGTTTTGAGTATTTCGTCTCTTTTATAGACGATTACTCAAGATACGGATACATTTACCTGATGCACTGCAAGTTTGAATGCTTTGACAAGTTCAAAGAATTCAAGGCTGATGTAGAGAAACGTCAAGGTAAAAGTATCAAGACACTACGATCTAATCGTGGTGGTGAGTACCTCTTGGGAGAGTTTAGGAACTACTTATCAGAGGCTGGGATTCAATCCCAATTGACTGTACCTGGCACACCCCAGCAGAATGGTGTAGCAGAGCGAAGGAATAGGACTCTTTTAGAGATGGTTAGATCGATGATGAGTTATTCTGACTTGCCAGATTCGTTCGGAGATATGCTCTAGATACGGCGGTATACATTCTGAATTTGGTTCCATCTAAATCAGTGCCTTCTACTCCCACAGAGTTGTGGACTGGGCGAAAGCCTAGTCTAAGACATATTCGGATATCGGGGAGTCCAGCACATATGCTAAAGGCAGATGCTGGTAAGTTGGAACCTCGTACAGAAGTACGCATGTTCGTTGGCTATCCCAGGGGAACGAAGGGTGGTTTGTTTTATAGTCCTAGAGATCAGAGGGTGATCGTTAGCATGAATGCCAGATTTCTAGAGGAAGACTATGTGATGAGCCACAAGCCTAAGAGTAAAATTGTTCTGGAGGAGTTAAAAGGGGAAGTCACTTCTTTAGTACCACCGGTATAAGAGGATATACCACATGTCACTGCACCGCGTGTCACAGAGGATACACAAGTGATACCTCGTCATAGTGGGAGGGTTGTGAGACAACCTGATAGATTCATCTTCTTGGAAGAATCTTCTGATTTGGTCCCTGGCGAATATGAATCTGATCCCTAGACATATGACGAGGCAATCCAAGATAAAGATGCAGCATCTTGGCAAAGTGTGATGAATGCTGAGATTGAATCTATGGATTCAGATCAGGTCTGGGAGCTAGTAGAGCCATCCGATGGTGTAAAAACCATTGGATGCAAGTGGATCTACAAGAGAAAGAGAGGAATAGATGGGAAGGTTGAGACCTTCAAAGCGAGGCTTGTTGCGAAGGGGTATACTCAGAAAGAGGGTATCGATTATGAGGAGACCTTTTCGTCGGTAGCCATGCTTAAGTCTATCCGGATTCTCTTATGCATAGCAGCTCATATAGATTATGAGGTGTGGCAGATGGATGTCAAGACAACTTTCCTTAATGGAAGTCTTGAGGAAAATATCTATATGAAGCAACTAGAGGGATTCATTGCTAAGGGTAAAGAGCATCTTGTATGTAAGCTTAATCGGTCCATTTATGGATTGAAGCAAGTTTCAAGGTCTTGGAACATCCGCTTTGATGAGGTAATCCAGGATTATGGATTTATTCAAAGTCCGGATGAGTCTTGTGCATACAAGAGATGTGACAGAAATATAGTAATATTTCTTGTACTGTACGTAGATGACATTTTGGTAATTGACAACAATATCAAGGTGTTATCGGACGTAAGGGTATGGTTGTCCAAACATTTTGATATGAAGGACTTAGGAGAAGTGGGACACATCCTTGGGATCAAGGTTATTGTGCTTATCCCAAGCTTCATACATAGACACGATAATGGATCGTTTTAGCATGCAAAACTCCAAGAAAGGTTTTCTACCTTTCAGGCATGGAGTTCCTTTGTCTAAGGAGATGTGTCCTAGAACATCTGAGGAGATAGAGGAGATAAAGGCGGTTCCTTATGCTTCGGCAGTAGGAAGCCTCATGTATGCGATGCTATGTACGAGACCCGATATCTACTTTACTGTGGGCATGGACAGCAGATATCAGAGTAATCCAGGATAGGGACATTGGACTGTGGTAAAGCATATATTGAAGTACCTAAGAAGGACTAGGGATTATATGCTAGTTTACCAGCCAGACCAATTACTCCCTGTGGGTAACACGGATTCCGACTTCCAATCAGATAGGGATAATAGTAAGTCTACCTCAGGTTTTGTGTTTACTTTGGGAGGTGGAGCCATTGTATGGAGGAGTGTCAAGCATAAATGCGTGGCGGACTCTACCATGGAAGCTGAGTATGTGGCAGCCTCTGAGGCGGCCAAAGAAACTATATGGCTGAGGAACTTCCTGATGGACTTGGATGTGATTCCTGGTTTGCCCAGAACTATCACAATTTATTGTGATAATAGTGGTGAAGTTGCAAACTCGAAGGAACCACGAGCCCATAAGGCTAGTAAACACATAGAGCGCAAGTACCTCCTGATACGAGAAATTGTAAAGGAGGTAGAAGTTGTTGTCGCCTAGATTGCATCAGAGGATGACCTGGTAGACCCTTTCACTAAGGCCATTCTAGTGAGAGCTTTGATAGGCATGTGGAGGGAAGGGGAATCAGATGTAAGGAAGTTTGATGACAGCATAGTCTTTTAGTATAAGTGGGAGATTGATAGGATGTATACTGAAAAGTCTATCTTTTGTATAAACATCTTTATTTTGAAATAAGAATCACATGATCATTGTTTGCATATTTTTATGGTTATGCAATATTGTCTAATACATTACATTGTAGATAACATGGTGTGTGGTGTCACACAGGAGATCATGTTATCGGCTCCTTGTAAAGTATAAGTAAAGGCTCACAACCGAGATGACTTTGGACAAACCATCGGAATGGTTGTAGTGTGATTTGGTATTGATTTGTCTTGACCATAGAATCACACTAGTGCACTTTGTGTGTATTGAGCAGGACCGACATAGAGGTGATTCGATTTATTGCTGACTACATAATCGAATCGGACCTCAGATATTATTTTGTACATGCTCTTAATCCTGATATAATAACGGGCACATATAGTTCGTAGTCATCTCTTTGATTTACCAATGGACGAGATTTATAGATTAAATCGATATGCTCGGTAAGTTGGGAGATGATATTATTTATATGGTGTGTGGTTGATTATAGGAGGAAACCGTGTCCTATATATTAGGATGATGATGTCCCCTTGAGGAGCTCATAAGGTTCATCATGTAAGCCCTGCAGGTGGACTTGGTCCGGCATGATGAAAAGGTTGAGTGGTACTACTTAAGGAGTTAGATGTTGATTAATTAATGGTTAGTAAATTAATTAATCGACGGACATTCAAGATCTTAAATACGGGGAGAAAATGCACAAATAATATATGGAGCCCATATTATCATATGGGGGTTGGTGAGGTACATCAATGATAATCCTTTAGTGGATTGGATTATCATTAGTGGATCGAACTTTATGTGGGCTTGATCCATGGGTGGCCAAGATCCAACTCTTCCTCATGGTCCCTAATGTAGCCTATTAACACCTCATGAAGCTTAGATCCAATGGATGAAAACAAAACTCTAGATCCAAAGGTAGAGATTAAATCTCTAGATTCGACGGTTGAGATTAAATCTCTAGATCCGACGGTTGAGATTAAATCCCTAGAACCAATGGAGGAGATTAAATCATGGCTTGAGCCCAACTCTATAAATAGAGATCATGAAGTGGGCAGCAAGATAGAGCATGTCTTAAGGGGATTAGGGTTTGCTTCCTTTGGAGGCTAGGAATCCTAGTTGGTTTAGGATTAGGTTTGGGTGGCTAGGGTTTTGGGAGCTAGGGGTGGGCGGCCACAAGTGGATGAGGTATTTCTTCTTCTTCCTAAGGCTTGGCCGGTTCCTCCCTTCTTCCCTCTACCTTGGCCAGTGCTCATCCTAATCTCCTTCCCCACTTCCATGGGCGACCATTAGGAGAGCTAGGATTAGGGTTTAGGAGGCTTGGGCGGCACCAAATAAGGAAGTAGTTTGCTTTCTTCTTCCTCTCCTTTGGTGGCCGGCACCCACAGCCCTTTCCCAGCCCTTGGCTGGCATCCAAAGACCCCTTCTCCTTCTCCTTAGGTGGTGGAAACAAGATATAGGGCTTTCCCTTGGTGTCTTGGTCGGTTTCCACCATTATCTCCTTCTCCTTGTTGGCCGACGGCAAGCATTCTCCTTGTTGCTTGTTGGTTGGCTATAGAAAGGAGAAGAGCTTTGTTTCTATTCTTCCTCTTGCTTTGGAAGAGCAAGGAAGGAAGATTTGTGATCTAGAAGCTTCGACTTTTGGTAGATCGTCACCTACATGACGTCCGAAAGGAGGAAGGTCATATATTAGAAGATCGAGAGGTATATCGATTCTCCAATTTTTATATGTTACATGTTTGTATTTGTTTTTCAATTATGAGCATGATATAAATTTGTATATGGCTAAATAATACTTGGATCCCGAGCATAAACACAAAAACTGGCGATCCGGACATCGTCTATTCCGCGGCTACTCGTAGAATAGAGGTTGGTCGCTTGAACAACTTGTTTGTTCAAGTGACCTCTCTAAACGAATAGCACGATGATGACTTGGTTGGTTGGGCAATCCCTTATCTCTAGGATTAAATTTTTTTTATCCGGGGACATCGATGGGATTGCCATGAATAAGCGACCGAAGTGAAGTGGTAAGCGAAGTTTCCCCTCACGGACTCGATAAGCAAAACCCTTCAATTGGTATCAGAGCTTCCGGGCAAAACCTACACCTAGACCTATGGATGGTTCCATTATCGAATGGAACATTGTGATAGGTAGGCTTGACTATCTTTGACATAGACTTGTGACCCAAGCCTTTCTTGTCTTTAAGCAATTCTTGCCTTCTAACACTAAAGTTGAGATTCCTAGACCCTTTAATTAAATTTGTCATAATTTTAAGGGTCTTCTCTAATTTTTCAAGTCTTAACCTCAAGGCTTGGTTCTCTAACTCTTGTTGGAGGATCGGTGGCCGACTAGAGGGGGGTGAATATCCCTCCGTGTACGATGATGGAATTCCTTCCTTCTTGCATCTACAATTACTATTAGCGCAGCGGAAATATAAAGCTAAAGTAAAAGCAATTAAGACAATGCAAGGAAACATGAAGTGCAAATGCTAACACGAAGTCGTAACGTGGTTCACGACCCTTGCCGCTAATCCATGAACCGATTAGTTCCAGGTGAATCACGCCTAAAGCTTCACTAGTCTCTCCTTTGCATAAAGTTAGCTGGAGGTAACCTTTCTTTTACAAGATCTCTCTTCTTACAATAGAATTGAAATAAGAGCAAGTAAGAAGAGTAGAAAATATTTGGGCACTTGGGAGTATGTTTGGAGATCAAGCATTAACCATCCCAAGTCACCCAAGGCCCCTTTTTATAGGGAAGAAGCCAATCTTCTCATTGGGCCTCGAGCAGTCGACTAATGAAGCCATTAGTTGACTGCTGCTGTGGTCATTGCCTCGCAATGGCTCCTTCCACGTTGGATTCCAACCAACGGCTCCCACATCAGTCGACTGATCTTACCATCAGTCGACTGATGGAGCCATCAGTCGAGTGACTGAAGCTATCACTCGACTGATCTACCTTCTGTGCCCGAAACCCTCAACATCAGTCGACTGATCTTTCTATCAGTTGACTGATGGAGCTACCAGTCGATTGTCATTCCTTGGCAGTCGACTGTTCAGCCAGAAACCAGACTCGAACACCAGTTGAGTCTTCAGTTGACTTGGAGCAGTCGACTACCATATCATGGCAGTCGACTGATGTCGAGAAAACTCATCCGACACTTAGCCATTTAGCCAAGTTCACCTAAGAGCTACCCCGTCCCGGGTTACAATCGCTCACTCTCATCTTCCCTTGGAGTCCCTCGCCTTGAAGTTCTCTTCGTCGGACTACGTCCCACGGATGCGCCAAGCGCATGGCTTTACAACGCCATCCTTCCCGTCTCTCCCTAAAGTCTACTTCCTTCGGCTTCACTCCAATGCTCCTTATCCGGTGGTCCCTCAGATGCACCAAGTGCATAGCTTCCACAATGCATTTTTTACCAACTCAAGGACCGAGTCATGAGATGGTGAATCTTGCCAATGGTATTGTCAAGTCATCCATGTGTGAATTACTAAGTCCTACATGACTGCAACGCACATATCAAATCCATAACAACCTAACTTAAACCCTTTGCCACACACATCAAAATCAATTTCCCTAACAATCTCCTCCTTTTTGATGTGTGTCAATCCGTTTAAGTTAGGTAAAACAATAACATAAAAACATAAGGCAAGAAAGCATGTAAGTAAACATGAGTATCACAACTCCCACTTAAACTCACAATTTACGATCCGATTCGTATGGAAAATCACTCCCTTCAAATCCACTAGGAAAAATGGTTTTGAGATGCCTAGGGACGAAGAGGGCGAACCAATTGAGAAATTGCGATGGACCAAGAAGCAAAGGGAGGAGCACCTTGCAAACTAGAAAGCGAAACACCACCTCTTCAATGTGCTCCCCCAACAAGAGATCAACCAGATTGGAGAGTGTGCAAGCGCCAAGGAGATGTGGGAAAGATTGGTAGAACTTCATGAAGGTACTTCCGAGGTGAAGCTTGCAAGAAGGGACCTTCTCTGCTCCCAACTCAACAACATCAAACTTGATAAAGGGGAGAAGGTATTATCACTACACTCTAGGTTCAAAGAAATAATTAATGGATTGTCAAGTGTAGGTGAAAAGCTCTCCAACCGGGACATGATCATGATGGCTATAGATGTCTTTCCCTGATCATCAAAGTGGAACTCCATGGTGGACTCCTACATTTTGAAGAATCTAGAAGTAAGCACCCTAGAAGAGTTTTTCTCCACCATGGAACTCCATGAAACAAGGCTTGAAGGAGTAGTAGAAGAGCAAATCAAGCCATCAAGGGGAGTGACACTAGTAGCAAGCAAAGGGAAAAAGAAGAAAGAGACTCCACCTTCTTTATCCGATGAAGATTCTTCCTCCTCCTCCATGGATAGCAATGAAGAGGCCTACATGGTAAGGAAGGTAAGACGTGCACTTAAAAGTTTTAAATTTAACAAATCTAATGATAGGAGAAGAAGGCCAAGAAGAAAGATAATATGCTATAATTGTCAAGGAGAGGGACATATAAGAGATGATTGTCCCCTCTTGAACAAAAGCAAGGAGGAAAAGAGAAAGAAAGAAGAGAAGAAGAAGGGGAGGAAGAAAAAGGAAGAAGAAAAGAAAACTAAAGAAAAAGGAAAGGCCAAGGCACACAAAGCAATATGGGATGATCCATCATCCTCATCGAAAGAAGAAGAAGCTTTCACAAGCCTTGCCCTAATGGCAATAGAAGATTTGGACACCTCCTCCTCTGAAAAAGAAGAAACAAGCTCAAGTGAAGGGGGAGTTTCATCTTCAACCTCAACGGAATCGGAGGAAGAAGATATGGAAAGTATGGTAACAAATCTTTCCCCTAAGAAGATTGTTTCTATGATTTCTAGCCTAACTAGGGATTTATTTAGGGCTAAGAAGAAAAATAAGTGCATGTAAAATGAAATTAAGGCCCTAGAAGAAAAGCTAGAAAAAACATGGTTAAATGTTAATAATAATGCTTTTTCTTCTATGACTAGTGATGCATGCTCACATGATGATTATATGTCTTTTAATGTTAATGATGCATGTATTGAAGAAAACAATGTCTTAAGAGAAAAGGTAGATCACCTAACTAAGACCTTAGAAAAATTCACAATTGCCTTCAACACCCTAAATATGATCATTGGGAGCCAAAGGGCTAGCTTTAACAAAAAAGGGTTAGGTTACTGATAAGCGGGTATTTGTATCGCGGTACCGTTTCAAATTAATTACTGAACCCCCTAACTATACTAATATAACATAGTGGATGGTCCGGATCATTTCCCAATGAGTGTAATCGACAGAATAGTAAACTTAAGATTTCTAATTATTGCTTTGGGTTTTCTATTGAAGATTGGGGGTTTGGGATTTGAGATCTAACCTACAATTGCAAGGTAATTAAAGCTCTAAACTAATATGCAACAACTAAATCAAATAATGTAGGAAGTAAATCAACAAAAACTGGAAAAGGAAAAAATCTGATCAACCCAAGATAGGCCCGGTGAATGACCAAGTTACTCCGACTAAATCCAACGAAGCTCGATCGAGACTCCGCAAATGGCAGTGGATGTGGATGGTGCAAACTCCTGAATCCAGTAGTTTGATGGATGCTCTGAACTCTCATGGATCCGATTGAGCTCGAAGAAGTGTCGTCGGGACGGACTCCTCCTCGAATCTGAAAGAGAAGGTGGATGAGTTGTGGAGATGGAGGACGTCGCCAAAATCTCTCGATGAAGTGGTTCCTCCTCGAATCCGTGGAGGACAATGGATGGAAGGAAGGTGAAGGCGGCTGCTAGGGCTCAAGGGAAGAAAAGATTTAACTAACAATCTAATGAAATAAGCTATGCATCAACGAAATGTACTGCATGAACATGATTAAAAGAGAGTAACTACTTAACGACAATTTGAATGAAATTAAAAGAACTGTAAATTAAGCATCCTAATCTACGTGCATCTAATCAAAACACAAACTCTAACATTCAACCTAATTAAAACTCACAAGACATTAAACTAACTCATTCAAGCATTTTATCAAACACTAGGTAAGCATGAAGAAAATTAACCCAAGCACATGCAAATCAAAACATGGAAGATCAAGAATTACAAACATTCGACCCAATCTAAACAACCAAACAATCAAAATGAAGAGAATGCTGGAAATTGCCGGCGGAAACTGCTGCTGGATGAAGGTGGAGCTGGAGTTGCCGACGGCTGGAAATGTGAAAGAACTGGCCGAAACAGAGCTGTGATGGCAACCGGACGAGATGAACGGCTGGAATGAGATGAAACCGAAGCTATGAACTGGCTGCCGGAGCTTCTGGTCGGATGGTACCTCCGATCGGAGGTGGAAGATGGCTATGCGTCGGGCGATTGCGGGAGGTGAAGGGGTCGAAACTGGCTGCTGATGAAGGTGGTGTGGCTGCCGGTGCTCGGGCGGAGATGATGGGCACCGATCACCGGAGGTTGGAGGGGATCCCCTTCCCTCTTTGGCGACCGGTGAGGAAGCGGAGAGCACAGCGGCGGTCGAATGGGCGTCGGGCGTCGCGTGGAAGAAGAAGAAAAAATGCCGGCTACCTGTCCCTATGCGATTTGGGCGATTAAGTGGTTTTTGGTAGCCGTCCGATCAACTGGTCATCTGATTTCAGCCGTCCAATTAAAGCTAGTGTTTAATGATCTGATTGATCTAATTAAGAGCTATGTATCTAATGGCCGAGAAATCTCCGACTTTGGATGGACGAATCTGATCCATCTGAATAGATAATCATGATCGACCGAATCTGAATGAAAGGCTAAGATGTCCAGATCTAAATGTACAGACCGAATCTCTCCAAATCTAGATAAATGGCTCAGAATCAAGCCACTTGCATTGGATGGTCCATATCGCTTAGATCTGATCTCTTGATTGAATTGCCTTCGATCATGATGAACAATTCATATTAGTCCAGCTTAAAATGCCCTTTATGACCCTTAGATGAAGTCATATTTGATCTAACTTGAGTCTAGTCCAGTGGCTCATCTTGATCTTCTACAAACAAAGATAAAATTCGCATATAAGTCCAAAATTTAGGAGAATTTATACTAAGGTCCAAAAATATATCCAACTCATAAAACATGTAAATAATCAATAATTAAACACATGAGAGGATTAAAACAGTAATATTAAGGACCAAAATAACCCGACAAAATGATAGTTATCAATTCCCCCACACTTATTCTTGCATGTCCCGAGCAAGTAGAGAAAACTAAAAATAAACTGAAAGTATATTTCCCTAGCAATTTCCAAGCATACATAGAAAATCGTGAAAGAAAGTAACCTAGGATTGTCAATTCTCATAGACTCAAGCAATCATGAACTCAAATCTTACACAGGTTAATAAACATGGTAACTTCAATTCATTATGAATAGACTAAGAATGATTAAGCCTCACAAGGTAAGTGGTGGTTTCTCTCGCTCTCATAAGCATGTAATAGTGGAGTTCACTCAAGCTACTCATGGTTTATGAACTACCATATGCTTGCTTTTCTTCTACCTTCACCACTATATATACATAAGAATGCACAATCACTGAAGGCTTATTAAGAATGTAAGGTGTTGGTGCAGGGGCACTAGATAATCGAACCTGTGTTTTGATTATGGCAAAGACACAAAGTTAAGTTTATATTGTTATCTCACGAGCTAAATCAAGTGTGCAGAAAAGTACTAAAGCTGAAGCTGAAGGCTAGCGACACCCGGAGGAAGCCGTGGTGGTCGGGCGACACTTGAGTGAATTCGGAGGGAGCCGAAGGAATCGAGTGGAAGGCCGGAAGCGAGAGCTACTATCGAGGTAAGTTCGTGTGAGTGAGAGATTGTAAGGTCGTGTCCTCTTTACGGGGACGACCGTAGGCGACGATTCAACTAAGACTTCCTGTGGAAGGTCTAGGTCGAGATCGGACGGTTAGAAACCGTCATATTTATCATTTTCCGAGCTAATCTCTTACTGCAGGGAAGTGGCCAGCCGCAATGATCACCGGACATTGGGCGCCGATCGCTATCGCTGATCGATGAGATGCATCGCCGATCCCATCACGATCGATGAGAGGCATCACCGACCGATGGCGACGATTCAACTGCGCTTAGGTCAAAACGGATAACGCTTCGACGCGCCACTTCGCGATAAAAATTTGGAAAAATTCATGATCCGTTCAAAGAAATAGGAGACAAATTCAGAGGCTAAAGTCTATAAAAGGAGGAGGATTCATCTCCAAATCACATCAATTATTCATCAAGTGCTCTGGCCAACGCCAACCTCAACACCGCCATAACGCCGACGCGCCAAGTTTTGATCTTCTTCGTCGGCAGCAGATTCAAGTAATATTTTTGATATTATATTCTGTATTTTTATCTTCATAACGAGGTGAGGTAGGCTTGTTGCCTCATCCTCGTATATTCGGTTTTTGTAATCGTTGTCTCCTACCTCCAACGAGGAGGAGACGTTTTAGTGCTTTGCCCTCCGTACGCGGTCTAGGACCGATAGGGCCTTGGAGTAGCAACCGCTGGGTTGTGAACCAAGTAAAATAAACGTGTTCATTTATTTTCCGCTGTGCTTACTTTGTGTATTGAACGAACGAAAAAGAAAAGATTTACGATCGCTATTCACCCCCCCTCTAGCGACGCTTCTCGATCCAACATAAGGGAAACATGAATACAAGAAAAATGACAATATGTGCGAAAGGAAAGAAAGATAAGAAATGAAATAGCTAAAGAAATGCAAGAAGAAGATATGGAAATACTGGAATGCTACATAGATGAGTACAAGAAAGCATTGCCCTAAAACTTTTCTTCCAACCCAATAAACATGTAAACAACCCTTATCACATTTTTCAATACAAATCTAATAATGATATACAATAAATCTATCAATAACTAGAACAAGGGATGTCGTTAACAAAAATACTATCACACATAATAAAAAAAAATGAATTGCACCATATGTCAAAATTTTCACAACCTTTTTTTTTTATTTCATGGGCACCCAATTTATTATTATTTTTTTTCAACTTTTTTTTCAGCTTTTTTTTTTCAAACTTTTTTTTTTCTTTTTCAAATTTTTTTCTTTGACATGTAGTGCACTTCCCTATGCTCCAACATCAAGCTCAGCTAAAAGATAAAGAGCATGGCTAGCTCATGCCTATGCTTGCACCAAATTTCCCTGAACTACTCTTCTCCCCCACACTTAAATTTTTATCCATCCTAGGCAAAATACTCATCATGGATCATCCAAGTATTCCACATCCAGAAATAGAAATGGAGAAGAATGTAATGGAAGGAAAGAAAAAATGTAAGGATGAATGACTAGAATGTTATTCAATAAGCATGTGATGATAAAAGAAGTGAAGGAAAACAAATGTGATTGCCTTCATAATAATCATGCAAACCTATTGTTGTGTGGTATCGAAAGAATCAAAGCAAATTCTAGAGTTATAATGACCACAAGTGCACCACACACAAGCAATAAAAATAGACTCAATCCTCACTAGGTAAACAAAAGTAATCAACTCAGTCTATCAATATAGAATCCATCACCACGTAGTAACCATATGCAATCAAATAATCCATTCATGACAATAAATCCCTAAAACTCGACAATCAAATTTAACTAGCTTTCACGACTTCTAAGAAGATATAAAGGAATGCATAGGAAATATATTTCAAAACAAAAACTCAACAAATGAAACCTAACAACTAAAACAAAAACAAATGAAGTAACAGAGATATATATACAAAGAAAAAGAAAAGAGGTGAGATGGAGCAAACTCCCCTGAGGTCCTGGCAGTTGAAGAAGGTTCAGTAGGAGAAGCCACTCAGGTAGTGGAGTGCTCTGAAAGAAATTCCGTCCTGGTGGTTGAAAAAGATTCAGCTTTAACATCCACATCAGGAGTCGGATGGACTGAATGGGGGTGAGCGCCTTCATGGTGTGATCATGATATAGTACTATGCTGCTCCCTCTAATATGATCGCTTCATCATATGTAATCTCTAGCGGTCAGAGGCGATTCAGAAAAAGTGTCCAACCTTGGGGTTGGATTATTGCATGTGTTGTCAGGGCTTTCATCAGCAAAGGTGTTGGAGAATCTGGTTGAGATGGAAGTGTCCAGTCTGGGGGCCTCCAGCTATCCACCACTTCCATGGGAATCAACTCATCACAATTGCTTGCCATTGCTATCTTAATTAACTTCTGGTTTGGTTGACAAGTCTGGGCACTGGTATCTAGAAACTGCTCCTCTTATTCAGAATAATCTAGGGCACAAATAACATCACAAAGTAAATCTATGCCACTAGTATCATCATCCACATCATCATCTGCCATAATAGCAACTTCATCAATATCTGGAGCATCAGATAGTACATCATCATGCACATCAGCAGAGGAGTCCTATAGAGCTGCAGAAGAAGAAACATATCTATCACTAGCTCTGCAATCCATCTCTTCAAACACATCCCTATCATCAGAAATGATCTCTGAGGAAAACTGGGAGGAATCTTGTGCTTGTATCTGGCTGATGGATGATACAATTTGATCTATCTAAATTTGCATGTTTCGTATCCTTTCTTGTTGTCGCTGATGATAATCATTGATTTGTTGATGATATTGTTGTTGCATTTGTTGCATCTGCTGCTGCAAAAGATTTTCTAGTGTCTCTATAATTGCTTGAATGGGAGCAGGGGTTTCTTCATTGTAGTCATGGTACATCTCCCAGGGAGTTGACTCAGCTTGTTGGAATGGTTGTAGTCCATCACAAACTATGTCATCTTGAAATCCCAATGGACTCTGATAAGCTGAAAAATTCTGAGCCTCTTCCTGATGTGCTTCTCCATAATTGTTACTTGATTGATCAGCCCAACTGGGCATGTAAGTATCAGCAAAAGGTAGGGGTGGATAACACTGAGATTGCTCAGGAACATAGAGTGGTGTGTGCCCATACCTGAAATTTGAATCAAAATTATGAAAAGATGTACCAGAAATTGAATTATACCTATCCTGTTGATAAGCCTGATGATATTGAAGAACAGGCTGATGATATTGCGATTGATACTGATAATACTCCTGTTGTCTAGTGCTTGAATAGTAAGCATCGCTGAGATCTCCAAATGGCTGATAATATGGATCCATGTTTAAAGAAATTTCCTGAAAAACTAACAAACACAATCAAAAGTCATAGGAAATAGACATGATCAAGTACATGGATATGCAAGAAATAAAAGAATGCAGCCCTAAACAAAAGTTTTTGATTTTTTTTTATTTTTTTCAGAAAAATGGGTAAGCAATCCTAAGTCTACCAAGCATCATTACACTCCCCGACAACGGTGCCAAAATTTGATAAGCGGGTATTTGTATTGTGGTACCATTTCAAATTAATTATCGAACCCCCTAACTATACTAATATAGCATAGTGGATGACTCGGATCGTTTCCCAACTAGTGTAATCGACAAAATAATAAACTTAAGATTTCTAATTATTGCTTTGGGTTTTCTATTGAAGATTGGGGGTTTGGGATTTGAGATATAACCTACAATTGCAAGATAATTAAAGCTCTAAACTAATATGCAACAACTAAATCAAATAATCCAGGAAGTAAATCAACAAAAACTGGAAAAGGAAATAATCTGATCAACCCAAGATAGGCCCGGTGAATGACCAAGTTACTCCGGCTAAATCCAACGAAGCTCGATCGAGACTCCACAAACGACAGTGGATGTGGATGGTGCAAACTCCTGAATCCAGTAGTTTGATGTATACTCCGAACTCTCGCGGATCCGGTTGAGCTCGAAGAAGTGTCGTCGGGATGGACTCCTCGAATCCGAAAGAGAAGGTGGATGAGTTATGGAGATGGAGGACGTCGCCGAAATCTCTCGATGAACCAGTTCCTCCTCGAATTCGTGGAAGATAATGGATGGAAGGAAGGTGAAGGCGACTGCTAGGGCTCAAGGGAAGAAAAGATTTAACTAACAACCTAATGAAATAAGCTATGCATCAACGAAATCTACTACATGAATATGATTAAAAGAGAGTAACTACATAACGACAATTGTAATGAAATTAAAGGAACTATAAATTAAGCATCCTAATCTACGCACATCTAATCAAAACACATAAACTCTAACATTCAACCTAATTAAAACTCACAAGACATTAAACTAACTCATTCAAGCATTTTATCAAACACTAGGTAAGCATGAAGAAAATTAACCCAATCACATGTAAATCAAAACATAGAAGATCATGAATTACAAACATTTAACCCAATCTAAACAACCAAACAATCAAAATGAAGAGAATGCTGGAAATTACCGGCGGAAACTGCTGCTGGATGAAGGTGGAGCTGGAGTTGCTGACGGCTGGAAATGTGAAAGAACTGGTCGAAATAGAGCTGTGATGGAAATCGGAGGAGATGAATGGCTGGAATGAGATGAAACCGGAGCTATGAATTGGCTGCCGGAGTTGCTGGTCGGATGGTATCTCCGATCGATCAGGTGGAAGATATGGTTGTGTCGAGCGATCAGTGGTGTGGTTGTCGACACTCAGATGGAGATGATGGGAACCGATCATCGGAGGTTGGAGGGGATCCCCTTCCCTCTCCGACAATCGGTGAGGAAGCGGAGAGCGCGACGGCGGTCGAATGGGCGTCGGGCGTCGCGTGGAAGAAGAAGGAAAAATGTCGGCTACCTGTCCCTGCGCGATTTGGGCGATTAAGTGGTTTTTGGTAACCATCCGATCAACTGGTCTTCTGATCTCAGTCATCCAATTAAAGCTAGGGTTTAATGATTTGATTAATCCAATTAAGAGCTATGCATCCAACGACTGAGAAATCTCCGACTTTGGATGGACGGATCTGATCCATCTGATTAGATAATCATGATCGACCAAATCTGGACGAAAGGCTAAGATGTCTAGATCTAAATGTACGGACTGGATCTCTCCAAATCATGATAAATGACTCAGAATCAAGCCTCTTGCATCGGATGGTCCATATCACTCAGATCTGTTCTCTTGATTGAATTGGCTTCGATCATGATGAACAGTTCAGATTAATCTAGCTTAAAATGCCCTTTATGACCCTTAGATGAAGCCATATTTGATCCAACTTGAGTCTAGTCCAGTGGCTCATCTCGATCTCCTACAAACAAAGATAAAATTCGCATATAAGTCCAAAATTTAGGAGAATTTATACTAAGGTCCAAAAATTTATCCAACTCATAAAACATGTAAATAATCAATAATTAAACACATGAGAGGATTAAAACAGTGATATTAAGGACCAAAATAACCCGACAAAATGGTAGTTATCAGTTACAAGGGGACCAAAAATGAAAAGGTCTACCATTGCCTAATTGTTAGTAGTCAAGCTAAAAATACAATGGTAGCTAGAAAATGGATTCCTAAGGAGTATTTGGTGAACCCTATAGGAAAGAATTTATATTGGGTTCTCAAATCCATCCTTAAGGGTTAGGAAAACCCTAGGTTAGTCAACCATACTTGGACTTAACTTATATCATGTTAATTGGTTGACTTAGGATGATGTGGGTTATAGCTTTTGGATTTATAGTGTTGGGTGATGATAATGTGATCATAACATGAAATTATGTATAATCTTTGTTTTATGATCATGATATGTAATTAGTGATTTATAATCATGATATGCAATAATTGATGATTTATGATTATAATTCTTGATGCATGTCCATGATTGGGTTTTTAGGATAATACTTAACCTTGATAGAATTGCATGAAAATTATGGTAAAGTATAAATACCTTAGTCACATCTCACACTCACTATAAGGCTAACTTGATTGAGAACATAGCAATGGGTGAGATGATAGGATGATACAAATAGTCCACTAATGTTTATGAAATTTAGATGGTCATTTACATGTATCATGTCATATTAATCATAAACCAACTATGGGGAAAGCAAATGTTTAATCAATTGACATATTTCCCATAGATCATAGTTGGATATTTTAAATGATTTAAAAATATTTCATGTTTCATAAACAGTGAGTTCATATTTTGAAAAGTTTCAAGGCAAAACTAGGCTTTAAAGTTTATGCAAACTTTAGACATTTTACAACTTTTGAGTTTTTGCCTAATTTTCGAAAATAGAATGAATTTTCATGAAAAACAATTTTTCACTGATAGAGGAACTCATTAGAATTATGTTCTCCAAATTTCACGATTTTTCAAATTTTTTATAATTTTTGGTGTATTTCTGAAGTTCATTCAAAAAATCAGAGAATCCTAAAAATTTGGTGCTGCGACCGATGCTGATTCAATGATCGGTGTTGATCATAATGTCTGCGAGCATAGTAACCTATTTTATCAGGTTTTTGAGTTGATTTTTGGTATTTTCTTCCATTAGACTTGATGCCATGCTTGTATAACATTTGTACAATATTTTTGATGGTGTCAAAGGGGGAGAAATTGTGAGTTTAAGTGAATCATACTAAGGGGGAAATTAACATGTCTTAAGGAGGAGTTGCATGTTTAAGGGGGAGTTGTGATACTCATGTTTACTTACATGCTTTCTTGCCTTATGTTTTTATGTTATTGTTTTACCTAACTTAAACGGATTGCCACACATCAAAAAGGGAGAGATTGTTAGGGCAATCGGTTTTGATGTGTGTGGCAAAGGGTTTAAGTTAGGTTGTTATGGATTTGATATGTGCGTTGAAGTCATGTAGGACTTAGTAATTCGCACATGGATGACTTGACGATAACATTGACAAGATTCACCATCTCATGACTCGGTCCTTGAGTCGGTGAAAGATGCATTTTGGAAGTCGTGCACTTGGTGCATCCGAGGGACCACCGGACGAGGAGCATTGGAGTGAAGCCGAAGAAAGTAGACTTCAGGGCGGGATGCGAAGGATGGCGTTGCGAAGCCATGCGCTTGACGCATCCGAGGGACGTGGCTTGATGAAGAGAACTTCAAGGCGAGGGACTCCAAGGGAAGATGAGAGTGAGCGATTGTAACCCGGGACGGGGTAATTCTTAGGTGAACTTGGCCAAATGGTTAAGTGTCGGATGAGTTTTCCCGACATCAGTCGACTGCCATGATATGAAGACTCAATTAGTGTTGAGTTCGGTTTCTAGTCGAAATGATCGCCAGAAATGGCAATCGTGGTAATCCATCGGTCGGTGATAAGAAGATCAGTCGACTGATGTCAAGGGTTTTGGGCATAGAAGGTTGATCAGTCGAGTGATTGCTTCGGTCACTCGACGGATGGCTCCATCAGTCGACTGATGGTAAGATCAGTTGACTGATGTGGGAGCTGTTGGTTGGAATCCAACATGGAAGGAGCCGTTGCGAGGCAACGACCATAGCAGCAGTCGACTAATAGCTTCATCAGTCGACTGCTCGAGGCCCAACAGGAAGATTGACTTCTTCCCTATAAGAAGGGGCCTTGGGTGACTTGGGATGGTTAATGCTTGATCTCCAAATATACTCCCAAGTGACCAAATGTTTTCTACTCTTCTTACTTGCTCTTTTTTTCAATTCTATTGTAAGAAGAGAGATCTTGTAATGGAAAGGTTACTTCCACCTAGCTTTATGCAAAGGAGAGACTAGTGAATCTTTAGGCGTGATTCACCTGGAACGAATCGGTCTGTGGATTAGCAGCAAGGGTCGTGAACCATGTTATGACTTCGTGTTAGCGTTTGCACTTCATGTTTCCTTGCATTGTCTTAATTGCTTTTACTTTAGGTTTATATTTCCGCTGTGCTAATAGTAATCGTAGACGCAAGAAGGAAGGAATTCCATCATCGTACACGGAGGGTTATTCACCCCCCTCTAGCCAACCACCGATCCTCCAACAACTCTAGTTTTTCCAATTTTGAATTTTCATTCTTTCTTTGGGAATGGTTCTTCATTTTAGGCATATGCCTACCCTTCTTAGGGTTAATGCCTAAATGATCTTCTACCTTTCTAATTGCTTCCTTAGGTAGAATTGTTTTAGAGCTATTAGTTCCAGATTTCTCCTTAGTTCTAAAATTATCACTTTTAGCACCTAGGCAATAAAATTTATTTCTACTAGCATGCTTTTTGATACTAAAACTTGAAGGTGCATTAATAAAAGATACTTTAGGGTTTGCTTTAGAAGCTCCTCCTTGGTTTTTCTTCCCCCCCTAGGGAATTGACTCCTATAATGCCCCTTTGGTTGGCATTTGAAGCAAATGATGTGCTCCTTACTTTTAATTGTGGAGGCACCGACATCCTTGACTTTTGACATCGGTTGAGCCTTCTTGACTCCTTTTGGACACTTGCTCTTGTAGTATTTAGCTTTCCTACACTCAAAGCATATAATATGGATTTTATTTTTAATTGAAATGCTTGAGTTACCTAGGGTGGTGGTAGGAAGAATTTGGTCCAATTCTTCATGGCTCCTGGAGCTAGACGCTTCTTCTCTTCTGGAAGTAGAGGCTTCCTCTTGATTTTGCTCCGGGATAGTAGTTCTCTTATTCCCCTCAATCCTAGAGGTGGAGGCTTCTCCTACTTCTTCCACCTCTTCTGATTCGGATGTTGATTCTCTTTCAACCTCCGAATCCTCAAGCTCTTGGGATGATGATGTACTCTTCTTCTTGAGCTTAAGAGGATGAACATCCTCCTCGGACTCCTCCTCTACTTCACGAGCCGGTGATGGATTTTCATGATACTTTGCCAATTCGCTCCAAAGCTCCTTGGCATCCTTATATTCACCTAACTTAGAAAAGACATTATTAGGAATTAAATCACTTAGCATTTTGATTACCTTAATATTTATCTTGAACTCCTTGAGTTGTTCCTTGGTCCATTTTTCAACCTTGAGGATTCCACCCTTCTTTCTTTTTGGAAATTCACAACCTTCAATCAAGGCGGACTAAAGCTTGATATCCACCATCATCAGGAAGTTTTCGATCCCTATTTTCCATTGATTGAAACCATCAAATCCATAGTCTTCGTAGGATGGTGGTGTGTTGATGTCCCGGCCTAGTCTAAAACTTGGCTCCATCATCTTCCTCTAGCACGTTTGCTCCCTCGGATGTAAAGCAGGTGAAGAGCGACCCGCTCTGATACCAATTGTAGGAACTTCGGTGAGCACTGGAGGGGGGTGAATGGCGCATTTTGTTGACATAGATGGAATTTGATCGTGCTTGTCTCTACAATTTGTTAGTTTGCACAGCGAAATATAGAAATACAAAAGATAAATATATAATCACATGCAAAACACAAGATATAACGTGGTTGGGAACTTTAAGGTTTCTACTCCACGGATTGAGCTCGAATGAGCTCTAGTAATGCACACACCACCACTAATCAATAACACTCCTTCTCGGTGACACATCGAAGGTAGAGAAACCTCTTACAATGATTACAAAAGTAATACAATGGAATATAAGCAATTACAAGTGAGATACACAAAAAATACGTAAAGAAAACTTTACAAATGTGAGCTTGAATGCTTTGCTTGTTTGGTTGCTTGGGCTGCATTTGAAGACCCTGAATTCACCAAAAAATCGCTCCAAATCACCCTAAAAATCGTGGGAAAAAACCTCCCATTCGTGCTCCTTATAAAGCTGCAACTCAGGCTGATTTTCGCCTATCAGTCAACTGCCCATACATAGTAGTCGACTGCTCATGTAGTCGTGGTCTCACAATGACTCAATCCACACTGGAAAAGTTCCAACGGATAACCCATCAGTCGACTGCCAAACTCTAGAAGTCGACTGATGCATAGGAAGTCGATTGCTTTGTCGACTACTAGACGTTCTATGCCCATGTCCACCTAAATCAGTCTATTGCTATGCCCTAGTAGTTGACTGATGTTGATCAGTCGACTGCCAGACCCTGGCAGTCGACTGATGGACCACAGAACAACAATCGAGCATTAGTCGACTCACGCCACGATCGCCAGAATCCCGTCAAGTGTCAAAATACTCAACTAGTCGACTGATCCATAACCTCAATCGACTGATACACCTCAAATATGAGGTCTTAACCCAAGTATGATGCCCTCATACTTGCTAGACCACCCTTAGCCTAGACCTAAGCCTTCTAGCCACCTCCATCAGCCTCACGCCTATCGGATCCCTCCGAGTCATCCATGACTTGTTCATCCATATGCTAGCCTTCAAGTGCTTCCATCGGCTATTGTCATGCTAAGCTGATCTACACCGCCAAGGCACATTGGGCTTACGCTGCCAAGATATACACTTGGACTTTACGCCGCCAACCATTGGACTTATGTTGCCAAGACTCCATCCTTGGACTTTATGCCACCAATATCAACCCTTGGACTTCTCAATTGCCAAGTACCCATGACTTGGACTTTCACTGCCAAGACTACACCCTTAGACTTTCCTTGCCAACCCATGTTGGACTTTCCAATTGCCAAGAATCAAGCTTGGACTTTCCCTTTCCAAGACCCAAGCTTGGCCTTTCCAACTCAAGACTTGGACTTTACCATTGCCAAGACCCATGCTTGGACTTTCCATGCCAAGTGTCCCACTTGGACTTCTCCATCATATGGTCAACCCCATGTCAACCATATAGTCAACCCATTGTCAAACAATGGTTAACTCATTGTCAAACATCAAAACACAAACATCAACACACTACTCGAGCCAAACTCGAGTCTGGTCAATCGTGACCTAGGCTGATTGCACCAACAAAAATAAGTAAAGATAAAACACAAGGATATGTTTGTTTTTACTTGGTTTACAACCAACCAGTTGCTAGTCCAAGGCCCTATGATCCTTGATTGCTTTCGAGGGGAAATGCACTAAAACTCTCTTCCTCGTTGAAGGTAAGAGATACGAAATGGTACACAAAATGTAAGGGACAAGGTAACACTCCTACCTCTCCTCTTAGCAGTTAGAAAACACAAAACAAAAGCACTTAAATAACTAAGTAGTACTACCGACTAAGAGTATAAGTGTTGGAAGATTGGTCGGTGTTACGACATCGTTGCATGGTGATGAATACTTTTGCTTGATGGAGCACTTAGGAGCCTTTTTGTTAACTTGAAGAAGAGTGATTTACCTCTCCTTTTATAGCCTTTCAAACCCTATCTCGTTGAGCTTTAGATCTTAGTCAAACATCATTATCCACTCCTCCTTTTATGGATATTATCTTGACTTTTCTGGAAGCGATCAGATTCATTGGCAGTCAACTGATACTGTGCGGGCTCGGGATTTCTACTGGTCACTCAAAAATTATACTAGTCGCTCAGGAATTCTACTGGTTGCTTGGGAATTCTACTGGTCACTCGGGAGTAATCGACTGATGCTCTGCCTACTCGATATATGCTCAGGAATTACTCTAGTTGCTTGGGAATTATACTGGTTGCTCGGGAATTCACTGCCTGCTCAAGAATTTCACCAGTTGCTCAGGAATTACACTGGTTGCTCGAGAATTGCACTGATTGCTTGACAATATGATAGAAAGCATATAAAACAAAGTTAGCACAAGAACTATATATATATATATATATATATATATATATATATATATATATATATATATATATATAAAAGATGGTCCTTTACCGTTCGATCTTGACTTAGACCTTCCTCCAGAAGTCTTAGTCGGATCGACGCCTAAGGTTGTCCCCATACGGATAACACATCCTTACCATCACTCCACACTAGGAGCTTACCTTTTGTTCTTCTGACCTATCGCTTAGCTTTCGGTCACTTGACCACCGAGGTTTCTCCTTTCGAGATTCTCTTGGTGTCACTCGACCACCGAGGTTTCTCCTTATGAGATTCTCTTGGTGTCACCCGACCACTGAGGTTTCTCGTCCCTAGATTCTCCTGGTGTCATTGACCACAGATGTTTCTCGTCCGGAGATTCTTTTGATATGGTTGACCTTAGTAAAGTCTAATACAATACTTGCACACTTAGAATAGAATATGAGATAACAAGATAGCTTAACTTTGAATCTTTGCCATTATCAAAACCTAGGTTTGATTATCTGGTGCTCCTGCACTAACAAACACTAGGCAGAAAGTCCAGATGGGTCATATGGATCGGACATCTGGCAGAAGACAGGTTGGGTCAGGAGACCGGACAATTGACAGGAAGCTCAGCTGGGTCAGGAAGATCGGACAGCTAGAGAGAAGCCCTGGTGGGTCAGATCGGATGTCAAGCATGATAGGTCCGGCAGGACAGCCGACAGGTAAGCCTCGAGTGAAGAGGATAGGCTGAGTCCTCTGTAGAGGGACAAGGTAGGCATCGATCCGACGGATAGTCCATGTGAGATTAAGAAGTCGAGATTGAGCAGTACTACTACTGTCATTCCATTTTATACTAGATATTGTGCTAATATGGTTTTGCAAGCATCCAAGCGACTAAATGGTTTCCAGTCGACTCATACCCAATCTACTAGGTATGGTTCAGTCGACTAGAATTTTGAGTTGGCAACACAGGTGGTGATCGACTGGAGATTTGGTAATCAAAATGGAAAGAAATCCAGTCGACTGGGGAGGTCCAATCGACTATGATGAGAAGCTTCCTAAACTGTGGAGGAGCGGAGCCAGACGACCTGGAGTTGACTGGACTAGGTCCAATTGACTAGAGAGGCTGAAATACCAAATCAATAGCTTGATTTGGAGTCGATTGGAGCATGTTCCAGTCGATTGAAAAGTGTCTATATAAGAAACGAAGAGCCAACTTCGAACATAACAACTCTAATACATCCAAGTGCTATCGCAAGTGTTCTTCATTCGCAAAAGCCTCGTCACACTGCAACGCAACAACCCCGACACTTCTATTTACATTTCAATCCTCAAGGAAGTGGCGGAATAATTTATTTTTGCTTGTACTTAACTTCATAAGGTTAGGTAGCTTGTACCTTATCCTATACTATTCGTAAAAAGTGAAACCCTTCGAAATCGAGAGTTCTCGATTCGGAGGATCTTTAGTGGATTGCTCATCGAGTTAGCTCTCGGAGAGCTATGAGCCTCGGAATAGCAACCCGGTTTGGGTTGTAAACCAAGTAAAAATAATTTATATAATTTACTTTATTTTACTCCGATGCAAATTACTCTCGTTTTCAAAAGATTAAAAGAATAGTTTTCAAAAGTTAAAAGATAAACAAATTTTTATAATCTCCGAGATTCACCCCCTCTCTCGGAATTCGTGATCCTACAATTGATATCAGAGTGGGGGCACTCCGATTTTGGTGAAACTACCAAAGAGAGAAAATCAAAAATTTTCTTTAGTTACATTATTTTTTGCATTAGTTTTATTTTTCTTTTGCACTAGAATATTTTTTTTCTTGTCTATCTTGCTTTAGTGTAAGTTCAATCTTTGCAATCTTACTCTAGGAACAATTTTTTTTATATTTAATATTTTATAAATTAAAATAATAATAATAATTAAGAATGTCACACTTAGAGGGTTATAGCACCATTCGTCCTCCTCTCTTTAACGGAGACGACTTTGGCTATTGGAAGCGGTGAATGGAATGCTTCTTGAAAACCGACTTAGAAGTTTGGTTTTCAATTAGGAAAGGGTTTACTTCTCCGGTAGATGACTCGGGAGAGTTGTTAGATATGAAGAAATGGACCATGTGTCACGCCCTGAGAGTATATTTGTCCCTTGACCGGACGGTACCTTCTTGTGACAATATAAGATAAACTACCAATACACTGCCCAAATAGCTGGTATCACAAATAAGCCTTAATCACAACGGAATATACTGACAAATAATAAAGCTACAAAGACTCAAATACATGCATACCGGTACGACTTGACACAACAAGGAATCATAATCGGAACCAACATCCAATAAAATCCATAATAAAGGTCAAATACATACAACACAACTATAAACCAAAAATGCGGAACAACATAGGATAAAATCCCAAAACACACAATCCAAAGTAATACAATGCCAATATGGATTACAATCCAAATACTCAAGGTGAGATGAGATCATCTGGTGGTGCTCCGAGCATCCAAGGAATCTTCTACCTGTTACCTGGGCGACAAGAAACCCAAGGTTTGTGGTGGTGAGTATAAAACTCAGCGGTAATATGGAAAAAATTATATGTATATCATATATCATATAAGAGTCAACGATATACAATATAAGGGTAAAATAAATAATCACCAATATAATATAACTAATGCGTATACTAAAAGGATCAACTGAACAACACAAGGTATTGTCATACCTAGAGCTCTACCGCTCTACAACTCATACAACCTGAACACATAAGTCACAATATAACTCATATAATATGAAAGAACATCACTAAGCATGTAATCATCACACTGCCCTATGAACCTATAAGCAACATCATCAATGTACCTAATCAACCATATACAACATCATAATACTGATCATAGGTGTACAACAGTTCAGTCTAACTCATACACTGGTATCTCACACACAACAGTATAGATCATGCAAATAACATGCAGGATGATGTACAACCAAATGCAGCAAACATAACACAAACAAAATGCAACAACACAACAAGCATATATAGACTGTATCTATATATGCTGATCACACTCACACACATATATATACATAAATATGTATATGTATATATATGCAAATGCCCTCACACATGGCAATGCAAATGCATGGTCATGTCTGCACACCCCACTTGCTACCATGACCCCAGTGTGACCTAGGTGGCACGACATGACAACTGTCCCAACTCAACAACAACCACTGCTCTCAAGTGGCCGAGTGGGTAGTCTGAATAAGTAGTGATAAGCTAAAGAGCTATAAGCTATAAAATGGGGGTCCCTGCTGCAGACCACTCCGACTGACACTACCCATGAGTGGTCGAGTGCCACACACACAGGACAACTACATGCAACTCCAACTACCACTATCACTAGTGGCCGAGTGCAACACAACAAATGAACTGCCCTCACACCAGTTACTACTACCATGAGTAACCGTGGAGGCAGGATGACTGACGACCCTCGCAAACATAAGGGAGACCAAGTCGCCAGCATGCATGTAAATGGAATGAATGCTCAATCACACATACGTGTTGGAAATTTGATGCCGCTAGAGGGGGGGTGAATAGTGTTTGACCGTACGTAGATGGAATTCGTTCGCGATCGTCTCTACAAAACTCATTATGCGCAGCGGAATAGAAATAATAAAAGTAATAATGAAAAGATACAATCACAAACACAAGAATATAACGTGGTTCGGAACCGAACGGTTCCTACTCTACGGATTGAGCTCTAACGAGCTCTAGCGACGCCAATGCAATCACTAATCAATAAACTCCTTCTCGACAACAAGTCGGAGGCAGAGAAACCTCGTACAAATGTTTACAACAATAAACGAAAGAAATACAAGCAAATACAAGTGAAAATGTAAAGAACACTTTACAAACTAGGGTTTTGAGTGCTTGCTTGTCGGTTGCTTGGATGAGCTTGAAGGACCCTGAAATGCACCTGCAAATCGCCTCACTAAAGTCCCCAAAGAACTGATGATGAAATCCTCCACGAACTCCCCTTTTTATCTTGAGTCGGGCTGGATTTCCGCCTATCAGTCGACTGCCATAAGTCCCCAGTCGACTGATGCCACTATTGTTGTGAGACAACGGCTCAATCCACGTCGGATAAGTTCCAATGGGACTCTTGGCAGTCGACTGCCAACATTGGCGCCGATCGCCCGTAGCGCAGCCGTGGCGCGGTCGACTACGAGCATTTGCTCGACATTGGTAGCGCATTGATCGCCCCTTAGCGATCATTGCCGTCGTCGATCCAATCGCTCGATGAGCGATCGCGCGAGCATTTCGGCTCTAAAGCGGCGTCGAACTCAAGTCGACTTCGGTCGAGCCGACGGCCATAATGCCAGTCGACTGCCAACCTCAAAAATGATGTTTTAACCCAAGTATGGTGCCCCCATACTTGCTAGACCACCCTTAGCCTAGACCTAAGCCTTCTAGCCACCTCCATCAGCCTCACGTCTCTCGGATCCCTCCAAGTCATCCATGACTTGTTCATCCATCGCGCTAGCCTCTAGGTGCTTTGCTTCCGGCTATGCGCCAATGCACATTGGACTTACGCCGCCAAGACTCTGCTTGGACTTTACGCCGCCAATATCAAACCCCTTGGACTTCTCAAATGCCAAGACTCAAGCTTGGACTTCCCTTGCCAACCCATGTTGGACTTTCCATGCCAAGACCCATGCTTGGACTTTCCTTGTGCCAAGTACTCAAGACTTGGACTTTCCCAAATGCCAAGTGTCCCACTTGGACTTTCCATGCCAAGTACCCATGACTTGGACTTTACCTTGCCAAGACCCATGCTTGGACTTTCCCATAAACACATGGTCAACCCTAGTCAACCATCAAAGTCTTCCTCGAGTCAAACTCGAGTCTGGTCAATTATAACCTGGGTCGATTGTATAAACACTCTCCTTAAAACATATTAACCGACATCAATGCCAAACATCAATGTCAAACGACTTTGTCAAACATCAAAACATCACTCGAGTTAAACTCGAGTCCTGGTCAATCGTGACCTGGGCCGATTGCACCAACAATCTCCCCCTTTTTGATGTTTGACAAAAACAAACCTTGAGTTAGGCCCCTAACTCAAAATCACTTACCAATTTTCCAAATTGGTAATTTAACCTTCTCCCCAAAACACTCTTCTCCCCCTTTTTGACTAACATCAAAAAGGTCTTCTCTCCAAGGAGGTCAATGTCTCATGTCCCAATGAGATCTTACAATCTCCCCCTTGGTCTAAAAATACCTAGGATGCCTACAATCTTCCTAGTGATAAGTCCCATATCACTCAAGAGAGAAAATCCTATTCACTCTTCCAATTTTCAAATTGGGTATCAAAAATTCCCATCAATTTTCCCAATTGATGATACTCTCCCAAAAACTTCTCCTCTTCAAGGAGAAAAACACATCCATCATCCCAAGATGGATACCTCCCCCTAAAGGCTTGCTCCCCCTTGACCACTGCACCAACAATGTCCTTGGGAAGTCCCTAAGCCAATAGGAACTCTAAGCCATCAAAATTAAGGTTAGAAATTCAACATTGAACTTTCCAACACCTTAAAATTGATACAAACCCTAAACACCTCTCCTAATCCATATCCAATGGATTTTCACCCTTCATCATGCTTCCCAAAGCATATCCTAGGGTTAGGAGTAGTTAGGAACCCAAAGACTCCTGACAAGAATGTCGATCATTGCCACCCATATCGATCGTCATCACGAAAGCGATCGTGATAGCTGAAATTTCTGAATTTCAGCTATCAGAATCGAGATTTGGAAAAGCATAAGTAATTCTACGTATTTTGAAAAATCATAAAATTTGATACGTATATTACTTATAGTCATTACAATGGGTGAAAAATATTTGAAAATTATTTTACCCATAAAATAGTGAGTTTGATACACAACTCAAAACCATTGAAATTTTCAATGTTTTGGCCCTATTTTGTATCAACTTCATCAATGGTGATTGCTATCAAAAGATAGACTTCACCAAGGTTTTCTAAATTGATTTTAAAATGATTTTAAAACCTTATTTTGAATCATATTCCTTGGGCTCTATGTACATGACTTGTACACATGCTCTCCCAATGATCCACATTTGAAATTAGATGAGTTTTAGTTCATCTAGATGCAAAAACTATGCACCTTGAACTTAACTCATATCCTAGCATCTCACATATATCTAGGGTGTATAAATACACATACATGTCAATTGAATGTGAGATGTGGGTTTTGGTTCATTTCAAACTAAGGTTTCATGCATCTTCTAAGGCAACCCTACTTGATTCCCTTATGAATGAGACTCCAAGTCATGCCATAGTCCTTAAATCAATTTCAATCGAAATTTTTCTTAAATGCATGAATGATTATGGAATTAATGATGATATAAATAAGCATATGCTCATAATCATGATGTCATGACATAAGATGAAATCTAAAAACACATGACATTTAAAACCTTAATCCTAAAACATGAACATGACATATAAAATGATTAAAATAAACATGATGTCATGACATGTTATATGGCAAACAAAGCATGACATATAAAATATATAGGTATAGTAATACCTAAATTTTAATATTAATTGTCATTTGTTGGGATTAATCATATTTTTCCATATTAACCTAATCTCCCTAGTGTGCCAAAAACCCAAAATGGCACACTAACCTCTAAACCCAACTTGTGCCAATTTGATCCTTTTATCAAAACTTCTCAATTAATATTGGCACATCCTAAAATCTTTTAGCATATTGATTCAAATCTATTTCTAAGGTAACCATAACCTTGAAAATATCCTAAAGTGCCACCTTTACCATGGTTGAGTTAACTACCCATCCAATCAAGGTTGACACACCCTAAACCCATCTTAGCGTGAATCAATCATGCTCTTAGGAACCCAAAACCGATTTGAGCTCCTAGGGTTAATTAGGTATTCCTTAGGGATAACCTCCCTAGATACCTTCCTAATGACCCTCCTAGGCTTGTTGGCCTTGGTCATTTGGGTCTAACCTAGGTTGACTCTAGGGGTAACTCCCCTTGCAACCTTCTTAGTGGCCACCCTAGGTTTCCTAGAAACCCTAGCCACTAGACACAACCTTTGGTCAACCTTAGGGATGACTTCCCTATTGACCTTGGTCTTCTTAGACCTAGTTTGTGTTCCATAATCAAATGGAACACTATGGTAAGCCACCTTAGGCTTAGGTTTGTGACCCAAACCTTGCTTGCCCTTGGTTGACCTTTGACTCTTAGGTCCTAAGTGTTGACTTTGAGATTTGGACCTAGACTTTTGATCATTTGACCCTTTAAATGGGTTTTGTATGTTCCTAAGGGTCTTCTCAAGTTTTTCAAGCCTTGACCTCAAGGCTTGGTTTTCAATCTCTAATTGCCCAATTTTAGAGTTTTGATTTAAACCATGGGCATGGGACTTCCTAGGCATATGCCTAGTTCACTTGGGATTAAAACCTAGATGATCCCTTATTTTCTTAATTGATTCCCTAGGTAGAATTGGTCTTGAGTTACTTGACCTAGGTTTGTTCTTAAATAAGTTGTTTTTAGGGACATTAGTCCCAAATTTCTCCCTATTTTCTACATGGACTCTCTTAGCTCCTAAGCAAATATATCTATTATTTCTAGCATGCTTTTCATGTACAATAGCAAGAGAATTAAAACTCCTATCATGCTTTTGACTTTGAAATTTAGAAGGTGCAAGATTAGAGGTTACCCTAGGGTTTTTCTTCGAGGCTCCCCCTACATGTATAGCTCCTCTTTGACTTTCTTGCTCCCCCTAGGGCATGAATTCCTAAAATGCCCCGGTTGTTGACACTTGAAGCAAATGACGTGCTCTTTGCTTCTTCCAGTGGTGGCATCGGCATCTTTTGATCTTTCTTAAGGTTTTGGTGTCGGAGGAGCTTTTCTGATCTTCTTTGGGCACTTGATCTTATAGTGCCCGGTTTCCCTACACTCAAAGCAAATTATATGATTTTTATTTAAACTTAAATTGCTTGAGTTACCTAGGTTAATGAGGACCGGAATTGGACTTTGGGCTTCTTCATCTTGACCGGATGTCGAAGCTTCTTCTTGATGTTCCGGTGTGGAGGTTCTCTCCTCCCCCTCAATCCTTGAGGTGGATGGTTCTTCCACTTCCTTCACCTCTTCCGATCCGGATGTTGATTCCCTATCAACCTCTGAATCCTCACTTCCTTGTGAGGATGATCTCTCTTCTTCACCCTCCTTATCTTCTTGAATTGATGGTGAACTTTTTTGAGCTTGAGAGGGTGAGCACTCCTCTTCTTCTTCTTCTTCTTGGACCGATGATGAGTTTTCATGGAGCTTTGCAACTTGGCTCCATAACTCTTTAGCATCTACATAATTACCTAACATACACAAGATATTGTTAGGCATTAAATCAATTAAAAATTTTATCACCTTATCATTTTTCTCGGATGCTTGAACTTGCTCTTCGGTCCATCTCTTCTTCTTGAGGAATCCACCTTTTGGTCCTCTTGGATATTCAAATCCATCCATCAAAATGGACCATTCCTCAAAGTCTCTCATCATAATAAAATTCTTAATTCTTCCCTTCCAAGAATTGAATCCTTCTCGTCCGTATAGGGTGTAGGGCACTGGTGTGTTGATGTCCCAACCTAATTGATCTTGGACTTCCATCTTTTACCCTCTAGCATCTTGCTCCCGGTTGTTAATCCGTTGAAGAGCCCCGGGCTCTGATACCACTTGTTGGAAATTTGACGCCGCTAGAGGAGGGGTGAATAGCGTTTGACCGTACGTAGATGGAATTCGTTCGCGATCGTCTCTACAAAACTCGTTATATGCAGCGGAATAGAAATAATAAAAGCAATAACGAAAAGATACAATCACGAACACAAGAATATAACGTGGTTCAGAACCGAACGGTTCCTACTCCACAGATTGAGCTCTAACGAGCTCTAGCGACGCCAATGCAATCACTAATCAATAAACTCCTTCTCGACAACAAGTCGAAGGCGGAGAAACCTCGTACAAACGTTTACAACAATAAACGAAAGAAATACAAGAAAATACAAGTGAAAATGTAAAGAACACTTTACAAACTAGGGTTTTGAGCGCTTGCTTGTCGGTTGCTTGGATGAGCTTGAAGGACCCTGAAATGCACCTGCAAATCGCCTTCAAATCGCCTCACCAAAGCCCCCAAAGAACTGATGATGAAATCCTCCACGAACTCCCCTTTTTATCTTGCGTCGAGCTGGATTTCCGCCTATCGGTCGACTGCCATAAGTCCCCAGTCGACTGATGCCACTGTTGTCGTGAGACAACGGCTCAATCCACGTCGGACAAGTTCCAACGGGACTCTTGGCGATCGCAACATTGGCGGGCCCGGTACCCATAGCCGAGCGGCGATGGGCTATGGAGCGTTCGCGGCTCGACATTGGGTGGCGATCTGCACACCTTGGCTGATCGGCCGACACTCACCAATCGCTCCAATGAGCGATCGCCAGAGCATTTCTAGCTCTAAACTGGCAGTCAAACTCAAGTCGACTCACGGCAGTCGAACCAGCCATAATGCCAGTCGACTGCCAACCTCAAAAATGAGGTTTTAACCCAAGTATGGTGCCCCCATACTTGCTAGACCACCCTTAGCCTAGACCTAAGCCTTCTAGCCACCTCCATCAGCCTCACGCCTCTCGGATCCCTCCAAGTCATCCATGACTTGTTCATCCATCGCGCTAGCCTCTAGGTGCTTCCGTCGGCTATGTCATGCTAACGGTGTCTACACCGCCAAGGCACATTGGACTTACACCGCCAAGACTCCGCTTGGACTTTACGCCGCCAATATCAAATCCCTTGGACTTCTCAAATGTCAAGACTCAAGCTTGGACTTCCCTTGCCAACCCATGTTGGACTTTCCATGCCAAGACCCATGCTTGGACTTTCCTTGTGCCAAGTACTCAAGACTTGGACTTTCCCAAATGCCAAGTGTCCCACTTGGACTTTCCATGCCAAGTACCCATGACTTGGACTATACCTTGCCAAGACCCATGCTTGGACTTTCCTATAAACACATGGTCAACCCTAGTCAACCATCAAAGTCTTCCTCGAGTCAAACTCGAGTCTGGTCAATTATAACCTGGGTCGATTGTATAAACACTCTCCCCAAAACATATTAACCGACATCAATGTCAAACATCAATGTCAAACCACTTTGTCAAACATCAAAACATCACTCGAGTTAAACTCGAGTCCTGGTCAATCGTGACCTGGGCCGATTGCACCAATAATACGTACATCCACAACACACTCTCTATCCCACAGAGAGTCATATACAACTAACAATCGACCATGCTAGGACTTCCAGTCCATAGCGACACATCGTCGATAACCCACACTACCATGTACAGACATATGATCTGTAAGTTATACAACGAAAGGTAAGATGATACAACCACCAACTCTACATTCAGGGCATCACCTACACATGGTTAAACATCTAAAGATCCACATACCATAACATCGGTAATTTATAGCAACGAAGAACGAAATATGATAACAACAACAATACATCTCAAAGTGCAAACACTAGGTATCAAGCACAGAATAACATGAGTGGAGTCAAGGTACGATATTTACAATATAGTTGATACTGTTGTTACCTCTTTTCTGTGAATAAGGTAAGAATACCCGTGCATAAGATGTTGTCCGAGCCAAGTAGCCAATTCGGCAGGAGGAGTCTGGGAAGAATGGTTCGGGCACGTCAGTCTGGGGCAGTTGGCACGGGAGGACAGTTTAAGGGAGTTGGCATGGCTGGGTGAATGCGAAGATTACTCTGATACGGGACGGATGAGAATCGGCTCGGTCTAGTGGGCCTAGAGATGGTTTGGTATAGAAAGAATAGGAGTTGGTTCAGGCTACCGAGAAAAGCCTAAGAGCTGCGCTACACGTGAGTGGTAGGTTTATGTTAGCTTTATCAAAGGAAAGTGGCTGAAAGGGATGGGCTAGCATATTTCCCAAAATATAGATAAGAAGTTGTTACACAACATAAGAGGGCCCCCACATAATATTCCGAGGATCCTTCGCTCCTCGTGTTTGTAATATAATGATTCTCCAGATAGGCAAGGTGGCCATGTGTACGGTGAAGGAGGTTCGTGGTCCAATAGCTAGCTGACGGAAGGAGGATTAAAGGGAGAAACAGGGCAAGAGGAAGGGGATTCGGATTATCCTAACAAGCGATAGATGAAGGCACATCGGAAAGGGGAGAGTGACCACATCGCCGGAGAAGGAGACAAGGAGAGTAGTGAGCTCCATCTTTCTGATACTTTCCTATATATTAAGCTAATTGTAAGAGGTTTTCTCCTCCACCTCCGGAAGTTCTTTCTGCGAAGGAGGAAGTTTGTAGTGAAATTTCTTTGGCATCGTAGCTCGTGGGAGAGCTCACCCCCGTGAAGTAGGAATCCTTATTCCGAACTATATTACATCCTGTGTCTTTATTCATTGCTTGTGTGGCATGCATTTCTCTTCTTCATATTACATCATTACTGTTGCGGTCGGAGAAAACCCTCAAGCTTCATGCACACTCCCCTGCGTTGAAAGAAAGCCAGAAAACCCTTCCCCATTACCGCATCAGTTGGCGCCGTCTATGGGAAACTTCTGAGTAAGACGTAGAGATGTAGCCAGAGGAGATACATCATCTGACAGCCTCTGCCGCAGAGGAAAATCCCATCACAATACTACCGTCGCAACTGAGAGCCATGGTGGACACCGTCATGGCTGAGGCCCTTGCTAGAGAAAGGAGAAGGATGGGGTACCTTCATCCCCATTCTGGTGAACCTTCCTCCCGTGGACCGCCACCAGAGATGCCCCCTCCACTTCGTACAACCACTAACGTCGAAGCGTTGCCTGGGGAGGGGCTAGGGGGACGAGTACATCAAACCACTATGCCATTAACCCAGAATCGACGAGAATAGCAAGGCGAAAGCCATTTGACTAGGGCTTCGGAGATTTACGAGCCTAGTCCTTTCACCATGGACATCATTTCTGAAGTCCCGCCGTCATACTTCAGAAATTCCCAGGTAGATAAGTATGATGGCACGACGGATCCTGAGGAGAATCTATCACAGTTCGCAGGAGCCACCTCGCTTCATTGCTATACCGACACCCTCAAGTGTCGCGTCTTCTGTACCACCTTAATCGGCTCGGTGCAAAAATGGTTTAATACCTGCCCCCGGGGTCTATTACTTATTTTGCTAACTTTCAGGGGATGTTCCGACAAAAGTTTGCCAGTTGTAAGGCGTACAAACATGATGCTTCCGTCCTGCTGCATATTATGCAGGAGTCCTCAGAGTCACTCAGAGGGTATCTTCACCGATTTACTTCCACTGCCAGAAATATCCCTTCAGCAAGATTAGACGCCTTTAGAGTGGCCATTTTGCACAGGCTAAAGGAGGGTCCTTTCCTTAGCTCACTGTTGAGAAAGCCCGTGGGAAGCTACGAGGAACTGTTGAGCAACATAGAAAAATATATCAACGAGTAAGAAGGGCTGAAAGTCCAGAGAGCCGAACGAGCCTCCGCAATGGTCCCTGCGGAAAGGAATCACCCCGCAGCCCCTCGAGCACCTCCTCGATGGGAATATGTATGAACCTTCCTACTGGAGGCTCCCAGGCCTCGATTACTGATACAGGGAGCTCGCCCTACATCTCTATTGTAGATCATGTCCACAGATGCAGTCCCTCCCCCAAGAACTTGGAAAGAGCGGGAGATGGAGTTCTATGACCAGCAAGGTCTTCTACAATGGCCAATGGGGTATAGAGTAGTGCCCTGCAACCCTCCTACCCCGTTCTTTTGCCAGTATCATATGGAATATGGCCACACTAGTGGCCGATGTTTTAAGTTGCAAGAAGAATTGGAGCATATTTGGGCCGCTTACCCACAAGTGCGGCCTTAGACGGGAGGATTGGCACGGTGAGGCCAACGACCCAACGTGGCTCGACTGGGGCCCTATAACCAACGACCGCAGGTCACTTTTCTTCCGGACCCTCAGACCCTAGCCCAGGAGGGTATCTCACAAGGAAGCCCGTCAAGTGAGGGCCCATCATCTGATCTGAATGACGTCCCCACACGGGGGGATATTCACGTTATCGCAGGAGGACCCGCTGATGGGGATTCCAATCGAGCGCGGAAATCATATGCCTGTCTCATGGAGATCTTGGCTATAGTTACTGATCAGGCTGTCCAGACTGCGCCGCCAGTTTCGTTCAGGCCCGAAGATCTCTGAGGCATTCTGCTGCCTCATACGGATGCTCTAGTGATCCGTATTTCCCTAGCCAACTATGAGGTGGCCCGAGTATTAGTCGATTCAGGAAGCTCTGTCAACATCTTCTTCCAAGAGGCCTTCGGACATATGCAGCTGGGAAATGCTCAGCTGGAGGACGTGGTCACTCCTCTCTTCGGGTTTGCAGGACATGTGGTCCATCCCACAGGGCAGATCTCATTACCCCTCACTCTGGGCACAAAGCCCAGCCAGAAAACCAACATTGTTCCTTTTCTTATCTTGGATGCTCCATCCACTTATAATGCAATTTTGGGTCATCCCTTCCTTTCTATTTTTCAGGCGATGACTTCTCCTTACCACCAGAAGGTGAAATTTCCGATCGGTCAGTTGGTTAGAGAGGCCAGAGGTGAGCAGAAGGTTGCCCGGAGCTGCTACGTACAAATGGTCAGGGATGACCAAAAGAAGGCCAGATCTTACTACCCTAAAGGAAAAGCCGTTGTGATCTCCGACGTTTGTGTTGTTGGTGCAGTAGGCACCTAAGTTGAACCTGAGTTTCGACTATAGCAAATGATACAAAGTTAAGCTCATATCATTATCTCACCAGCTAAATCGAGTGTGGAAAAAAGTGTCAATGCTGGAGCTGAAGCCCAGCGACACCTAGAGGAAGCCGCAGTGGTCGGGCGACACTTGAGTGATTTAGGAGGAAGCCGAAGGAATCGAGTGGAAGGTCGGAAGCGAAAGCGACACAGTAAGCATCGAGGTAAGCTCGTGTGTGCGAGCGTAAGTGAGGTCGTATCCTCCTTACGGGGATAGTCTTAAGCATAGATCCGACCCAAGACATCCCATCGGTGGTCTAGGTCGAGATCGGATGGTCGGAGGCCATCGAAATAATGTTTTTGTTTAGCTAACTTTTGATTTCAGATAGCATCAATTGACTGCCAGCTTGGAGGACTCGACTGCTATCCATCAATCGACTATCTGTGGTCAACATTCGACTGATGCTGCCATCAGTCGACTGATGATGTCCATCAGTCGACTGATGGTCAAGGATCAGCCTCGAGGAGTCAAGCTCTATCATCATTTTTCAAGGAGTCTTGTGCCCAATTTCTATTGGTTGAAGATCCTCTCGAAAAGGGGCTCAAGGGATATAAAAGGAGGGCCTCTCCTAGGGTTTTTCATCAATTCTAAGTGCTTAAAAGCCTCCACAATTCTGTGACTCTCCGACGACTCTACAACGACGAAGTGCTGTCAACAACCCTAGCTTAATTTCTATTCTTTAGTTGTTGGTATAACTTTAATTTGTCGTCTCTTTAATATTGCAATTCTTTTTGTTAAACGAGGTTTTCTATCGTTGCATTTTACCTTAATAGAAGAGAGGGTTTGTCTCTCAATCTTTTGCTTTCGAAGGTTTTGTAATCATCGAACTCCTACCTCCAACGAGGAAGAGTGTTTTAGTGAATTGCCCTCCGTACACGGTCTAGGAACGTTAGGGCCTTGGAGTAGTAGCCGAAGGCTACGAACCAAGTAAAAATCCATTTGTCTCTCTTTATTTGTCATTTATCTTTCCGCTATAATTAATTGTCTACTCGTGTTTTAACGAACGAAACGAAAGAAAAGTTTTTATCGCTATTCACCCCCCCTCTAGCGATCCGCTCGATCCAACAATTGGTATCAGAGCCGGGGGTGCTAAGATTTAGTGAAACCACCAATCTAGCTTTTTTACAGACTTTCTTTTTTTTTTTGTTTATTTCGAATTTATTTCATTCTCTTAGTTTTTCTCCCGCACTACTAATCCAAGACGCGAGTCTTGATACATTTTGATTGTTTGTGTTATTGTTAGGTTTTTCATCTTCATTCTTTTGTTTGTTTATGTATCAATGGCCCATCTCGAGGGTTTTAGCACCGTCCGACCTCCGTTTTACAACGGAGATGACTTCCATTATTGGAAGGGTCGGATGGAGTGCTTTCTTAAGACCCAAATCGAGATGTGGATCATAATCCAAACGGGATTCACACTTCCGACTAACGAAGTGGGTGAATCTTTGTATTATGACCAATGGACCAATGCTACAAAAAGACAAGTTGAAGTCGACGCCAAGGCGACTCAAATCCTCCAATGCGGCTTGTCCAAGGAGGAGCTTAATTGCGTCGGCCCCTTCATCAGCACAAAGGATCTTTGGACAAAACTAGTGGAGCTACTCGAAGGGACCAATGAAGCCAAGGTATGTAAGCACGATCTTTTGTTTAATAAATTATATAATCTAAAAATGTAGGAACATGAAACGATGATGCAACTTCACGCTCGCATTCAAGACATAGTCAATAACCTACACGCGATCGGGCAAAAGGTCGAAAACCGCGACCTTATTAGGTATGTTCTTAACTCTTTTCCTAGGACTACCTTGTGGGCATCCATGGTCGATGTTGGATCGAGAAACGTCACTAGAGGGGAAGGGGTGAATAGCGAGCGTAGAATTTCTTTTCGTTCGTTAAAACACGAGTAGACACAGCGGAAAAATAAGAAGACAAGTTTATTTTTAGTTGGTTAACAACCCAATGGTTGCTACTCCAAGGCCCTAACAGTCCTAGACCGCGTACGGAGGGAAAAGCACTATAACATCTCCTCCTCGTTGGAGGTAGGAGACAACGATCACAAAATCGGAAGTACGAGGATGAGGCAACAAGCCTACCTCACCTCGTTATGAATAAAAATAAAGAATACAATAATAAAAACAATTACTTGCTACTGTTGCCGACGAAGAGGATTAGAACTTGTTGTCGCGTCGGCGTTATGACGGTGTTGGAGCTTTGGCATTGTAGGAGCACTTGAGAATAATCTTAATGATGTTTGGAGTTGGAATCCTCCCCTCCTTTTATAGATTTTGGCCTCTGAATATGTCTCCTAATGTTTTGGAACAGATCCCAAAGTTGTACAAAATTTTATCACGAAGTGGCCGCGTCAAATGTTATCCATTTTGACCAAGCGCAAAGGCTGATTCGTCGCCATCAGTCGACTGATGGCTCCCATCAGTCGACTGCCCCATGTCCAGCAGTCGGCTGCTAGCTTAGCCACTTCCCTGTAGTAAGAGGTTAGCACAGAAAATGGTAAATACGACGATTTCTAACCGTCCGATCTCGACCTAGACCTTCCACAGGAAGTCTTAGTCGGATTGCCACCTATGGTTGTCCCCGTAAAGAGGACATGACCTTACCATCTCTCACTCACATGAGCTTACCTCGATACTTACTTTGTATCTCTCGCTTCCGGCCTTCCACTCGATTCTTTCGGCTCCCTTCGAAGTCACTCGAGTGTCGCCCGACCACTGCGGCTTCCTCCGGGGTCGCTAGCCTTCAGCTCTAGCTTTAGTACTTTTCTGCACACTCGATTTAGCTCGTGAGATAACGATGTAAACTTAACTTTGTGTCTTTGCCATAATCAAAACACAGGTTCGATTATCTAGTGCCCCTGCACCAACAGTCGATGCCTACAAGGTCTCCAAGGATCTTTCAAAACTTAGGTTAGATGAGTTATTTTCTGATTTCGAACTTCATGAGCATTCTAACTTGGAACCCAAGAAGGGTATAGCACTTTTTGCAGGTTCGAGGAAGAAAACCGCGAGCAAGCCACCCCCGAAGGAAGAAGAAGAAGAGTCCAATTCAGAGGTCGACCCGGAAATGGAGGCCGAACTAGTCAACCTAGTTCGGAGGATAGTCAAGGGCCGAAAGCGAACCATCACTCGACCCAACGAAGGTAAGCCTAAAAGTTCTAATATTAGGTGTTACGAATGCAACAGGTTTGTACACATCAAGTCCGAATGTCCAAAACTCAAGAGCAAAATACCAAAACACAAAAAGGCACTAAATGCTACATGGGAAGAAGTGTCCGAGGAAGAAGACGATGATCGCATCCTCATGGCTAAACCGGTTGAATCGAAGATGGAGTCAGAATCGAAACACGAATCTGAAAACGAAGACAAGTCGGACTGCGAAGCGCTATTCAAGACAAGCCACAGATACGCATCCGGTTCAAAAGATACACTCAAGGTAAGTCGATGCCTTATTAGTACGCTTTATAGTGCAATTAAGTTCTTAACTAGGAAATTAGCTATGTCCGAGCCCAAGGTCGAGACCCTAGTTGTGGAAGTTAAACTCCTCAAATGCGAGGTCTCCCTAACCTCTTTGATAGTAGAGTTCAAGAGGAGGACTCAACTCGGGTTGAAAAGCTCGAAGTTGAGAACTCACTCTTGAAGAGTCAAGTCGAAGATCTTAGGAACACATTGGAAAGGTTCACTTTGGGATCCAAAGGACTTGACCTCCTACTTGGATCGCAAAGGGTCGTGTACAACAAGACTGGGCTAGGGTTTAGCTCAAATACGACCAACAAGTCGTATATGTCGATTGTAAGTCGACATAAAAAACTGTTAGTGCAATCAACTCGTGATATGGTTTTGATGTGTGTAGCAAAGAGTTTAAGTTAGGATGTTTGGATTTGATATGTGCATTGGAGTCTTGCAGGACTTAGTAATTCACACATGGAGCCTTGGCGAGTTTCACATCTCATGACTCGATCCTTGAGTCAGTGAAGGATGATTTTGCGGAAGTCGTGCGCTTGGAGCATCCGAGGGACCGCCGGACGAGGAGCTTGGAGTGAAGCCGGAGGAAGTAGACTTTAGGGCGAGACACGAAGGATGGCGCTGCAGAGCCGTGTGCTTGGCGCATCCGAGGGACATGGTCGGACGAAGATAACTTCAAAGGCGAGGGAGTCCAAGGGATGAGAGTGAGCGAATGCAACCCGGGAAGGGGTAGTGCTCTTAGGTGAAACTTGGCCATTTGGCTAAGTGTCGGATGGGATTTCTCGACATCAATTGACTACCATGTTATGGTAGTCGACTACTCTAAGTCGACTGTGACTCGACTAGTGTTCGAGTCTGGTTCAAGTGCCAATAGTCGACTGTCATGGAATGGCAGTTGACTGCGAGACCACCAGTCGACTGATGAAGGCATCAGTCGACTGGTCGCAAGGGTTTCGGGCACAGAAGCGAGTCGAGCTCATGAGCACTCGACTGATAGGTCGATCAGTCGACTGATGGTAAGATCAGTCGACTAATGATGGTGTCGTTGGATGGAATCCAACGTGGAAAGTAGCCGTTATTGGGCAACGGCTACGGGACCAGTCGACTGATAGGGACATCAGTCAACTGCTCCTGTGTCAATGTGAAGAAACTCTCTTCCTCTATAAAGAGGAAGGGTGTGGAGCTTTGGGAGCCTAATATTCATGCTCTAAAGTCTCCCAAAGTGCCCTAATGCTTTTCAATCCTCTTACTTGGTTTTATTTAAATCATATTTGTAAGAGGAGTGAATTCTTGTAAAGAGGTTACCTCCACCTAGCTTGGTGCAAAGGAGAGAATAATGGAAGCTTCCGGAGTGATTCACCATGGACGAATCGGACCATGGATTAGCGGCGTAGCCGTGAACCACGTTACATCCTTTGTTAGAGTTTGTATTCTTGTTATTGCTTTGTCTTTATTATTTATACTTTCCGCTTGCGCTAACGAATTTGTAGATGAGCAATCGACGAGAAAATTCCACCGTCTACGTATTAGGCTATTCACCCCCCCCTCTAGCCGGCCAACACATACACATCGATCCCCTACAAGTGGTATCAGAGCCAAGGTGCTTGTTGAGGACTAACTGCCAATACAAGCACTATATCAAGAGATGGCCGGCTCGAACATTCATCCACCGAAGTTTGAAGGAGAATTCTCTTGGTGGAAAAAGAGAATGGAGGTATTTTTCGAAATCGATTTCAAAATTCTTTTAATTATGGAAAATGGTTTCGAAATGTCTAGGGATGAAGAAGGGGAGCCATTGGAAAAATCAAGGTGGAGCAAGAGGCAAAGGGAAGAGTACTTGGCAAACTCAAAAGCCAAACATCACCTCTACAACGTACTCCACCAACAAGAAGTCAACTGGATAGGAGAGTGTGCTAGCGCCAAGGAGATGTGGGAGAAGCTCATAGAAATTCATGAAGGCACATCCGAGGCCAAGCTAGCAAGGAGAGATGTCCTTCACTCCCAACTATCCAATATCAAACTCGAAAAGGGAGAGAAGGTAAAATCCCTACACTCTAGGTTTAAGGAAATTCTAACCGGTTTGACAAGTGTAGGGGAAAAGCTTTCCAACCGGGACATGCTCATGAAGGCAATAGATGCCTTTCCTCGGCCCTCAAGATGGAGCTCAATGGTGGACTCCTTCTACATGTCAAAGAATTTAGAAGTGAGCACCTTGGAGGAATTTTTCTCAACCATGGAGCTCCACGAAACAAGGCTTGAAGGAATTATAGAGGAGCCTAGAATTCAACCATCAAGAGGAGTAGCCTTGATGGAAAACAAGGGGAAGAAGAAGATGGAGACTCCCTCCTCCTCCGATGAAGCATCCTCCTCCTCCTCCATGGATAGCACGGAAGAAGCCTACATGGTAAGGAAGGTAAGGCGTGCATTGAAACATTTTAAATTTAATAAATCTAATGATAGGAGGAGAAGACCAAGGGGGAAGGTGATTTGCTATAATTGCCAAGGAGAGGGACATATAAGGGATAATTGTCCCCTCTTGAACAAGAGCAAAGAGGAGAAGAGAAAGAAAGAAGAAAAGAAGAAGAAGAAGGGGAGCAAAAAGAAGGAAGAGAAGAAGGCCAAGGAAAAGGGGAAGGCAAAGACACTAAAAGCAAGGACATGGAATGATCTCTCTTCTTCAACATCCTCATCCGAAGAAGAGGAAGAACATGTCTACTCAAACCTTGCCCTAATGGCATTTGACGACCTAGACTCCTCCTCCTCCGAAAATGAAGAAGCAAGTTCTAGTGAGGAGAGCTCGAGTGAAGGGAGAGTTTCTTCTACATCCTCATCATCGGAAGAGGATTTGGTAAGTGAGGTAACAAATCTTTCCCCTTAGAAAATTATGTCAATTATTTCTAGCCTCACTAAGGATTTTTTAGGGCAAAGAAGAAAAATAAATGCATGCTTGATCAAATTAAGGACTTAGAAAATAAACTAGAAAAAGCATGCTTAAATATTAATGATGACATTTCTTCAAGCCTAAATGATGCATGCTCACATGACTATATACCGTTTGACGTTAATGGTGCATGCATTGAAGAAAATAGGGTCCTAAGGGAAAAGGTAGATCACTTGACCAAGGCCCTAGAAAAGTTCACTATTGGCTCCAACACTCTTAACATGATCATAGGGAGCCAAAGAGCAAGTTTCAATAAGAAAGGCCTAGGATATAAGGAAAAGAAAAATGAAAATGCCTATAAATGCTTAATTGCTAGGGGACAAGATAAAAAGAAGACAATTGCTAGAAAATGGATCCCTAAGGAATTTTTTAGTGAACCCCATAGGCAAGAATTTGTATTGGGTTTCAAAATCCATCCTTAAGGGTTAGGAAAACCCTAGGATAGTCAACCATATGGAATTTATCTATATCATATTTTGGTTGACTTAGGATGGTGGGACAAATTTTTGAAATAGTATTGGGTGATGATAATGTTCTCATAAATTGATAATAATGCTTAAATCATGATGATTAATGTAATTGTTATATATGTTTGCAATCATGATTTATGATCTTAATGTTTGACATATAATCATGGGCACTAGGGTTTAGATCATGCTTTAGGTGATATTTGACCTATTATCATAAATCATACCAAATGCATGATTATTAATTGATGAATACATGTGTTTCATGATCATAATGTGAACTAAATTCATATATGTCTCTATGATCATGTGGGTTATTAGGATGATACTTAACCTTATATAGAATTGCATGAAAATAATAGTTAAGTATATACAAATACCTCTAGGATACATCTCACACTTATCATAGTCTACCTTAATTGAAAACTTAGCATGAGTGAGATGTTAGGATGATACAAATGTCCACTAATGCCTATGACATTTAGATGGTCATTTAAGGTATCAAAATAGCAATAATAGACCAATTATGGGGAAGACTTATGTTTAATTCATAGACATATTGCCCAAAGATCATGGTTGGATATTTCATATGTTTTCAAAATAATTTCTTACTTTAAAATCTGTGTTCATGTTTTGTAACAATTTAAAGCAAAACTAGGTGTTAAACTAGATACTAACTTGATCAAAAACCTAGTTACTTTTGAAACTTTTGGATTTTTAGCAAATACTTGAAAATATAATGATTTTTCATGGACAACTATTTTTCATTGATAAATATACTTACAATAAATACGTTCCCCAAATTTCATGATTTTTTGAATTTTGTAGAATTTTTAATCCAAAAAACCTGAAATGCATGTGCTAATCGACTGGTAGTCTGAACCAGTCGACTGGTCGCCTGATAACATGCCCAGTAACTTCTTTTATCCAATTTTAAGGCATGTTTTGGCTTTTGTTTTTCTCTAAACTTGATGCCATGCTTGTATAAACTTTGTTTAATATTTTTGATGGTGTCAAAGGGGGAGAAATGTATATGTTTAAGTAAGGGGGAATTGTATTTAGGGGGAGTTTCATGTATTAAGGGGGAGAGTTGCTAATCATGTTACTTACATGCTTTCTTACATTAGTATTTTTGATAAAAGCTTTACCTAACTTAAACGGATTGCCACACATCAAAAAGGGGGAGATTGTTAGTGCATTCAATCCGTGATATGATTTTGATGTGTGTGGCAAAGGGTTTAAGTTAGGATGTTTGGATTTGATATGTGCGTTGGAGTCTTGCAGGACTTAGTAATTCGCAAATGGAGCCTTGGCGAGTTTCACATCTCATGACTCGGTCCTTGAGTCGGTGAAGTATGGCTTTGCGAAAGCTGTGCGCTTGGAGAATCCGAGGGACTGTCAGACGAGGAGCTTGGAGTGTGTTGGGGATCGATTGGCCGGCTAGAGGGGGGTGAATAGCCCTTTTCGGTTGGATGCCGGTATTTGCTCGTCTACAAAACTAATTAGCGCAAGCGGAAGACTAATAAAGGCAAGCAAATAGAAATACGAGAAAACAAGCGCTAACACGATGGTATAACGTGGTTCACGGCTACGCCGCTAATCCACGGTCCGATTCGTCCACGGTGAATCACTCTGCAATCTATCCACTAGATCTCTCCTTTGCACAAAGCTAGGTGGAGGTAACCTCTTTACACAAAAACACTCCTCTTACAAATATAATGGAAATAAGCTCAAGTAAGAGGATGGAAAGCTTTAGGGAACTTTGGGAGAGTATTAGAGCATAAGCATTTTCTCCCAAGGCCCCATCCCCTTCCTTTTTATAGAGGAAGAGGGTTTCTTCCTTGAGATCACCGATCGATGCCCTCTTGATCACCGACCGATCTCGTGAGCTACTGCCCAATAATGCCCATTTTCCACGCTGATTCCATCCAACCAGATAGCATTAGTCGACTGATGGCACCCATCAGTCGACTGATGTCAATCAGTCGAGTGCTCCACGAGATTGACTCCATTCTGCGTCGCACGGTCATCACGATCGCCGCCCTTGGCGCCGATCGATCGCCATCACGATCGCTCGCGCCAACAATGATCGATAAACTTGATTCAGCTGACTTAAACCATTCGATCGAACTATCGACTTAGAGCAGTCGACTGCCATGACATGGCAGTCGACTGGTGTCGGGAAATCCCATCCGACACTTAGCCAAATGGCCAAGTTTCACCTAAGAGCTACCCTTTCCCGGGTTACATTCGCTCTCTCTCATCTCTCGGAGTCCTTCGCCTTCGAAGTTCTCTTCGTTCGCGGCCACGTCCCTCGACAGCATTAGGCGCACGGCTCTGCAATGCTCCTTCGCGCCTCTTGTCTCGAAGTCTACTTCCTCCGGCTTCACTCCAAGCTTCTCGTCCGGCGGTCCCTCGGATGCTCCAAGTGCACGACTTCCACAAAGCAATCCTTCACCGACTCAAAGACCGAGTCATGAGATGTGAAACTCGCCACAGCTCCATGTGCGAATTACTAAGTACTGCACGACTTCAACGCACATATCAAATCAACATAACAAACTAACTTAAACCCTTTGCCACACACATCAAAACCTAATCATGGCAAGAGATTGCCCTAACAATCTCCCCCTTTTTGATGTGTGGCAATCCGTTTAAGTTAGGTAAAAACATTTGATAAAAATTTCTAAGGTAAGAAAGCATGTAAACATAAACATGATATAGCAATATGCAACTCCCCCTTAATCCATGAAATTCTCTCTACAAATTCTCCCCCTATCATAATTAACTTAAACGTAATATTTTCTCCCCCTTTGACACCATCAAAAAGATTAACACTAAGTTATGGCATCAAGTCTAATAGAAGGAAAATACCAAACATTAGTCTAAAACCTGAATTCGGCCTTTACTGTTCTGATTTTGTGCCATCACCGATCGTTCGACTACTAGTCGACTGGCACGCGAATTTCAGAACTTTCTGATTTTCGGACCGAATTTCAGAAATGCATTAAAAATTCCAGAAAATTCGAAAAATTATGAAATTTGGGAAACATATTTCTTGTAAGATTCTTTATCAGTGAAAAATAGGTCTTTATGAAAAATTATTATATTTTCACGTATTTGCCAAAAATCCAAAAGGTTTAAAAACTACTAGGTTTTTGATCATGATAGTATCAAGTTTAACACCTAGTTTTGCATCCAATTGTTTCAAAACATGAATACATGTATTTGAAGGTAAGAAATTGTTTTAAAAACATATGAAATATCCAACCATGATCTTTGGGCAATATGTCTATGAATTAAACATAAGTCTTCCCCATGATTGGTCTATTATTGCTATTTTGACACTTTAAATGACCATCTAAATGCCATAAGCATTAGTGGACATTTGTATCATCCTAACATCTCATCCATGCTAAGTTTTCAATCAAAGTAGCCTATGGTGAGTGTGAGATGCATCCTAGAGGGTATTTGTATATACTTAACCATTATATTCATACAATTTTATCAAGGTTAAGTATCATCCTAACACTCATCATGATCATAAAGATATATATGGCTTAATTTCACATTATGATCATGAAACTCATGTATTCATTGAATTGTTATCATGCATTGGGTATATCATGATAATAAGCAAAATATCACCTAAGGCATGATTTAAACCCTATTTCTCATGATGACGTGCCAAATCTCAAAATCATAAATCATGATTACAAACATACATAGCAATTACATTAATCATCATGATTTAAGCATTATTAACTATTTCTAGGCACGTTATCATCACCTAACACTATTTAAAAATGTTGTCCCGCCATCCTAAGTCAACTAAAATATGATATAGGTCAATTGCATATGGTTGACTACCCTAGGGGTTTTCTAACCCTTAAGGAGGGATTTTGGAACCCAAAACAAATTCTTTCCTATGGGGTTCACAAAATACTCCTTGGGGATCCATTTCCTAGCTATTACCTTCTTTTTATCTTGTCCCCTAGCAATTAGGCATTTATAGGCCTTTTCATTTTTCTTTTCTTTGTATCCTAGGCCTTTTTTATTGAAGCTAGCTCTTTGGCTCCCTATAATCATGTTCAATGTATTTGAGCCAATTGTAAACTTTTCTAGGGCTTTGGTTAAATAATCTACTTTCTCTCTTAAAGCCCTATTTTCATCCATGCATGCATCACTAACATTAAATGGCATATATTCATGTGAGCATGCATCATTTAAGCTAGAAGAAATATTATCATCATTTAAGCATGCTTTTTCTAGTTTATTTTCTAAGTCCTTAATTTGATCTAGCATGCTTTTGTTCTTCTTCTTAGCTCTAAATAAATCTCTAGTTAAGCTAGAAACCATGGAAACTATTTTCTTAGGAGTTAGATTCGTTACCATAGTTTTCATGTCCTCTTCTTCTTCTTCGGATGAGGAGGATGTGGAGGCTCCCCCTTCACTTGAGCTCTCTCCACTTGAGTTTGATTCTTCATTTTCGGTGGAGGAGCAATCCAAGTCATCGAAGGCCATCAATGCAAGGTTGGAATAGACTTGTTCCTCTTCTTCAGATGAGGAGGAAGAAGCAAGGTCATCCCATGTCTTTGCTTTGAATGCCATGACCTTTCCCTTTTCCTTTGCCTTCTTCTCCTCTTCCTTCTTTCTACTCCCCTTTTTCTTCTTCTTTTCTTCTTTCTTCTTCCTTTCTTCCTTGCTCTTGTTTAGGAGGGGACAATTACCCCTTATATGTCCCTCTCCTTGGCAATTGTAACAAATCACCTTTCCTCTTGGTCTTCTCCTCCTATCATTAGATTTATTAAAATGAAAACCTTTTAAAGCACGCCTTACCCTCCTTACCATATATGCTTCTTCCGTGCTATCCATGGAAGAGGAGGAGGATGCTTCATCATCATCGGAGGAGGGGATCTCCACCTTCTTCTTCCCCTTATTTACCATCAATGCTACTCCCCTTGAAGATTGGATTCTAGGCTCTTCTTGTATTCCTTCAAGCCTTGTCTCGTGGAGCTCCATTGTTGAGAAGAACTCCTCCAAGGTACTTACTTCCAAGTTCTTGGAGATGTAAAACGAATCCACCATGGAGCTCCATCTTGAGGACCGAGGAAAGGCATCTATGGCCTTCATTATCATATCCCGATTGGAGAGCTTTTCACCTACACTTGTCAAACCGGTTAGAATTTCCTTAAATCTAGAGTGTAGGGATTTTACCTTCTCTCCCTTTTCGAGTTTGATATTGGACAATTGGGAGCGAAGGACATCTCTCCTTGCTAGCTTCACCTCGGATGTGCCTTCATGGATCTCTATTAGTTTGTCTCACATTTCCTTGGCGCTAGAACACTCCCCTATCCTATTTACTTCTTGTTGAGGGAGCACATTATAGAGGTGGTGCTTGACCTTTGAATTTTCCAAATACTCCTCTCTTTGTCTTTTGCTCCATATCGATTTCTCCAATGGCTCTCCATCTTCGTTCCTAGGCAACTCGAAACTGTTTTCCATAATTAAAAGGATTTCAAAGTCGGTTTCGAAGAATACCTCCATTCTCTTCTTCCACCAAGAGAATTCCCCTTCAAACTTTGGTGGATGAATGTTTGAGCCGGCCATTTTTGATGTAGAGCTTGTTGCGGCGGTTAGTCCGGTGACAAGCAACCTCGCTCTGATACCACTTGTTGGGGATCGATTGGCCGGCTAAAGGGGGGTGAATAGCCCTTTTCGGTTGGATGTCGGTATTTGCTCATCTACAAAACTAATTAGCGCAAGCGGAAGACTAATAAAGACAAGAAAATAGAAATATGAGAAAACAAGCGCTAACACGATGGTATAACATGGTTCACGGCTACGCCGCTAATCCACGGTCCGATTCGTCCACGGTGAATCACTCCGCAATCTATCCACTAGATCTCTCCTTTGCACAAAGCTAGGTGGAGGTAACCTCTTTACACAAAAACACTCCTCTTACAAATATAATGGAAATAAGCTCAAGTAAGAGGATGGAAAGCTTTAGGGAACTTTGGGAGAGTATTAGAGCATAAGCATTTTCTCCCAAGGCCCCATCCCCTTCCTTTTTATAGAGGAAGAGGGTTTCTTCCCGTTGACACAGGATCAGTCGACTGATGCCCTTGATCAGTCAACTGATCCCGTAGTCGTTGCCCAATAACGGCCGCTTTCCACGTTGGATTCCATCAGCATCACGATCGATGGCACCCATCGATCGGATGTCAATCACCGATCGCGCTCGCGAGATCGACTCCATTCGCGGTCGCGATGTCATCGTCGATCGACCGTCGTCCCCGCGATCGATCAAGCCATCGATCTGCGCGTCTGCGATCGATAAACTTGATTCAGCCTACTTAAACCACCGATCGATCGAACTATCGATTAGAGCAACGATCGCCATGACATGGCAATGACCGTGTCGAAATCCCATCCGACACTTAGCCAAATGGCCAAGTTTCACCTAAGAGCTACCCTTCCGGTTACATTCGCCACTCTCATCTCGGAGTCCTTCGCCTCGTTCTCTTCGCTCACGGCCACGCCCTCAAAGATCAGCGACGACTGCAATGCTCCTTCGTATCTCTTACCTCGAAGTCTACTTCCTCCGGCTTCACTCCAAGCTTCTCGTCCGGCGGTCCCTCAGATGCTCTAAGCGCACGGCTTCCGCAAAGCAATCCTTCACCGACTCAAGGACCGAGTCATGAGATGTGAAACTCGCCACGGCTCCATGTGCGAATTACTAAGTCCTGCATGACTTCAACGCACATATCAAATCAACATAACAAACTAACTTAAACCCTTTGCCACACACATCAAAACCTAATCATGGCAAGAGATTGCCCTAACATAGTGAAGCCGGAGGAAGTAGACTTCAGGGCGAGATGTGAAGGATGGCGATATAGAGCCGTGTGCTTGGCGCATCCGAGGGACATGGTCGGACGAAGATAACTTCAAAGGCGAGGGACTCCAAGGGATGAGAGTGAGCGAATGTAACCCGGGAAGGGGTAGTGCTCTTAGGTGAAACTTGGCCATTTGGATAAATGTCGGATGGAATTTCCCGACATCAGTTGACTACCATGTTATGATAGTCGACTACTCTAAGTTGACTGTGACTCGACTAGTGTTTGAGTTCAGTTCAAGTGCCAACAGTCGACTGCCATGGAATGGCAGTCGACTGTGAGACTACCAGTCGACTGATGAAGGCATCAGTCGACTGGTCGCAAGGGTTTCGGGCATAGAAGCGAGTTGAGCTTGCGAGCACTCGACTGATAGGTCGATCAGTCGACTGATGGTAAGATCAGTCGACTGATGATGGTGTCGTTGGATGGAATCCAACGTGGAAAGTAGCCGTTATTGGGCAACGACTATGGGACCAGTCGACTGATAGGGACATCATTCGACTGCTCCTGTGTGAACGGGAAGAAACCCTCTTTCTCTATAAAGAGGAAGGGTGTGGAGCTTTGGGAGCCTAATGTTCATGCTCTAAAGTCTCCCAAAGTGCCCTAAAGCTTTTCAATCTTGGTTTTATTTACATCATATTTGTAAGAGGAGTGAATTCTTGTAAAGAGGTTACCTCTACCTAGCTTGGTGCAAAGGAGAGAATAGTGGAAGCTTGCAGAGTGATTCACCGTGGACGAATCAGACCGTGGATTAGCGGTGTAGCCGTGAACCACATTACATCCTTTGTTAGAGTTTGTATTCTTGTTATTGCTTTGTCTTTATTGTTTATACTTTCCTCTTGCGCTAACGAATTTGTAGACGAGCAATCGACGAGAAAATTCCACCGTTTATGTATTAGGCTATTCACCCCCCTCTAGCCGGCCAACACATACACATCGATCCCCTACAAAAATGTGTCCAAGCATGGGTCCCTAAGACCGCCTTGATTTCAAACTTAGGATCGAACCAATACTGGGTTCTCAAGGACCAAATCCACTATGTGGAGAGACCGAACCGATTCAACGGTCCAGGGGGAGCTAGTACGAAACTTGTTTGTATTTTAACTTAGAAATTGCATGCTTAGGTTCTTTATTTAGTTTGATTTTTCTTTTTAGAATGGCTAGATAGGACTATAACTCATCAATACTTGATAACATAGTACCAGGACGTGGCAAGATGATAGTATGCTAGGAAAACGAAGTCTTGTGTATTCGGGCTAGATAAGGTGTATCTAGTTTGGTGCATTTGACCGAGTGGAACTAGCTGAAGCTATCTCGCCGTATCCTAGACTAGTTAGACCAGGAAGTGGTCTTAGGTGAGTCAAGTCTCTATTTTCTTGAAAATGACTTTGTCTAAGGAAGTGGTCATTGTTCCGATCAAAGAAGGCCTTTGTGCCTCGTCACGACCTGGAAGCCATGATCTTGAAAAGGTGACTTGATGAGCCTAAGGTCAAATCCGAATCTAACGCAAGGTTAAAAAGTGTTCAAATTATTAAATTTAAATCAAGTAAAATTGGAAGTCATCTCACAAGAACATATAGGGTTAACATGTTTGATCATGTAGACATGGGTGAGATGATTTAGGTTAATAAACTTCAACCAATATTTAATAAATCCAACATCCGATCCAACTACCTTGCATGTAGGATCAATGGATCTTGGACAGTGGTTGCTCCCGACCCATGACCAGGGATCAACTCAAATTTTCGAAGCTTCGATTCAAATGATAAGGATCGCTAGCCTTTGAAAACAATGGCAAGCTCAAAATCATCGGATCAGGTGATATTGAGCTCAACTCTAACTTTATTATTCAAAATGTCTTATTGGTAGAAAATTTGCAATATAATTTACTTAGTGTAAGCCAATTGTGTGATAAAAACTATAAGGTCATATTTCTAAAAAATGAATGCATAATTAATACAAATGAAACTTCTAAAACAATCCTTAAGAGAACTAGAAATAACAATATTTACACTATTAACTTAAATAACTCCTCAACCAAGTGTCTTATGACACAGCAAGAGGAATCATGATTGTGGCACTGATGACTCGGTCACTCACACCCAAGGCTCATCCACAAGATGAGTCAGAGGTTTGCCCAACCTCAATAACTTGGATAATAAAATATGTAATGCTTGTCAACAAGGTAAACAATCTAGGACACAACATCACTAACTAATCAAGAACGAACCAAAAGTGTTCTTGAGCTCCTGCACATGGATCTATTTGATTCACACGGAGCTAAGTCACTTAATGGGAGTAAATTCTGCTTAGTCATAATTGTTGGTGCAGTAGGCACCTAAGTCGAACCTGAGTTTTGATTATAGCAAATGATACAAAGTTAAGCTCATGTCGTTATCTCACGAGTTGAATCGAGTGTGCAGAAGATTGCTATAGCTGGAGCTAAAGGCTAGCGACACCCGGAGGAAGCCGCGGTGGTCGGGTGACACCGGGAGGACTTCGGAGGGAGCTGAAGGAATCAGGTGGAGACCAAAAGCAAGGCTTCAAAGGTAAATGTTGAGGTAAGCTCGTGTGAGTGAGCGTAAGTAAGGTCGAGTCCTCCATACGGGGACATCCTTAGGCGACGATCCGACCAAGACTTCCCATGGAAGGTCTATGTTGAGATCGGATGGCAAGTGGCCGTCGAATTCACTTATATTTCGAGCTAACTCTTTATTACAGTCGAAAAGTCTAAAAATCAGTTCAACCGGCCAAAAATCAGTTCAATCCGCTGAGCCAATCGATTCAACCAACCGGCCAAGAAATCAGTTCAACCGATGGTCAAAAATCAGCCTCGAGGAGTCAAGCTTTATCACCATTTTTCAAGGAGTTTTGTGCCCAATTCCTATTGGTTGAAGACCCATTCGATGAGGGGCTTAAAGGCTATAAAAGGAGGTCCTAACCTAGGGTTTCATCATCAATTCTAAGCCTCCAAAAGCCTCCGCAAAGCTACAACTTCTCCGACAACGGCGCTTCTTCTCCGACGCCTAGGTTTATTTGTTTTCATTTTATTACGGTTAGAGTTTTATTTCAGTTTAGTACTTTCATTTTCGGAGCTTTTATCGTAACGAGGAGAGGGGGAGTGTCCCTCTACCTCAAGCTTTGTGCTTTACTTGTATCGATTAAACTCCTACCTCTAAAGGGGAGGAGTTCTTTAGTGTTTTTGCCCTCCGTACGTGGTCGAGGACCGCTAGGGCCTTGGAGTAGTAGCCGAAGGCTATGAACCAAGTAAAACTCCTTTGTCTCTTTTTACTTTACATTTACATTTCCGCTGCAATTAATTATCTCTCGAGTTTTAACGAACGAAAAGAAAAGAAAAAGGTTTTATCGCTATTCACCCCCCCTCTAGCGATCCGCTTCGATCCAACAATTGGTATCAGAGCCGGGGGTTGCTAAGATTTGGTGAAACCACCAATCTAGCCATTTTACAGATTTTTTTTCTTTTTAATTCTGTTTATTTCAGATTTATTTCGATATGTTATTTTTTCTCCCGCACTACTAATCCAAGACGCGAGTCTTGGTACTTTTTTTTTGTGTTTTTGTCGTTGCTAGTTTCTTCGTCTTCGTCTCCTTGTGTCTTTTGTTCTAATGGCCCATCTCGAGGGTTTTAGCACCGTCCGACCTCCGTTTTACAATGGAGATGACTTCCGTTATTGGAAGTGTCGGATGGAATGCTTTCTCAAAACCCAAATCGAGATGTGGATCATAATCCAAACGGGTTTCACACTTCCGACTAATGAAGTGGGTGACTCCTTGGATTATGATCAATGGACCATTGCAACAAAATGACAAGTCGAAGCCAATGCCAAGGCAACACAAATCCTCCAATGCAGCTTATCCAAGGAAGAGCTAAATCGCGTCGGCCCCTTCATAAGCGCAAAGGACCTTTGGACAAAACTAGTGGAGCTACACGAAGGGACCGATGAAGCCAAGGTATGTAAGTGTGATCTTTTATTCAATAAACTATATAACCTAAAAATGCAGGAACACGAGTCCGCGACGCAACTTCACGCCCGAGTCCAGGACATAGTCAACAACCTACACGCAATCGGGCAAAAGGTCGAAAACCGCGATCTTATAAGGTATGTCCTAAACTCCTTTCCAAGGACTACCTTGTGGGCATCCATGGTCGATGCCTACAAGGTCTCCAAGGATCTTTCTAAACTTAGATTAGATGAACTTTTTTCTGATTTTGAACTTCATGAGCAGTCTAATTCGGAACCCGAGAAAGGTATAGCTTTATTTGCAGGTTCAAAGAAGAAAACCGCTAGCAAGCCACCTCCGAAGGAAGAAGAGGATGAGTCGGTTTCGGAGGTTGAATCGGAAATGGAAGCCGAACTAGTCAACCTAGTTCGGAGGATAGTCAAGGGCCGAAAACGAGCCGTCACTCGACCCAATGAAGGTAAACCTAAAAGTTCAAACATAAGATGTTATGAATGCAACAGGTTTGGACACATTAAGTCCGAATGCCCAAAACTCAAGAGCAAGGCACCAAAATACAAAAAGGCACTCAACGCTACTTGGGAAGAAGCTTCTGAGGAAGAAGACAATGATCGAGTCCTTATGGCTAAACCGGTGGAATCGGAGACGGAGTCGGAATCGGAACTTGAATCGGAAACCAAAGATGAGTCGGACTGTGAAGCACTATTCAAGACAAGCCACGGATACGCATCCGGTTCAAAAGATAAACTCAAGGTAAGTCGCTCTCTTATTACCACACTTTATAGTGCAATTAAGTTTTTAAATAGAAAGTTAGCTAAGTCCGATTCCAAGGTCGAGACCCTGATTGAGGAAGTTAAACTCCTCAAACACGAGGTCTCCCTAACCTCTTCGACTAGTTGAGTTCAAGAGAAGGACTCAACTCGGGTTGAAAAACTCGAAGTTGAGAACTCACTCTTGAAAAGTCAAGTCGAAGATCTTAGGAATACGTTGGAAAGGTTTACTTTGGGATCCAAAGGACTTGACCTCCTACTTGGATCGCAAAGGACCGTGTACAACAAGGCCGGGCTAGGGTTTAGCTCAAACACGACCAATAAGTCGTATATGTCAATCGTAAGTAGACATAAAAAACGTGTCCAAGCATGGGTCCCTAAGACCACCTTAATTTCAAACTTAGGATCAAACCAGTACTGGGTTCCCAAGGACCAAATCCACTATGTGGAGAGACCGAATCGATTCAACGGTCCAGGGGGAGCTAGTACGAAATTTGTTTGTGTTTTAACTTAGAAATTGCATGCTTAGGTTTTTATTTTTCTTTTTAGAATGGTTAGATAGGACTATAACTCGTCAATACTTGATAACATAGTACCAGGATGCGGCGAGATGATAGTACGCTAGGAAAGCGGAGTCTTGTGTATTCGGGCTAGATAAGGCGTATCTAGTTCGGTGCACTTGACCGAGCGGAACTAGCTGAAGCTACCTCGCCGTATCCTAGACTAGTTAGACCAGGAAGTGGTCTTAGGTGAGTCAAGTCTCTATTTTCTTGAAAATGGCTTTGTCTAAGGAAGTGGTCGTTGTTCCGATCAAAGAAGGCCTCTGTGCCTCGCCACGACCTGGAAGCCATGATCTTGAAAAGGTGACTTGATGAGCCTAAGGTCAAATCCGAATCTAACGCAAGGTTGACAAGTGTTTAAGTCATTAAATTTAATTCAACTAAAATTGGAAGTCATCTCACAAGAACATATAGGATTAACATGTTTGATCATGTAGACATGGGTGAGATGATTTAGGTTAATAATTTTCAACCAATTTTTAATAAATCCAATATCCAATCCAACTATTTTGCGTGTAGGATCAATGGATGTTGGATAGTGGTTTCTCCCGACACATGACCGGGGATCAACTCAAGTTTTCGAAGCTTCGATTCAAACGACAAGGATCGGTAGCCTTCGGAAATAACGACAAGCTCAAAATCATCGGATCAGGTGATATTGAGCTTAACTCAAATTTTGTCATTCAAAACGTTTTATTAGTAGAAAATTTTCAATATAATCTTCTCAGTGTAAGCCAATTGTGTGATAATAACTATAAGGTCATATTTCTAGAAAACGAATGCGTAATTAATACAAACGAAACCTCTAAAACAATTCTTAAGGGAACTAGAAATAACAACATTTACACTATTAACTTAACTAACTCCTCAACTAAGTGTCTTATGACACGACAAGAGGAATCATGGTTGTAGCACCGACGACTCGGTCACTCACACCCAAGACTCATCCACAAGATGAGTCAGAGTGACTTAGTTAGAGGTTTGCCTAACCTCAATAACTTGGATAATAAAATATGTAATGCTTGTCAACAAGGTAAACAATCTAGGATACAACATCAACTAACTAGTCAAGAACGAACCAAAAGTGTGCTTGAGCTCTTACACATGGATCTATTTGATTCACACGGAGCTAAGTCACTTAACGGAAGTAAATTCGACTTAGTCATAATTGATGACTATTCTAGATTTACTTGGGTTAGGTTCATCAAACACAAAAGTGATACCCTAGATCAATTAATCAATCTATTTAAATTAATAGAAAATCAACAAAGCATTAAAATCAAAAGACTTAGGACTGATCATGGTGGTGAATTTGAAAACCATAGGTTTACAGAATTCTGTAACCTAAATGGATACCACCATGAGTTCTCTTGCCCTAGAACTCCACAACAAAATGGCCTAGTAGAACGCAAAAATAGAACCCTACAAGAAGCCGCTAGGACAATGCTTAATGAGTATAACCTACCCGATAGGTTTTGGGCCGAAGCCGTGAATACGGCATGTTATGTCCAAAATAGAATCCTTATGGTAAAGAGGCACCTTAAGACCTCATACGAGATTTATCACGATAAAATACCTAACATCAAGTACTTTAGGGTATTTGGGTGTAAGGTACATATCCTAAACACTAAGGATTACTTAGGGAAATTTACATCCAAAACCACGACCGGAATCTTTCTAAGATACTCGACTACAAGCAGAGCTTATAGAGTATATAACCACGACACCCTTAGAGTCGAGGAGACTATCAATGTAGTATTTGATGAAGGACACGAACCTACAAAACCCCCGGCAACCCCAATTAGCGAACCGACTCATACTAGACCTAACTCTGATCCAGAGATCAGGTCTAGTGTTAATCCTAACCTAAGTCAACCAAGTCACTCTATCGACTAAGTGATAGATGACTCCAACCAAACTAGAACTCAAACGAGTCATCCTATGGATCAAGTTGTAGACTCAAACCCAAATCCAACTAGGACTCAAACGAATCATCCTATCGACCAAGTGATAGGTGATCCAAGTCTAGGAGTTCGAACTAGAGCCTCATACAGAAACCTTAGTCAAATATCCTTGATTTCTAAAATTGAACCCAAAACTATTGACCAAGCTCTTCTTGATCCCGATTGGATTATTGCAATGCAAGAAGAGTTGGCTCAATTCACTAGGAACGAAGTATGGGAATTAGTACCACCACCTAAAGATAAAACAATCATTGGAACAAGGTGGGTGTTTAGAAATAAAATTGATGATAGAGGTGAAGTAGTTAGAAATAAAGCTAGACTAGTTGCTAAAGGGTTTAGTCAAGTCGAAGGTTTAGATTACGACGAGACCTATGCCCCAGTAGCTAGATTAGAGTCCATTCGAATGCTATTAGCATATGCAGCACATCGAGGATTTAAGTTGTTTCAAATGGATGTGAAATCTGCATTCTTAAATGGATACATTAAAGAAGAAGTTTATGTTAGTCAACCCCCCGGTTTCGAAAGTTTAGAAAAACCCGATCATGTCCTTAGGTTAAAGAAAGCTCTTTATGGACTTAAACAAGCTCCTCGAGCTTGGTACGAGAGACTTTCGATTTATCTTAAGTAGAAAGGTTTTAACCAAGGTGTAGTTGACCCAACCCTTTTCATAAAAACCTTAGGTAAAGACATATTCATAGCCCAAATCTACGTAGATGATATTATTTTCGGAACCACCAACTCAATCCTACTAAATGAGTTCATTTCACTTATGGAAAGTGAATTTGAAATGAATTTAGTAGGTGAGTTAAGTTTCTTTTTAGGTCTACAAATTAAACAAACTAAAGATGGAATATACCTACATCAACGCAAATATACTAGGGAATTAATTAAACGCTTTGGAATGCAAGACGCTAAAATTATTAATACCCCAATGGCAACTAATGTGAATATAGAAGAAGATGTAATCGGAAATTCAATTGATTTAAAATACTATAAGAGCATAATAGGGAGTCTCCTTTACCTAACTGCAAGCCGACCTGATATATTATTTGCAGTAAGTATGTGCGCAAGGTTTCAAACCTGTGCCAAGGAGTCTCACCTAACTCTAGTCAAGCGTATCCTTAGATATCTAAAGGGTACACTTAATGTCGGTATTTGGTATCCTAGATCTACCGAGTTCGAACTAACCGGCTACTCCGATTCGGACTATGCCGGTAGTAAGCTCGATAGAAAGAGTACGAGTGGTTGTTGTCAACTTCTCGGCTCGAGTCTAGTGAGTTGGTGCAGTAGGAAGCAACACTGTGTTGCTTTATCTACCACTGAAGCCGAATACATCGCGATGGGTGAGTGTGTCACGCAGCTTCTTTGGATGAAGCACACTCTCCGCGACTTTAAGTTAGACTTTACGAATACTAAACTTCACGTAGATAACATTAGTTCAATTAATCTTACAAAGAATCCGATATGTCACTCTAGGACCAAACATATAGAGGTCAAACACCATTTCATTCGAGAACATGTGGCCAATGGAGCCATACAACTTGAATACGTCGAATCAAAGTCTAACTTAGCAGACCTATTTACTAAACCCCTACCCGAAGCCGAATTTAGTCTATTAAGATAAAAATTGGGCATGTGTGTAGTAGAATAGGAACTTGCAAATTATATTTTCTTACTACTATTTCTTAACTTTCATTTTTTATGGAACTAGTATAGGACATACCTTAGATATCATGCACATATAGATTTAAGGAGCCAATACATCTCACAACATTCGTTCAGTTTACGTATTGCTATCAGGTTGCGGTATCAACGCTGGAGCGTAATCTCATAGTCGATCGGCCCGCCCGGTAGCGTAATCGGCCCAAAAACTGTATGAACTAATATGATCATGAAGAGGTATCATATATAAACACATACACATGTTTTGTTTTTAATACATCTTCGCGCGGATCCATGGCGGGGATGAACTTATTTTCAGTATATTATTTTCAAAATAATGTGGAACATGCTAGGACTTTAAATTTAACACTTATTTTTTTTTTCCACACACAAACTCACTCTTTAGATATATGGCAAAAGGGGAGAAAAGGCCAAAGTTAAGTTGTCAAAAATTTTCATAACTTAACTCTTACTTTATATTTAAACCAAAAGTTAACTTTAAGTTTTGAAAACTTATTAAAGGTCAAGTTAAGAGAATTCTTAACTTAAACTTATTTGTGGCGTCAATGTTTTACTTATTTTTTATTATGCCATTAATGTTTTACTTAAGGGGGAGAAAGGGCCAAGTTAAGAAGAACTCTTAACTTAAACGTTTTACTAAGGCCAACTTTAAGTAATGTTAATTACTTAAAGAAACCCTCAAAGGGGAGGATTAAGGTCTTTCTTCAAGACTCACCCTCGGTCAAGGGGGAGGTTTCCTCAAGGGGGAGTACTTGAAGAAAATCCTTACTACTCCAACTTAATCTTCTTTATTTCTTGTTTCTAATGCACATTATTCTTCATGCTTGCTATTTACTTAACTTTGTATGTGGGTTTTCCATAAATCAAAAAGGGGGAGATTGTTGGTGCAGTAGGCACCTAAGTCGAACCTGAGTTTCGATTATAGCAAACGATACAAAGTTAAGCTCATGTCGTTATCTCACGAGTTGAATCGAGTGTGCAGAAGATTGCTATAGCTGGAGCTAAAGGCTAGCGACACCCGGAGGAAGCCGCGGTGGTTGGGCGACACCGGGAGGACTTTGGAGGGAGCCGAAGGAATCAGGTGGAGACCGAAAGCAAGGCTTCAAAGGTAAATGTTGAGGTAAGCTCGTGTGAGTGAGTGTAAGTAAGGTCAAATCCTCCATACGGGGACATCCTTAGGCGACGATCCGACCAAGACTTCCCATGGAAGGTCTATGTTGAGATCGGATGGCAAGTGGCCGTCGAATTCACTTATATTTCGAGCTAACTCTTTATTACAGTCGAAAAGTCTAAAAATCAGTTCAATCGGCCAAAAATCAGTTCAACTGCTAAGCCATCAGTTCAACCGGCCAAGAATCAGTTCAACTGCTAAGCCATCAGTTCAACCGGCCAAGAAATCAGTTCAACCGATAGTCAAAAATCAGCCTCGAGGAGTCAAGCTTTATCACCATTTTCAAGGAGTTTTGTGCCCAATTCCTATTGGTTGAAGACCCATTCGATGAGGGGATTAAAGGATATAAAAGGAGGTCCTAACCTAGGGTTTCATCATCAATTCTAAGCCTCCAAAAGCCTCCGCAAAGCTACAACTTCTCCGACAACGAAGTGCTTCTTCTCCGACGTCTAGGTTTATTTGTTTTCATTTTATTATGTCGGTTAGAGTTTTATTTCAGTTTAGTACTTTCATTTTCGGAGCTTTTATCGTAACGAGGAGAGGGGGAGTGTCCCTCTACCTCAAGCTTTGTGCTTTACTTGTATCGATTAAACTCCTACCTCTAAAGGGGAGGAGTTCTTTAGTGTTTTTGCCCTCCGTACGTGGTCGAGGACCACTAGGACCTTGGAGTAGTAGCCGAAGGCTACGAACCAAGTAAAACTCCTTTGTCTCTTTTTACTTTACATTTACATTTCCGCTGCAATTAATTATCTCTCGAGTTTTAACGAACGAAAAGAAAAGAAAAAGGTTTTATCGCTATTCACCCCCCCCTCTAGCGATCCGCTTTGATCCAACAATAATTGATGACTATTCTAGATTTACTTGGGTTAGGTTCATTAAACACAAAAGTGATACCCTAGATTAATTAATCAACCTATTTAAACTAATAGAAAATCAACAAAACCTTAAAATCAAAACACTTAGGACTGATCATGGTGGTGAATTCGAGAACCACAGGTTTATAGAATTCTTTAACCTAAATGGATACCACCATGAGTTCTCTTGCCCTAGAACCCCACAACAGAATGACCTAGTAGAACGTAAAAATATAACCCTACAAGAAGCCGCTAGGACAATGTTAAACGAGCATAACCTACCCGACAGGTTTTGGGCGGAAGCCGTGAGTACGACATGCTATGTCCAAAATAGGATCCTTATGGTAAAAGACACCTTAAGACCTCATACGAGATTTATCATGATAAAATACCTAACATCAAGTACTTTAGGGTATTTGGGTGTAAGGTACATATCCTAAACACTAAGGATTACCTAGGAAAATTTACATCCAAAACCTCGACTGGAATCTTTCTAGGATACTTGACTACAAGGAGAGCTTATAGAGTATATAACCATGACACCCTTAGAGTCGAGGAGACTATCAATGTAGTATTTAATGAAGGACACGAACCTATAAAACCCCCGGCAACCCCAATTAGCGAGCCGATTCATACCAGACTCAACTCCAATCCAGAGATTAAGTCTAGTATTAATCCTAACCTAAGTCAACCAAGTCATTTTATCGACCAAGTGGTAGATGACTCTAACTAAACTAGGACTCAAACGAGTCATCCTATTGACCAAGTGGTAGATGACCCAAACCTAAATCAAACTAGGACTCAAACCAATCATCCTATCGACCAAGTGATAGGTGATCCAAGTCTAGGAGTTCGAACTAGAGCCTCATACGGAAACCTTAGTTAAATCTCCCTGATTTCCAAAATTGAACCCAAAACTATTGGCCAAGCTCTTCTTGATCCCGATTGGATTATTGTAATGCAAGAAGAGATGGCTCAATTCACTAGGAATGAAGTATGGGAATTAGTACCACCACCTAAAGATAAAACAATCATTGGAACAAGGTGGGTGTTTAGGAATAAACTTGATGATAAAGGTGAAGTAGTTAGAAATAAAGCTAGACTAGTCGCAAAAGGGTTTAGTCAAGTCGAAGGTTTAGATTACGACGAGACCTATGGCCCAGTAGCTAGATTAGAGTCCATTCGTATGTTATTATCATATGCTGCACATCGAGGATTTAAGTTGTTTCAAATGGATGTGAAGTCAGCATTCTTGAATGGATATATTAAAAAAGAGGTTTATGTTTGTTAACCCCTCGGTTTCGAAAGTCTAGATAAATCTGACCATGTCCTTAGGTTAAAGCAAACCCTCTATGGACTTAAACAAGCTCCTCGAGCTTGGTACGAGAGACTTTCGGTTTATCTTAAGTCCAAAGGATTTAACCAAGGTATAGTTGACCCAACTCTTTTCGTAAAAATCATAGGTAAAGACATATTCATAGCCCAAATCTACGTAGATGATATTATTTTCGGAACCACCAACTCGATCCTACTGAATGAATTCATTTCACTTATGGAAAGTGAATTTGAAATGAATTTAGTAGGTGAGTTGAGTTTCTTCTTAGGTCTACAAATTAAACAAACTAAAGATGGAATATACTGATGGCATGCTCGGAGGCTCGTTGGCTCCCATGTCCCAGGATTAAAATTTTCACTAATGAAAACTAATCTGGATGGGATGAGTTTCCTAAACACAACCAATTCATCGTCGTGCTAACGACTTGAGCAATCGCTTGAACAAACTAGTTGTTCAAGCTACAATACTCTTCTAGTCGGTTAGCCGTGGCATAGACGACGGACGGATCGCCGGTTTTTGTGTTTATCTTCGGGGTCCATGATTATACAAATACATATGGATGTAGACATGTATAATCAACACATACAATCATATTAATAAGAACATGCAAAGATCAATAATAGAACTTGTAAAACTTTTATACCTCTCGATCTTCTATCGTATGTCCTAACCTCCTTGTAGACTTCGTGTGGGTGAAGATCCTCCATAAGTTGAAGCTTCCTAGATCTTCTTCAATCAAAAGAAAGAAGAACTCTCCTTCCCTTCTTGCTTGATCCAACCACCAAGCCACAAAGACTTGATGCCGCCGGCCCCAAGAAAAGAGAGAACAAGATGGCCAACCAAGGAACCGAACAAGGGAACAATCCCTAGCTCATTTGTGCCGCCGGCCAAGAGGAAAAGAAGAGCAGAAGAGGAATAGGTTGAGCGCCGACCAAGGTAGAGGGAAGAGAGATAGATTCCGGCAACACCTTAGGAAGAAGAAGAGAACCTCTCCTATAGTTGCCGCCCACTCCACCTTCCAAACCCTAGCCGCCCAACCAAACCCTAACCTTCCTAGGGTTTCTTGCCGCCCAAGCCAATGATAGGCAAAACCCTAATCTCCAAAAACCATTAACCAACTCCTTTTGCCGCCCACCTTAAGCCCCCTTTTATAAAGTTAGGCTTAAGCCTTGTTTTAATCTCCACCGTTGGTTCTAGGGATTTAATCTCAACTGTCGGATCTAGAGATTTAATCTCAACCGTCGGATCTAGAGATTTAATCTCCACCGTCAGATCTAGGGATTTAATCTCAACCGTCGGATCTAGAGATTTAATCTCAACCGTCGGATCTAGAGATTTAATCTCCACCGTCGGATCTAGGGATTTAATCTCAACCGTCAGATTTAGAGATTTAATCTCAACCTTCGGTTCTAGGAATTTAATCTCAACCGTCGGATCTAGAGATTTATTTTCCATCATTGGATCTAGGCTTCATGAAGTTTATATTAGGCTACGATAGGGACCATGAGGAGGAGTTGGATCTTGGCCACCCGATGGATCGGAACCACACAAACTTGATCCATCAATGATGTTCCATTCCACTAGAGGATCATCATTGAATTACCTCACCAACCCCCATAAATTAATATGGGCTCCATACATTATTTGTACATCCATCTCCCAATGTTTAAGATATCGAATGTCCGTCAATTAATTGATTTACTGACCATCAATCAATTAACATCTAACTCCTCGAGTAGTACCACTCAACCTTATCATCATGTTGACTAAGTCAACCTGTAGGGTTTACATGATGAACCTTATGAGCTCCTCAAGGGGACATCATCAACCTAATATATAGGACACGGTTTCCTCCTATAATCAACGGCACACCATGTAAATAATATCATTTCCCAACTTACCGGGCATATTGATTTAATCCATATAAATCTCACCCTTTGGTAAATCAAAGAAATAAATACTAAGTACATGTGCCCATTATTATATTGGGATTAAGAGCATGTACAACATAATATCCGAGGTCCGATTCAATTATGTAGTCAGCAATAAATTGAATCACCTCTATGTCGGTCCTGCTCAATACACCTAAGTGTACTTGTGTAACTCTATATTCAAGATAAAACAATACCAAGCTACACTACAACCATGCCAATGGTTTGTCCAAAACCATCTTGGTTGTGAGCCTCTACTTATATTCTACAAGAGACTGATAATATGATCTTCTATGCCACACCAAGCACCATGTTATCTACAATGTAAAGTATTAGACAATATGCACACATATAATAAATATAAAGTGCAAACAATGATCATGTGATTCTTATTTTAAAATAAAAATGTTCATACAAAAGAGCTAGGCTTTCAGTATACATTCCAACAATCTCCCACTTATACTAAAAGACTATGTTGTCATCATACTGCCATACATCTGATCCCCATGTCCTCCACATGCCTATCAAACGCTTTTGCTGGAAGGGCCTTAGTGAATGGATCCGGCAGGTTATCCTCTGATGCAATCTTGGCGACAGCTACTTCTCCTCGCTTTACAATCTCTCGTATCAGGTGGTACTTGCGCTCTATGTGTTTACTCGCCTTATGGGCTCGTGGTTCCTTCGAGTTTGCAACTGCACCACTGTTATCACAATAAATTGTGATAGTTCTGGGCAAACCAGGAATCACATCCAAGTCCATCAAGAAGTTCCTGAGCCATACAACTTCCTTGGCTGCCTCAGAGGCTGCCACATACTCAGCTTCCATGGTAGAGTCCGCCACGCATTTCTGCTTGACACTCCTCCATACTATGGCTCCACCTCCAAAAGTAAACACAAACCCCGAGGTAGATATAATGTTATCCCTATCTGATTGGAAATCAGAATCCGTGTAACCCACAGGGACTAATTGATCTGCCCGGTAAACCAGCATATAATCCCTAGTCCTTCTCAGGTACTTCAATATATGCTTTACCGTAGTCCAATGTCCCTGTCCAGGATTACTCTGATATCTGCTAACCATGCCCACGGTAAAGCAGATATCTGGTCTCGTACATAGCATAGCATACATGAGGCTTCCTACTGCCGAAGCATAAGGAACCGCCTTCATCTCCTCTATCTCCTTTGATGTTTTGGGACACATCTCTTTAGATAAAGGTACTCCATGCCTAAAAGGTAGAAAATCTTTCTTGGAGTTCTGCATGCTAAAACGAGCAAGGATAGTGTCAATGTATGAAGCTTGAGATAAGCACAACATCCTTTTCTTGCGATCCCTTATTACCTTGATCCCAAGGATGTGTCCCACTTCTCCCAAGTCCTTCATATCAAACTGTTTGGACAACCATACCCTTACATCTGATAACACTTTGATATTGTTGCCAACTAACAAAATGTCATCTACGTATAGTACAAGAAATACCACTACGTTTCCATCACATCTCTTGTATACACAAGGCTCATCCAGACTTTGAATAAATCCATATGACTAGATTACCTCATCAAAGCGGATGTTCCAAGATCTAGAAGCTTGCTTCAATCCATAAATGGACCGATTAAGCTTACACACAAGATGCTCTTTGCCCTTTGCAATGAATCCCTCTGGTTGCTTCATATAGATGTTTTCCTCAAGACTTCCATTAAGAAAAGTTGTCTTGACATCCATCTGCCAAATCTCATAATTCTGATGAGCAGCAATAGATAAAAGAATTCGGATAGACTTAAGCATAGCTACTGGTGAAAAGGTCTCCTCATAATCGATACCCTCTTTCTGAGTATACCCTTTCGCAACAAGCCTAGCTTTGAAGGTCTCAACCTTCCCTTCTACTCCTCTCTTTCTCTTGTAGATCCACTTGCATCCAATGGCTTTCACACCATCGGGTGGTTCTACTAGGTTTCAGACATGATTAGAATCCATAGATTCTATCTCTGAATTCATCGCTGTTTGCCAAGATACCGCATCTCTATCTTGGAGTGCCTCGTCATATGTCTAGGGATCAGGTTCATGTTTACCAGGGACTAAGTCCGAAGACTCTCCCAAGAACATGAATCTCACGGGTTGTCTAACAACCCTCCCACTATGACGAGGTGCCTCCTGTGTATGCTCTGTGACACGCGGCGCAGTGACTTGTGGTATTTTCTCTTGTACCGGTGGTACTGAAGTCGGGACTTCCCCTTTCAACTCCTCAACAACAATCCTACTCGTGGCCTTGTGGTTCATCACATAGTCCTCCTCTAGAAATCTGGCATTCGTACTCATGATCACCTTCTGATCTCTAGGACTATAGAACAAACCACCCTTCATTCCCTTAGGGTAGCCAACAAACAAGCGTACTTCTGTACGAGATTCCAACTTACCAGCATCTCCCTTCAGCACATGTGCTGGACTACCCCAAATCCGAATATGTCTTAGACTAGGCTTTCGCCCAGTCCACAATTCTGTGGGAGTAGAGGGTACTGACTTAGATGGAACCAAGTTCAGATTGTGTGCTGTCATTTCCAGAGCAAACCCCCAGAACGAATCAGGTAACTCAGAATAACTCATCATCGATCTGACCATCTCCATAAGAGTCTTATTCCTTCGCTCCACCACACCATTCTGCTGGGGTGTGCCAGGTGCGGATAATTGGGATTGAATCCCAGCCTCTGATAAGTAACTCCTAAACTCTCCCAAGAGGTACTCGCCACCACGATCAGATCGTAGTGTCTTGATACTTTTACCTTGATGGTTCTCCACATCAGCCTTGAATTCTTTGAACCTGTCAAAGCATTCAAACTTGCGGCGCATCAAGTAAATGTATCCATACCTTGAATAATCGTCTATAAAAGAGACAAAGTATTCAAAGCCACCTCTAGCCTGGATAGACATAGGACCGCACAAATCAGAATGAACCAATTCCAATACATCTTTGGCTCTATACCCCTTAGCCTTAAAAGGCCTCTTGGTCATCTTACCTTCTAAGCAAGACTCGCAGGTTGGGAGATCTTCCACCACTAATAAACCCAACGTACCATCAACTATCAACCTTTGAATTCTACTCAGGTTAATATGACAAAGTCTTAGGTGCCAAAGATATGTCTGGTTCATTTTCGAAGGTTCTTTTCTCTTATTAGACTTAGAAGATGAGTTATTCACTTCTATATGCATCGTGGGAGTTTTCGGTTCAAGAGTATACAAATTGCCAACCAATGTACCAGAACAGATAATCTCCCTATTCCTTTTTATAACAACTTTGTCATTAAAAGAAACAGAATATCCATCCAGAAACAATTTAGAAACTGAAATTAGATTCTTTCTAAAAGTAGGTACATAAAGACAATTTCTCAAAACCAAAACTTTATTCCTATTAAAAGATAAATAAACGTCTCCCACTGCAATAGCTGCCACCTTTGAAGCATTGCCCATGAAGACGGTAATCTCTCCCTCAGCTAGTCGTCGGGTTTCTCGAACCCGCAGTATTGCAGACATGATCAGTGGCTCCTGTATCTACACACCAGGTACTGGTAGATAACACCGCTAAACATGTTTCAACAACTAAACAAGAAGATATACCTTTGTTCTTTCGGCGAGGACAGTCCACCTTCCAATGTCCAGTCTGCTTGCAAGTGAAGCACTTGCCTTTTGGCTTCTTCACTCCTGCCTGAGGTCCTACTGCCACTTTCTTTGCTCCACCTTGCTTCTTCTTCTTCTTCCTTCGGTTTAAGTAGAAACCTTCCGAGCAACCATGGCTTGAGCACTTTGACAAAAAGCCCTCTGCCTTTGGAGTTACTTCGGAAGCTCCGCCAACGAATACAACCTCTTGTTCATGTTGTAGTTGAGGCGGAACTGCTCAAAACTCCTAGGCAGAGACTAGAGAATGATATCGACCTGGGTTTCCCCATCGATCTTAGCTCTGAGGACTACCATCTCATTCAGATGAGCCATCATCTTGAGAACATGGTCCCTGACGGGTGTTCCCTCGATCATGGTGGTCGTCATCAAGTTCCTCATAGCCTCCTGTCTGGCCGCCCTACTCTGATGTCCGAAAAGTTCCTTGAGATTGAACATCATGTCATAAGCCATGGCCATGGCCTGATGCTGATGTTGCAGCACATTTGACATAGATGCCAAAATGTAACACCACGCCATCTCATCTACCTTGATCCATTTCTTATAACTTTCTTTCTCCTTTTCATCAGAGTCATCGGTGGCCTTAGGAGGACAGATCTCAAAGAGTAATAATTTGTACTCCTCTGTAGTTAAGAAAATATCCAAATTTCTTTTCCAATCAATATAATTTGTTCCAGTAAATTTATTTTCTTTCAATATCACAGCAAGTGGGTTGAAAGCCACTTGAAAATCCTAAGAATCACAATGATCAAAATATTAGATTTCAAAAAGCATTGATTCCTCAAATAATAAAATTTCGAAATCAACCAACACCTCAAAACACCGAGAATATCGCATGCCACGATAGTGTGGACGTATACGAATTCTACATTTGTAAGAGGAGGTTTAACCCTTTAATTTTATTATCTTGTCAACCTTACTTTTTGACAAATAAAATTAATAGTTGGTTCCTCTTTGGCCCTACAAATAAAAGCAGTGACTCCGATGGGGAGGATACTTTTTATTTGCATCTAAGTGTGCACCATTTCATGATACTAAGGGAATTATCTCGGATTATGTGCCTTACCGATGGGGAAGTAGACACGCTCTCCTAAATAATTTCCTATAACCATTATTTGACCTAGTGATCCGCAAACAAATGTTAGTGAAAGCCCTAGAGCCAATCATATGATGATTGTTGTATGGACTTTATTGTATCATATTCCTATTTATTAAGGCATGGTTATTATATTTACTTGTATTGGTGCCAAATAACTAAATATAATAATGTCCTTGAGTAGTAGGTTCTTATCTATATCAATCGATTGGTTGAATCGATAATGAGATGATATAGAGAACACTACTCTTAATCATTCCTAGTCGAGTATTAACATTCAGGGACAATGTTAATGCGTAGAGACTAGCATGTAGGTCAACAAGATGACTTGATCTCACAAGTCATGGATATGAGATATCAAGTTGACACATGGGTATGCATTGGAGAATGTATACTGAATGACCCGCCATGAGAAAGTATCATGGATCGTTATATGAGTGTCATATACTTTCTCATGTGGCTATTAGTATGACTATTAGTCCTTAGACCTGAAGTCACCATGGTTCCCTACATAATGAATTGCATACTTTGGCTTCGTCAAACGTCACCCGTAAATGGGTGGACTATAAAGCGATTCGGGTATGTAACGAATTATGCGGAGGGATGTGAGTGATGTAGATGGGATCTATCCCTCCTATATGACGGGGGTTACATCGATATTCTTGATAGAGTGAGACCACGAAGTGCATGGCCATGCCCAAATGAGTCAATATGAGATATTGAGCTCATTTGATTAGAGTGAGTCTACTTGGAGTTCAAGATTTAGATTGTACCGAGGATGACACGGTCTATGCCTCGATTGGTCAATCTAGATGTCATGGATAGATGGACATTGTCACATATTGTGAGAGTCACAATTAGTAGTCACAAAGGTGATGTTGGAGCTCAACATTCTTGTAACTTGGGTAGCAATGATGTGTTGCTAGATACCGCTCATTGCTTATGTTCCTAAATCGGTTTAGGGACATTGCCAACGTTACAAGAACCTATAAGTCACACACATAAGAGCAATTAGATGGAGATTAGGTTCATATGATGAACCATGAGGATTAGGTTCATGGGATGAACCAAATTGGATTAAGAGTAATCCAAATTAGACTAATTGAGTTAGACTCAAGTTGATTCAAGTGTTGAATGAGTCTAATTGAGATTTGATTCATCAAATCAATTTAAATTAATGAATAAAGATTCATTAAATTAAATTGACTTGAGTCAAGTGGTTAGATTTGATCAACCATGGGAGATTAGAGGTCAAGTTTGACTTGACTTGAGAGGGAAGATGAAAGGTCAAGTTTGACTTGACCAAATGCCATGTCATGGTGATGACTTGGCATGGGCGGCCAATGATGATGCTCCACATCATCATTGACTTTGTCAATTGATGCCACATCATGAGGGAGATCAAGGGTCATGGGAGTTACATGCATGCATGTAACCCCCCTCCATGAAGTGGCCGGCCACTCCATTAGATGGTGTATTGATTTTTGGTGGCTAATTGACTTCATCTTCAACCTTGGAACTTTTCCTCTCAAGCTCTCTCCCTCTCCTTCCTCATCTTGCCGAGACACCCTAGGAGTGCTAGCACACTCAAGTGTGTTTTTCTTCCACCTATTGCTTGTGTGGATACCATAGAGGAGTGTGCACTTGACACTCTCGAGTTCCGGCGGACTTTTGGACGAGCGGGATTTGCGAAGGGCATCGCATCGAGGGTAACACTCTTATCTCTTAGATCTAAGGTAGATCTAGGGTTTTTATACAAGCACATACATGTTTTGTTTTAATACTTCTTCGCACGGATCCGTGGCCGGGGGCTTCCGAGGTTTCCTTACGCAAAAGCGGTTTTGCGGCTCGGAAAAACAGATGGTATCGAGCCACGTCACGAAGCATGTATGTGTTTCGTTTTTGTTGTTTTTATATTAGATATAAAAATTACAGATTTATATGTTTCTGTAAATTTTCTTATTTTATAGAATTTTTGGGTATTTTTCTCGTAGAGTCGAAGCAACGAGTGTTGGGACACTCGTAGGCTTCAACCGTCGAGAAAAACTCTCCCAATCGGCGAGTTCTCGCTTTAGGTTTTTGGGACAGCGACTTAAGTCGCTGTAAGATCATTGTAGGGACACTCGCGAAGTTTATTTTGCGAGTAGGGGCGCTGCCCCTATCCCCGAAAGGGGCCATGTCCCGCGATCGCGCTACTTGACTCATAAATTCGAAATAAATTAGGAAAAATTATAGAAATTTCTGTAAAAATACATAATTTAGAATTATGGATAATTCTGTGATTGTCATGGCCCAATAACCCAATTGGATTGGATTAAGTGTGTTGTAATTCATAATACGGCTGCGTCTTTTTGTGGTTCAGGCGTGTTGTAAAGTGTTTGCGACTGCGAGTCGCACCTATTCTTTTAATATACTAGTTATAAATAGTTTTAGACTCGAATGTAACTCGAGTTTAGCATTTGAAATTTACAAAAATGGAGCGGTGGAAAGTCCACTTGAAGGCGAGCTTTACGAGAAGGGTGACGACACATGGCGGTCAAAGGAAGCGCTTGGAGAAGCCGCTAGCCTTAGGTTGACCGTCCGATCTTCTCATTGGCTTGAGAAGATCATAGTAGGGCCATGACTATATCACATTTAATGATATATATATATGTTGATATATATATATGTATATTTAATTGATTTTGCTTGTATGTATGTGATGCATGCTAGTAGAAACATGTTTGTATGTATATGATGCATGCTAGGTTAATTTTCTTGTATGTATATGATGCATGCTAGAATAATTAATGTATGTATATGATGCATGCTAATATAGGATAATAAAGGCCTAAATGCGTATAAGATACACATTACGATTAGATTAGATCATAATCGAATCAACTCGAAAATGCCTACCGAGCCTTGATACCCATCACTACCTCGATCATTTGTTGTTGTTGAATCTGCCAAAGCAGAGCAACGCATATTATCTTGGTAGGGTGCGGAGGGACAATCTTGGTCCCGCCTATCACGACTCGGGTTAGAGTAAGCTCAATTAGATTGAGCAAAACTAGTTAACTCAATTGGATCGAGTAGAACTATAGGCATATTCCAATCGTTGGAAAGATAGGTTAAGATCGCATTTACACTAAATCTTGGGCGATTTAGCCAAAGCTAACTCAAGGTCTTTTGTAAATGTGGGTCTTAATCCTATAAACAAGAGTTGCATAGAGATGTAATCGGTAATGTGTTTACCCACCGATCGTACTAAGTCTTGGGCGATTTAGCCAAAGCTAACTCAAGGCTTAGTATGATGTGGATCTTGTCCCGCAAGAATTATAGCTAGTTTGTATGAATCTAGTAAAAGTGGTTTGACCACATCCATAACTCGATTCTACAAAATTCCTATAATTTAGTGGGAGCATCATTTGATTAAAGGCCTAATTAAATGATAAAAGGAATATGATATTAATCCTCTGCATTGTATGTTGTAGATTACTATGTCAACAAACACGAACACTCTCTCTCTGCGATCTGTCCTTGAGAAGGACAAGCTCAATGGAGCAAATTTCCTGGACTGGTACAGGAACCTGAGAATTGTTCTCACCCAAGAAAGGAAGGCAGACGTCTGGGCACCCATTCCGAGGCACCTCCGCCAATGCCTCACGTGACAAAGATGCTTACAAGAAGCATCAAGATGATGCATTAGATGTGTCATGTCTAATGCTCGACCATGAACTCGAGCTTCAGAAGCAACACGAGTTCATGAATGCTTATGATATGGTTGGACATCTTCGTCAACTATATCAAGGACAAGCTAGGCATGAGAGATATGAAGTCTCTAAGGCATTATTTGGGTCCAAAATGCAAGACGGGACTCCCGTAGGTACATATGTACTCAAAATGATTGGGTACGTAGAAAACCTACAAAGGCTGGGATTCCCACTTGGCCAAGAGTTGGCCACTGACCTAATCTTGCAATCTTTGCCAAGAGCCTTCGATCAATTTGTCATGAATTATAACATGAATGAAATTGATAAGCCATTACGAAATGCTCAAAGATGTTGAGAAGCTCGAGCTTAACCTTAAGAAGGGTAAATCTGACACCATTTTGATGGTGCAGAAGAAGAAAGGCAAGGGCAAGCCTAAAGGTAAGGGAAAGTCCCAAGCCAAGGGCAAAGGCAAAGAACTTAAACCCAAAGGAGGGGTAGCCAAGGAAGGGGCTTGCTTCTTCTGCAAGGAAGCAGGACACTGGAAGCGTAACTGCAAGGCATACCTGGAAGATCTTAAGAAGAAGTGAGACTTCTACTTCAGGTATAAATGTTATAGAAGTCAATCTATCTATTTCTTCATCATGGGTATTAGATACCGGATGTGCATCTCACATTTGTACCAATGTGCAGGGGCTGAGAAATAGCAAGGCATTGACAAAGGGCGAGGTGGACCTACGAGTAGGCAATGGAGCAAGGGTTGCTGCTGTTGCTGTAGGAACTTATGATCTATCTCTGCCCTCTGGGCTTGTACTAGAATTAGAAGAATGTTGTTATGTGACTGCTTTAACTAAGAACATCATTTCAGTTTCTTGTTTGGACAAGAAAGGGTTTTCATTTATAATAAAGAACAAATGTTGTTCAGTTTATTTAAATGATATGTTCTATTGTAGTGCACCTCTAATGAACGGACTCTACTTTCTAGACTTAGAGAGCCCTATCTATAACATAAGTACAAAGAGGTTCAAATCAAATGAGTTGAACCAAACCTATCTCTGGCATTGTCGCTTAGGTCACATAAATGAGAGTCGCTTATCTCAGCTCCATAAGGATGGGCTGCTAGACTCATTTGATTTTGAATCATATGAGACATGCGAGTCTTGCCTTTTAGGCAAGATGACCAAGACTCCCTTTAGTGGACATAGCGAAGAAGCAGCAATTTGTTAGGACTTATACATAGTGATGTATGTGGTCCTTTCAATGTTGCTGCTAGAGGTGGTTACAGGTACTTCATTACATTTACTGATGACTTCAGTAGATATGGTTATGTGTATCTTATGACACATAAATCTGAATCCTTTGAAAAGTTCAAGGAATTCAAGAATGAAGTACAAAACCAGCTTGGCAAGAGTATTAAGATACTTCGATCAGATCGAGGTGGTGAATACCTTAGCCATGAGTTTCGTGACTATCTAGCTGAGTGTGGGATTCTATCCCAACTCACTCCTCCCGAACACCACAAAGGAATGGTGTATCCGAAAGGAGGAATCGTACCCTATCGATATGGTACGATCTATGATGAGTCACACAGATCTTCCTATATCCTTTTGGGGATATGCTCGACACAAGCAGCCTTTACCCTTAACCTGTACCATCCAAGGTCAGGCAAAGACACCATATACGATATGGACAGGGAAAAATCCCAAGATGTCTTTTATGAGGATTTGGGGTTGTGAGGCTTACGTTCGACGTCAAGTCTCAGACAAACTGGGACCCAAATCCGATAGGTGCTATTTTGTTGGATATCCCAAGGATACAAAGGGATATTACTTCTACATTCCCAGTCAGCACAAAGTGTTTGTGGCAAAGACTGGGGTTTTTCTAGAAAGGGATTTTGTTTCTAGAAAAACTAGTGGGAGTACCTTCGATCTTGAAGAAATTCAAGATAAGGACCATAGCTGAGGCCTTGATGGAGGTTGAGCAGAACCACAAAGTGTTGTGGGTGAAGAGGTTGTTGCACAAAGAGTTGTGGAACAACCACTGCTCAAGTAGACCTACCTCTTCGCAGTCCGATAGGGTCGTCACCGAGAGATACTCATTTCTCTTGTCGAACCATGATGACGTTATGCTCATTGAGAATGAGCCTACCTCCTATCAGGAAGCTGTGATGAGCCCAGATTCTGAGAAATGGCTAGACGCCATGAGATCCGAGATGGAATCCATGTACACTAACCAAGTATGGACTTTGGTTGATCCACCTGAAGGGGTCAAACCCATTGGGTGTAAGTGGGTCTTTAGGAGAAAGACTGACATGGATGGACTTACGCATACCTATAAGGGCCGATTGGTGGCTAAAGGTTTCAAGCAAATTCATGGTATTGACTATGATGAAACCTTTTCTCCAGTGGCGATGTTTAAGTCCATTCGGATCTTGCTTGCTATTGCAGCATACCACGATTATGAGATCTGGCAGATGGATGTCAAAACCGCGTTTCTGAATGGAAACTTACTCGAGGATGTGTACATGACACAACCTGAGGGTTTTGTAGATCCACAGCATACTGGGAAGGTATGCAAGCTGCAAAGGTCCATTTATGGGCTAAAGCAAGCTTCTCGGAGCTGGAATCTTCGATTCGATGATGCGATCAAACAGTTTGGTTTCATCAAGAATGAAGATTGTTGGGCTTTTCCGGGCCGCAAAAACCTCTTTTTGCGTTGCGGAAACCCCGGAAGTCCCGGCCACGGATCCGTGCGAAGAAGTATTAAAACTAATTACATGTATGTGCTTACAAAATCCTCTAGATCTACCTTAGAACTAAGAGATAAGGATGTTACCCTTGATGCGATGCCCTTCGCAAATCCCGCTCGTCCAAAGTCCGCCGGAACTCGAGAGTGTCAAGTGCACACTCCTCTATGGTATCCACACAAGCAATAGGTGGAAGAAAACTCAACCTTGAGTGTGCTAGCACTCCTTGGTTGGTTCGGCCAAAGAGAGGAAGGAGAGGGAGAGCTTGAGAGGAAAATTCCCAAGGAAGAAGATGAAGTAATGAGTGATTACTCACAAAATGAATTTTCACTCACATAACCCCCAAATGGTGGCCGGCCACTTCATGGAGGGGGAGTTACATGCATGCATGTAACTCCCATGACCCTTGGTCTCCCTCATGATGTGGCACTAATTGACCAAGTCAATGATGATGTGGAGCATCATCATTGGCGGCCATGCCTAGTCATCATCATGACATGGCATTTGGTCAAGTCAAACTTGACCTTTCAACTTCCTCTCAAGTCAAGTCAAACTTGACCTCTAATCTCCCATGGTTGATCAAATCTAACCACTTGACTCAAGTCAATTTAATATAATGAATCTCTATTCATTAATTTAAATTGATTTGATGAATCAAATCTCAATTAGACTCATTCAACACTTGAATCAACTTGAGTCTAACTCAATTAGTCTAATTTGGATTACTCTTAACCGAATTTGGTTCATCCATGAACCTAATCCTCATGGTTCATCATATGAACCTAATCTCCATCTAATTGCTCTTATGTGTGTGACCCTATAGGTTCTTATAGCGTTGGCAATGTCCTAAACCGATTTAGGAACATAAGCAATGAGCGGTATCTAGCAACACATCATTGCTACCCAAGTTACAAGAATGTTGAGCTCCAACATCACCTTTGTGACTACTAATTGTGACTCTCACAATATGTGACAATGTCCCTCTATCCTTGACATCTAGATTGACCAATCGAGGCATAGACCGTGTCATCCTCGGTACAATCTAAATCTTGAACTCCAAGTAGACTCACTCTAATCAAATGAGCTCAATATCTCATATTGACTCATTTGGGCATGGCCATGCACTTCGTGGTCTCACTCTATCAAGAATATCGATGTCACCCCCGTCATATAGGAGGATAGATCCCATCTACATCACTCACATCCCTCCGCATAATTTGTTACATACCCGATGTCGCCTTTATAGTCCACCCATTTACGGGTGGCGTTTGTGAAAGCAAAGTATGCAACTCCTTATGTAGGGAACCATGGTGACTTCAGGTCTAAGGACTAATAGTCATACTAATAGCCACATGAGAAAGTATATGACACTCATATAAGCGATCCATGATACTTTCTCATGGCGGGTCATTCGATATACATTCTCGATGCATACCCATGTGTCAACTTGATATCTCATATCCATGACTTGTGAGATCAAGTCATCTTGTTGACCTACATGCTAGTCTCTCGCATTAACATTGTCCACGAATGTTAATACTCGACTAGGAATGATTAAGAGTAGTGTTCTCTATATCATCTCATTATCGATTCATCGATTGATATAGATAAGAACCTACTACTCAAGGACATTATTATATTTAGTTATTTGGCACCAATACAAGTAAATATAATAACCATGCCTTTATAAATAGGAATATGATACAATAAAGTCCATACAACAATCATCATATGATTGGCTCTGGGGCTTTCACTAACAATCTCCCACTAGCACTAGTGCGATCACAGTAGTATCTAATACCCAATGACCTAGTGTGACCATCATGCTTTTACGCAAAGCCTTGGTCAAGGGATCTGCGATGTTAGCCTCTGTGGGTACTCTGCAAATCTTCACATCTCCTCTATCGATGATCTCTCGAATGAGATGGGCGCCGTAGTATGTGTTTGGTCATTTGGTGTGGCGAGGTTCCTTAGCTGTGCAATCGCTCCATTGTTGTCACAATAGAGCTCTAGAGGATCTGCAATGCTAGGAACCATCCCAAGCTCAGTAATGAACTTGCGAATCTAAACTGCCTCCTTTGCTGCCTCAGATGTAGCGATATACTCGGCTTCTGTTGTAGAATCGGCTGTGTCTGCTTGAACTCTTCGACTCCGCAGCGCCACCATTCAAGCAAAACACGAACCACATTGCGATCTGTAATCATCACAGTCGGTTTGGCTGGCATCATCGCTGTAACCCTTCTGACTAGCTCCTCATTGCCTCGAATATCAAGAAATATTCTTTAGTCCTTCTTAAGTACTTAAGAATATTCTTATTGCTATCGATGGCGCTCACTGGATCATTGGTATCTACTCGCCATGCTCAAAGCATACGGTGACATCGTGAAGTACATGTATGGCGCATATGATAGATCCTATAGCGTATGCGTAAGGGATCTTATCCATGCGCCCTCTCCTCTCTAGAAGAAGGACTTTGAGTCTTCGAAAGACTCACACCATGTGACATCCAGTAAGTCCTTTCTTGGAATTCTGCATGGCAAACGTAGTAATACCGTGTCAATGTATGTACTCGACTTAGGCCAAGCAATCTCTTAGATCTATCTCTATAGATCTTGATGCCTAGAATACAGCCGCTTCACCTAAGTCCTTCATTGAGAAGCACGCCCTCACCAAGTCTTCACAGATCAGAGCAAGGGATGTCATTCCCAATGAGTAGTATGTCATCCACATACAATACAAGGAAGACAATGTATTCCCATTAACCCTCTTGTAGACACAGGTTCATCTTCATTCTTGATGAAACCAAACTGCTTGATCGCATCATCGAATCGAAGATTCCACTCCGAGAAGCTTGCTTTAGCCCATAAATGGACTTTGCACTGCATACCTTCCCAAAGATGTGTGGATCTACAAAACCTCGTTGTGTCATGTACACATCCTCGAGTAAGTTTCCATTCGTAAACGCGGTTTTGACATCCATCCGCCAGATCTCATAATCGTGGTATGCAATATAGCAAGCAAGATCCGAATGGACTTAAACATCGCCATCGGAGAAAAGGTTTCATCATAGTCAATACCATGAATTTGCTTGAAACCTTTAGCCACCAATCGCCCTTATAGGTATGCGTAAGTCCATCCATGTCGCCTTTCTCCTAAAGACCCACTTACACCCAATGGGTTTGACTCTTCGTGGAATCAACCAAAGTCCATACTTGGTTAGTGTACATGGATTCCATCTCTGATCTCATGGCGCCTAGCCATTTCTCGTAACTGGGCTCATCACAGCTTCCCGATAGGAGGTAGGCTCATTCTCAATGAGCATAACGTCATCATGGTCGACAAGAGAAATAAGTATCTCTCAGCCGACGACGCACTCTATCGACTGCCAAGAGGTAGGTCTATTGAACAGTGGTTGTTCCACAACTCTTGTGCAACAACCTCTTCACCCACAACACTTTGTGGTTCCTGCTCAACCTCCATCAAGGCCTCATGGTCCTTATCTTGAATTTCTTCAAGATCGAAGGTACTTCCCACTAGTTTTTCTAGAAACAAAATCCTTTCTAGAAAAACCCCAGCCTTTGCCACAAACACTTTGTAGGCCGATTGGGAATGTAGAAGTAATATCCTTTGTATCCTTGGGATATCCAACAAAATAGCACCTATCGGATTTGGGTCCCGCTTGTCTCCGAGACTTGACGTCAACGTAAGCCTCACAACCCCAAATCCTCATAAAAGACATCTTGGGATTTTTCCCCGTCCATATCGTATATGGTGTCTTTACCACACCTTGGATGGTACACTGTTAAGGGTAAAGGTCATGTGTCCAGAGCATATCCCCAAAAGGATATAGGAAGATCTGTGTGACTCATCATAGATCGTACCATATCCAATAGGGTATGATTCCTCCTTTCGGATACACCATTCCACTGTGGTGTTCCAGGAGGAGTGAGTTGGGATAGAATCCCACACTCAGCTAGATAGTCACGAAACTCATGGCTAAGGTATTCACCACCTCGATCTGATCGAAGTATCTTAATACTCTTGCCAAGCTGGTTTTGTACTTCATTCTTGAATTCTTTGAACTTTTCAAAGGATTCAGATTTATGTGTCATAAGATACACATAACCATATCTACTGAAGTCATCAGTAAATGTAATGAAGTACCTGTAACCACCTCTAGCAGCAACATTGAAAGGACCACATACATCACTATGTATAAGTCCTAACAAATCTGGTGCTCTTTCGCTATGTCCACTAAAGGGAGTCTTGGTCATCTTGCCTAAAAGGCAAGACTCGCATGTCTCATATGATTCAAAATCAAATGAGTCTAACAGCCCATCCTTATGGAGCTGAGATAAGCGACTCTCATTTATATGACCTAAGCGACAATGCCAGAGATAGGTTTGGTTCAACTCATTTGACTTGAACCTCTTGGTACTTATGTTATAGATAGGGCTCTCTAAGTCTAGAAAGTAGAGTCCGTTCATTAGAGGTGCACTACAATAGAACATATCATTTAAATAAACTGAACAACATTTGTTCTTTATTATAAATGAAAACCTTTCTTGTCCAAACAAGAAATCAAATGATGTTCTTAGTTAAAGCAGCACATAACAACATTCATCTAATTCTAGTACAAGCCTGGAGGGCGAGATAGATCATAAGTTCCTACAAAGAATAAAGAACCCTTGCTCCATTGCCTACTCGTAGGTCCACCTCGCCCTTTGTCAATGCCTGTTATTTCTCAGCACATTGGTACAAATGTGAGATGCACATCCGATCTAATACCCATGATGAAGAAATAGATAGATTGACTTCTATAACATTTATACCAAGTAGAAGTCTCACTTCTTCTTCTTAAGATCTTCCGTATGCCTTGTAGCTACGCCCAATGTCCGCTTCCTTGCGAAGAAGCAAGCCCCTTCCTTGGCTACCCCTCCTTTGGGTTTAAGTTCTTTTGCCCTTGGCTTGGGACTTTCCCTTACCTTTAGGCTTGCCTTTCTTCTTCTCGCACCATCAAAATGGTGTCGATTTACCCTTCTTAAGGTTAAGCTCGTAGCTCAACATGCCGAGCATTTCAGTATGGCTTATCAATTTCATTCATGTTATAATTCATGACAAATTGATTGAAGGCTTGTGGCAAATATTGCAAGATTAGGTCAGTGGCCATCTCTTGGCCAAGTGGGAATCCCAGCCTTTGTAGGTTTTCTACGTACCCAATCATCTTGAGTACATATGAACCTACAGGAGTCCCTTCTTGCATTTTAGACCCAAATAGTGCTTTAGAGACTTCATATCTCTCATGCCTAGCTTGTCCTTGATATAGTTGACGAAGATGTCCAACCATATCATAAGCATTCATGAACTCATGTTGCTTCAAGGCTCGAGTTCATGGTCGCGAGCATTAGACATGACACATCTAATGCATCATCTTGATGCTTCTGTAAGCATCTTTGTCACCGCGAGGCAAAGGTGGCGGGAGGTGCCTCCGGAATGGGCCGCTCCAGACGCATACTTCCTTTCTTGGGTGAGAATATTCTCGTGTTCCCGCATCACCCAGGAAATTTGCTCCATTGAGCTTGTCCTTCTCAAGGACAGATCGCAGAGAGAGAGTGTTCGTGTTGTTTGACATAGTAATCTACAACATACAATGCAGAGAATTAATATCATATTCCTTTTATCATTTAATTAGGCCTTTAATCAAATGATGCTCCCACTGAATTATAGGAATTTTATAGAATCGAGTTATGGATGTGGTCAAACCACATTTACTTGATTCATACAAACTAGCTATAATTCTTGTGGGACAAGATCCACATCATACTAAGCCTTGAGTTAGCTTTGGCTAAATCGCCCAAGACTTAGTACGATCGGTGGGTAACACATTACCGATTACATCTCTATGCAACTCTTGTTTATAGGATTAAGACCCACATTTACAAAAGACCTTGAGTTAGCTTTGGCTAAATCGCCAAGATTTAGTGTAAATGCGATCTTAACCTATCTTTCCAACGATTGAATATGCCATAGTTCTACTCGATCCAATTGAGTTAACTAGTTTTGCTCAATCTAATTGAGCTTACTCTAACCCGAAGTCGTGATAGGCGGGACCAAGATTGTCCCTCCGCACCCTACCAAGATAATATGCGTTGCTCGCTTTGGCAGATTCAACAACAACAAATGATCGAGGTAGTGATGGGTATCAAGGCTCTGTAGAGGCATTTTCGAGTTGATTCGATTATGATCTAATCTAATCGTAATGTGTATCTTATACGCATTTAGGCCTTTATCATCCTATATTAGCATGCATCATATACATACATTCATTATTCTAGCATGCATCATATACATCCAAGAAAATTAACCTAGCATGCATCATATACATACAAGCAATTTTTTTTTTTCACTAGCATGCATCACATACATACAAGCATAATCAATTAAATATATATATATCAACATATATATATATATAATTAAATGTGATGTCGTCATGGCCCTACTACGATCTTCTCAAGCCAATGAGAAGATCGGACGGTCAACCTAAGGCTAGCGGCTTCTCCAAGCGCTTCCTTTGACCGTCATGTGTCGTCACCCTTCTCGTAAGCTCGCCTTCAAGTGGACTTTCCACCGCTCCATTTTGTACATTACAAATACGAAACTCGAGTTACATTCGAGTCTAAAACTATTTACAACTAGAATATTAAAGAAGAGGTGCGACGCCAGTCGCAAAACATTTTACAACACGCACAACCACAAAACCAAGACGCAGCCGTATTATGAATTACAACACACATAATCCAATCCTATTGGGTTATTGGGCCATGACATTCACAGAATCATACATAATTCAAAATTATGTATTTTTACAGAAAATTTCTATAATTTTTCCTAATTTATTTCGAATTTATGAGTCATCTCTCCGAACGGTCCCGCTAAGCGGTTTGCGCGATCGCGGGACATGGCCCCTTTCGGGATAGGGCAGCGCCCTACTCAAAATAAACTTCGCGAGCGAGTGTCCCTACACGATCCTACAGCGACTTAAGTCGCTGTCCCAAAAACCTAAAGCGAGAACTCGCGATTCGAGAGTTTTTCTCGAGTTTAAAGCTACGAGTGTCCCAACACTCGTTGCTTCGACTCTACGAGAAAAATACCCAAAAATTCTATAAAATTAGGAAATTTACAGAAACATAAAATCTGTAATTTTTATATCTAATATAAAAATACAAAAACGAAACACATACATGCTTCACACGGGCCGCAAAACCGCTTGCGTCATGGAAACCCCTAAGTCCCTCACGGATCCGATCCGCAAGAAGTATTAAAACTAATTACATGTATGTGCTTACAAAATCCTCTAGATCTACCTTAGAACTAAGAGATAAGGATGTTACCCTTGATGCGATGCCCTTCGAAATCCCGCTCAAAGTCCGCCGAACTCGAGAGTGTCAAGTGCACACTTCATGGTATCCACACAAGCAATAGGTGGAAGAAAACTCAACCTTGAGTGTGCTAGCACTCCTTGGTTGGTTCGGCCAAAGAGAGGAAGGAGAGGGAGAGCTTGAGAGGAAAATTCCCAAGGAAGAAGATGAAGTAATGAGTGATTACTCACAAAATGAATTTTCACCACATAACCCCCAAATGGTGGCCACTTCATGGAGGAGTTACATAAATGCATGTAACTCCCATGACCCTTGGTCTCCTCATGATGTGGCACCACTGAATTAAGTCAATGATGATGTGGAGCATCATCATTGGCCGGCCATGCCTAGTCATCATCATGACATGGCATTTGGTCAAGTCAAACTTGACCTTTCAACTTCCCTCTCAAGTCAAGTCAAACTTGACCTCTAATCTCCCATGGTTGATCAAATCTAACCACTTGACTCAAGTCAATTTAATATAATGAATCTCTATTCATTAATTTAAATTGATTTGATGAATCAAATCTCAATTAGACTCATTCAACACTTGAATCAACTTGAGTCTAACTCAATTAGTCTAATTTGGATTACTCTTAATCCAATTTGGTTCATCCCATGAACCTAATCCTCATGGTTCATCATATGAACCTAATCTCCATCTAATTGCTCTCATGTGTGTGACCCTATAGGGTCTTGTAACGTTGGCAATGTCCCTAAACCGATTTAGGAACATAAGCAATGAGCGGTATCTAGCAACACATCATTGCTACCCAAGTTACAAGAATGTTGAGCTCCAACATCACCTTTGTGACTACTAATTGTGACTCACAATATGTGACAATGTCCCTCTATCCTTGACATCTAGATTGACCAATTGAGGCATAGACCATGTCATCCTCGGTACAATCTAAATCTTGAACTCCAAGTAGACTCACTCTAATCAAATGAGCTCAATATCTCATATTGACTCATTTGGGCATGGCCATGCACTTCGTGGTCTCACTCTATCAAGAATATCGATGTCACCCCCGTCACATAGGAGGGATAGATCCCATCTACATCACTCACATCCCTCCGCATAATTTGTTACATACCCAGTAATCGCCTTTATAGTCCACCCATTTACGGGTGACGTTTGACGAAGCCAAAGTATGCAACTCCTTATGTAGGGAACCATGGTGACTTCAGGTCTAAGGACTAATAGTCATACTAATAGCCACATGAGAAAGTATATGACACTCATATAACGATCCATGATACTTTCTCATGGCGGTCATTCAAGATACATTCTCCAATGCATACCCATGTGTCAACTTGATATCTCATATCCATGACTTGTGAGATCAAGTCATCTTGTTGACCTACATGCTAGTCTCTACGCATTAACATTGTCCCTGAATGTTAATACTCGACTAGGAATGATTAAGAGTAGTGTTCTCTATATCATCTCATTATCGATTCATCCAATCGATTGACATAGATAAGAACCTACTACCCAAGGACATTATTATATTTAGTTATTTGGCACCAATACAAGTAAATATAATAACCATGCCTTTATAAATAGGAATATGATACAATAAAGTCCATACAACAATCATCATATGATTGGCTCTAGGGCTTTCACTAACAAAGATGAACCCTGTGTCTACAAGAGGGTTAATGGGAATACAGTTGTCTTCCTTGTACTGTATGTGGATGACATACTACTCATTGGGAATGACATCCCTTCGCTACAGTCTGTGAAGACTTGGCTGGGGACGTGCTTCTCAATGAAGGACTTAGGTGAAGCAGCCTGTATTCTAGGCATCAAGATCTATAGAGATAGATCTAAGAGATTGCTTGGCCTAAGTCAGAGTACATACATTGACACGGTATTACTTCGGTTTGCCATGCAGAATTCCAAGAAAGGACTTCTGCCGATGTCACATGGTGTGAGTCTTTCGAAGACTCAAAGTCCCTCTTCTAGAGGAGAGAGACCGCATGGATAAGATCCCTTACGCATCCGCTATAGGATCTATCATGACGCCATATATTGTGTACTCGTCGATGTCTCGTATGCTTTGAGCATGACGAGTAGATACTAATCAGATCGGTGAGCGCCATCGATAGTCAAGAATATTCTTAAGTACTTGAGAAGGACTAAAGAATATTTCTTGATATTCGAGGCGATGAGGAGCTAGTAGAAGGGTTACAATGATGCCTTCCAAACCGACCAGATGATTACAGATCGCAATGTGGTTCGTGTTTTGCTTGAATGGTGGCGCTGTGAGCTGGAAGAGTTCGAAGCAGGACACAGTTGCTGATTCTACAACAGAGGCCGAGTATATCGCTGCATCTGAGGCAGCAAAGGAGGCAGTTTGGATCCGCAAGTTCATTACTGAGTTTGGGGTGGTTCCTAGCATTGCAAATCCTATAGAGCTCTATTGTGACAACAATGGAGCGATTGCACAGGCTAAGGAACCTCGCTCACACCAGCGGACCAAACACATACTACGGCGCTTCCATCTCATTCGAGAGATCATCGATAGAGGAGATGTGAAGATTTGTAGAGTACCCACAGAGGCTAACATCGCAGATCCCTTGACCAAGGCTTTGGCACAAAAAAGCATGATGGTCACACTAGGTCATTGGGTATTAGATACTACGGTGATTGGCACTAGTGCTAGTGGGAGATTGTTAGTGAAAGCCCTAGAGCCAATCATATGATGATTGTTGTATGGACTTTATTGTATCATATTCCTATTTATTAAGGCATGGTTATTATATTTACTTGTATTGGTGCCAAATAACTAAATATAATAATGTCCTTGAGTAGTAGGTTCTTATCTATATCAATCGATTGGTTGAATCGATAATGAGATGATATAGAGAACACTACTCTTAATCATTCCTAGTCTAGTATTAACATTCAGGGACAATGTTAATGCGTAGAGACTAGCATGTAGGTCAACAAGATGACTTGATCTCACAAGTCATGGATATGAGATATCAAGTTGACACATGGGTATGCATTTGAGAATGTATACTGAATGACCCGCCATGAGAAAGTATCATGGATCGTTATATGAGTGTCATATACTTTCTCATGTGGCTATTAGTATGACTATTAGTCCTTAGACCTGAAGTCACCATGGTTCACTACATAATGAATTGCATACTTTGGCTTCGTCAAACGTCACCCGTAAATGGGTGGACTATAAAGGCGATTACTGGGTATGTAATCTAATGCGGAGGGATGTGAGTGATGTAGATGGATCTATCCTCCTATGACGGGGGTGACATCGATATTCTTGATAGAGTGAGACCACGAAGTGCATGGCCATGCCCAAAGGAGTCAATATGAGATATTGAGCTCATTTGATTAGAGTGAGTCTACTTGGAGTTCAAGATTTAGATTGTACCGAGGATGACACGGTCTATGCCTCGATTGGTCAATCTAGATGTCAAGGATAGAGGGACATTGTCACATATTGTGAGAGTCACAATTAGTAGTCAAAGGTGATGTTGAGCTCAACATTCTTGTAACTTGGGTAGCAATGATGTGTTGCTAGATACCGCTCATTGCTTATGTTCCTAAATCGGTTTAGGGACATTGCCAACGTTACAAGAACCTATAGGGTCACACACATAAGAGCAATTAGATGGAGATTAGGTTCATATGATGAACCATGAGGATTAGGTTCATTGGATGAACCAAATTGGATTAAGAGTAATCCAAATTAGACTAATTGAGTTAGACTCAAGTTGATTCAAGTGTTGAATGAGTCTAATTGAGATTTGATTCATCAAATCAATTTAAATTAATGAATAAAGATTCATTAAATTAAATTGACTTGAGTCAAGTGGTTAGATTTGATCAACCATGGGAGATTAGAGGTCAAGTTTGACTTGACTTGAGAGGGAAGATGAAAGGTCAAGTTTGATTGACCAAATGCCATGTCATGGTGATGACTTGGCATGGTGGCCAATGATGATGCTCCACATCATCATTGACTTTGTCAATTGATGCCACATCATGAGGGAGATCAAGGGTCATGGGAGTTACATGCATGCATGTAACCCCTCCATGAAGTGGCCGCCACTCCATTAGATGGTGTATTGATTTTTGGTGGCTAATTGACTTCATCTTCAACCTTGGAACTTTTCCTCTCAAGCTCTCTCCCTCTCCTTCCTCATCTTGCCGAGACACCCTAGGAGTGCTAGCACACTCAAGTGTGTTTTTCTTCCACCTATTGCTTGTGTGGATACCATAGAGGAGTGTGCACTTGACACTCTCGAGTTCCGGCGGACTTTTGGACGAGCGGGATTTGCGAAGGGCATCGCATCGAGGGTAACGCTCTTATCTCTTAGATCTAAGGTAGATCTAGGGTTTTTATACAAGCACATACATGTTTTGTTTTAATACTTCTTCGCACGGATCCGTGGCCGGGGGCTTCCGAGGTTTCCGCAACGCAAAAAGCGGTTTTTGCGGCTCGGAAAAACCCAACAACAAACTCATCCGATGGGGAGGAAGACACTCAGAGCCAATGCGCAAGTTTGTTGCATCACACATCAAATTGTAATGGAGGCCGCGGGAATTAATTAAAATGTCCCTCTCCCACTTAGTAAATTGACAGTGAGGAATTTTCAAGCACACACAACATGCATATAAAACAAATCAACAATAAATATGGAAAAAATCAGAATTTTCCCAACTATTATGGCATTGTTCTCCAATATGCGTCCCGTCGTGTCGCCACCTTATCCGCTCCACCTTTTCCCGTGCGCAAGTCACTAAAGAGATCCGAGCCAAGATAAACTATTTTAATTTACATCCATCGATCCTATACTCCACGAAGGAGTGTACAAATTGTAGGGATTTATTATGCAAAATAGCATATGCACAACGGAAAAATAGGATCCCTTCCAAGTGATCCTTGCGAAAGAAAACCTCGTACAAAAATAAATTTCTCAAAACCTATCTTATAGGAGAATATTACCTTTGTTGCGTGCCTTTTTTAATCCCGCTTCTCCTTGGGTTTGTTGGATCTTTTAGCATGTTCAAATGTCCGTGCCTCTATATGTATCCACACGAGCAAGCTCTTATCTCACAAAAGAAACTAGAAGAGCTCTCCTTTACTTCTTGCTAGAGAAGTCCCTAAAGGAGAGGAAGGTAGGGAAAAAGAGAAAGGAAGAAGAAGACCACTCTTCTTGCTAGCCTACACTCACAAAAGCCACACAACCAAAGCCTCTCACCACCAAGCTCTCTCCAAGCCTCAAGCTTCACCTAGTTTGGCGGGCCACCCCATGGAGTGTTTTATAGGATTGAAAAAACCTTTCACCTCCTATCACATTAATATGCAATCAAGCTTAGGTGGCATGCTTATGTGGCATGCTTATGTGGCATACATGCATGTTGAATTAATCTTATTAATTCAATAAGCTTATGTTATCATATTGAATTAATCTCATTAAATCAATAAGGTAATATATTGAATTAATCTTATTAAATCAATTAAGCTTAGGCTATCATGATAACATATTTATTTAATCTTATTAAATTAATAAGCTTAGCATATTGAATTAATCTCATTAAATCAATAAGCTAAAATTCTCATTAAGCTTAAAATCCAAAAACCATTTTGTACTTAAGCTCATTCCCAAATTATTCTAGTCAAACTAGAATGCACTAATTCTTCTAATCATCATGCTCTTTGTGTGTGACCCTATAGGCTCTCATAACGTTGGCAGTGGATCTAATCTCTTTTAGATACACAAGCAATGAGCAGCATGTAGCAATACATCATTGCTACCCAAGTTACGAAATAAGTCAAGATCCGACTAACCTTTCCGTGACTACTATAATATATGACCGTGTCCTTCTATCCTTGATATCAGATTGACCAATGAGGTATAGACCGTGTCATCCTCGATCAATCTATGTGTTTCTTGATCCCTGAGTAAACTAACTCAAACAAATGAGCTCAATATCTCATATTGACTCATTCGAGCATGGCCATGCGTTTTAGTAGTTCTACTCAATCAAGGGGCCCACAGATATCACTCCCGTCATATGGGAGGGATAAATCCCATCTACATCACCGCATAATTTGTTATATACCCAGTAATCTCCTTTATGGTCCACCCTGTTACGGGTGACGTTTGACGATATCAATGTACATAACTCCTTATGTAGGGAACCGTAGTGACTTCAGGTTTGAGGACTATTCATACCAATAGTCACATGAGAAAGTTTATGACACTCATATGACGATCCATGAAACTTTCTCATGGCGGGTCAGTTCAGTATATATTCTCTAATATATACCCATGTGTCAACTTGATATCATATATCCATGACTTGTGAGATCAAGTCATCAATTGACCTACATGCTAGTCTTTATGTATTAATATTGCCCTTGCATATTAATACTTGACTAGGAACATTTAGGAAAGTGTTCTCTACAGCCTCTCATAATCAATTCTGCCAATTGATGTGCTGTAGATAAGAACCTACTTTTCTATGACATTATTATATTTAATTTAGCTGGCACAAGTAAGACATAAATATAATAACCAATCCTTTGCCTTTATAGAATATGATACAAAAATGTTCCCTATTCAACCATCACATGATTGGTTCTAGGGCTATAACTAACAATCTCCCACTAGCACTAGTACCAATCACTATAATATCTGATACCTAGTGACCTAGTGTGACCATCATGCTTCCTCTGTGCCAAAGCCTTGGTCAATGGATCTGCGATGTTAGCTTCTGTCGGTACTCTGCATATCCTCACATCTCCTCTATCGATGATTTCTCGAATGAGATGGAAGCGCCGCAGTATGTGTTTGGTCCGCTGATGTGATCGAGGTTCCTTAGCCTGTGCAATAGCCCCATTGTTGTCACAATAGAGGTATATTGGATCTGCAATGCTAGAAACTACCCCAAGTTCATCGATGAACTCATGAGCCAAACACCTCCTCACGCATCGACGCAGCAATATACTCGGCTTCACTAGAATCAAGAATCGTGTCCTCGCTCAACTCTTCCACCACCACCATTCAGGCAAAACACGTACCCCGATTGCGATCTATAGTCATCCTTGTCTGTTTAGAAGCTTGCATCACTATAACCCTTTATAGTTAGCTCCTCCTTGCCTCCAAATATCAGGAAATATTCTTTCATTCTTCGTAAGTATTTAAGAATATTTTTGACTGTTATCCAGTGACTTTCACCTGGATTCGACTGGTATCTACTCGTCATGCTCAAAGTATACGAGACGTCAGGACGAGTACAAAGCATGGCGTACATGATAGACCCTATAGCAGATGCATAAGGGATCTTATCCATGCGATCTCTCTCCTCCTTAGAAGAGGGACATTGAGTCTTCGAAAGACTCACACCATGTGATAAAGGCAGAAATCCTTTCTTGGAATTTTGCATAGAAAAACGATCTATCACTTTATCAATGTATGTACTCTGACTTAGGCTAAGTAATCTTTTATATCTATCTCTATAGATCTTGATGCCTAGAATATAGGCAGCTTCACCTAAGTCTTTCATCGAGAAACAATTCCCTAACCACATCTTCACAGACTAGAGTGAGGGAATATCATTTCCGATGAGAAGTATGTCATCTACATACAAGATAAGAAATACAACTGTGCTCCCACTATTTCTCTTGTAGACACAAGGTTCATCTTCATTCTTGATGAAACCAAACTCCTTGATTGCATCATCGAATTGAAGATTCCAGCTTCGAGAGGCTTGCTTTAGTCCATAAATGGACCTTTGCAGTTTGCATACCTTTCTAGGATGCTTTGGATCTTCAAAACCCTCAGGCTGTGTCATGTACACATCCTCGAGTAGCTTTCCATTCAGAAAAGCGATTTTGACATCCATCTGCCAGATCTCATAATCGTGGTAGGCTGCAATAGCAAGTATGATCCGAATGGATTTAAGCATCGCAACTGGTGAAAAGGTTTCATCATAGTCAATACCATGAATTTGTTTGAATCCTTTAGACACCAATCTACCTTTATAGGTATGCTTATTACCATCCATGTCAGTCTTTACTTTAAAGACCCACTTACACCCAATGGGTTTTACCCCTTCAGGTGGATCAACCAAAGTCCATACTTGGTTAGTGTACATGGATTCCATTTCGAATCTCATGGCCTCTAGCCATTTCTCGGAATCTGGGCTCATCATAGCTTTTTGATAGGATGTAGGCTCGTCAAGATCGATAAGTAATACATCACCGTTGTCAGTCATGAGAAAAGAATATCTCTCGGGTTGATAACGGATCCTATCAGATCTACGAAGAGTTTGGTCAACTTGAACAGGTGTTTGCTCCACAACTCTTTGGGAAACAATTTCCTCATCCACAACACTTTGTGGTGCTTGTTCATTTTCCATCGAAGCCTTAGTGTTATCTTCATCTTGAATTTCTTCAAGATGAATTTTACTCCCACTAGTTTTTCTAGAAATAAATTCTCTTTCTAGAAAGACAACATTTCTGGCAACAAACACCTTGCCAAGTGTGGGATTGTAAAAGTAATATCCCTTAGTTTCCTTGGGATATCCTATAAAATAACACTTATCTGATTTGGGTCCTAGTTTATCTGAGACTTAACGTCTAACATAAGCTTCACAACCCCAAATCTTTATAAAAGACATTTTGGGACTCTTCCCAGTCCATAACGTATATGGTGTCTTTTCTACGGCTTTTGATGGGACGCGATTAAGTATGAAAGTGGCTGTCTCTAGAGTTAAACCCCAAAAGTAAGTAGGTAGATCAGTCTGGCTCATCATTGATCGTACCATATCTAATAGAGTACGATTTCTCCTCTCAGATACACCATTCCATTGTGGTGTTCCAAGTGGAGTGAGTTGGGATATTATCCCACACTCAGCCAGGTGATCACGAAACTCTTGACTAAGGTATTCACCACCTCGATCTGATCGAAGTAGCTTAATACGCTTACCAAGTTGGTTTTGTACTTCATTCTTGAATTCTTTAAACTTTTCAAAGGATTCTGACTTATGTCTCATTAAATATAAGTAGCCAAATCTACTCATATCATCAGTGAAAGTAATAAAGTACTTATAGCCTCCTCTGGCTTCGACATTGAAAGGGCCACATACATCAGTATATATGAGTCCTAACAAGTCTGTCGCTCTCTCGCCATGTCCACTAAATGGAGTTTTAGTCATCTTTCCTAAAAGACAAGATTCGCATACCTCATATGATTCAAAATCAAATGAGTCCAATAATCCATCTTTATGGAGTTAGGATATGTGTTTTTCATTTATGTGACCTAGGCGACAGTGCCAGAGATATGTTTGGTTCAAATTATTCGATTTGAACCGTTTGGTATTTACGTTATAAATTGGGTTTTCTAAATCTAGAACATAGAGACCATTCATAAGTGGTGCATTACAATAGAACATTTCATTCAAATAAATGGAACAACATTTGTCCTTTATTATAAAAGAAAAGTTTTTCTTGTCTAAACAAGATACAGAAATTATGTTCTTCGTTAATGTAGGTACATAAAAGCACTCCTCTAGTTCTAAGATAAGCCCTGGCAAAGACAAAGAACAAAGAAGAATTTCGGCCATTGCCTACTCGTAGGTCCACTTCGCCTTTTGCCATTAGTCTACTATTTCTCAGTCCCTGCATATTAGCACAAATGTGAGATGCAAATCCGGTATCTAATACCCATGTAGAAGAAATAGATAGATTAACTTCTATAACGTGTATACCTGAGGCAGAAGTCCCACTTCTTTTCTTCTTTACTTCCTCAAGGTAGACTTTACAGCCCGCCTCAAAGGTCCGGCCTCACCGAATGGAAACAGTCCCCTTCCTTAGGTACTTTACCTTTACCCTTTGAAGTGGATGAATTGGCCTTGCCTTTGGCTTGGGTCTTACCCTTGCCTTTACGCTTACCTTTGCCCTTCTTGACCACTAGTACGTTACTAACTTTCTTCTTGAGATTCGGTTCAGCAGTTCTTAACATGCTGAGAATCTCAGGCAAAGGCTTATCAATTTCATTCATGTTATAATTCATGACGAATTGATTATATTCTTCCGGCAATGATTGCAGGATAACATCGGTTGCCAATTCTTGGCTCAGTGGAAAACCTAGTCTTTCAAGGTTCTCAACGTACCCTATCATTTTAAGTACATGAGTTCCTATAGGTGTTCCTTCTTGCATCTTGCATGCAAAAAGAGCCTTAGACACTTCAAAACGCTCGTGCCTAGCTTGTCCTTGATATAGTTGTTTCAAATGCTCAACCATACCATAGGCATCCATGTTCTCATGTCGCTTCTGAAGCTCAGAGTTCATGGTGGCAAGCATAAGACATGACACATCTAATACGTCATCTTGATGCTTCTTATAAGCATCCTTTTCAGCACGAGTGGCCGCAGGGGCGGGTGTTTCAGGGGTAGACTACTCTAGGACATACAGTTTACGTTCTTGCTTGAGGATAATCCTCAAGTTCCTATACCAGTCTAGAAAGTTAGCTCCATTGAGCTTGTCTTTCTCAAGGACAGATCGCAAGTTGAGGGGGTGTGTCGTGTTAGATGACATGGTGATCTACAACATTAAAATGCAAAATTAAGTATCATACCTAAGTCATTTAATTAGGCCTTTAATTAAATGAGGCTCCCACTAAATTCTCATAGCTTTGATATGAGCTAATCATTGATGTAGGCAAACACATTTTGCTTACATCATTAGCTTCTATTTAGCTATAAATTTATATGGGATAAAGATCCACATCATACTTCGTTTTGAGTTAGCTTTGGCTAATCGCCCAAGACGTAGTATGATTAGGTAGGCAATCTTTTGCCAATTACATCTGATGTAACTCTTTAATAGCTTTGGTTAAGTTTAGATTAGTTTAGTGCTTATTCCTAAACCAGCTTCCAGGTCATGGCGAGGTACAGAGGCCTTCTTTGATATCGGAGCAACGACCACTTTCTAAGACAAAGCTGATGTTTGGAAATCACACAAAACTAATTTTTAAAACTTATGTTCAAAGCTAATATATGCCTCTACTTTCTTAATTAAATAAGAAAAACTTAATTAAGTCTTAACCAAGTTTGATAGCGGGACATCACGATTGTCCACTCGCACTCTTCCAAGATAAAATGCATTGCTTTGCTTTGGCAAACCCAACAACAAATGATCGAGGAAGTAGTGAGTACCAAACTTTGGTAGGCATATCGTTTTTGACTTATTAAGAAATAAACATGCATCACATACATATTAGCATACATCACATATAAGCTAAATTAACATGCATCACATACATATTAAACTAAGCGTGTCATGGTTATGGCCCTTATTCTACAATCTTCTCAAGCCAATGAAAAGATTGATTGGTCAACCTAGGGATAGCATCTTCTCCCAAGTGCTTCCTTTTGGTTGTCTTGTGTTGTTGACTTCCTCCTTGTAACGTCATCTTCCAATGGACCCTCCATCTTTATTTTATATATTACAAAAGGAGAAATACTCGAGTTACATTCGAGTCTAAAACTAATTTTACAACAAGAATTTTAGGAGAAAGGCACGACACGCAGGCCGTATTAAGAATTACAACACACACATTCACAAACTTTTTGGGACTAGGCCATAACCATGCACCATGTCAATTTTAACTTTTAAAAGACATCGGATATTTTATTATGTTTGAAAAATTGCTAATGCAATTATCAACTCATAATAAAATTTATCCTACTTCTATATCATATATAAAATAGAGAAAACCTATTTTTTTTATACGATCTTTCGCAAGTGGCTCTGATACCACTGTAGGGATTTATTATGCAAAATAGCATATGCGCAACGGAAAAATAGGATCCCTTCCAAGTGATCCTTGCGAAAGAAAACCTCGTACAAAAATAAATTTCTCAAAACCTATCTTATAGGAGAATATTACCTTTGTTGCGTGCCCTTTTTAATCCCGCTTCTCCTTGGGTTTGTTGGATCTTTTAGCACGTTCAAATGTCCGTGTCTCTATATGTATCCACTGTTGGGGATCGTTTGGAATGGCTAGAGGGGGGTGAATAGCGTCAATGGAATTCTTTCGCATTCGTGTCTACAATTTCGTTAGCGCAACGGAATATAGATAATGAAAGCAATAACGAAATATACAATCACACACGAACACGATGATATAACGTGGTTCGGAATCTCAAGGTTCCTACTCCACGGATCGAGCTCTACGAGCTCTAGTGATGCACACGCAAACACTAATAAACACTCCTTCTCGGAACAATCCAGAGGCGGAGAAACCTCGTACAGGATGATTACAACAATAATCAAGAGCTACAAGCGAATACAATGAAATACAAAGCAAAACTAGTAAAGAAAAACACTTTACAAATGCTCTTGAATGCTTGATCGCTAGGTTGATCGAGTAGCACTTGGAGACCCTGAATTGCAGCAGCAACTCGCCCCAAATCGCCTCAAAGAAACCTTGGTTTTTCCTCCATCACGAGCTCCATATATAGCTTGAACCTGTGTTGGAAAAAGTCGATCAGTCGACTGATCGGGACCATCAGTCGACTGATGCCACTGTTGTCGTGAGACAACGACTAGATCCACGTTGGATAAGTCCAATGGAACCTTCATCAGTCGAATGATTGTGACCATCAGTCGACTGATGGAGTCCTCACTCGACCAGTCGAGTCTCGACTCCATTCTGTGGCCGATTTCTCGAGCACCAGTCGACTGATCACACGATCAGTCGACTGCTCGAGACATCAGTCGACTGCCCACCTCTGGCAGTCGACTGCTAGGCCATAACCCGTAGTCAAACCCTAGTTTACTCGGTCCTGTCGACTGTCACATGGAACCAGTCGACTAGCACACCTCAAACATGAGGTTTTAACCCAAGTATGGTTCCCCCATACTTTCTAGACCACCCTTAGCCTAGACCTAAGCCTTCTAGCCACCTCCATTAGCCTCATGCCTCTCGGATCCCTCCAAGTCATCCATGACTTGTTCATCCATCACGCTAGCCTTCAGGTGCTTCCGTCGGCTATGTCATGCTAACGGTGTCTACACCTCCAAGGCACATTGGACTTACTCCGCTTGGACTTTACGCCGCCAACCATTGGACTTATGCTGCCAAGACTCCCGCTTGGACTTTACGCTGCCAATATCAAACCCTTGGACTTCTCAAATGCCAAGACTCAAGCTTGGACTTTCCCTTGCCAACCCATGTTGGACTTTTCATGCCAAGACCATGCTTGGACTTTCCTTGCCAACCCATGTTGGACTTTACATTGCCAAGACCCATGCTTGGACTTTCCTTGCCAACCCATGTTGGACTTTACATTGCCAAGACCCATGCTTGGACTTTTCCCAATGCCAAGTGTCCCACTTGGACTTTCCATGCCAAGTACTCAAGGCTTGGACTTTACCAAATGACAATTACATTGTCATATGTCTTTGTCGAAACATCAAAACATCACTCGAGTCAAAACCGAGTCCTAGTCAATCGTGACCTGGGCCGATTGCACCAACAATCTCCCCCTTTTTGATGTTTGACAAAAACCAAACAAATGATTTAGTTAGAACACTAACTCAAATCCTTTACCAATTATCCCAAATTGGTAAATACTCTCCAAATGTTTGTAGGGGATCGATTGGCCGGCTAGAGGGGGGTGAATAGCCCTCGTACGATGGATGTCGTAATTCGTTCGTTCTTCTTGCGTTGCTTGTCTACGATTGTCGTTAGCGCAGCAGAATAACAATAATAATGAAACTAACAACAATACACAATCACACAACACAAGATATACGTGGTTCAGAACCGAATGGTTCCTACTCCACGGGCGAGCTCACCGAGCTCTAGTTATGCGCACGACACTAACTATAACACTCCTTCTCGACAACACGTCGGAGGTGGAGAAACCTCTCACAGGCAATTACAATGTAATATAGAAATACAAGCAAATACACAAATACAATACAAAAGAAAACTTTCACCGATTGCTTTGATCGCTTTGCTTGTTGCTTGCTTTGATTGGCTCTTGAAGGACTGGAATGCAGCAGCAATTCCCCTCCAATAGCTCCACAAAAGGCTTGGCAAAAACCTCCATCTCGAGCTCCTTTTATAACCTGCATCGAGCTATTTTTGCGCCTATCAGTCGACTGCCAAAAGGCCCCAGTCGACTGCCCCTGTAGCCGTTGTCTCACAACGGCCAGATCCACGTTGGACAAGTTCCAACGGATCACCTACCAGTCGATTGATGATGCCCATCAGTCGACTGGTGACCAAATCGATCGCCTTGATCACGAGCGTTACGTCGCGACACTCCCATCACCGATTGCCATCCCTCGGCGATCATCTGCCGATCATTGCCAGTCCATGGCAGTCGAATGCCAAGCACAAAACCCTAGCCTTACACCAGTCGAACTCTAGTCGACTTGGACCAGTCGAACCGGCACCTATGCCAGTCGGCTGACGTCGGGCAAAACCTCAAACACCAAGTTGTTTGAGCATCCGACCATCGGGTAAACCCTCTGTTGGGTTTCCGGCACCGCGGCGTGTGTGTGTTCGATCATGTTTCGTAAACATGAACACAGCGGAAGCAATAAAAATAATAAATACTCCTATTTATTACAACACACACAACACACGCATGCATATTACAACAAGTGTAGACATAACCGTAAATTTAAATTTGCAATAAAGGAAATTTAACTACCGTATGACGTGTAGCGGGAACGGCATCAACCGGAACGATCCTCGTAAGAATCGTCTCTATCCGTATCCACGCCGAGTTCCTCGGGATGACTTCGCTAAGCCACGAGCTTCGTCTTCGCACGGGTTACTAGCCTCGTGTTGAAGACGACGTGATCGAGAGATGATCACGATCCGAATCCAAATTCGGATCCTAATACGAGTTCTCAAAACTCGCTTCTCCGGAGAGGTATTCGTCAACCGATTGACGAATCCTTCGTCCACCACCTCAGAGGATTACCGGAGATCGAATCCCCGGTAAGTTATCCGCTGTCGGAGCTCTAACCGTCGTCCAAACGATGCTCCGACGAGAGGAGAAGAAGCTGTCCAGAAAACTGGACAGCTTGGTGGAGGAGTAGGCGCCGGCCAAAACAAGGAAGCCAAGTGCTCACCTTTTCACCGAGGCCTAGGAAGATCACCGGAGGGTCGCCGGAGGGTTCACCGGCTGAAGCTTGGACGCCGGCAAGGAGATGACGGCGGCACAACAAGCTGGGCGGCAACCTAGGGTTGGCGCCGAGCAACTCCAAGGGTGGGCGGCAACTCTTGGGGCTAAGGGTTTGGATTAGGGCTTAATTATCCATTAAGCCCTCTTTTATAGAGAACTAATTCTCTTAATGGTTATTTGATCATAACCATTAGGCCCGTTAACCCGCTCCATTAAGATAAGTTAAAATAAACCAAACCATGATGGTTTATTTTAAGTTAAAACGAACCGAACCAACTTTTGGTTCATTCGTTTAAAATAAACCAAACCCTTTGGTTTATTCTCCCCCATTGGATTAGAACCAAACCATTTTGGTCCATCCATTATGTCTTCGTAAGACACGGCCCATCCACGCTTCCATTGCGACTGAAATAATTTCATGCTCGCTCCATGTTTGGTCCAACCAAACTTAGTTTCTCTCGGTCTGAGAATCCCATTCTCAAGCTCGTTTTAAATCCTTTGGATTACGCTCGTTGTGCGTGTGACCAAATAGGTTCTCGGTTTATGTTGGCCGTCTATAATTAACCATTAATTATAGAACGATCATGAGTGGCACCTAGTAGTACATCATGATCCCCAATTAACCGAAAAGATCAACGGTTGATCCAGAACTATTTCTGAAACCCTTCAGTAGCTCGAATGATTCGTGCCCCAGTCCCTTCACTCATCTTATACCCACTTGGTTCAGGACATGGTCTATTGTGTCAGCCCCCACTAGGCTGACTACGTCACACCTAGCCAAGTATCATTTCCTCGTCCTACGGATTCTAGTTACTCCACATGTATCGAAGAGTACCTTACTCTAAACATGTAATGCTTTGGCCAAAGACTTTAGTAACAATCCGACGAGAGGCCATGGGTATACATCTCCTCGCAAGGAGTGGTGAATCCTTTATAGGCTATTCAAACACCTTCGATCACTTTGACTTATACCCAATCATCCCGGGTCCACATCTCCTTAGAGATGTTTGCTTAAGATGTCAAAGCATAAGTCTCCATGATCAAGATGACTTGAATACCGCAAGTCAAAGGAACATCGCACTTAAGCCACAAGAAGAACTTCATTGACATATCTATATATGCAGAGAACCATATGAAGTCTTACGGCTGGTCACTCCAATGAACTAGTTACCATAACTAGCATCCACGATTAACTCCGGACATCACAATATCTCCAGCCAGTGAGAATCAGCTGCTTGGATACACCAAGGAGTATACCTCGTGCTAGTCTCGACAGAACTGATGGTGTCCAAATCCATCAATTCATCGACTAGGGATAATTCTGATACATCACAATTACACATGTAGAGATACTCACTAGTTGTGATCCAATCACAAATTCTCTCATGCTGTGAATTGTATCGTGGACATTCAGTAAATGAGTTTAAGATCCAATCAAATACATGAAACATGTATACTCAAATAGTGAATCTTCATTTATCATATAAATGGTTCATACATAAGGCGATTGCCTTAGGACATCACTCATATATTACTAACACCCTCAAACATCAAGTTTGAGCCTCCGACACTCAGTCTTAGCCACTTGGCCAAGTCCACCTTATCCCTCATGGAGTTCCCCACCAAAGCTCTCTTCCCTCGGCCTACGTCCCTCGGATGCGCCAAGCGCACGGCTTCGCAACGCCATCCTTCGCATCTCATGCCCTAGAAGTATGCTTCCCTTTGGGCTCACTCCATTCGCTCCCCGTCCGGCGGTCCCTCGGATGCACCAAGCGCACGGCTTCGCAATGCCATCCTTCACCGACTCAAGGACCCCGAGCCTAGTGAACTTACCAAGTCCTTAAGACTTCCCATATGCACCAAGCGCACGGCTTCGCAATGCATTTCTCACCAAGCACCAAGCGCACGGCTTCGCAATGCTTTGGATTTCCCATGCCAAGCACCAAGCGCACGGCTTCGCAATGCTTTGGACTTTCCCATGCCAAACACCAAGCGCACGGCTTCGCAATGCTTTGGACTTTCCCATGCCAAACACCAAGCGCACGGCTTCGCAATGCTTTGGACTTTCCCATGCCAAGGCTTCTTACGTATTGCTTGGACTTCCACCGCTCATTGACCACTTGCCAACCATGTTGGACTTTCATGACAATCCCATGTCATAGTTTTCTATCATCAAAATGCCATCAAGTCTGCTGGGCCGATTGCCAGCAATGTTCTCCCCCAGAACATTCTCCCCCAAGCTAACATCAAAGGTTTTCTCTCGAAGTCAATGTCTCATGTCCCAATGAGATCTTACAATCTCCCCTTGGTCCAAATACTTAGGATGCCTACCATCTTCCTGGTAAAGTCAATATCACTCAGAGAACAATCCATTTACTCTCCCAATTTCCAAATTGGGTCTCTCAAAAGTCCCATCAATTTCCCAATTGATGTCATATTCTCCCAATAACTTCTCCTTTTCAAGGAGAAAAACACATCCATCATCCCAAGATGGATACCTCCCCCTAAAGGCTTGCTCCCCCTTGACCATTGCACCAACAATGTCCTTGGGAAGTCCCTAAGCCAATAGGAACTCTAAACCATCAAAATTAAGGTTAGAAATTCAACATTGAACTTTCCAACACCTTAACATTGATACAAACCCTAAACAACTCTCCTAATCCATATCCAATGGATTTTCACCCTTTATAATGCTTCCCAAAGCATATCCTAGGGTTAGGAGTGATTAGGGACCTTTACCATGGCTGAACACGGGCTAACCAAACCTAGTTTTCCCGAAATCAGCCTTGGCAGTCGACTCTGTCAGCTACCAGTCGACTGATAACTGAAATTTCCGAATTTCAATTATCAGAATCGAGTTTTGGAAATTCATAAATAATTATACGTATATCGAAAAATCACGAAATTTGATACGTATAATACCTATGACACATACAATGGGTGAAAAATAATTTAAAAATTATTTTACTCATAAAATAGTGAATTTGATACAAAACTCAAAACCATTGAAATTTTCAATGTTTTGGCCCTATTTTGTATCAACTTCATCAATGGTGATTGCTATCAAAAGATAGACTTCACCAAGGTTTTTCAAAATGATTTTAAAATGTTTTCAAAACCTTATTTTGGATCATATTCCTTGGCCTCAATGTACATGACTTGTACACAAGCTTTCCCAATGATCCGCAATTGAAATTAGATGAGTTTTAGTTCATCTAGATGCAAAAACTATGCACCTTAAACTTAACTCATATCCTAGCATCTCACATGTATCTAGGGTGTATAAATACACATACATGTCAATTGGATGTGAGATGTGGGTTTTGGTTATCCTAATCTAGGGTTTCATGCATTCTCTAAGGCAACCCTACTTGATTCCCTTATAAATGGGACTTCAAGTCATGCCATAGTCCTTAGTTCAATTTCAACCAAATTGTCTTAAATGCATGAATGATTATGGCATTAGAAATGATATAAATAAGCATACGCTCATAATCATGATGTCATGGCATAAGATGAAATCTAAAAACACATGACATTTAAAGCCTTAATCCTAAAACATGAGCATGACATAGAAAATCATAGAACTAGGCATGATGTCATGACATGGCATATGACAATCAAAGCATGGCATATAAAATATATAGGTATAGTAATACCTAAATTTTAATATTAATTGCCATTTTATATGGTTATATATATTTTGCCATATTATCATTAATCTCCCTAGTGTGCCAACAACCCAAAATGGCACACTAACACTCTAAACCCTAATTGTGCCAATTTGATCATTTTATCAAACTTCATAACTAATATTGGCACACCCTAAAATTTTTTAGGATGATAATTCAAATCTATTTCCAAGGTATCCATAACCTTGAAAATAACCTAAAATGCCACCTTTGCCATGGTTAAGTTAACTAACCATCCATTTAAGGTGTTGGCACACCCTAACCCATCTAGCGTGAATCAATCACGCTTTTAGGAACCCAAAACCGATTTGAGCTCCTAGGGTTAATTAGGTATTCCTTAGGGATAACCTCCCTAGATACCTTCCTAATGACCCTCCTAGGCTTATTAGCCTTGGTCATTTGGGTCTTACCTAGGTTGACTCTAGGGGTAACTCCCCTTGCAACCTTCTTAGTGGCCACCCTAGGTTTCCTAGAAACCTTAGCCACTAGGCACAACCCTTGGTCAACTCTAGGGATGACTTCCCTATTGACCTTAGTCTTCCTAGACCTAGTTTGTGTTCCATAATCAAATGGAACACTATGGTAAGCCACCTTAGGCTTAGGTTTGTGACTCAAACCTTGCTTGCCCTTGGTTGACTTTAGTCTTTTAGGTCCTACTTGTTGACTTTGATTATTTGACCTAAAAGTTTGACCAATTGACCCTTGCATTTGATTTTGCATAATGTTGAGGGTCTTTTCAAGTTTTTCAAGCCTTGACCTCAAGGCTTGATTTTCCTTTTCTAATATCTCAATTTTTGATTTTTTATTTTCTCTTGAGATATTTCTATTTCTAGGCATATGTCTAGATTTCTTAGCATTAAAGCCTAGATGTTCTCCTATTTTCTTAATGCTTTCCTTAGGTAATATATTTTTAGAGACATTAGTCCCAAATTTCTTCTTATTGCCTAAGTGAACACTCTTAGCTCCTAGGCAAATATATTTGTTATTTCTAGCATGCTCTTTATGATAAATAGTAAGAGAATTGAAACCCTTAGCATGCTTTTGCCTATTAACTAAAAAGGATGCATTATTAAAATATACCTTAGGGTTAGCTTTGGAAGCTCCCCCTACATGTGTAGCTCCCTCTTGGGTCTTCTTCTTCCCCCTAGGACATTGATTCCTATAATGTCCTTTTGCATTGCATTTGAAGCATATGATGTGCTCCTTGCTCTTGATACTTGGGGAATCGGCATCCGTTGACTTTTGTTGACTTTTAGGCGCCGGAGGAGCTTTCTTGACTTTCTTTGGGCACTTACTCTTATAATGCCCAAATTTACTACACTCAAAACACATAATGTTATTTTTATTTTGAATTGAGGTGTTTGAGTTACCGATGGTGGTGGAGACCGGAATTGGACTTTGGGCTTCTTCATCTTGACCGGATGTCGAAGCTTCTTCTTCTCGATGTTCCGGTATGAAGGTTCTCTCCTCCCCCTCAATCCTTGAGGTGGATGCTTCTTCCACTTCCTCCACCTCTTCCGACCCGGAAGTTGACTCCTCACTTTCTTGTGAGGATGATGATGATTCTTCTTCGGTCTCCTCCTCTTCCAAGTCTTCTTGGACCGATTCGGGATTGTCGTGGAACTTGATTAACTTGTTCCACAACTCCTTGGCATCCCTATAGCTTCCTAATCTGGACAAAATATCGTTAGGTATCAAATCAATCAACATTTTTTACCTTAACGGTTGTCTTGAATTTTTCCCGTTGCTCCTCGGTCCATCTCTTCATCTTGAGGATTTTGTCGTTTTCTCCTCTTGGAGCATCAAAACCTATAGTCACGGCAAACCAATTTTCTATATTCGTCATTAGAAAATATTCCATCCTACCTTTCCAATACGTAAAATGTTCGCGGTTGAAGGAAGGTGGGATGTTGACGTCACCCAATCTTTCCTCAAATTCCATATTCTTCCCTCTAGTTTCTTGACTCGGGTTGTTAATCCAGAGAAGAGCCCGGCTCGATACCACTTGTTGAGGATCGTTTGGAGCTAGAGAGGGGTGAATAAGCGTCGATGGAATTCTTTCGGCGTTCGTGTCTACAATTTAGTTAGCGCGTGAATATAGATAATGAAAGCAATAGCGAAATATACAATCACACACGAACACGATGATATAGCGTGGTTCGGAACCTCAAGGTTCCTACTCCACGGATCGAGCTCTCTGAGCTCTAGTGATGCACACTGCAAACACTAATAAACACTCCTTCTCGGAACAATCCAGGCGGAGAAACCTCGTCTGTGATGATTACAACAATAATCAAGATCTACAAGCGAATACAATGAAATACAAAGCAAAACTAGTAAAGAAAAACACTTTACAAATGCTCTTGAATGCTTGATCGCTAGGTTGATCGAGTAGCACTTGGAGACCCTGAATTGCAGCAGCAACTCACCCCAAATCGCCTCAAAGAAACCTTGGTTTTTCCTCCATCACGAGCTCCATATATAGCTTCAACCTGTGCTGGAAAAAGTCGATCAGTCGACTGATCGGGACCATCAGTTGACTGATACCACTGTTGTCGTGAGACAACGGCTAGATCCACGCTGGATAAGTCCAACGGAACCTTCATCAGTCGACTGATTGTGACCATCAGTCGACTGATGGAGTCCTCACTCGACCAGTCGAGTCTCGACTCCATTCTGGCGATTTCGAGCACCCCAATCGATCACACGATCGATCGCTCGAGACATCACGATCGCCCACCTCACGGACAATCATTTGCTAGGCCATAACCCACAGTCAAACCCTAGTTGACTCGGTCTAGTCGACTGTCACATGGAACCAGTCGACTGGCACACCTCAAACATGAGGTTTTAATCCAAGTATGGTTCCCCCATACTTGCTAGACCACCCTTAGCCTAGACATAAGCCTTCTAGCCACCTCCATCAGCCTCACGCCTCTCGGATCCCTCCAAGTCATCCATGACTTGTTCATCCATTGCGCTAGCCTTCAGGTGCTTCCGTCGGCTATGTCATGCTAACGGTGTCTACACTGCCAAGGCACATTGGACTTACGCCGCCAAGACTCCGCTTGGACTTTACGCCGCCAACCATTGGACTTATGCTACCAAGACTCCCGCTTGGACTTTACGCTGTCAATATCAAACCCTTGGACTTCTCAAATGCCAAGACTCAAGCTTGGACTTTCCCTTGCCAACCCATGTTGGACTTTTCATGCCAAGACCAAGCTTGGACTTTCCTTGCCAACCCATGTTGGACTTTACATTGCCAAGACCCATGCTTGGACTTTCCTTGCCAACCCATGTTGGACTTTACATTGCCAAGACCCATGCTTGGACTTTTCCCAATGCCAAGTGTCCCACTTGGACTTTCCATGCCAAGTACTCAAGACTTGTACTTTACCAAATGACAATTACATTGTCATATGTTTTTGTCGAAACATCAAAACATCACTCGAGTCAAAACCGAGTCCTGGTCAATCGTGACCTGGGCCGATTGCACCAACATCCACACGAGCAAGCTCTTGTCTCACAAAAGAAACTAGAAGAGCTCTCCTTTACTTCTTGCTAGAGAAGTCCCTAAAGGAGAGGAAGGTAGGGAAAAAGAGAAAGGAAGAAGACCACTCTTCTTGCTAGCCTACACTCACAAAAGCCACACAACCAAAGCCTCTCACCACCAAGCTCTCTCCAAGCCTCAAGCTTCACCTAGTTTGGCCGGCCACCCCATGGAGTGTTTTATAGGATTGAAAAAACCTTTCACCTCCTATCACATTCAATGCAATCAATTGCATTGAAAAATAATCAACACCCCTTGTTTGGCCGGCCACATGTGGAGAAATTCCAAAGGTCAAAACCCTTTGTCTCCTTCCACCTCATCAAGCTTAGGTGGCATGCTTATGTGGCATTCATGCACGTTGAATTAATCTTATTAATTCAATAAGCTTATGTTATCATATTGAATTAATCTAATTAAATCAATAAGGTAGTATATTGAATTAATCTTATTAAATCAATTAAGCTTAGGCTATCATGATAACATATTTATTTAATCTTATTAAATTAATAAGCTTAGCATATTGAATTAATCTCATTAAATCAATAAGCTAAAATTCTCATTAAGCTTAAAGTCCAAAAACCATTTTGTACTTAAGCTCATTCCCAAATTATTCTAGTCAAACTAGAATGCACTAATTCTTCTAATCATCATGCTCTTTGTGTGTGACCCTATAGGCTCTCATAACGTTGGCAGTGGATCTAAACTCTTTTAGATACACAAGCAACGAGCGACATCTAGCAATACATCATTGCTACCCAAGTTACGAAATAAGTCAAGATCCGACTAACCTTTCCGTGACTACTATAATGTATGACCATGTCCTTCTATCCTTGATATCAGATTGACCAATGAGGCATAGACCGTGTCATCCTCGATCAATCTATGTGTTTCTTGATCCTTGAGTAAACTAACTCAAACAAATGAGCTCAATATCTCATATTGACTCATTCGAGCATGGCCATGTGTTTTAGTAGTTCTACTCAATCAAGGGGCCCACAGATATCACTCCCGTCATATGGGAGGGATAAATCCCATCTACATCACTCACATCCCTCCACATAATTTGTTATATACCCAGTAATCGCCTTTATGGTCCACCCTGTTACGGGTGACGTTTGACGATATCAAAGTACATAACTCCTTATGTAGGGGACCGTAGTGACTTCTGGTTTGAGGACTATTCATACCAATAGTCACATGAGAATGTTTATGGCACTCATATGACGATCCATGAAACTTTCTCATGGCGGGTCAGTTCAGTATATATTCTCTAATATATACCCATGTGTCAACTTGATATCATATATCCATGACTTGTGAGATCAAGTCATCAATTGACCTACATGCTAGTCTTTATGTATTAATATTGCCCTTGCATATTAATACTTGACTAGGAACATTTAGGAAAGTGTTCTCTACAGCCTCTCATAATCAATTCTGCCAATTGATGTGCTGTAGATAAGAACCTACTTTTCTATGACATTATTATATTTAATTTAGCTGGCACAAGCAAGACGCAAATATAATAACCAATCCTTTGCCTTTATAGAATATGATAAAAAAATGTTCCCTATTCAACCATCACATGATTGGTTCTAGGGCTATAACTAACACAAATAATCTAGATCGAAAGTAAACTAAAATGAGTGGCTAAACAATGTCGTATTTAATTACAAAAATTAAATACTAATTTAGCCTCGTCAACCCCGAGGATTCAAACAATATACAATCACACACACATGCAATCACATACACACATATATAGCCATAATAGTTGGATCTTATGCCTGCAACCAAAAAGTTATCCTACGCACATCCTACTATCATCCGACATACACAATATATGATAAGTGCGTGAAAGTAACTGAATCCAAAACTCACAAAACCAGAAACCGTGGCTCTGATACCATTTTGATGGCATGCTCGGAGGCTCGTTGGCTCCCATGTCCCCGGATTAAAATTTTCACTAATGAAAACTAATCCGGATGGGATGAGTTTCCTAAGCACAACCAATTCGTCGTCGTGCTAACAACTTAAGCAATCACTTGAACAAACTAGTTGTTCAAGCAACAATACTCTTCTAGTCGATTAGCCACAGAATAGACGACGGACGGATCGCCGGTTTTTGTGTTTATCTTCGGGGTCCATGATTATACAAATACATATGGATGTAGACATGTATAATCAACACATACAATCTTATTTATAAAAACATGCAAAGATCAATAATAGAACTTGTAAAACTTTTATACCTCTCGATCTTCCATCGTATGTCCTAACCTCCTTGTAGACTTTGTGTGGGCGAAGATCCTCCACAAGTTGAAGCTTCCTAGATCTTCTTCAATCAAAAGAAAGAAGAACTCTCCTTCCCTTCTTGCTTGAGCCAACCACCAAGCCACAAAGACTTGATGCCGCCGGCCCCAAGAAAAGAGAGAACAAGATTGCCAACCAAGGAACCGAACAAGGGAACAATCCCTAGCTCCTTTGTGCCGCCGACCAAGAGGAAAAGAAGAGGAGAAGAGGAGAAGAGGAATAGGTTGAGCGCCGACCAAGGTAGAGGGAAGAGAGATAGATTTCGGCAACACCTTAGGAAGAAGAAGAGAACCTCTCCTATAGTTGCCGCCCACTCCACCTTCCAAACCCTAGCCGCCCAACCAAACCCTAACCTTCCTAGGGTTTCTTGCCGCCCAAGCCAATGATAGGCAAAACCCTAATCTCCAAAAACCATTAACCAACTCCTTTTGCCGCCCACCTTAAGCCCCCTTTTATAGAGATAGACTTAAGCCTTGTTTTAATCTCCACCGTTGGTTCTAGGGATTTAATCTCAATCGTCGGATCTCGAGATTTAATCTCAACCGTCGGATCTAGAGATTTAATCTCCACCGTCGGATCTAGGGATTTAATCTCAACCGTCGGATCTATAGATTTAATCTCAACCGTCGGATCTAGAGATTTAATCTCCATCGTCGGATCTAGGGATTTAATCTCAACCGTCGGATCTAGAGATTTAATATCAACCGTCGGTTCTAGGGATTTAATCTCAACTGTCGGATATAGAGATTTATTTTCCATCAATTGATCTAGGCTTCATGAGGTTTATATTAGGCTACGATAGGGACCATGAGGAGGAGTTGGATCTTGGCCACCCGATGGATCGGAACCACACAAACTTGATCCATCAATGATGTTCCATTCCACTAAAGGATCATCATTGAATTACCTCACCAACCCCCATAAATTAATATGGGCTCCATACATTATTTGTACATCCATCTTCCCGTGTTTAAGATATCGAATGTCCGTCAATTAATTGATTTATTGACCATCAATCAATTAACATCTAACTCCTCGAGTAGTACCACTCAACCTTATCGTCATGTTGACTAAGTCAACCTGCAGGGTTTACATGATGAACTTTATGAGCTCCTCAAGGGGACATCATCAACCTAATATATAGGACACGGTTTCCTCCTATAATCAACGACACACCATGTAAATAATATCATTTCCCAACTTACCGGGCATATTGATTTAATCCATATAAATCTCACCCTTTGGTAAATCAAAGAAATAAATACTAAGTACATGTGTCCGTTATTATATCGGGATTAAGAGCATGTATAACATAATATCCGAGGTCCGATTCAATTATGTAGTCAGCAATAAATTGAATCACCTCTATGTCGGTCCTGCTCAATACACCTAATTGTACTAGTGTAATTCTATGTTCAAGATAAAACAATACCAAGCTACACTACAACCATGCCAATGGTTTGTCCAAAACCATCTTGGTTGTGAGCCTCTACTTATATTCTACAAGGGACTGATAACATGATATTTTTTGCCACACCAAACACCATGTTATCTACAATGTAAAGTATTAGACAATATGAACACATATAATAAATATAAAGTGGAAACAATGATCATGTGATTCTTATTTCAAAATAAAAATGTTCATACAAAAGAGCTAGGCTTTCAGTATACATTCCAACAATCTCCCACTTATACTAAAAGACTATGCTGTCATCATACTGCCATACATCTGATCCCCATGTCCTCCCCATGCCTATCAAATGCTTTCACTGGAAGGGCCTTAGTGAATGGATCCGACAGGTTATCCTCTGATGCAATCTTGGCGACAGCTACTTCTCCTCGCTTTATGATCTCTCGTATCAGGTGGTACTTGCGCTCTATGTGTTTACTCACCTTATGGGCTCGTGGTTCCTTCGAGTTTGCAACTGCACCACTGTTATCACAATAAATTGTGATAGTTTTGGGAAAACCAGGAATCACATCAGAGTCCATCAAGAAGTTCCTGAGCCATACAACTTCCTTGGCTGCCTCAGAGGCTGCCACATACTCAACTTCCATGGTAGAGTTCGCCACGCATTTCTGCTTGACACTCCTCCATACTATGGCTCCACCTCCAAAGTAAACACAAACCCCGAGGTAGACATACTGTTGTCCCTATCTGATTGGAAATCAGAATCTGTGTAACCCACAGGGACTAATTGATCTGCCCGGTAAACCAGCATATAATCCCTAGTCCTTCTTAGGTACTTCAATATATGTTTTACCGCAGTCCAATGTCCCTGTCCATGATTACTCTGATATCTGCTAACCATGCCCACGACAAAGCAGATATCTGGTCTCGTACATAACATAACATACATAAGGCTTCCTACTGCCGAACCATAAGGAACCGCCTTCATCTCCTCTATCTCCTTTGATGTTTTGGGACACATCTCTTTAGATAAAGGTACTCCATGCCTAAAAGGTAGAAAACCTTTCTTGGAGTTCTGCATGCTAAAACGAGCAAGGATAGTGTCAATGTATGAAGCTTGAGATAAGCACAACATCCTTTTCTTGCGATCCCTTATTACCTTGATCCCAAGGATGTGTCCCACTTCTCCCAAGTCCTTCATATCAAACTGTTTGGACAACCATATCCTTACGTCTGATAACACTCTGATATTGTTGCCAAGTAACAAAATGTCATCTACGTATAGTACAAGAAATACCACTACGTTTCCATCACATCTCTTGTATACACAAGGCTCATCCGGACTTTGAATAAATCCATATGATTGGATTACCTCATCAAAGCGGATGTTCCAAGATCTAGAAGCTTGCTTCAATCCATAAATGGACCGATTAAGCTTACACACAAGATGCTCTTTGCCCTTTGCAATGAATCCCTCTGGTTGCTTCATATAGATGTTTTCCTCAAGACTTCCGTTAAGGAAAGTTGTCTTGACATCCATCTGCCAAATCTCATAATCCTCATGAGCAGCAATAGATAAGAGAATCTGGATAGACTTAAGCATAGGTACCGGTGAAAAGGTCTCCTCATAATCGATACCCTCTTTCTGAGTATACCCTTTCGCAATAAGCCTAGCTTTGAAGGTCTCAACCTTCCCGTCTACTCCTCTCTTTCTCTTGTAGATCCACTTGCATCCAATGGCTTTCACACCATCGGGTAGTTCTACTAGCTCCCAGACATGATTAGAATCCATAGATTCTATCTCTGAATTCATCGCTGTTTGCCAAGACACCGCATCTCTATCTTGGAGTACCTCGTCATATGTCCAGCGATCAGGTTCATGTTTACCAGGGACTAAGTCCGAAGACTCTCCCAAGAACATGAATCTCACGGGTTATCTAACAACCCTCCCACTACGACGAGGTGCCTCCTGTGTATGCTCTGTGACATGCGGCGCAGTGACTTATGGTATTTCCTCTTGTACCGGTGGTACTGAAGTTGGGACTTCCCCTGTCAACTCCTCAAGAACAATCCTACTCGTGGGCTTATGGTTCATCACATAGTCCTCCTCTAAAAATCTGGTATTCGTACTCACGATCACCTTCTGATCTCTAGGACTATAGAACAAACCACCCTTCGTTCCCTTAGGGTAGCCAATAAACAAGCGTACTTCTGTACGAGATTCCAACTTACCAACATCTCCCTTCAGCACATGTGCTTGACTACCCCAAATCCGAATATGTCTTAGACTAGGCTTTCGCCCAGTCCACAATTCTGTGGGAGTAAAGGGTACTGACTTAGATGGAACCAAGTTCAGAATGTGTGCTGTCATTTCTAGAGCAAACCCCCAGAACGAATCAGGTAACACAGAATAACTCATCATCGATCTGACCATCTCCATAAGAGTCTTATTCCTTCGATCCGCCACACCATTCTGCTAGGGTGTGTCAGGTGCGGACAATTGGGATTGAATCCTAGCCTCTGATAAGTAACTCCTAAACTCTCCCAAGAGGTACTCGCCACCACGATCAGATTGTAGTGTCTTGATACTTTTACCTTGATGGTTCTCCACATCAGCCTTGAATTCTTTGAACCTGTCAAAGCATTCAGACTTGCGGCGCATCAAGTAAATACCTTGAATAATCCTCTATAAAAGAGACAAAGTATTCAAAGCCACCTCTAGCCTGGATAGACATAGGACCGCACAAATCAGAATGAACCAATTCCAATACATCTTTGGCTCTATACCCCTTAGCCTTAAAAGGCCTCTTGGTCATCTTACCTTCTAAGAAAGACTCGCAGGTTGGGAAATCTTCCACCACTAATAAACCCAAGGGTCCATCCGCTATCAACCTTTGAATTCTACTCAGGTTAATATGACCAAGTCTTAGGTGCCAAAGATATGTCTGGTTCATTTTCGAAGGTTCTTTTCTCTTATTAGACTTAGAAGATGAGTTATTCACTTCTATATGCATCGTGGGAGTTTTCGGTTCAAGAGTATACAAATTTCCAACCAATGTACCAGAACAGATAATCTCCCTAATCCTTTTTATAACAACTTTATCATTAAAAGAAACAGAATATCCATCCAGAAATAATTTAGAAACTGAAATTAGATTCTTTCTAAAAGTAGGTACATAAAGACAATTTCTCAAAACCAAAACTTTATTCCTATCAAAAGATAAATAAACGTCTCCCACTGCAATAGCCGCCACCTTTGAAGCATTGCCCATGAAGACGGTAATCTCTCCCTCAGCTAGTCGTTGGGTTTCCTGGAACCCCTGCAAAGTATTGCAGACATGATCAGTGGCTCCTGTATCTACACACCAGGTACTGGTAGATAACACCGCTAAACATGTTTCAACAACTAAACAAGAAGATATACCTTTGTTCTTTCGGCGAGGATAGTCCGCCTTCCAATGTCCAGTCTGCTTGCAAGTGAAGCACTTGCCTTTTGGCTTCATCACTCCTTCTTGAGGTCCTACTACCACTTTCTTTGCTCCACCTTGCTTCTTCTTCTTCTTCCCTTTCGGTTTAGAAGTAGAAACCATCTTCGCAACCATGGCTTGAGCACTTTGATGAAAAAGCCCCTCTGCCGCCGGGAGTTCTGTCAGAAGCTCCGCCAACGAATACAACCTCTTGGTCACATTGTAGTTGAGGCGGAACTGCTCAAAACTCCTAGGTAGAGACTGGAGAATGATATCGACCTGGGTTTCCCCATCGATCTCAGCTCCGAGGACTTCCATATCATTCAAATGAGCCATCATCTTGAGAACATGGTCCCTGACGGGTGTTCCCTCGATCATGGTGGTCGTCATCAAGTTCCTCATAGCCTCCTGTCTAGCCGCCCTACTCTGATGTCCGAAAAGTTCCTTGTGATTGAACATCATGTCATAAGTCGTGGCCATGGTCTGATGCTGATGTTGCAGCACATTTGACATAGATGCTAAAATGTAACACCGCGCCATCTCATCTGCCTTGATCCATTTCTTATAACTTTCTTTCTCCTTTTCATCAGAGTCATCGGTGGGCTTAGGAGGACAGACCTCGAAGAGTACAAATTTGTACTCCTCTGTAGGTAAGACAATATCCAAATTTCTTTTCCAATTAATATAATTTGTTCCAGTAAGTTTATTTTCTTTCAATATCATAGCAAGTGGGTTGAAAGCCATTTGAAAATCCTAAGAATCACAATGATCAAAATATTAGATTTCAAAAAACATTGATTCTTTAAACAATAAAATTTCGAAATCAACCAACACTTCAAAACACCGAGAATATCACATGCCACGATAGTGTAGACGTATACGAATTCTACATTTGTAAGAGGAGGTTTAACCCTTTAATTTTATTATCTTGTCAACCTTACTTTTTGACAAATAAAATTAATAGTTGGTTCCTCTTTGACCCTACAAATAAAAGCAGTGACTCCGATGGGGAGGATACTTTTTATTTACATCTAAGTGTGCACCATTACAAGATACTAAGGGAATTATCTCGGATTATGTGCCTTACCGATGGGGAAGTAGACACGCTCCTAAATAATTTCCTATAACCATTATTTGACCTAGTGATCCGTAAACAAACTCATCTGATGGGGAGGAAGGCACTCAGAGTCGACGCGCAAGTTTGTTGCATCACACGTCAAATTGTAATGGAGGCCGCGGGAATTAATTAAAATGTCCCTCTCCCACTTAGTAAATTGACAGTGAGGAATTTTCAAGAACACACAACATGCATATAAAACAAATCAGCAATAAATATGGAAAAAATCAGAATTTTCCCAACTATTATGGCATTGTTCTCCAATATGCGTCCCGTCGTGTCGCCACCTTGTCCGCTCCACCTTTTCCCGTGCGCAAGTCACTAAAGAGATCCGAGCCAAGATAAACTATTTTAATTTACATCCATTGATCTTATACTCCACGAAGGAGTGTACAAATAATCTAGATCGAAAGTAAACTAAAATGAGTGGCTAAACAATGCCATATTTAATTACAAAAATTAAATACTAATTTAGCCTCGTCAACCCCGAGGATTCAAATAATATACAATCACACACACATGCAATCACATACACACATATATAGCCATAATAGTTGGATCTTATGCCTGCAACCAAAAAGTTATCCTACGCACATCCTACTATCATCCGGCATACACAATATATGATAAGTACGTGAAAGTAACCGAATCCAAAACACACAAAACCGGAAACCGTGGCTCTGATACTATTTTGATGGCATGCTCGGAGGCTCGTTGGCTCGCATGTCCCCAGATTAAAATTTTTACTAATAAAAGCTAATCTGAATGGGATGAGTTTCCTAAGCACAACCAATTCATCGTCGTGCTAACGACTTGAGCAATCACTTGAACAAACTAGTTGTTCAAGCAACAATACTCTTCTAGTCGGTTAGCCGCGGAATAGACGACGGACGGATCGCCGGTTTTTGTATTTATCTTCGGGATCCATGATTATACAAATACATATGTATGTAGACATGTATAATCAACACATACAATCATATTAATAAGAACATGCAAAGATCAATAATAGAACTTGTAAAACTTTTATACCTCTCGATCTTCTATCGTATGTCCTAACCTCCTTGTAGACTTCGTGTGGGCGAAGATCCTCCACAAGTTGAAGCTTCCTAGATCTTCTTCAATCAAAAGAAAGAAGAACTCTCCTTCCCTTCTTGCTTGAGCTAACCACCAAGCCACAAAGACTTGATGCCACCGGCCCCAAGAAAAGAGAGAACAAGATGGCCAACCAAGGAACCGAACAAGGGAACAATCCTTAGCTCCTTTATGCCGCCAGCCAAGAGGAAAAGAAGAGGAGAAGAGGAATAGGTTGAGCGCCGACCAAGGTAGAGGGAAGAGAGATGGATTCCGGCAACACCTTAGGAAGAAGAAGAGAACCTCTCCTATAGTTGCCGCCCACTCCACCTTCCAAACCCTAGCCGCCCAACCAAACCCTAACCTTCCTAGGGTTTCTTGCCGCCCAAGCCAATGATAGGCAAAACCCTAAAATCCAAAAACCATTAACCAACTCCTTTTGCCACCCACCTTAAGCCCCCTTCTATAGAGTTAGGCATAAGCCTTGTTTTAATCTTCACCGTTGGTTCTAGGGATCTAATCTCAACCGTCGGATCTAGAGATTTAATCTCAACCGTCGGATCTAGAGATTTATTCTCCACCATCGGATCTAGGGATTTAATCTCAATCGTCGGATCTAGAGATTTAATCTCAACCATCGGATCTAGAGATTTAATCTCCACCGTCGGATCTAGGGATTTAATCTCAACCGTCGGATCTAGAGATTTAATCTCAACTGTCGGGTCTAGGGATTTAATCTCAACCGTCGGATCTAGAGATTTATTTTCCATCATTGGATCTAGGCTTCATGTGGTTTATATTAGGCTACGATAGGGACCATGAGGAGGAGTTGGATCTTTGCCACCCGATGGATCAGAACCACACAAATTTGATCCATCAATGATGTTCCATTCCACTAGAGGATCATCATGAATTACCTCACCAACCCCCATAAATTAATATGGGCTCCATACATTATTTGTACATCCATCTCTCCGTGTTTAAGAGATCGAATGTCCGTCAATTAATTGATTTACTGACCATCAATCAATTAACATCTAACTCCTCGAGTAGTACCACTCAACCTTATCATCATGTTAACTAAGTCAACCTGCAGGGTTTACATGATGAACCTTATGAGCTCCTCAAGGGGACATCATCAACCTAATATATAAGACACGATTTCCTCCTATAATCAACGACACACCATGTAAATAATATCATTTCCCAACTTACCGGACATATTGATTTAATCCATATAAATCTCACCCTTTGGTAAATCAAAGAAATAAATACTAAGTACATGTGCCTGTTATTATATCGGGATTAAGAGCATGTACAACATAATATCCGAGGTCCGATTCAATTATGTAGTCAGCAATAAATTGAATCACCTCTATGTCGGTCCTGCTCAATACACCTAAGTTTACTAGTGTAACTCTATGTTCAAGATAAAATAATACCAAGCTACACTACAACCATGCCAATGGTTTGTCCAAAACCATCTTGGTTGTGAGCCTCTACTTATATTCTACAAGGGATTGATAACATGATCTTCTGTGCCACACCAAGTACCATGTTATCTACAATGTAAAGTATTAGACAATATGCACACATATAATAAATATAAAGTGCAAACAATGATCATGTGATTCTTATTTCAAAATAAAAATATTCATACAAAAGAGCTAGGCTTTCAGTATACATTCCAACATATACCTACATCAATGCAAATATACTAAGGAATTAATTAAACGCTTTGGAATGCAGGACGCTAAAATTGTTAATACCCCAATGGAACCTAATGTAAATATAAAAGAAGATGTAATCAGAAATTCAATTGATTTAAAATACTATAGGAGCATAATAGAGAGTCTCCTTTACTTAACTACAAGTCGACCTGATATCTTCTTTGCAGTAAGTATGTCCGCTAGGTTCCAAACCTGTGCCAAGGAGTCTCACCTAACTCTAGTCAAGCGTATCCTTAGATATTTAAAGGGTACACTTAATGTCGGTATTTGGTACCCTAGATCTACCGAGTTCGAACTAACCGACTACTCTGATTCGGACTATGTCGGTAGTAAGCTCGATAAAAAGAGTACAAGTGGTTGTTGTCAACTTCTCGGCTTGAGTCTAGTAAGTTGGTGCAGTAGGAAGCAATGTTGTGTTGCCTTATCTACCACCGAAGCCGAATACATCGCGATGGGTGAGTGTGTTACTTAGCTTCTTTGGATGAAGCACACTCTCCGAGACTTTAAGTTAGATTTTACAAACACTATACTTCACGTAGATAACATTAGCTCAATTAATCTAACTAAGAATCCAATATGTTATTCTAGGAACAAAGATATAGAGGTCAAACATCATTTCATTCGAGAACATGTGGCCAACGGAGCCATACAACTCGAATACGTCGAATCGAAGTCCAACTTGGCAGACTTATTTACTAAACCCCTACCCGAAGCCGAATTCAGTCTATTAAGACGAAAATTGGGCATGTGCGTAGTAGAATAGGAACTTACAAATTATATTTTATTACTACTATTTCTTACTTTTCATTTTCATAGAACTAGCATAGGACATACCTTAGATATCATGCATCTATAGATTTAAGGAGCCAATACATCTCACAACACATAGGACTAATGCGTTTGTGTACTTAGCCACGTAGATGGGCATGAGATGTTAGGACCTTACTCCTGGTTCCAGATGTAGAGCTAGTGCATCGCCATAAACCACAGAGTATAATCATACATATTAACCGACTCTGACCAGGATTGGTTGATCTTTAATATCAATCAAGTCAAATATAAGTCGAACATTTTATAGATGAGATTATTTTCAGTATATTATTTTCAACATAATATGGAACATTCTTGGACTTTAAATTTAATATCTATATTTGTTTTTCACACACCCCCACTCTTTTCGATATATGGAAAAAGGGGGAGAAAAAGGCCAAAGTTAAGGGATCAAAATTTTGGATAACTTAACTGATCAAAATTTTTGATAACTTAACTCACTTCATATTTATTCACATGGCCAAAAGTTAAGTAAATGTTTACTTAACTTTAATTTTTGAAAATTTACTTAACTTGTTTTTTTTAACAAAAAGGAAGTAAAGGCCAAGTTAAGAGAATTCTTAACTTAAACTTATTTTTAAACACTATGGCCAAACGTTAATGCTTTACTTAAGAAAGGGGGAGAAAGGGCTAAGTTAAGAAGTCTTCTTAACTTAAACGTTTCACTAAGGCCAACTTTAAGTAATGTTAATTACTTAAACTCTTCCTAAATTGCAACCCTCAAGGGGGAGGATTAAGGCTTTCTTTCAAGACTCACCCTCGATCAAGGGGGAGGTTTCCCCAAGGGGGAGTACTTGAAGAAAATCCTTACTACTCCAACTTAATCTTTTTATTATTGTTTCTCATGCACATTATTATTCTTCATGCATGCTATTTTCTTAACTTTGTATGTGAGTTTGCCATAGATAAAAAAGGGGGAGATTGTTGGTGCAGTAGGCACCTAAGTCGAACTTGAGTTTTGATTATAGCAAACGATACAAAGTTAAGCTCATATTGTTATCTCACGAGCTAAATCGAGTGTGCAAAAAAGTGCCAACGCTGGAGCTGAAGCCCAGCGAGACCAGGAGGAAGCCACGGTGGTCAGGCGACACTCGAGTGATTTCGAGGAAGCCGAAGGAATCGAGTGGAAGACCAAAAGAGAAAGTGACACAGTAAGTATCGAGGTAAGCTCGTGTGTTCAAGTGTAAGTGAGGTCATATCCTCCTTACGGGGATAGTCTTAAGCGTAGATCCGACCCAAGACATCCCATCGATGGTCTAGGTCAAGATCGGACGATCGGAGTCTGTCGAAATAATGTTTTTGTTTAGCTAACTTTTGATTTTAGCTAGCATCACTCGACTGCCAGCTTGGAGGACTTGACTGCTGTCCATAAGTTGACTATCTGTAGTTAGCATTCGACTAATGTTGCCATTAGTCGACTGATGATGGCCATCAATCGACTGATGGTCAAGGATCAGCCTCGAGGAGTCAAGCTCTATCACCATTTTTCAAGGAGTCTTGTGCCCAATTTCTATTGGTTGAAGATCCTCTCGAAAAGGGGCTCAAGGGCTATAAAAGGAGGGCCTCTCCTAGGGTTTTTCATCAATTCTAAGTGCTCAAAAGCCTCCACAACGTTGTGACTCTCCGACGACTCTACAACGATGAAGTGATGTCAACAACCCTAGCTTAATTTCTATTCTCTAGTTGTTGGTATAACTTTAATTTGTCATCTCTTTAATATTTCAATTCTTTTTGTTAATCGAGGTTTTCTATCGTTGCATTTTACTTTAATAGAAGAGAGGATTTGTCTCTCTATCTTTTGCTTTCGAAGGTTTTGTAATCGTCAAACTCCTACCTCCAACGAGGAAGAGTGTTTTAGTGAATTGCCCTCCGTACACGGTCTTGGACCATTAGGGCCTTGGAGTAGTAGCCGAAGGCTATGAACCAAGTAAAAATCCATTTCTCTCTCTTTATTTTTCATTTGTCTTTCCGCTGCAATTAATTGTCTACTCGTGTTTTAACGAATGAAACGAAAGAAAAGTTTTTATCGCTATTCACCCCCTCCCCCTCTAGCGATCTGCTCGATCCAACATGTGTGCTGGAAGAGTCTCCCCCTAAAGCGAAAAAAATAGAAGAAGGTGAACTGGTGGAGATAGCCCCTGGAAAAGTCACTCGGGTAGCTCAGCAGCTTGAGGCTAAGGAGGAGCTGGTGGACTACCTGTAGGGATGTATACTGAAAAGTCTATCTTTTGTATGAACATCTTTATTTTGAAATAAGAATCACATGATCATTGTTTGCATATTTTTATGGTTATGCAATATTGTCTAATACTTTACATTGTAGATAACATGGTGTGTGGTGTCACACGGGAGATCATGTTATCGGCTCCTTGAAAAGTATAAGCAAAGACTCACAACCGAGATGGCTTTGGACAAACCATCGGAATGGTTATAGTGTGATTTGGTATTGGTTTGTCTTATAGAATCACACTAGTGCACTTTGTGTGTATTAAGCAGGACCGACTTAGAGGTGATTCGATTTATTGCTAACTACATAATCGAATTGGACCTCAGATATTATTTAGTACATGCTCTTAATCCCGATATAATAACGGGCACATATACTTAGTACTCTTTTCTTTGATTTACCAATGGGCGAGATTTATAGATTAAATCGATAGGCTCGGTAAGTTGGGAGATGATATTATTTATATGGTGTGTCGTTGATTATAAGAGGAAACCGTGTCCTATATATTAGGATGATGATGTCCCCTTGAGGAGCTCATAAGGTTCATCATGTAAACCCTGCAGGTGGACTTGGTCCGGCATGATGAAAAGGTTGAGTGGTACTACTCAAGGAGTTAGATATTGATTAATTAATAGTCAGTAAATTAATTAATCGACGAACATTCAAGATCTTAAACACAGGGAGAAAATGTACAAATAATATATGGAGCCCATATTATCATATGGGGGTTGGTGAGGTAGATCAATGATGATCCTTTAGTGGATTGGATCATCATTAGTGGATCGGACTTTATGTGGGCTTGATCCATGGGTGGCCAAGATCCAACTCCTTCTCATGGTCCCTAATGTAGCCTATTAACACCTCATGAAGCTAAGATTCAATGGATAGAAACAAAACTCTAAGATCCATAGGTAGAGATTAAATATCTATGATCCGACGGTTGATATTAAATCTCTAGATCCGACGATTGAGATTAAATCCCTAGAACCAATGGAGGAGATTAATTCATGACTTATCCCTAACTCTATAAAAGGAGGTCAAAGGAGTTGGCGTGAACTACATGAAAGGAGAGCTAGGGTTTGGGGACAAGAGAGGGAATCCTAGTTGAGATAGGATTAGGGTTAGGGTTTGGAGGCTAGAGCGGCACCAAATAAGGAAGGTGTTCTTTTCTTCTTCCTTCTCCATTGGCCGGCGTCCAGCTCTTTTCCATCCCCTTCCCAGACCTTGGCCATTGCCCAAAAGCTCTCTTCTCCTTCTCCTTAGGTGGTGGAAACAAGATATAGGGCTTCCCTTGGTGTCTTGGTGGTTTTCCAGCATCTTCTCCTCCTTCTAGTTGGCCAGCGGCAAGGAGTTTGTGTGCTCCTTGTTGGTTGGTCTTAGGGAAGAGAAAAACCTTTTTTCTATTCTTCCTCTTGCTTTGGAAGAGCAAGGAAGGAAGATTTACGATCTAGGAGCTTCGACTTTTGGTAGATCGTCGCCCACACGACGTCCAAAATGAGGAAGGTCATACATTAGAAGATGAAGAGGTATATCTATTCTCTATTCTCTTTTGTTTATTGCTTGTTTTTGTTTTTCAATTATAAGCATGTTATAAATCTGTAAATGGCTAAATAATACTTGGATCCCGAGCATAAACACAAAAACCGGCGATTCGGACATCGTCTATTCCGCAGCTACTCGTAGAATAGAGGATGGTCACTTGAACAACGAGTTTGTTCAAGTGACCTCTCTAAACGAATAACACGACGATGACTTGGTGGTTTGGGCAATCCCTTTTGTTTAGGATTAATTTTTTTTTAATCCGGGGACATCGAAGGGATCGCCATGGATAAGCTACCGAGGTGAAGTGGGAAGCGAAGTTTCCCCTCATGGACTCGATAAGCAAAACCCTTCAATTGGTATCAGAGCCAAGGTTTCCGGTTTTGTGTGTTTAGGATTCGGTTAATTTTTATGCACTTTTTCATATATTATATGTGCCGGATGTTGGTAATTTGACGCCGCTAGAGGGGGGTGAATAGCGTTTGACCGTTCGTAGATGGAATTCATTCGCGTTGCTTGTCTACAATCTTGTTAGTACGCAGCGGAATAAACAATAACAAATACAAACACAAGATACAATCACAACACGCACGATATAACGTGGTTCGGAACCGTAATGGTTCCTACTCCACAGATTGGGTTCGTACGAACCCTAGCGATGCCACAAACACCACTAAGCAATAAAGCTCCTTCTCGACAACAAGTCAGAGGTGGAGAAACCTCGTACAATGAATTAAAACAAGTAATACAAAGTAAACAAGCAAATACAAGTGAAAATGTAAAGAACACTTTACAAACTAGGGTTTTGAGCGCTTGTTTGTCGGTTGCTTGGATGAGCTTGAAGGACCCTGAAATGCACCTGCAAATCGCCTTCAAATCGCCTCACCAAAGCCCCCAAAGAACTGATGTTTGAGCCTTCCACGAACAGCTGCTTTTATCCTCCATCGGGCCGATTTCCTAGCTGATCGCGCCATAAGTCCCCATTGCCGGCCACAAGATCAGAGTGAGACAACGGCTCAATCCACATTGGACAAGTTCCAACGGGACTCTTGGCACGATCGCTAACGCCTTAGTCGACCGCGGTCGGCTCTGGCGTTGCTTCACACGAACTAGCGATCGCCGACTGGATCGACTGCGCTTGATCGCTCCAATGAGCAGTCGACTGCTAGAGCAATTCTAGCTCTAAATTGGCAGTCGAACTCAAGTCGACTCACGGCAGTCGAACCGGCCATATTGCCAGTCGACTGCCAACCTCAAACATGAGGTTTAAACCCAAATATGGTGCCCCCATACTTGCTAGATCACCCTTAGCCTAGACCTAAGCCTTCTAGCCACCTCCATCAGCCTCACGCCTCTCGGATCCCTCCAAGTCATCCATGACTCGTTCATCCATCGCGCTAGCCTCCAGGTGCTTCCCTCGGCTATGTCATGCTAACGGTGTCTACACCGCCAAGGCACATTGGACTTACGCCGCCAAGACTCCGCTTGGACTTTACGCTGCCAATATCAATCCCCTTGGACTTCTCAAATGCCAAGACTCAAGCTTGGACTTCCCTTGCCAACCCATGTTGGACTTTCCATGCCAAGACCATGCTTGGACTTTCCTTTGTGCCAAGTACTCAAGACATGGACTTTCCCAAATGCCAAGTACCCATGACTTGGACTTTCCATGCCAAGTACCCATGACTTGGACTTCACCTTGCCAAGACCCATGCTTGGACTTTCCCACAATCACATGGTCAACCCTGGTCAACCATCAAAGTCAATTATAACCTGGATCGATTGTATAAACAATCTCCCTAACACACTAACCGACATCAATGTCAAACATCAACGTCAAACCACTTTGTCAAACATCAAAACATCACTAGAGTCAAACTCGAGTCTGGTCAATCGTGACCTGGGCCGATTGCACCAACAATCTCCCCCTTTTTGATGTTTGACAAAACACACCTTGAGTTAGGCCACTAACTCAAATTTCCTTACCAATTATCCCAAATACTCTCCCAAAACTTCTCCCCCTTTTTGAGGTGTTGCTTGATTTTAAAATTTTATTGTTTGAGGAATCAATAATTTTTTAAATCTAATGTTTTGATTTTTGTGATTCTTAGGTTTTCTTTCAAAATGACTTTCAACCCACTTGCTGTGATACTGAAAGAGAACAAACTTACTGGACCCAACTATGTAGATTGGAAGAGGAATCTAGACATTATCTTGACTGCTGAGGAATACAAATATGTACTCCTCGAAGAGTGCCCTCCCAAGCCTACAGATAATTCTGGGGAAAAGGAGAGAGAGAGCTATAAGAAGTGGATCAAGGCCGATGAGATGGCGCGGGGTTACATTTTGGCATCTATGTCAAATGTACTGCAACATCAGCATCATGCCATGTCCACTGCTTATGATATGATGCTCAATCTCAAGGAGCTTTTCAGACACCAGAATCGGGCTGCAAGGCAAGAGGTCATGAGAAACTTGATGACGACCACCATGATCGAGGGAACACCCGTGAGGGATCATGTTCTCAAGATGATGGCTCATTTGAATGAGCTGGAGGTCCTAGGAGCTGAGATCGATGGGGAAACCCAGGTCGATATCATACTCCAGTCTCTACCTAGGAGTTTTGAGCAGTTTCGCTTGAACTACAACATGAACAAGAGGTTGTATTCGTTGGTGGAACTTCTGACAAAACTCCAGGCGGCAGAGGGACTATTTCGTCAGAGTGCTTAGGTGCATGCCGTGGTGACCCAGAAGGTTTCTACTTCTAAGTCGAAAGGCAAGAAGAAGAAGAAACAAACCGGGGTGAAGGCGGTGGGAGGTACTCAGGGAGGAGTGAAGAAGCCGAAAGGCAAGTGCTTCACTTGTAAGCAGACTAGACACTGGAAGAAGGACTGCCCCAACCGCAAGAACAAAGGTATATCTTTTAGTCTAGTCATTGAAACATGTTTAGCGGTGTTATCTATCGACACCTGGTGTGTAGATACGGGAGCCACTGATCATGTCTGCAATACTTTGTAGGGGTTCCATGAAACCAGACGACTAGCTGAGGGAGAGATTACCATGTACTTGGGCGATGCCACGAAGGTGGCAGCTGTTGCAGTGGGAGATGTTCATTTATCTTTTGAGAAAAATAAACTTTTGGTTCTTAAGAATTGCCTTTATGTACCCTTATTTAGAAAGAATTTAATTTCGATTTCTAAATTGTTTATGGATGGATATTCTATTTCTTTTAATGACAGAGTTGTTATAAGAAGGGATAGGGACATTATCTGTTCGGGTGCATTGATAGGAAATTTGTACACACTTGAACCAAAACCTCCCACGATACAAATTAAGGTTAATAACTCATCTTCTAATTCCAATAAGAGAAAAGAACCTTCAAAGATGAACTAAATATATCTTTAGCATCTTAGGCTTGGTCACATTAACTTAAGCAGAATTCAAAGGTTGATAGCTGATGGACCTTTGGGTTCATTAGTGGTGGAGGATCTCCCAACCTGTGAATCTTGCTTGAAGGGTAAGATGACCAAGAGGCCTTTTAAGGCTAAGGGGTATAGAGCCAAAGATGTGTTAGAATTGGTTCATTCTGATTTGTGTGGTCCTATGTCTATCCAGGCTAGAGGTGGTTTTGAGTATTTTGTCTCTTTTATAGACGATTACTCAAGATATGGATACATTTACTTGATGCGCCGCAAGTCTGAATGCTTTGACAAGTTCAAAGAATTCAAGGTTGATGTTGAGAAACGTCAAGGTAAAAGTATCAAGACACTACGATCTGATCGTGGTGGTGAGTACCTCTTGGGAGAGTTTAGGAACTACTTATCAGAGGCTGGGATTCAATCCCAATTGACTGCACCTGGCACACCCTAGCAGAACGGTGTAGCAGAGCGAAGGAATAGGACTCTTATGAAGATGGTTAGATCGATGATGAGTTATTCTGACTTGCCAGATTCTTTCTGGGGATATGCTCTAGATACGGCGGTGTATATTCTGAACTTGGTTCCATCTAAATCAGTACCTTCTACTCCTACAGAGTTGTGGACTGGGCGAAAGCCTAGTCTAAGATATATTCGAATATGGGGGAGTCCAGCACATGTGCTGAAGGTAAATACTGGTAAGTTGGAACCTCGTATAGAAGTACGCTTGTTCATTGGCTATCCCAGGGGAACGAAGGGTGGATTGTTTTATAGTCCTAGAGATCAGAGGGAGATCGTTAGCACGAACGGCAGATTTCTAGAGGAAGACTATGTGATGAGCCACAAGTCCAAGAGTAAAATTGTTCTTGAGGAGTTAAAAGGGGATGTCGCTTCTTTAGTACCACCGGTACAAGAGGATATACCATATGTCACTGCACCGCGTGTCACAGAGAATACACAGGTGATACCTCGTCGTAGTGGGAGGGTTGTGAGACAGCCTGATAGATTCATGTTCTTGGGAGAATCTTCTGATTTGGTCCCTGGCGAACATGAACCTGATCCCTGGACCTATGACGAGGCAATCCAAGATAAAGATGCAGTATCTTGGCAAAGTGCAATGAATGCTGAGATTGAATCTATGAATTCAAATCAGGTCTGGGAGCTAGTAGAACCACCCAATGGTGTAAAAACCAATGGATGCAAGTGGATCTACAAGAGAAAGAGAGGAATAGATGGGAAGGTTGAGACCTTCAAAGCGAGGCTTGTTGCGAAGGGGTATACTCATAAAGAGGGTATCGATTATGAGGAGACCTTTTCGTCGGTAGCCATGCTTAAGTCTATCCGGATTCTCTTATCATAGCAGCTCATATGGATTATAAGGTGTGGCAGATGGATGTCAAGACAGCTTTCCTTAATGGAAGTCTTGAGGAAAACATCTACATGAAGTAACCAGAGGGATTCATTGTTAAGGGCAAATAGCATCTTGTATGTAAGCTTAATCAGTCCATTTATGGATTAAAACAAACTTCGAGATCTTGGAACATCCGATTTGATGAGGTGATCCAGTCTTATGGATTTATTCAAAGTCCGGATGAGTCTTGTGTATACAAGAGATGTGACGGAAACGTAGTGGTATTTCTTGTACTATACATAGATGACATTTTATTGATTGGCAACAATATCAAGGTGTTATCAGACGTAAGGGTATGGTTTTCCAAACAGTTTGATATGAAGGACTTGGGAGAGGTGGGACACATCCTTGGGATCAAGGTTATAAGGGATCGCAAGAAAAGGATGTTGTGCTTATCCCAAGCTTCATACATAGACACGATTATGGAGCATTTTAGTATGCAGAACTCCAATAAGGGTTTTCTACCTTTCAGGCATGGAGTTCCTTTATCTAAGGAGATGTGTCCTAGATCATCTGAGGAGATAGAGAAGATGAAGGCGGTTCCTTATGCTTCGGCAGTAGGAAGCCTCATGTATGCGATGATCTATACAAGACCAGATATCTACTTTACCATGGGCATGGTCAGCAGATATTAGAGTAATCCAGGACAGGGACATTGGACTGCGGTAAAGCATATATTAAAGTACCTGAGAAGGACTAGGGATTATTTGCTGGTTTACCGGGCAGACCAATTACTCCCTGTGGGTTACATGGATTCCGACTTCCAATCTGATAGGGATAACAGTAAGTCTACCTCAGGTTTTGTGTTTACTTTGGGAGGTGGAGCCATTGTATGGAGGAGTGTCAAGTAGAAGTGCGTGGTTGACTCCACCATGGAAGTTGAGTATGTGGCGGCCTCTGAGGCGGCCAAAGAAGTTGTATGACTCAGGAACTTCCTGATGGACTTAGATGTGATTCCTGGTTTGCCCAGAACTATCACAATTTATTATGATAATAGTGGTGCAGTTGCAAACTCGAAGGAACCACGAGCCCATAAGGCTAGTAAACACATAGAGCGCAAGTACCACCTGCTACGAAAAATCGTAAAGAGAGGAGAAGTTGTTGTGGCCAAGATTGCATCAAAGGATAACCTGGCAGATCCTTTCACTAAGGCCCTTTCGACAAGAGATTTTGATAGGCAAGTGGAGGGAATGGGGATAAGATGTATGACACTTTAAGGATAGCATAGTCTTTTAGTATAAGTGGGAGATTGTAAGGATGTATAGTGAAAAGTCTATCTTTTGTATGAATATCTTTATTTTGAAATAAGAATCACATGATCATTGTTTGTATATTTTTATGGTTATGCAATATTGTCTAATACTTTACATTGTAGATAACATGGTGTGTGGTGTCACACGGGAGATCATGTTATCAACTCCTTGAAAAGTATAAGTAAAAGCTCACAACCGAGATGGCTTTGGACAAACCATCGGAATGGTTGTAGTGTGATTTGGTATTGGTTTGTCTTGACCATAGAATTACACTAGTGCACTTTGTGTGTATTGAGCAGGACCGACTTAGAGGTGATTCAATTTATTGCTGACTACATAATCGAATCGGACCTCAGATATTATTTAGTACATGCTCTTAATCCCGATATAATAACGGGCACATATACTTAGTACTCATCTCTTTGATTTACCAATGGGCAAGATTTATAGATTAAATCGATAGGCTCGGTAAGTTGGGAGATGATATTATTTATATGGTATGTCGTTGATTATAGGAGGAAACCGTGTCCTATATATTAGGATGATGATGTCCCCTTGAGGAGCTCAAAAGGTTCATCATGTAAACCCTGCAGGTGGACTTGGTCCAGCATGATGAAAAGGTTGAGTGGTACTACTCAAGGAGTTAGATGCTGATTAATTAATGGTCAGTAAATTAATTAATCGACGGACATTCCAGATCTTAAACACGGGGAGAAAATGTACAAATAATATATGGAGCCCATATTATCATATGGGGGTTGGTGAGGTAGATCAATGATGATCCTTTAGTGGATTGGATCATCATTAGTGGATTGGACTTTATGTGGGCCTGATCCATGGGTGGCCAAGATCCAACTCCTCCTCATGGTCCCTAATGTAGCCTATTAACACCTCATGAAGCTTAGATCCAATGGATAGAAACAAAACTCTAAGATCTATAGGTAGAGATTAAATCTCTATGATCCGACGGTTGAGATTAAATCTCTAGATCCGACGGTTGAGATTAAATCCCTAGAACCAATGGAGGAGATTAATTCATGACTTATCCCTAACTCTATAAAAGGAGGTAAAAGGGGTTGGCATGAACTACATGAAAGGAGAGCTAGGGTTTGGGCGGCAAGAGAGGGAATCCTAGTTGAGATAGGATTAGGGTTAGGGTTTGGAGGCTAGGGCGGCACCAAATAAGGAAGGTGTTCTTTTCTTCTTCCTTCTCCATTGGCCGGTGTCCAGCTCTTTTCCAGCCCCTTCCCAGCCCTTGGCCGCCGCCCAAAAGCTCTCTTCTCCTTCTCCTTAGGTGGTGGAAATAAGATATAGGGCTTCCCTTGGTGTCTTGGTGGTTTTCCATCATCTTCTCCTCCTTCTAGTTGGCCGGCGGCAAGGACTTTGTTTGCTCCTTGTTGGTTGGTTTTAGGGAGGAGAAAAACCTTGTTTCTATTCTTCCTCTTGCTTTGGAAGAGCAAGGAAGGAAGATTTGCGATCTAGGAGCTTCGACTTTTGGTAGATCGTCACCCACACGACGTCCAAAAGGAGGAAGGTCATACATTAGAAGATCAAGAGGTATATCTATTCTCTTTTCTCTTTTGTTTGTTGATTGTTTTTGTTTTTCAATTATAAGCATGTTATAAATCTGTAAATGGCTAAATAATACTTGGATCCCGAGTATAAACACAAAAACCGATGATCCGGACATCATCTTTTCCACGGCTACTCGTAGAATAGAGGATGGTCGCTTGAACAATGAGTTTGTTCAAGTGACCTCTCTAAACGAATAACACGATGATGACCTAGTGGTTTGGGCAATCCCTTTTGTCTAGGATTAATTTTTTTTAATTCGGGGACATCGAAGGGATTGCCATGGACAAGCTACCGAGGTGAAGTGGGAAGCGAAGTTTCCCCTCACGGACTCGATAAGCAAAACCCTTCACTACCTAAAGAAAAACGAAGATATCTTCACCGGGGGTGTACATGACCTCACGGGAATCGACCCTCGCATTGCTGAACATCATCTCAACATTACCAGAGGGGTCCGACCCGTCCAGCAGAAGTGGTGACATTTCGGTCCCGAAAAGGACAAAGTGATAGCTGACGAGGTAGATAAATTATTGAAAGTGGGTTATGTTAAAGAGATTCAATTCCCTGAGTGGGTGTCTAATGTAGTCCTGGTCCTCAAGCCTTCAAGGCAATGGAGGATGTGTATTGACTTCCATGATTTAAATAAAGCATGCCCTAAAAACTACTACCCCTTGCCTCGCATTGATTAATTGGTGGACTCTACAGTGGGATATGAGGTAATATCCTTAATGGATGATTACCAAGGATATCATCAGATACCACTGGCCAAAGATGATCAGAAGAGGGTTAGTTTTGTAACAGTGGGAGGGCTATATGCCTATGTGGTTATGCCATTCGGTCTAAAAAATGCGAGGGCTACGTACCAGCAGCTCATGGATAAAATCTTTGCAGAACAAAAAGGCAAGAATGTGGAAGTCTATGTTGACGACATCCTGGTCAAATCGAAAACCTCTCGAGATTTGGTTACTGATCTAGATGAAACTTTTGCTATCTTGAGGCGATATAACATGAAATTGAACCCTAGAAAATGTTTGTTCGGGGTGAAGAGCGGAAAATTTTTGGGGTATATAGTAACTGAGAAGGAACTGCAGGCCAATCCGAAGAAGGTGCAGGCGTTATGCAATATGAAGTCACCCACTAATCTGCGAGAGACTCAAAAGATGGTAGGGAGAATTGTTTCCTTGTCTCGATTTATAGCTAGATCAGCGGACAAGGGGCTACCTTTCTTCAGGATTTTACACAAAGCTACTAAATTTCAATGGGATGATCAATGCAAACTGGCTTTCTGAGGGCTGAAAAAATATTTAGGTGAACTTCCACTGTTGGCCAAGCCAGTAGCAGGAGAGCCCTTGTGGATGTACTTAGCTATTTCAGAAGGAGCCATCAGTTCAGTATTATTAAAGCAAGAAGGTTCTCGGCAACAACCTATCTATTATACCAGTCATATCCTGAAAGGGGTTGAATCCTGTTACACTGAGCTGGAGAAATTGGCATATATTCTAGTCTTGACAGCCTGTAAGTTGAGGTCATACTTCCTAGCTCATCCAATTAATGTCTTAACTCATAATGAATTAGGCAAGGTGGTTACTAAGCCTAATTTTTCTCGTAGATTGGCTAAATGGGTGGTAGAACTAAGTGAGTATGACATTCATTATCAACCCCGAACTGTCATCAAGGCTTAGGCTCTCGCGGACTTTCTAGCAGAAGTACCTGTTGGTTCAGAGGATGGCTCATCGGCAAAAGAAAAGGGATTAGAGGCATGGAATATATCTGTGGATGGCTCTTCTCGGTCTGCAGGTAGCGAAGTGGGAGTACTGTTAATATCCCCTGAGAATGTGAAAACTCGCATAGTCGTGCGCCTGGGATATCGGGCGTCCAACAATGAAGTAGAATATGAAGATATTTTAGCAGGGTTACAAGATGCCAGAGCAGTAGGAGCAACCTTCGTTATAATCCATTCGGACTCCCAGTTGGCAGTATCACAACTTCAAGGCTCTTTCACGGTTCGGGAAGAAAGATTGCAAAAATATTTGAAAGCTTTTGAAAAAGAAAAGGCTCATTTTCACCAAGTTCTCTTAAAACAGATTCCGAGGGAGAACCATGGGAAGGCGGATGAGTTGGCTCGTTAGGCTAGCAGGATGGAAGGGGTGAAGCAACTTGAAATGGTCTGCGTGGAAGTCTCTACTTCTCTGGTGATATACAATGTGGAGAGGGCCATATCAGAACCAGATCAAATTCCTGATTAGAGGACTGACATTATAGCATATTTACAACAAGGAAAGGTCCCAGAAGAAAGAGGGGCAGCATATGTTTTAATGAACCGAGCAAAACGATTTACCATCTTGAACAGAGACTTGTACAAGACGTCTTTTGGATGACCCATGTTGAAGTGTTTGGGAAAGGAAGATGTTGAATGGGTACTGCGGAAAATTCATGAAGGTTGCTGCAACAATCATTTGGGAGGGAGAGCTTTGTCAAGAAAAGTCTTGTTAGCAGGATACTTTTGGCCCACTCTCCAACAAGATGCAGCTCATATAGTACAAATCTGCTCGACCTGTCAGAAGCATAGCAACCGATCCGAATGACCAGCTGAATTGATGAAAGCTGTTGTTGCTTCATGCCCTTTCAATCAGTGGGGAATGGATATAGTGGGCCTCATGCCTGTGGCACCTTTGTAGAAAAAATTCTTATTGGTGGCTGTGAATTACTTCTCCAAGTGGGTGGAAGCAAAGCCCCTCACTAAAATCACTGAGAATGTCGTGATACAATTCCTATGGAAGAATATTATCTGCTGATATGGAATTCTCAGAAGGATAGTCAGCGACAATGGATGGCAATTTCAGGGTAAAAAGATCAAGGAATGGTGCCAAAGTCTTAATATCTAGCAAGCTTTTACTTCGGTAGCTCACCCTTAGGCTAACGGGCAGGTCAAAGTAACTAACAGAATTCTCGTTCAAGGATTGAAGACCAAATTGGGTGCTCAGAGAGGAAATTGGGTGGATGAGTTGCCAGGGATCTTGTGGGCCTACCGAACCATGCCAAAAACTGCAACAGGTGAAACTCCTTTCAGCCTGGTATACGGAACAGAGGCCGTCATTCCGGTGGAGGCCCTTTTAAGTAGTGCCCACGTGGAAGTTTATGAGCCGGAGCAGAACCAAATCATTCGCGACTCTGAGCTGGACTTGGTGGAGGAAAAGAGGGAATAGGCGCGGAGGCGAGCGGAATTTTATAAACGGAGGTTACAACAAGCCTTTAACAAAAGGATAATGCCCCGGAGATTTCAAGAAGGAGATTTGATTCTGCACAAGGTTAATCCCGCTGGAGATCCAGGAGAGTTAACTCCAAATTGGGAAGGACCCTATGAGGTGACGCGCTGTGTGGCATGATCAGCGTATTATTTGAAGGATGATTGAGGCAAGGAATTCCCTCGACCCTGGAACACTATACACTTGAAATATTTTTATACTGTATAAGGGATGACGGATGAAGAAAAGAATTGAAAGGCTTCTTGGGGAATGTATTTGACAATTCAATATGTCATGATTGGTGAATCATTTGCATTAACATTAAATTCTCTTTAGCGGGCTATGAAAAGGAAAGAAGATGAAAAGGGAGCTATGGTTAATGCACCGAATCCTTTAACGATGACTATTCTAAAGCAATGTATATCAGGTTATAATTTAAAATGATCTGGAGGGTATCACCGAAAGCCGGTCTCCCAATGAAGAAAGAGGGTCGGTTGATTCATAGGAGGCAATCCTTGGTCGGCATACTGATGGACCGCCTCGTTAAATCCGTCCTGGAAAGTGGCCTGCATCAGAGCTATTAGCCGGTCTCGATGGCACGGGTCATCAGGATTCCGATTCTGATGGAGCCTGTGATAATTCTCTTGATGCTCCCGGAGGGACTGGCGCATTTCGATGTAGCACTAGGATATTTCCATAATAGCATCCGCCAGGACCAATATGTCGTCCGCTCGAGAAGTTTGGTCCTGCTGTAGGAGCCTCATCATATCCATCATATTTTGACAAATGGAGGCTGAAATCCCCTCTACCGCCTTCGTATGGGATCTAGTGCGATGTGCTCGCTACCCAGTCTCTAGAGGGACGCTTACTGCTTGCGTATACGGGCGTGAGCATGCACCCTAGAAGTTATTAAGGAGGAGTTTTCTTGTATCTCCTTACACAAGCGGGTGCAGAGATCTGCTATTTTGTCTTCCGCTCTTTGGTGCTGAACTCGTAGGCTTGCAATGATTTTAGAATCCTTTTGTTTTTCGCGGAGGAGCTCAGCTATTTGCTCTTGAAGGTTCACTAACTCTTGAGGACAGGGGGCTATTACATCAGCCTGTTCCCGCTGAGCGTCCTGTAGATTAGGTAGCAATTTTGTGTGGGCCTGTCGTTGTGCTTGTAATGCCGCTATGGTATCGGCATCTTTTTGCTGTTGGCAATGAGCTTCTGTCAGTTGCTCCTGACATTGCTTCAATTGTTGTAACAGAAGGTGCTCCCGGCTCTGGGCAGCAGTCTGGTCCTTCAGTCATTGTTGCTCCCACTTTAGAAACTGAGCTTGATATTGCTGGAAGGAGCGGTACAATTCTTGATAATTGGTTAAGACCTAAAGATTATTCATCAATAAGAAATCGTCAAGCGAAGAAAATTAGCAAAGTCAGTTTGAGAAGCATACCAATTCCAGAACGTGGCTCAAGCTCTCCATCCATGGGAATAATTCTTCTAAGTTTAAAATTCGAAGGCCATGAGCAAAAGAGGAAGAAGGGATAGATGACACCAGAGGCGAAGACTCACTCATGATGGGAGGATGAAAGTTGAGAGCAATAGGTTGTGTCAGGGGTTTAGGAGGAGGAGAGGTGGTGCCTAAAGGAGTGGGAGATGGCATGGGGGGAGTCAGAGGGGCTGTGGAAGCCGCGAAAAGAGCTCTTGTTAGGAGGCTTAAAGAGATAGGAGAATTAAGAGAAGAAGCAAGAGTAGGAGGTGGAAGACTCAACATTGCTGGCTGTGGGACAAGAATGAAAGAATCTGCGGGAGGAGAGTGGTCCGGTGAGGAGTTTGGAGAAGAAGATATGGCAAGCACTTGGATTGAAAGCTCTACGCTGGAGGGGGAAAGCGCAAAGGGATCCTGGCTTGTATCCAAATGAGGAGAGAGGATTCCCACATTTTGAACATCGGGGGAAAGTAAAGATGGGGGAGCCTCAACTATCATAGGTTTCGGTGCAGGGAAATGACTCGGGGAAGGGGGAAAAGGGGGAGCAGAGGTGTCTTCTGCTTGTAGGCATTGTCGGGCAGCGCCTCGTTGCTCAACCTCATGTTGCAAGAAGGGAGGGGGTGATTTGTGGGTTTTCAAGAGGGAAGGTGAAGAGATGGGGAAGTTAGGGTTACCCAGCAACGCCGAAGATGAGGGAGGGGAGGTTATTATCAGTGTATCCGGCATAGCCGAAATAAAAATTCCCGGTGAATCTGGAAGGAAGGAGGGCGCTGAAATAGAAGCGGTGGGAATGGGCGAAGTTAAAGGAGAAGGTGAAAGTTAAGGTGTTGCTAGGTATGGACTCTCACCTCGCCTGGATTCGAGATGGCGCTTGGCCACTTCTTGTTGAAAAAAGGAATATATCTTGCTCTTTGGGGGAAGAGAAGAAGCCCGAGGATTAGTATTGGAACACCAGGGGATGGCGGTGGAAGAAAAAGAGGATAAAAGAAGCAGATGAAGATGGAGAGACCGATAAAGAAGATGAAAGTGGAGAAGAGAGAAGGTGAAAAGTCTTATATAAAGGGGGACTAAATGGGCTTACAATGTTGATTGGGCTTCAAAGCAGCGAGGTGAGCCCCTAAAAATATGGCAGATAATAATTTATTCTTCTCACTCCCCGTAATCTACCAGAACCATTGTCTTTGCGCAACAAAAGAACAGAAACATCAAACTTCAGGGCGAAGATATGGCCTTCGGAGGTATCCTTCTCATTTTTCTTTTAAGTTTGGCCTTAGCCAAAAATTTTATTCCCATACGGTGGCGAATTGGAAGAGCTAAACATTTCTTCAGCTATATATTATTTTATCCCCGTGCGGTGGTGGATCAGAAGAGCTGAATATTTCTTCAGCTATATATTATTTTATCCCCGTATTGTTAGTGAAAGCCCTAGAGCCAATCATGTGATGATTGTTGTATGGACTTATTGTATCATATTCCTATTTATAAAGGCATGGTTATTATACTTACTTGTATAGGTGTCAAATAACTAAGTATAATAATGTCCTTGAGTAGAAGGTTCTTATCTATATCAATCGATTAGTTGAATCGATAATGAGATGATATAGAGAACACTACTCTTATTCATTCCTAGTCAAGTATTAACATTCAGTGACAATGTTAATACGAAGAGACTAGCATGTAGGTCAACTCGATGACTTGATCTCACAAGTCATGGATATGAGATATCAAGTTGACACATGGGTATGCATTAGAGAATGTATACTGAATGACCCGCCATGAGAAAGTATCATGGATCATTATATGAGTGTCATATACTTTCTCATGTGACTGTTAGTATGACTATTAGTCCTTGGACCTGAAGTCACCATGGTTCCCTACATAAGGAGTTGCATACTTTGGCTTCGTCAAGCGTCACCCGTAAATGGGTGGACTATAAAGGCGATTACTGGGTATGTAACAAATTATACGGAGGGATATGAGTGATGTAGATGAGATCTATCCCTCCTATATGACGGGAGTAACATCGTTATTCTTGATAGAGTGAGACCACGAAGTGCATGGCCATGCCCAAATGAGTCAATATGAGATATTGAGCTCATTTGATTAGAGTGAGTCTACTTGGAGTTCAAGATATAGATTGTACCGAGGATGACACGGTCTATGCCTCAGTTGGTCAATCTAGATGTCAAGGATAGAGGGACATTATCACATATTGTGAGAGTCACAATTAGTAGTCACAAAGGTGATGTTGGATCTCAACATTCTTATAACTTGGGTAGAAATGATGTGTTGCTAGATACCGCTCATTGCTTATGTTCCTAAATCGATTTAAGAACATTGCCAACGTTACTGTTGGGTTGATCCGTGAGGGGAAACTTCACTTCCCACTTTAACTCGGTCGCTTGTTCATGGCGATCCCATCGATGTCCCCGGATTAAAAATTTAATCCTAGACAAAAGGGAACACCCAAGCAACCTTGTCATCGTCGTGCTATTCGTTTAGAGTAGTCACTTGAACAAACTTGTTGTTCAAGCGACCAACCTCTATTCCACGAATAGCCACGAAATAGACGATGTATGGATAGTTGATTTTAGTGTTTATGTTCGGGATCTAAGTATTATTTAGCCGCAAACAGAATATATCATGCTCATAATTGAAAAACAAAATATAAACATATAACAAATGAAAATAGAGAATAGAGAATCGATATACCTCTCGATCTTCTATTGTATGACCTTCCTCCTTTCGAACATCGTGTGAGTGACGATCTACCAAAAGTTGAAGCTCCTAGATCACCAATCTCCCTTCCTTGCTCGTTCCGAGCAAGAGGAAGAATAGAAACAAGATCCTTCTCCTTCCTTTAGCCAACCAACAAGCAACAAGCACCTTGCTTGCCGCCGGCCAACAAGGAGAAGGGAAACAATGGTTGCCGGCCAAAAGCTCTAAGGGAAGACCCTAAGGCTTGGTTCCACCGGCCAAGGAGGAGAAGAGGAGGGAGTTTGGATGCCGGCCAAGGGCTGGAAAAGCTTCAATGGGCGCCGACCACCAATGGAGAAGAAGAAGACAAGGAAAGTCTTTCCTTATTTGGTGCCGCCAAGCCCAAACCCTAGCTCCAACTCCTTGCCACCAACTCCAAGCCTCCCCTTGCTTCTTAATTTTTCCTCCACGCCAACCCTAGCCTCTCCTTTTATAGAGTTAGGGATAAGCCTTGTTTTAATCTCTACCATTGGTTCTAGGGATTTAATCTCAACCGTCGGATCTAGAGATTTAATCTCAACCGTCAGATCTAGAGATTTAATCTCTACCTTTGGATCTAGAGTTTTGTTTCCATCCATTGGATCTAAGATTCATGAGGTTTTAATAGGCTACAATAGGGACCATGAGGAGGAGTTGGATCTTGGCCACCCAATGGATCAAGCCCACATAAAGTCCGATCCATTAATGATAATCCAATCCACTAAAGGATTACCATTGATCTACCTCACCAACCCCCATATGATAATATGGGCTCCATATATTATATGTACATTTTCTCCCCATGTTTAAGATCTCGAATGTCCGTCGATTAATTAATTTACTGACCATTAATTAATCGACATCTAACTCCATGAGTAGTACCACTCAACCTTTTCATCATGCCAGACCAAGTCCACCTGCAGGGTTTACATGATGAACCTTATGAGCTCCTCAAGGGGACATCATCATCCTAATATATAGGACATGGTTTCCTCCTATAATCAACGGCACACCATATAAATAATATCATCTCTCAACTTACCGAGCCTATCGATTTAATCTATAAATCTCGCCAATTGGTAAATCAAAGAGATGACTACTAAGTATATGTGTCCGTTATTATATCGGGATTAAGAGTATGTACAATATAATATCTGAGGTCAGATTCGATTATGTAGTCAGCAATAAATCGAATCACCTCTAAGTCGGTCTTGCTCAATACACACAAAGTGCACTAGTATGATTCTATGGTCAAGACAAACCAATACCAAATCACACTATAACCATTCCAATGGTTTGTCAAAAGTCATCTCGGTTGTGAGCCTTTACTTATACTTTACAAGGAATCGATAACATGATTTCCCGTGTGACACCACACACCATGTTATCTACAATGTAATGTATTAGACGATATGCACAGCCATAAAAATATGCAAACAATGATCATGTGATTCTTATTTCAAAATAAAGATGTTCATACAAAAGATAGACTTTTCAGTATACATCCCAACAGTTACAAGAACCTATAGGGTCACACACAAAGGGCAATTAGATGGAGATTAGGTTCATATGATGAACCATGAGGATTAGGTTCATGGGATCAACCAAATTGGATTAAGAGTAATCCAAATTAGACTAATTGAGTTGGACTCAAGTTGATTCAAGTGTTGAATGGGTGTAATTTAGATTTGATTCATCGAGTCAATTTAAACTAATGAATTGAGATTTATTAAATCAAATTATCTTGAATCAAATGGTTGGATTTGATCAACCATGGGAGATAAGAGGTCAAGTTTGGCTTGATTTGAGAGGGAAGATGAATGGTCAATTTTGACTTGACCAATTGCCATGTCATGGTGATTTGGCATGGGGGCCGGCTAATGATGATGTTCCACATCATCATGGACTCATCATGGGGTGCCACCTCATGAGGGAGACCAAGAGCATTGGCTCTTGGAGTTACATGCATGCATGTAACCCCCCAAATAGTGGTCGGCCACTTTGATGGGTTATCAAAGTGTGAAGTTAAGTGTGTAACTTCATCATCTTCTTCCTTGGATCTTCCTTCAAGCTCGCTCCCTAATCTTCCTCATCTTGACGTGAGCCTCCAAGGGGTGCTAGCACACTCTAGGTTGTTTTTCTCCACCTATTGCTTGTGTGGATACCAATAGAGGAGTGTACACTTGACACTCTCGAGTTCCGGCAAGCCGTTTGGACGAGCGGGATAAGCGAAGGGCATCACATCGAGGGTAAACTCTTAACACGTAGATCTAGAGTAGATCTAAAGTTTTAAACACATACATGTAGTTTTATTTACCTTCGCATGGATCCATGGCCGACTTCCGGGGTTTCCGCAATGCAAAAAGCGGTTTTTGCGACTCAGATAGTCCAATAGTAGTATCAGAGTCACGTGTGAAGCATGTATGTGTTTAATTTTTATAGTTTTTGTATTAGATATAAAAATTACAGATCTGTAAGTTTCTATAAATTTCCTATTTTTATAGATTTTTTAGGTATTTTTCTCGAAGAGTCGAAGCAACAAGTGTTGGGACACTTGTAGACTTCAACCACCGAGAAAAACTCTCCGAAATAGCGAGTTCTCGCTTTAGGCTTTTGGGACAACAACTTAAGTCATTGTACGATCAAGATGGGACATTCGCAAAGTTCATTTTGCGAGTAAGGGCATTGCCCCTAACCCCGAAAGGGGCATTGTCCCGTGATCGCACCCGGAAATCGCTTAGCGGGACCGTTACGGAGATGTGACTCATAAAATTGAAAACGAAATAGGAAAAATTATATAAATTTCTGTAAAATACATAATTTAGAATTATGTATAATTCTGTGATGGTCATGGCCCAAGAACCCCAATATGATTGGATAAATGTGTTGTAATTCATAATACGGCTTGTGCGCCATTTTTGTGGTTGTGCATGTTGTATAGGGTATGCGACCTGTGTGTTGTGCCTCTTCTTTTAAAATTATAGTTGTAAATAGTTTTAGACTCGAATGTAACTCAAGTTTCATGTTTGTAATATACAAAATGGAGCGATGGAAGGTCCACTAGTAGACGGAGTTACGAGGAGGGTGTCAACGACACATGGCGGTCAAAGGAGGCGCTTGGAGAAGCCGCTAACCCTAGGTTGACCGTCCGATCTTCTCATTGGCTTGAGAAGATCATAGTAGGGTCATGACCTCATCACAATATATATATATATATATATATATATATATATATATATATATATATATATATATATATCTATATATATATATATATATATATATATATATATATATATATATGTATATATATATATATATATATATATATATATATATATGTATGTATGTATGTATGTATGTGATGCATGCTAGTAAATTTTGCTTGTATGTATATGATGCATGCTAGGATATTTTGCTTGTATGTATATGATGCATGCTAGTATATTGCTTGTATGTATGTGATGGATGCTAGTGTAGGGTAATAAAGGCCTTGATGCGTATATGATATACATTCACGATTAGATTAGATCTTAATCGAATCAACTAAAAAATACCTACCAAGTTTTGATACCCATCACTACCTTGATCATTTGTTGTTGTTGAATCTGCCAAAGCAGAGTAACACATATTATCTTGGTAGGGTGCGGAGGGACAATCTTGGTCCCACCTATCACAGCTTGGGTGAGAATAAGCTCAATTAGATTGAGTAAAACTAGTTAACTCAATTGGATCGAGTAAAACTATAAGCATATTCCAACCGTTGGAAATGTAGGATAAGGTTGCATTTACACTAAATCTTGGGCGATTTAGCCAAAGCTAACTCAAGGTCTTTTGTAAATGTGGATCTTGATCCTATAAACAAGAGTTGCATAGAGATGTAATCGGTAATGTGTTACCTACCGATCATACTAAGGCTTGGGCGATTTAGCCAAAGCTAACTCAAGGTGTAGTATGATGTGGATCTTATCCCGCGAGAATTATAGCTAAATTTTTATGAATCTAGTAATGTGGTTTGTCCACATCTATGACTCGATTCTACAAAAGTCCTATAATTCAGTGGGAGCATCATTTGATTAAAGGCCTAATTAAATGATAAATGGAATATGATATTAATTTTCTGCATTGTGTATGTTGTAGATTACCATGTCGACAAACACGAACACTCTCTCCCTGTGTTCTGTCCTTGAGAAGGACAAGCTCAATGGAGCTAATTTCCTGGACTAGTACAGGAATCTGAGAATCGTTCTCACCCAAGAAAGGAAACTGTACGTCCTGGAGCAGCCTATTCCAGAGGTGCCTCCTGCCACTGCCTCGCGAACTGACCGTGATGCTTACAAGAAGCATCAAGATGATACATTATATGTGTCATGTCTCATGCTCGCGACCATGAACTTTGAGCTTCAGAAGCAACACAAGTTCATGAATGCTTTTGATATTGTTGAACATCTTCGTCAACTGTATCAAGGACAAGCAAGGCACGAGAGATATGAGATCTCTAAGGCATTGTTTCAGTCCAAGATGTAAGATGGGACTCCCATAGGTCCATATGTACTCAAGATGATTGGGTACATAGAAAACCTACAGAGGTTGGGATTCCCACTTGGCCAAGAGCTGGCCACTGACTTGATCTTGCAATCTTTGCCACAAAACTACAATCAATTTGTCATGAATTACAATATGAATGAAATTGATAAGTCACTGCCTTAGATTCTTAGCATGTTGAGAACTGCTGAGCTCAATCTTAAGAAGGAAAAACCTGACTCCATTTTGATGGTGCAAAAAAAAAAAGGCAAGGGCAAGCCTAAAGGTAAGTGAAAGTCCCATGCCAAGGGCAAAGACAAGGCACTGAAACCGAAAGGAGGGGTGGCCAAGGAAGGGACTTGCTTCCACTATAAGGAAGTTGGACACTGGAAGCATAACTACAAAGCATACCTGGAAGATCTTAAGAAGAAGAGAAGTGAGACTTCTACTTCAGGTATAAATGTTATAGAAGTCAATCTATCTATTTCTTCATCATGGGTATTAGATATCGGATGTGCATCTCACATTTGTACCAATGTGCAGGCGCTGAGAAATAGTAGGGCATTGACGAAGGGTGAGGTGGACCTACGAGTAGGCATTGGAGCAAGGGTTACTGCTGTTGTTGTAGGAACTTATATTCTATCTCTGCCCTTTGGGCTTGTACTAGAACTAGATGAATGTTGTTATGTGTCTGCTTTGACTAAGAACATAATTTCAATTTCTTGTTTGGACAAGAAAGACTTTTCTTTTATAATAAAGAACAAATGTTGTTCAGTTTATTTAAATGATATGTTCTATTGTAGTGCACTTCTAATGAATGAACTCTACATTCTAGACTTAGAGAGCCCCATCTATAACATAAGTACCAAAAGGTTCAAGTCAAATGAGTTGAACCAAACCTATCTCTAGCATTGTCGCTTAGGTCACATAAATGAGAGTCGCTTATCCCAGCTCCAAAAGGATGGGCTGCTAGACTCATTTGATTTTGAATCATATGAGACATGCGAGTCTTGCCTTCTAGGCAAGATGACCAAGACTCCCTTTACTAGACATAGCGAGAGAGCAACAGACTTGTTAGGACTTATACATAGTGATGTATGTGGCCCTTTCAATGTTGCTGCTAGAGGTGGTTATAGGTACTTCATTACATTTACTGATGACTTCAGTAGATATGGTTATGTGTATCTGATGACACATAAATTAGAATCCTTTGAAAAGTTCAAAGAATGAAGTACAAAACTAGCTTGTCAAGAGTATTAAGATACTTAGATCAGATCAAGGTGGTGAATACCTTAGCCATGAGTTTTGTGACTATCTAATTGAGTGTGGGATTCTATCCCAACTCACTCCTCCTGGAACACCACAATGGAATGGTGTATCTGAAAGGAGAAATCGTACCCTATTAGATATGGTACGATCTATGATGAGTCACACAGATCTTTCTATATCCTTTTGGGGATATGCTCTAGACACAGTAGCCTTCACACTTTATCGTGTACCATCCAAGGCTGTGATAAAAACACCATATACGATATGGACAGGGAGAAATCCCAAGATGTCTTACATGAGGATTTGGGGTTGTGAGGCTTACATTCAACGTCAAGTCTCAAACAAACTGGGACCCAAATCCGATAAGTGCTATTTTGTTGGATATCCCAAGGAAACGAAGGGATATTACTTCTACATTCCCAGTCAGCACAAAGTGTTTGTGGCAAAGACTGGGGTATTTCTAGAAAGGGATTTTGTTTCTAGAAAAACTAGTGGGAGTACGTTCGATCTTGAAGAAATTCAAGATAGGGACCATAGCACTGAGGCCTTGATGGAGGTTGAACAGGAACCACAAAGTGTTGTGGGTGATGAGATTGTTGCATAAAGAGTTGTGGAACAACCACCTATTCAGGTAGACCTACCTCTTCGCAGGTCTGATAGGGTACATCGACAGCCTGAGAGATACTCATTTCTCTTGTCTATACATGATGACGTTATGTTCATTGAGAATGAGCCTACCTCCTATCAGGAAGCTGTGATGAGCCCAGATTCTGAGAAATGGCTAGAGGTCATGAGATCCGAGATGGAATCCATGTACACCAACCAAGTATGGACTTTGGTTAATCCACCTAAAGGCGACAAACCCATTGGGTGTAAGTGGGTCTTTAATGAAGGTTGGAAACTTCGCTTCCCACTTCAACTCGGTTGCTTGTTCATGGCTATTCCGTTATCGTCCCCGGATTAAAAATTTAATCCATGACAATTAGGGATTACCCAAGCTACCATTTCATCGTCGTACAATTCGATTAGAGTGGTCACTTGAACAAACTTGTTGTTCAAGCAACCAACCTCTATTCTACGATTAGCCGCGGAATAGACGATGTACGGATCGCCGGTTTTTGTGTTTGTATTCGGGGTCCAAGTTAATTTAGCCACAAAACAAAACATACAACATGCATATGATTGAAAAACAATTATAGACATATTACAAAAGAATATAAACAAGCATTATACCTCTCGATCTTCTATTGTATGTCCTTCCTTCTTTTGGACGTTGTGTGGGCGACGATCTTCCAAAAGTCGAAGCCTCCTAGATCACCAATCTTCCTTTCTTTGTTCACTCCGAACAAAAGGAATAATAAAACAAAACTCTCCTCCTTCCTTTAACCGACCACCAAGCTCCAAGCTTGATGCTTGCCGCCTGCCAAAAGGAGAATAAGGATTGTGGACGCCGGCCAAAAACTCTAAGGGAAGAGACCCTAGCCTTTGTTTCCACCATCCAAGGAGAAGAGAGGAAGAGTGGGATGCCGGCCAAAGAGAGAAAAGGAGAGAAAGGGCGCCGGCCAAAACCCTAGGAAAAACTTCCAAAAGTGTGGCCGCCCAAGCCACCTCTAAAACCCTAGCCTCCCTTTTGTTTCTTGCCGTCCAAGCCAAAGAAACAAAAACCCTAATCTCTCTAATTATATCCACGCCCAATCCTTAAGCCCTTATTTATAGAGTTAGGCTTAAGCATCCTTTTAATCTCCACCGTCGGTTCTAGGGATTTAATCTCAACCGTTGGATCTAGAGATTTAATCTTAACCGTCGGATCTAGAGTTTTAATCTCCACCGTCGGATCTAGAGTTTTATTTTCCATCATTGGATCTAGGCTCCATGAGGTTTTAATAGGCTACAATAGGGACCATGAGGAGGAGTTGGATCTTGGCCACCCAATGGAACAAACTCACATAAAGTCTGATCCATTAATGATAATCCATTCCACTAGAGGATTATCATTGATCTACCTCACCAACCCCCATAAGTTAATATGGGCTCCATATATTATTTGTACATTTATCTCCCCGTGTTTAAGATCTCGAATGTCCATCGATTAATTAATTTACTGACAATTAATTAATCAACATCTAACTCCATGAGTAGTACCACTCAACCTTATCATCATGTAGGACCGATCCACTGCGAGGTTTACATGATGAACCTTATAAACTCCTCGAGGACATCATCATCCTAATATATAGGACACGGTTTCCTCCTATAATCAGCGGCACACCATATAAATAATATCATTTTCCCAACTTACAGAGCCTATCGATTTACTCTATAAATCTAGCCCATTGGTAAATCGAAGAAATGAATACTAAGTATATGTGCAGTTATTATATCGGGATTAAGAGCATGTACAAACATAATATCGAGTCGATTCGATTATGTAGTCGTGATAAATCGAATCACCTCTATATCGGTCTGCTCAATACACACAAAGTGTACTAGTGTAATTCTATGGTCAAGACAAACCAATACCAAATCACACTACAACCATTCCAATGGTTTGTCCAAAAGTCATCTCGGTTGTGAGCCTTTACTTATACTTTACAAGGAGCTAATAACATGATCTCTGTGTGACACTACACACCATGTTATCTACAATGTAATGTATTAGACAATATGCATAACCATAAATATATACAATGATCATGTGATTCTTATTTCAAAAATAAAGATGTTCATACAAAAGATAGACTTTTAGTATACATCCCAACAATCTCCCACTTATACTAAAGACTATGCTTTGTCCTCAAGTGCCATACATCGATTCCATTCCCTCCACATGCCTATCAAAAGCTCTCTTGGAAGGGCCTTAGTGAAAGGATCTGCGGGTTATCCTCGATGCAATCTTGGCCACAACTTCTCCTCTCTTCTGATTTCTCGTGTCGAGGTGGTACTTGCGCTCTATGTGTTTACTTGCCTTATGGGCTCGTGGTTCCTTGAGTTTTTAGCTGCACCACTATTATCACAATAAATTGTGATAGTTACAGGCAAACCGGGAATCACATCCAAGTCCATCAAAGTTCTGAGCCACACAACTTCTTTGGCGCCTCGGAGGATGCCACATACTCGACTTCCATGGTGGAGTCGCCACGCATTTACCTTGACACTCCTCCATACAATGGCTCCACCTCCCAGTAAACACAAAACCTAAGGTAGACTTCTTATCCCTATCGATTGGAAGTCGAATCATGTAATCGGAGGAGTAATTGGTGCTGGTAAACTAGCATATAATCCCTAGTCCTTCTCAGTTACTTCAATATATGCTTTACCGCAGTCTAATGTCCCTGTCCTGGATTACTCTAATATCTGCTAACCATGCCAACGACAAAGAAGATATCTGGTCTCATACATAGCATAGCATACATGAGGCTTCCTACTGCCGAAGCATAAGGAACCACCTTCATCTCCTCTATCTCCTCAGATGTTCTAGGACACATCTCCTTAGATAAAGGAACTCCATGCCTGAAAGATAGAAAACCCTTCTTGGAGTTTTGCATGCAAACACGAGCCAAAATGGTGTCTATGTATGAAGATTGAGATAAGCACAACATCCTTTTCCTGCGATCCCTTATAACCTTGATCCCAAGGATGTGTCCCACTTCTCCCAAGTCCTTCATATCAAACTGTTTGGACAACCATACCCTTACGTCCGATAACACCTTGACATTGTTGCCAATTAACAAAATATCATCTACGTATAATACAAGAAATACCACTACATTTTCATCACATTCTTGTATACACAAGACTCATCCCGACTTTGAATAAATCCATAAGACTGGATTACCTCATCAAAGCAGATGATCCAAGACCTCGAAGCTTGCTTCAATCCATAAATGGACCGATTAAGCTTGCACACAAGATGCTCTTTGTCCTTTGTAATGAATCCCTCTGGTTGCTTCATATAGATGTTTTCCTCAAGACTTCCATTAAGGAAAGCTGTCTTGACATCTATCTGCCATACCTCATAATCCATATGAGCAGTAATACATAGGAGAATCCAGATAGATTTAAGCATGGCTACCGGCGAAAAGGTCTCCTCATAATCGATACCCTCTTTCTAAGTATACCCCTTTGCAACAAGCCTTGCTTTGAAGGTCTCAACCTTCCCATCTATTTCTCTCTTTCTTTTGTAGATCCACTTGCATCCAATGGCTTTTACACCATTGGGTGATTCTACTAGCTCCCAAACCTAATTTGAATCTATAGATTCAATCTCAACATTCATTGCACTTTGCCAAGATACTGCATCTTTATCTTGGATTGTCTCATCATATGTCCAGGGATCAAGTTCATGTTCACTAGGGACCAAATCAAAAGATTCTCCCAAGAACATGAATCTATCAGGCTGTCTAACAACCCTCCCACTATGACGAGGTATCACCTGTGTATCCTCTATAACACGCGGTGCAGTGACTTGTGGTATATCCTCTTGTACCGGTGGTACTAAAGTAGTGACTTCCCCTTTCAATTCCTCCAGAACAATTTTACTCATGGGCTTGTGGTTCATCACATAGTCTTCCTCTAGAAATCTAGCGTTCGTGCTAACGATCACCCTCTGATCTCTAGGACTATAAAACAAACAACCTTTTGTTCCTCTAGGATAGCCAATGAACATGCGCACTTCTGTATGAGGTTCCAACTTACCAGCATCTATCTTCAGCACATATGCTGGACTCCCCCATATCCGAATATGTCTTAGACTAGACTTTCGCCTAGTCCACAATTCTGTGGGAGAGAAGGCACTTATTTATATGGTACTAAGTTCAGAATGTACACTGCCGTATCTAGAGCATATCCCCAGAACGAATCTGGCAACTCAGAATAACTCATCATCGATCTAACCATCTCTATAAGAGTCCTATTCCTCCGTTCTGCTACACCATTCTGCTGGGGTGTGCCAGGTGCAAACAATTGGGATTGAATCCCAGCCTCTGATAAGTAATTCCTAAACTCTCCCAAGAGGTACTCACAACCACGATCAGATCATAGTGTCTTGATACTTTTACCTTGATGTTTCTCCACATCAGCCTTGAATTCTTTGAACTTGTCAAAGCATTCAGACTTGCGGCACATCAAGTAAATGTATCCATATCTTGAATAATCGTCTATGAAAGAGACAAAATACTCAAAACCACCTCTAGCCTAGATAGACATAGGACCACACAAATCAGAATGAACCAATTCCAACACATCTTTAGCTCTATACCCCTTGGCCTTAAAAGGCCTCTTGGTCATTTTACCCTCCAAGCAAGATTTGCAGGTTGGGAAATCTTCCACCACTAATGAACCCAAAGGTTCATCAGCTATCAACCTTTGAATTCTGCTTAGGTTAATATGACCAAGTCTTAGATGGCAAAGATATGTTTAGTTCATCTTCGAAGGTTCTTTTCTCTTATTGGAATTAGAAGATGAGTTATTAACTTCTATTTGCATCGTGGGAGCTTTTGGTTCAAGTGTATATAAATTTCCTATCAATGCACCAGAATAGATAATCTCCCTATTCCTTTTTATAACAACTCTGTCATTAAAAGAAATAGAATATCAATCCATAAACAATTTAGAAACTAAAATCAAATTCTTTCTAAATAAAGGTAAATAAAGGCAATTTTTAAGAACCAAAACTTTATTCCTCTCAAAAGACAAATAAACATCTCCTAATGCAACAGCCACCACCTTCGTGGCATCGCCTAAGTATACGGTAATCTCCCCCTCAGCCAATCATCTGGTTTCCTGGAACCCCTGCAAAGCATTGCAGACATTATCAGTGGCTCTCATATCTACACATCAAGTGCCTGTAGATAACACCGCTAAACATGTTTCAACGACTAGACCAAAAGATATACCTTTGTTCTGCTTCCGGTTGGGGCAGTCCTTCTTCCAGTGTCTAGTCTGCTTGCAAGTGAAGCACTTGCCTTTCGGCTTCTTCACTCCTCCCTGAGTTCCTCCTGCCGCCTTTGCCCCAGCTTGTTTCTTCTTCTTCTTACCTTTCGGCTTAGAAGCAGAAACCTTTTGGATAACCATGGCCTGCGCCTGAGCACTCTGACGAAATAGCCCCTTTGTTGCTTGGAGTTCTGTCAGAAGCTCCGCCAACGAATACAACCTCTTGTTCATGTTGTATTTCAAGCGAAACTGCTCAAAACTCCTAGGTAGAGACTGGAGAATGATATCGACCTGGGTTTCCTCATCGATCTCAGCTCTGAGGACTTCCAGCTCATTCAAATGAGCCATCATCTTGAGAACATGATCCCTCATGGGTGTTCCCTCAATCATGGTGGTCGTCATCAAGTTTCTCATGGCTTCCTGCCTAGCAGCCTGATTTTGGTGTCTGAAAAGCTCTTTGAGATTGAGCATCATGTCATAAGCAGTGGGCATGGCTTGATGTTGATGTTGTAGTACATTTGACATAGATGCCAAAATATAACACCGCGCTATCTCATCGGCCTTGATCCACTTCTTATAACTCTCCTTCTCCTTTTCCCCAGAATCATCTGTAGGCTTAGGACACTCTTCGAGGAGTACATATTTGTATTCCTCAGCAGTCAAGACAATGTCAAGATTCTTCTTCCAATCAACATAATTGGGTCCAGTAAGTTTATTTTCTTTCAGTATCACAGCAAGCAGGTTGAAAGTCATTTTGAAAAAAAACTTAAGAATCACATAGATCAAAACATTAGATTTCAAAAAATTATTGATTCCTCAAACAATAAAATTTTAAAATAAACCAACACCTCAAAATACCGAGAATATCGTATGCCATGATAGTGTGGACGTATACGAATTCTACATTTGTAAGAGGAGGTTTTACCCATTAATTTTACTATCTTGTCAACTTAACTTTTTGACAAATAAAATTAATAGTTGGTTCCTCTTCGGCCCTATAAATAAAAGCAGTGACTCCGATGGGGAGGATACTCCTATTTGCATCTAAGTGTTCACCATTACTCGGTAACAAGGTAATTATCTCGGGTTATGTGCCTTCCGATGGGGAAGTACACACGCTCCTTAATAATTTCCTATAACCATATTTGAACTTGTGATCCACAAACAAACTCATCCGATGTGGAGGAAGACACTCAGAGCCGACGCACAAGTTTGTTTGCATCACATGTCAAATCGTAATGGAGGCCGTGGGAATTTATAAAAATATCCCTCTCCCACTTAGTAATTTAAAATTGAGGAATTTTCTAGCCTGTGACATGCATATCAAACAATAAGTAATAAATATGAAAAAGAAATATTTTTCAACTATTATGGCTTTTGTCTCCAATATGTCTCCCGTCGTATCGTCATCTCGTCCGCTCCTCCCTACGCCATGTACAAGTCATTCGGAGATCCAAGCCGAGAATAATTATTCTAATTTACATCCATCGATCCTATACTCCATGAAGGAGTGTACATGAAATCTAGATCGAAAGTAAACTAAAATAAAAGGAGTGGCTAAACAATGTCATACTTAATTAAAAAAAATTAAATACTAGCCTCGTCAACCCCGAGGATTCAACAAAATATACAATTACACACATACAATCACACACACACATATGGCCATAATAGTTGGATCCTATGACTGCAACCAAAAAGTTAACCTATGCACATCCTACTATTATCCGGCACATATAATATATGAAAAGTGTATAAAAGTAACCGAATCCTAAACACACAAAATCGGAAACTGTGGCTCTGATACCACTTGAAGGTTGGAAACTTCGCTTCCCACTTCAACTCGGTTGTTTGTTCATGGCGATCCTGTCATCATCCCCGGATTAAAAATTTAATCCATGACAATTAGGGATTACCCAAGCTACCGTTTCATCGTCGTGCTATTCGATTAGAGTGGTGACTTGAAAAAACTTGTTGTTCAAGCAACCAACCTCTATTCTACGATTAGCCGCGGAATAGACGATGTATGGATCGCCATTTTTTGTGTTTGTATTCGGGGTCCAAGTTAATTTAGCCACAAAACAAAACATACAACATGCATATAATTGAAAAACAATTATAGACATATTACAAAAGAATATAAACAAGCATTATACCTCTCGATCTTCTATTGTATGTCCTTCCTCTTTTTGGACGTCGTGTGGGCGACGATCTTCCAAAAGTCGAAGCCTCCTAGATCACCAATCTTCCTTTCTTTGTTCACTCCGAAAAAAAGGAAGAATAAAACAAAACTCTTCTCCTTCCTTTAACCGACCACCAAGCTCCAAGCTTGATGCTTGCCGCCGGCCAAAAGGAGAATAAGGATTGTGGACGCCGGCCAAAAACTCCAAGGGAAGAGACCCTAGCCTTTGTTTCCACCGGCCAAGGAGAAGAGAGGAAGAGTGGGATGCCGGCCAAAGAGAGAAAAGGAGAGAAAGGGTGCCGGCCAAAACCCAAGGAAAAACTTCCAAAAGTGTGGCCGTCACTACAAGAAAAATGCTAAAAGACAACACCACAAAGACAACGGTTTTAGGAGAAACCGTTGTGATTTTGATAAAAGACAATGGTTTTGACAAAACCGTTGTCTTTGAGCGCCCATATAACACAAAAGACAACGGTTTTACACTATCCGTTGTCGTTGAGCATATTTTTTTTTAATCAACAACACATTTTACAACGATTTTCCAGAACTGTTGTCTTTAAGTTTTTTTTTTATCTTAACAACAGTTGGGACAATGGTGCAATTAACCGTTGTCAATGAGAATATTTTTGTAACGTTTAGCACAACGGTAAAAAATTGTTGTCGTTGTGATAATATTACAACGGTTTTAAACCGTTGTCAATGAAATTTTAAAAGTTTATAATACTATTTTTTAATTATTTTTACTATTTTTTAAAAATTATTAGAAATAATACAACGGTGAATTTTTTTTAATACTATTAATACTATTTTTTTATTATAATATAATGGTGAAATTATTTTTTTAATTATTAATACTATTTTTTTTTAATTATTGGAAATAAGTTTTTTTTAAAAAAAATTATAAATATATACGTTTACAACAATATATTTAAAAGTTTATATATATATTTTAAACAATATATTACAACAATAATTTTTTTAAAAGTTTATATAGATTTAAAAAAATTTTAGGTTAAATAATTTCTGCCCTAAACCTCTCCGTCGTTCCTACTTCCCAAAAACCTCCGTCGTTCTCCGTTGCGCGCTCGTCCGTCTCTTCTTCTTCCGCTTCTCTCACTTGCTGCTTTCACTACTAGAAAAGCTACCTTTAACGACGGTATAAAAATACCGTCGTTATTAGTGGTTCAATAGCGACCAAATTTAATGTCCGTCGTTAATGTATATACATTAATGACAATATTTTGTCCCGTCGTTGATATTTTATTATCAACTACGATTTTTTTTTGTTTCGGTCGTTAATGTTGTATTTTTAACGATGGTATTTTCTCCCGTCGTTATTGCAAGACCTTTAATGATAGATTTTTTCTTCCGTCGTTATTATTTTTTAAATTTTTTATAAAATCGAGACTCCAAATCGATTTTTTTACTGGATAGATTTTTTTTAATATAAAAAAATAGCTTTAAATAAATTATGAAATTTTAATTTTATTTATATCCGTTTTCTTTTTTTTCCTATTTTTATTTCATTAAAAAATATCTTAATTTTATTTATATTTTTTATTTCTTTTCTTATATTTTTTCCCTTATTTTTTTTCCCAAACTCCATATTAAGGTAAACTAGGCTTTAATTACTTTCTCCATCTTCCCTTTCCGTCACGCTCCTTCTTTTTCTCTCAATATTCTGTCACCGCTCCATCTTCTCTTTTTTCCATCGCTGTCATTGCCGCTCCAGCCTTCCATCATTGAAGTCGCCGCTCCTGCCTTCCATCGCCACTCAAGCATCCACCGGCAATGGGAGAACTGCAACTCTTCGCTTCCATTGGTTCGCTCCGAAAACCCTAGTTTGATCGCGATGCATCTTTTCGAGCTTGTCGGCTTTCTTTGTTCTTGACTTAGGATTTTGGATCGATTTGCATTTCTGATAGATCGATCTCACAAAACTGAAGAGGGATTGTGATGGATGGCGTGTTTGGTAGAAAACTTCAATCTTTTGTTCTTGTTCCTGTTTCTGTAGATTTCGTGTTTGCTTTCACATCCTTGATTTCTGCATAACCATCATCTAAGAATTTGGAATTCAAGTTGCTTTTTAAAAATGATGTTAGGCGTGAGGGGCATGTACTACATTTATAATGATGGTTAGGCCTGAGGGGGCATATTAACAGGAGTGAAACTAGGCTTTGTCCCATCATGATCTGAGACGAATTTGATGTGCTATGTTTCTTAAATATTTTGCATTAATGACAACATTAAGATTTAACTTTCCATATCACAACCTTACTTTGAACTGACACCTCCATTTATCACGTTTTATCATAATTTAACTTAATTCAAGTAATTAGTCTTTCTATTTATTTGTGCAATGTGTGACTGCAACTTGTAAAAAATAAAGTTAGGATCCATCCTCACGGGTTGATTTATACATTTTTATGGTTACTATCAAGATCTATTGCAACCCTTTACCATTTACGTACCAAGGGAGAATGCAAGTCAAGTTTTCTTCTTTATAGTTTATAGTAGGGACAGAAATGTCACGAAGGGCATTACCACAAATTCTGTATCTCTTCCAGAAATAAAGATTTTCAGGATTTCACTAATGAAAGACAAAAAGGATTCTAAAATTTCTAATTCCTCTCTCCATAGTTGATGCACTATGTCAATAGGCTATGTAAATCCTACAGCAAGGCTTGTCCAAAGAAGAGCTCAACCATGTCAGCCCCTTCATCAGTGTGAAGGACTTGATGTTGTACATCAGTTGACTGATCGTGGCCCAATGGTAAAAACAACCCTCTCTCTATAAAAAGAGGGCTTTGTGGTGGTTGAAGGGGTTAATGCTTACTTTCTGATCATCCTTTCAAGCCTCCATGAATTTTCAAGCTTTCTAGTGTTTTAATTCCCCTCCTCCTCTCTAAACTTCATCTTCATCCTTTATAAGAAGAGGAGGGTTATTGTAAAAAGAAAGCTTCATAGTGAGATTGCTTAGGGTTGATTCACCTTAAGGATTGTCGTGGAGTAGGAGCATTATCTCCGAACCACATAAAGAATTTGTGTTAGCATTGTGTTTTTCATTTCCTTTACTATTGTTGTTTTTGTTTGTGCTTCCGCTAATCTTTTTGTAGAAACAAAAACAAGCTATTCACCCCCCCCTCTAGCTTTCAACGATCACCTACAAGTGGTATCAGAGCCCAGATCGCATCGGAAGATCTAACAATCAACCAGAGTAAGATGGCTTTCCAAGAGGGGTATAGCACGGCGAGGCCTCCTTTCTTCGATGGCAACGATTTCGGCTACTAGAAAGATAGGATGGAGTACTACCTTATGAATGATATTGACAATTGGTTTAGCATTGTAGACGGATTCGAGAAGCCGGTCAATGAAAACGGAGCCTCAAGCCAACGCCAAATCAACAACCACACTTCAATGTGGGTTGTCAAAAGAGCAAGTAAGCAAGGTAGGGCCTTTTGAATCGGCGAAGGAGCTTTGGGAGAAGCTAATTGAGCTCAACGAGGGATCCAAGGAAATAAGAAGAGCCAAGAGAGATCTCTTAATAGGCCAACTCCAAAGCTTCGCTATGAAGACCAATGAGATCGTGAGCCAAATGTCGATCGCTTCAAGGAAATAGTCAACGGACTACATGTGATAGGTGAGAAGGTCGACAACCGAGACCTTGTGAGGTATGTACTCCAAGCCTTCCCTAGAACAACCTTATGGGCTTCAATGGTAGATTCCTATAAGGTCTCTAGGGATCTTTCTTTGGTTAAATTAGATGAGCTCTTTTGTGAATTTGAATTGCACGAACAAGCTAATACTTCATCAAAAGAGAAAGGTATAACTCTTTTTGTAGGGAAGAAGGACAAAAAAAAGAAGGAGAAGAAAGAAGTGTCTTCCTCATTCGAATCCGAGGAGGAATCATCAAGTAGCAACGACGAGCTATCGGCTAGTGAGGTAGCTCACTATGTGAAGAAGTTTGGTGGGAGGCCAAGGAAACTCACCAAGAAATATGTGAGGAGGATGTTCCAATCCTCCAAAGGTAAAACCTCAACTAGTTCAATTCCTTCATCTAACGTAACTTGTTATGGTTGCAATAAGAAAAGACATATCAAGCCAAATTGCCCAGAACTAAAGAATAAGAAGGAGAAGGAAAAGAAGCATAAGGAGAAGAAGGAAAAGAAGGAGAAGAAGAAGAAGGAGGCAATGATTGCACAAACATGGGGCACACTAAGCTTGGAGGACTCTTCCGATGATGAAGAAGTGTATCATGCCACCCGGAATCTAGCCCTCATGACCTTGGAGGAGAAAGCCGGAAGCTCAAGTGAGGAGTCTTCATCCTCTTCCTCAAGCGACGAATCATCATCAAGTGATGATGAGGTAAGCAACTCTCCTAGGGTAGATTTACTTTATAAAACCATTGCATGTCTTCAAAATGTCTTAAATAGATCAAAAACTAGGATTAAGGACTTAAAAGTAGAAATTAAGTCACTTAAAAATATAGAACCAGTAGAAATTAAGTCACTTAAAAATGTAGAACCATTTTGTGATGACACATGTACACTTAGAAATGAAAATGATGAATTAAGAAAAGAAATAGGTAAACTAAGAGCATGCTTAGAAAAATTCACAAATGGCTCTAAATACCTAGATATGATAATTAAGGATCAAAGGGCTATTTACAACAAGGCCGAAATAGGATATAGGTCTAAGGAAAAGGAGGTAGCCTTTACATCCCTTGTTAGTAGAAAATCCACCGTTAGGAGCAAGGTTAGAAAGGCTTGGGTCCCTAAAAAGTTTTTGATTGATGCTAGTGGTCCTAAAATTTGGGTGCCTAAGGCTTACATTTTTCATGTTGTATAGGTAGAAGAACCAAGCTTATGGATTGTTGATAGTGGATGCTCAAAACACATGACCGGTGATGAGAGAAAATTTGTCACTATCAACCACACTAGCAAGGGGAAGGTGTCTTTTGGAAATAGTGGAAAACTTAAGATTTTAGGAAAATGCACAATTGAGGTATCCCCCAACCTTGCCATTCATAAAGTGTTGTTAGTTAAAAATATGAAATTTAATTTACTTAGTGTAAGTCAACTATGTGATGCAAATTTTGATGTTCAATTTGACTCTTCAAAATGTTTCATAAGACACAAAACTTTAAATGATTGCATGTTAGTAGGTTTTAGGAAATCAAATATATATTATGTTGATTTATCCTATGCTACTAATGCTTCTACTAAGTGTCTTGTTGCAAAAGAAGAAGAGAGTTGACTTTGGCATTGCAAAAGAAGAAGAGAGTTGGCTTTGGCATAGGAGGCTAGGGCACATAAATATGAAGAACATTGCCAAAATAGCCAAAATGAAGTTAGTCAAAAGGTTGCCAAAAGTCAAGTATCTCAAGGACAAAATGTGTGATGCATGCCAAGAAGGGAAAACAATCAAGAACATCACACAAAGGTAAAACTTTACTTAGTACCGCTTTACCTTTAGAACTATTGCATATGGATTTATTTGATTGTCATAGTACCCCTTCCATGATTGGTAGTAAATATTGCTTAGTGATAGTAGATGATTTTTCTAGATTTACTTGGATATTTTTCATGAAAAATAAGGATGAAACCCTAGGAATAATCATAGGATTTAGCAAGAGAGTAGAGAATGAAAGAAAACTCAAAATCAATCGGATCCGTAGTGATCATAGTGGGGAATTTGTAAATTCTAACTTCTCAAACTTTTGCTTAGAACAAGGGTACAAGCACGAGTTTTCTTATCCTAGAACACCCCAATAAAATGGGGTTGTGGAAAGGAAAAATCGTTTCCTACAAGGAGCGGCTAGGACTATGTTAAATGCATATTCTTTACTTAGATACTTGTGGGCAGAAGCGGTCAACACCGCTTGCTATATCCAAAATAGGATTTTAATTCATAGGTTTTTAGGAAAAACTTCATTTGAATTATGGAATGGTACAATTCCAACAATTCACTATTTTAAGTTCTTTGGATTCAAAGTTTATATTTTAAACACTGAAGACAATCTAGGCAAATTTGAGTCCAAAGCGGATGAGGGAATCCTAGTTGGATACTCATCCACTAGTGTAGGGTATAGAGTTTATAATAAAAGAACTCAAAAGATTAAGGAATCTTCAAATGTCCAATTTGATGAAACCTCTAATACATACCCTAGGAAATCCCCCATTGATGATGATATCAATGACAAAAATCAAGAAATTACCCAAAAATTTCAAGATTTAACTTTAGGGGGTAATAATCAAGGGAGAGAATTAAATCAAGAGGGAATAAGAGGTGATTCCAATGATGAAAGAAGAATTGAGGATAATCATGATCAAACTCAATTTAATACACCTCCTAGAACAATAAGAGTTCATCAAAATCACCCTCTAGATCAAATTATAGGTGAATTATCTCAAGGAGTTAGGACTAGGTCATTTCATAGGGATCCCTCTAGTCATATAGTCCTAATCTCCCAAATTGAGCTCAAAATAATCAAAGATGCATTACTTGATCCGGATTGGATCTTAGCAATGCAAGATGAATTGGCTCAATTTGAAAGGAGTCAAGTATGGGAGTTAGTTCCTAGATCTAATGACAATACCATCATTACTACAAGATGGGTCTTTAGGAACAAACTAGATGACCAAGGAAATATTACTAGGAATAAGGCAAGGTTAGTTGTAAGGGGCTTTAATCAAGTTGAAGGACTTGACTATGATGAAATATATGCCCCGGTTGCTAGATTAGAGTCTATTAAAATCCTATTAGGGTATGCCTCTTAAATGGGTTTCAAACTCCATCAAATGGATGTGAAATCAGCATTCCTAAATGGGTTAATTAAGAAAGAGGTATATGTAGAACAACCTTCCGGGTTTGAGAATATGGACTACCCAAACCATGTATACAAGCTTAGGAAAGCTTTGTATGGTTTGAAACAAGCTCCCCGGACTTGGTATGAAAGATTATCATCTTTCTTAATCTCTAAGGACAATAAGAGGGGTAGTGTAGATCAAACTCTATTTATAAAGTCAACATCAAAGGATATCTTTGTAGCTCAAGTATATGTTGATGACATTATCTTTGGGTCAACAAATGATAAACTTCTTCAAGACTTTATTAAGAATATGGAAAATGAGTTTGAGATGAGTCTAGTTGGGGAACTAAATTTCTTCCTAGGTTTACAAGTCAAACAAATAAATGAAGGAATTTATATTTACCAAATCAAATATGCTAAGAAAATGATTAAGAAATTTGGTTTGGAAAATGCTAAAGTAGTGTCAACCCCTATGACAACTAATACAAAAATAGATAATGATCATGAAGGAAAACAAATTGATCTTACACTCTATAGGAGTATGATTGGTAGCCTTTTGTATCTAACCGCTAGTAGATCCGATATATTATTTGCGTTGGTATGTGTGCTAGGTACCAATCATGTGCCAAAGAATCTCATTTAGTTGTCGTTAAGAGAATCTTAAGATATATTAAAGGCACACTAAATGTAGGACTATGGTACCATAGGACTAGGTTTTTTGATTTGGTTGGGTACACCGATTCCGATTATGTCGGTTGCAAATTGGATCGGAAGAGTATTAGTGGTGGATGCCAATTCCTTGGGTCCTCCCTAGTTAGTTGGAGTAGTAGGAAACAACCTTGTGTTGCACTATCCACCACCGAGGCCGAGTATGTGGCTATGGGTGGTTTGTGTAGCTCAACTACTATGGATGAGACATACCTTAGAGGACTATGAGCTATCTTACTCCAACATAAAAGTATTTTGTGACAATGTGAGCACCATAAATTTGACCAAAAATTCGGTGCATCACTCTAGGACCAAGCACATTGAGGTGAAACATCACTTTATTAGAGATCATGTGGCTAAGGGGGACATTGAGCTTAATTACATTGAAACTAAGTCCAACCTAGCTGACATATTTACCAAGCCTCTCCCCGAAGTAGAATTTTCATCGCTTAGGAGAGAACTTGGGATGTGCTTGATTGAATAAAGGTGTAGGTTTGCATGATCCTCTAGAAATCCTAGGATTTATACCTTTAAGCATCTCACAAAATACCTAAGAAACCGTGATTTTTGTATTGAGATACTTAGACAACATGTGAGATGTTAGGAAGATGCACTTGGTTCACCATACTTGTTATGATGCATTACTATGAACCAAAGTGCTATCTAGAGACATTAATCCTTCATTGGACCAATCATTGGGAAGGCTTATGCACAACTAATGTGCATATAGCTCCAAGAATATGATTGGAAATGTCAAATAAAACATAATTTAAACTATGTTTATCAAACTTTGAAAAACAGTTTTCAAGTGGAATACAAAAGTGATATAAAGTTTGCAAAATACTTAGAATTTTTGCTAGGTTTCAAAATTGTATCATATTTGAAATCTGGAAAATATATATTTTTTAAATTATTTTTCCTTGATATAAAATAACTTCAAAAATGTGTACACAAAATTTCGTGATTTTTCGATATTTTTAGAATTTTTGGTGCATTTCTGAAGTTGGGCTGAAAAATCAAAAAAATGGCATTCGGGCGTAGCAGTCGACTGCATCAGAAACCAGTCGACTGATACACTGTGTTTTCTGATAAAAGCTCTATTTCCTGGATTTAAGTGTATCTTTGAATGTCCTAAAACTATGGTATGATAATCTTTAGTATAAACAAGTTTTTAGGACTGTTTGATGCAATGTTTTAGGGGAAGTTTCATAATATATATCTTTTCATCCCCAAACTTATATTGTTGGTGCAAAGTTAGGATTTAACCTTCAATATTTTGTTAGGCTTTGCTCCACAAGTTATTCATTCATCATGAACCATATCTTGGATTAAGGGGAGCTTAATTTCAATCTTATACCTTAGTTCAAGATTACAACAAATTTAATTCTTTTATGAAATTTATGAATCCTTCTCTTTTTGATGTATGTCAAAGGGGGAGAAGGAATGTTTAAGTTAGAATTCATATTGGAAATATGATTATGTGCATGTGTTAAAGACCTAACTTAAATGATTGCCAAACATCAAAAAGGGGGAGATTGTTGGTGCAACAATGCCCCAAGCATTTATATGTTTTGATGTTTGGATAATCATCTAAGTTAGGCAATACCTTGTGATCTAATTGTGAACATGTTTAAGTGATAGGAAATTGGTAAAGGCAAAGTCCAAGTATGATCTTGGCAAGAGAAGTCCAAGTAAAAGGTTTGGCGGCATAAGACCAAGCATGTAGTCTTGGCAGCATTAAGTCCAAACGGACCTTGGCAAAGGAAGTCCAAAAGCAAGTCTTGGCAGCGTAAGTCCAAGCATGTAGTCTTGGCGGCGTAAAGTCCAAGCGCACTTTGGCAAAGGGAAACCGAAGACATGACAAAACCGAAGGAAGCTCTTGGAAGCAAAACACAAAGGATGAACAAGTCGCGGACTTGGAAGGATCCTGGAGGCGCAAGGCTTAAGGAAGAGCTAGAAGGTTAAGTCTAGGTCTAGGGAGTCAATTCACGTATGAATTATTCATACTTGATGAGTATCAGTCGACTGATACGATGTATCGATCGTTAGGGTGCTCGGATCGGTCAGCCGAAAAGTCGACGAATCGATCGCCTTTGTCATGGCAGCGGATCGATGTCGCCATCGATCGATCGTATCAATCGGCGGTAGTCGACTGATTGTGGCGAACACGGGCACAGAATGGAGTCTCACTCGACTGCGCGCCATGATCACTCGACTGATCACTCCATCAGTCGATTGATGGATGGATCAGTCCACTGATGAGCATGCCATTGGATGATGATGATTATGAATCCCGCGAATCCAGCTGTTCAGAAGCTGTTAACTGCGGCGGCAATCAACTGATGCTATACATCATTCGACTGATCGTGGCCTAACGGGAAAAACAACCCTCTCTCTATAAAAAGAGGGCTTGTGGTGGTTGAAGGGGTTAATGCTTACTTTCTGATCATCTTTTCAAGCCTCCATGAATTTTCAAGCTTTCTAGTGTTTTAATTCCCCTCCTCCTCTCTAAACTTCATCTTCATCCTTTGTAAGAAGAGGAGCATTGTTGTAAAAAGAAAGCTTCATAGTGAGATTGTTTAGGGTTGATTCACCTTAAGGATCGCCGTGGAGTAGAAGCGTTATCTTCGAACCATGTAAAGGATTTGTGTTAGCATTGTATTTTTATTTCCTTTACTATTGTTGTTTTTGTTTGTGCTTCCGCTAATCTTTTTGTAGAAACAAAAAAAAACTATTCACCCCCCCCCCCCACTCTAGCTTCCAACGATCACCTACACGTGAGACCCACCCAATGATCTAGACTACGTGTGAGACCTACCTACCCACTGATCTAGACTAGTTTACTAAGAAGATCAATCATGCGCGGTACTCTATTCATTACCTACTACTTCTCCCTTCGCACCTTTCAACTGGTTCGGTGAGAGTACCCCTTTAGATCCCCACGCTTAGCACCATGACCACTGAGCCATGCAAGTGCTGCGATCTTCTCTTTGATTCTCTCATTGGTATTCCTGAAGAAAGGAAGGGATTGGAACACAGTACTTTATTTAGGTTCACTGCGTTATAGAGTTGGAGTGAATAACTTTACTTTTTTGGGCTTAAATAAAGTGAAACGAGTTGGAGCTGGAGCTTGTTTATCTCTTTCTTAGCCCTGGTTTCTATTACTCTTAGCCCCTCCTACTGGTCGGGTCTTACCTACATCGCCGCGATTCACTTTTTCTGCAGAATCTTTGCTTGAGCAGCATCTTGCAAGCTTGATTTTATGGAAGTTAGGTTTCGGTTATTCGACTATGGTGGCGAACCGAACTACTTAACTTAAGAAGAGGGCGACTCGCACTGGGCATTGAGACTTCAAGCCGCTTGCCACGCTTATCACACACACCTCAACGCAGTCCAATTCATTGAGGCTCAGAGCTCTCTGGGCTTGAGTCCGTGAGATAAGGAATTGAAAGACGACCTCACCCTTATTAAGTAATAGTAGGAATTGAGCACCTTTCGCACTGCCTTCCAGGTGGATCTCTCCACCACTTGATTCTTCCTAAAGGCTAGGGTTAAACTACCTCTGAGAGCTGGACCTCACCTTTAACCATGCATGAACGTTGGAGGTAGCCTTTTCAGTCTTAGTCTCCTTTTGACAAAAGTTGGACACCAAGACGCAGTTCTTCTTTTCTTTCCACAGGGCATAGCGAAAATGATTATGTTCTTCTTATTCTGCTTCCACCCCAATTTCCTTGTCACCACTTTCTATAAGGCACGACAGCTACATCTTTTAGGCTGAAGGTGGGTCTCGTCCTAGCTCTCTATTCAAAGTAGCAAGAAATGGTAGGGTAGGTTGAATGGACTCAGACCAAAGGTCAGGTTCATTTGGTCCCTAACTTCAAGTAATGGAGATAGTCAAGCCCTATTATTCTTTAACTCATGGTCGTCCTCATAGGTACTGAGGGCATTACGGTATGAAAAAAGTAGCTGACGATGGAGAAAGTATCAAAGTCAATAGTGAACCGATCCTGAGGAAAGTTATACCTAGAATGGGATTAGGAGATAGAAAGTTATCTTCTTCTCCACATTTAGTTGGCTCTTCACCCATAACCATTGTTGGATCCCCGTGTAAGGTGAGGAAATTGTACTACAAATGATGCACACTCGCCCCAATATCCCTAACTATCAGAAATATCACCTGCCTTTCTTCTTTATATCTTCAGGGAAGGGGGCATATAGGAGACTCCTAGTCCAGTTTGAAGTAATGCTATGGGGAAGAGTTATGAATGGGGCATTAAGTTTCGTAAAGGGGCACCCTGGTGTCGTGAATCTTTCCATGAGCTTTCTTTGGGTGTTACGCTACTCTTGTTCACTACTTTCTGTCTATAGAGAAGAGATTTACTTAGAATTTCTTTCCCGTTCAGCTACCGAAAAGTGAAACTTTTCTTTCAGTCTCTACCTCACAAGGCATGCCTCCTTTAACTGGGTTAACTCTGTGCCCTTATGCTACTAGTTAGAGACCATATGCATACTGACCTGCACCCATTGAATCTTATCTCTTACTCGAGCTAATCCCCCATGGGAATCCCCAACCTTGCTCAGAGAGGGAAAGAGTAGGGTTTCGTAAACCATTGAAGAGCTAGGAAGCAAGCATAAAGCCATTTGTGTGACTGCCCAATGTACATAGAGCCCAGAGCCCTCCTTCGAGTCCCCTTTCCTTTTGCTCTGAACTTAGCTTTCCTAGGGCACCCTCATGGAGTGAATCAAATCCCTTGACTCGGTCGACCAGATCAATCAGGTGAGACCTTAGGCACGAGTGAATGATTCTAGTTCGTTTCGTGTAGTGAACCCCGCTTTGATAGTTGAATAGGAATGAGCATGGTTCAGTTCATATTCCTTTCGCGTATGGTGTATGCACTTAAGGGGAATGCTTTCAAGGACTAGACTAGAAAGGTGGGAGTGCTGGGTTGAGAGGGTTGAGGAAGGGTCCAATTCCACGAAGGCTAGATTCTATTCGATCTTTTCTAGGTCCTCGGGTTCAAGTCCCCGCAATATCTTTGCTTTGCTGAATTCAGGAGCGTTAGATAGCATCTTGATTATAGCACGTACTTCAACCCATTCAGAGGAGAGCTAGTTCAGAGCTAGCTCGGACAGCAAGCGCTCAGTTAGTCATCAGGCATGCCTTCAAAGTAGTCCTTCTCGTCCTATAGAAGCGAAGTGATTCACTTATCACTCCAATGAAAACTAGTGACTTTGGAAGAAAGAGGAGTAGTTCACGGTCCAGTCTCTAAAGAATTTGATGTCTGACTTTTCACTTTCGTATCTATCTCTATGTGGTTGTCCCTCTTTGGAACGCAGTGAATCGCTCGGTCCTCACACATCCAGGAGGGGAAGAGCACTTATTCCTCATTTCGGTTTTCAGCCAAGCCTAGTCTCTTTATCAAAGAGTGGATTACCACAAGAGTGCATCATTGTCATTCTGATGATGGGTCAGTCTTAGATCAAAGTCGGAGGGAATTGCTAGCTGTGGCTTGGATAACTTAACAGTACAACGGGGGAGCTGCACCCTAGTCTGGGATATGTTCTCCACTCTCTGAGTCCAAAAGAGAAGTAGTCTCGGAAAGGAGTCTCAATCAAGGAATCGGCCAATGATGTGTAATGAAGTCTTCTTACTACTTAGTGAAGAGAAGTGGATAGGACAAAGAGTATGGCGAAAGGCTCATAGGCAGACTCACTCCACACCAACTTCTTGGCACCACCCTCATAAGGTGCTACTGGGACTCGAACTTGACCCCTTCGAGTGCTTCCTCCAACCTAGGAACTATCGGAAAGAGGTGAGCTCACTTCCAAGTAGGTTCACATCTCCACCGCATAGGAAGACGACCATCTTAAAGTCATCCCTCTACAGCCCTCCATTAGCTATCGCTCCTTACTCTGTACCCCATTCCCCGAGGGAGAACTTCCACTCGTCAGTGCATCACGAATGAGACTTCCCAACTACTTTCCCTCCTCCTACTGTAGCCCAGTACCCGGACCCACTCTTGAATCGAGATGCCCAGACTTCAGCATCAGTGGTCCTCCTTTCCCTCTGATTCTTTGACTAATAATACCACGTCATGCGTTTTAATGCAGAACGGGTCTCGCCATGATAGGAGTGAGTTCAACGACGAAGAGCGCTCTTGTGATCAAGTCTCAGTTGAAAGGGACGAGTGGGACGAAGGAGCATAGCGATAGAAGATAAAAGAGTGCAGTGCGATTGGCCTCGGATCAGGGAAGTTTAATCAATGACCTTCTTTTTATATAGTTAGAAATGATAGGCATGGTACGCAATATTGATTCTCTCTTATTAACCTTTTCTGGATTCCATTCCCATAGGGCATTGCATACATATAAATAATAGAATTTCATCTTGTTTGCACTACCTCCTTTCGTAAGGGGATGATTATCGGGCGAGAGGAAGTCAAAGAGGAAAAGATAGGAGACGAAGTAGTCCGTACATTAGGGGACAAGACTGATGGAAGGATAGAGTGCAATAGGGCAGGGTCAAGTTATAGTCTGCTTAGCTGAGTTGAAAGAATGTTTAGTTATAGCTTCTGAGTTAGGAGTAGACGAGTTGGCCAAGAGCAGCCTAGTTTGAAGGGCTTCTTCCTGGCTGGTGTAGGAGCAAGAGACTTTAGCTATTCTTTCTTCAACTAGGAGATCATATTATGAACTATTTGTTAGAGAAATCTCTTTCCATGATAAGGTTTTGATGTGTGTGGCAAAGGGTTTAAGTTAGGTTGGTATTGTTATTTGATATGTGCGTTGGAGTCTTGCAGGACTTAGTAATTCGCACATGGAGCCTTGGCGGGTTCACCCTCACAACCTCAGTCCTTGAGTCGGTGAAGGATGACTTTACGGAAGCCGTGCGCTTGGAGCATCCGAGGGACCGCCGGACGAGATGACTTGAAGTGAAGCCAAGGAAGCAGACTTCGGAGGCAAGAGACGCGAAGGAGCATTGCAAAGTCGTGCGCCTGATGCTGCCGAGGGACGTGGCCGCGAACGAAGAGAGCTTCGGCGAGGGACTTCGAGTGAGATGAGAGAATGAGTGAAATGTAAGTAGCTCATTAGGTGAACTTGGCCGAATAGCTAAGTGTCGGAGACTTGACCGCAAGGGTTAAGGTTTACCCGACCGCCGGAAGCTCAAACTTATGTTAAGTTTGAGTTTCACCGCCACCGATCGGACCGCCATGTAATGGCGATCGCTAGTCGAGTGTGTTCGACTGGTATCCGATGATGGGTTTATGCCCGATGGTCGATCGCCATGGAATGGCGATCGCGCCGAAGGATGTCGCGACGCATCGCTGCCGTAGCCAATTGGGCGGTCGACTACGGCGATGATCGGTGAGGTCCATCAGTCGACTGCCAAGTGTTCCATTGGACTACAACGGTCGGGATCCGACGCGTTCGAAGGCCGTTGGAGTGGCGACAATCGACTGCCAAGGGCAGCAGTCGACTGGTGGCGGCCAACGGGAAGAAATCAGCCCTCTATATAAAAAGAGAGGGTGTGGACCTTTGGGAGGTTAATGCTTAAGTTCTAAACGACCATCCAAGTGCTCCACAAGATTCAAACTCCTTCTCTTAGCTTTCTTTCACATCTATTGTAAAAGAAGGAGTGTGCTTGATTTGTAAAGGTTACCTCCACCTAGCTTGGTGCAAAGGAGAGACCAATAGTGATTGGCTTTGAAGGAGTGATTCACCACGGACGAATCGGGATCGTGGATTAGCGGCGTGGCCGTGAACCACGTTACATCTTCTTTGTTAGCATTTGTATTTTCGTTTATTGCTTTGCCTTTATTGTTTATGCTTCTGCTTGCGCTAACGATTGTGTAGACGAGCAAACGAAAGAGAGAATTCCGACACCCATCGTCAGAGGGCTATTCACCCCCCTCTAGTCGGCCAATCGATCCCCTACAAGTGGTATCAGAGCCAAGGAAAGCTTGTCGAGGACTAACCGCCACAACAAGCAACATTCAAAATGGTCGGCTCCAACATTCATCCACCGAAGTTTGAAGGAGAATTCGCTTGGTGGAAGAAGCGAATGGAGGTATTTTTCGAAACGGATTTTGATATTATGATTACAATGGAATCCGGTTTCGTTTTGCCTAGGGATGAAGAGGGGAAGCCAATAGAGAAATCTAGGTGGACCAAAAAGCAAAGGGAAGAGCACCTTGCAAATTCAAAAGCAAAGCATCATCTTTTCAATGTGCTCCCCCAACAAGAAATCAACCGAATAGGAGAATGCCTAAGTGCCAAGGAGATGTGGGAGAAGCTAATTGAGCTTCATAAAGGCACATCCGAGGCGAAGCTAGCAAGGAGAGATCTCCTCCTCTCCCAACTATCCAACATTAAATTAGAAAAGGGAGAAAAGGTAACTTCTTTGCATTTTAGATTCAAAGAAATTTTAATTGGACTAACAAGTGTAGGAGAAAGGCTCTCCAATCGCGATATGATAATGAAGGTCATAGATGCTTTCCCCCGATCATCCAAGTGGAGTTCAATGGTGGACTCATTTTACATTTCAAAGAATCTAGAGGTAAGTACTCTAGATGAATTTTTCTCCACTATGGAATTACATGAATCAAGGCTTGAAGGAATACAAGAAGAGCCAAAAATACAACCCTCAAGAGGAGTAGCTTTGATGGCAAACAAGGGGAAGAAGAAGATAGAGATTCCCTCCTCCTCCGATGATGAAGCGTCTTCCTCATCTTCCATGGATAGCACGGAAGAAGCATATATGGTAAGGAGGGTAAGACGTGCTTTAAAAGGTTTTCATTTTAACAAATCAAATGATAGGAATAGAAGACCAAGGGGGAAAATCATTTGCTACAATTGCCAAGGAGAGGGACACATAAGGGATAATTGTCCCCTCCTAAACAAGAGCAAGGAAGAGAAGAAAAAGAAAGAAGAAAAGAAGAAGAAAAAGGGGAGCAAGAAAAAGAAGGAAGAGGAGAAGAAGACAAAAGAAAAGGGGAAGACCAAAGCTCTAAAGGCAAGGACTTGGGATGACCCATCCTCATCCTCCTCATCATCATCGGATGAGGAGAATGCCTTTGTCACCAATTTGGCCTTGATGGCCTTTGATGACTTGGATTGCTCTTCCTCCGAAAATGAAGGATCAAGCTCAAGAGGAGAGAGCTCAAGTGAAGGGGGAGCTTCTACATCCTCCTCATCCGAAGAAGAAGAAGAGGATATGGAAACTATGGTAACGAATGCCTCTTCTAAGAAAATAGTTTCCATAATTTCTAGTTTAACTAAGGACTTATTTGGAATGAAAAATAAAAATAAAAGCATGCTTAATCAAATTAAGGCATTGGAAAATAAGCTAGAAAATGCATGCTTAAATGATAATATTTCTTCTAGCTTAAATGATGCATGCTCACATGATCTTTAAGTGCCATTAGATGTTAGTGATGCATGTATAAATGAAAATAGGGCCTTAAGAGAAAAGGTAGACTATTTAACAAAAGCCCTAGAAAAATTCACAATTGGCTCCAACACATTGAATATGATAATTGGAAGCCAAAGGGCAAGTTTTAATAAGAAAGGCCTAGGTTATAAAGAAAAGAAAAATGAAAAAGCCTATAAATGCCTAATTGCTAGGGGACAAGATAAAAAGAAGGTAATAGCTAGGAAATGGATCCCCAAGGAGTATCTAGTGAACCCAATAGGCAAGAACTTATTTTGGGTTCCAAAATCCATCCTTAAGGGTTAGAAAATCCCTAGGGTAGTCAACCATATGCAATTGACCTATATCATATTTTGGTTGACTTAGGATGGCGGGACAACATTTTTAAATAGTGTTAGGTGATGATAACGTGCCTATAAATAGTTAATAATGCTTAAATCATGATAATTAATATAATTGCTATGTATATGTGCAATCATGATTTATGATTTTGAAATTTGGCACATCATCATGAGAAATAGGGTTTAAATCATGCCTTAGTGATATTTTGCTTATTATCATCATATAATACCTAATGCATGATTATTAATTGATGAATACATTAGGTTCATGATCATAATGTAGAATCAATTGATATATGCCTTTATGATCATGAGGATTGTTAGATTGATACTTAACCTTGATAAAATTGCATGAATATAATAGTTAAGTATATACAAAGTCCCCCTAGGATGCATCTCATACTTACCATAGGCTACTTTGATTGAAAACTTAGCATGAGAGAGATGTTAGGATGATACAAATGTCCACTAATGCCTATGACATTTAGATGGTCATTTAAAGTATCGAAATAGCAATAATAGACCAATCATGGGGAAAACTTATGTTTAATTCATAGACATATTGCCCAAAGATCATGGTTGGATATTTCATATGTTTTCAAAACAATTTCTTACCTTAAAATATGTGTATTCATGTTTTGAAACAATTCAAACTGAAACTAGGTGTTAAAATGGATACTATCATAATCAAAAACCTAGTAGTTTTTAAAGCTTTTGGATTTTTGGCAAATACGTGAAAATATAATGATTTTTCATGAAGACCTATTTTTCACTGATAAAGATACTTAAAAGAAATATGTTCCTCAAATTTCATAATTTTTCGAATTTCCTGAAATTTATAATGCATTTCTGAATTTCACCCAAAAAATCAGAATTTCAAAATCCTTTATGCCAGTCGACTGCCATACTGATAGCAGTCGACTGCTCACCTGAAAAACAGTCTAATATTTTCTGATTTCAGATTTTGAACATGTTTTTGGTATTTTCCTTCTATTAGACTTGATGCCATGGGTTTATAACTTAGTATTAATCTTTTTGATGGTGTCAAAGGGGGAGAAATAATTGTGTTTAAGTAAATTATGATAGGGGGAGAATATGTATGATAGGGGGAGAATGTATAGAGAGAGTTTCATGGATTAAGGGGGAGTTGCATGTTGTTATATCATGTTTATGTTTACATGCTTTCTTACCTTAGAAATTTATATCAAATATTTTTACCTAACTTAAACGGATTGTCACACATCAAAAAGGAGGAGATTGTTAGGGCAATCTCTTGCCATGATAAGGTTTTGATGTGTGTGGCAAAGAGTTTAAGTTAGGTTGGTATTGTTATTTGATATGTGCGTTGAAGTCTTGCAGGACTTAGTAATTCGCACATGGAGCCTTGGCGGGTTCACCCTCACAACCTCGGTCCTTGAGTCGGTGAAGGATGACTTTGCGAAAGTCGTGCGCTTGGAGCATCCGAGGGACCACCGGACGAGATGACTTGAAGTGAAGCCAAGGAAGCAGACTTCGGAGGCAAGAGACACGAAGGAGCATTGCAGAGTCGTGCGCCTGATGCTGCCGAGGGACGTGGCCACGAACGAAGAGAGCTTCGGCGAGGGACTTCGAGTGAGATGAGAGAATGAGTGAAATGTAAGTAGCTCATTAGGTGAACTTGACCGAATGGATGAGTGTCGGAGACTTGACCGCAAGGGTTAAGGTTTACCCGACCGCCGGAAGCTCAAACTTATGTTAAGTTTGAGTTTCACACGGCACCAGTCGACTGCCATGTAATGGAAGTCGACTGCTCTGAGTCGAGTGTGTTCGACTGGTATTCGACTGATGGGTTGATGCCCAACAGTCGACTGCCAGAGGATGTCGCAGGCACAGAACCGCTTGTAGCCGACTGGGCAGTCGACTACGAAGGTAGCAGTCGACTGGTGAGGTCCATCAGTCGACTGTCAAGTGTTCCGTTAGACTACAACGGTCGGGATCCAAACTGTTCGGAGGTCGTTGGAGTGGCGGCAGTCGACTGCCAAGGGCAGCAGTCGACTGGTGGCGGCCAACGGGAAGAAATCAACCCTCTATATAAAAAGAGAGGGTGTGGACCTTTGGGAGGTTAATGCTTAAGTTCTAAACGACCATCCAAGTGCTCCACAAGATTCAAACTCCTTCTCTTAGCTTTCTTTCACATCTATTGTAAAAGGAGTGTGCTTGATTTGTAAAGGTTACCTCCACCTAGCTTGGTGCAAAGGAGAGACCAATAGTGATTGGCTTTGAAGGAGTGATTCACCTCGGATGAATCGGGATCGTGGATTAGCGGCATGGCCGTGAACCACGTTACATCTTCTTTGTTAGCGTTTGTATTTTCGTTTATTGCTTTGTCTTTATTGTTTATGCTTCCGCTTGCGCTAACGATTGTGTAGACGAGCAAACGAAAGAGAGAATTCCGACACCCATCGTCAGAGGGCTATTCACTCCCCTCTAGCCGGCCAATCGATCCCCTACACTATTGTATTCAGGTCCATTATTCTATTATCTTCAACCAATTGCATTGTCTCCATTCTTTGTTATGTTAGTTGTGCTTTTCTGTTTAATTCAGTGTGAGGTAGGAGCAGGAAGTTTACTTTACAAGCCAGAACTTGGGGGCTCCACTCTTCCTTCTCTTTCTTCTTTTCTTATATCTTATTCGACTGAGGTAGATTTTGATCATTGATATGCGATTGCAAGATGGAGGGACTCCCTTTCTTTGCCGGTCGGGCAGCTTTCTTGCTAGTGATTTGATTCATCCCTCTCGTGTCTTTATTGTAGAGGGTTGGATTCAGCCTTGGGTGACTTCAATGGCTTTGAGTTCGTTTAAATCTCATTGTGGTGCCCTGTGGCTACTACTCCGGAATGGCATTGCTAGGTTGAGAATTGAGAAGTGGAAGCGTTGCACTTCCCTGCTCTGGGCATGGTTCTTTGGCTAGGCTTGGAGGAGAAGATTCTTTTGCGAGCACTAAGCTAGCGGGCGAATAGAAGGAAGGAGGAGTCCCGCCTTTCTCTAGGTAATTGAGCGCTCACTCCTCTTGCTATCTAGTTTTGCGCCTATTTATTCGTTCCACTCACTCTTTAGCATGAACTCCTTCCTTGCCCGATCGCTACAGAGTTTTTATCTTAAATAAGACTGTATCAGTTGGGATAAGTTCTTATAAAAGGGTGAGACTCCCTCTCTCTCTCTCTTATAGTTCGCCTCCTTGATAAAGTTATTCTGAGTTCGGGTCCCACTTATCTTAAATAGGCGTTCTTCCTTTCCTAGTGCCCCAACTATAGCTGGTGAGTGACCTGGCAACTTATCCTCAGAGGAGTAGGGGCATGTGGATGATTCGAATGGAGGAGGATGAGATGTGGGAGAGCTCACTCCGCACCTAGTCGTCCACGCTATTATTCTATAAGAGAAGTTCTTGACCTCTTGCATAGCATCCTTATGAAAGAACACCTAGCTCTCTGGAAGGCAGTGAATCGCTCTGTTGAACGGGTGCTCCTAACGGTCGCTACTCAGAACGGTGGAAAGTTCCTTAGTCTATGGACTTTATTGGAACGAAGTGAATCGCGGGCCACGTCGTTGATCACTCGCTTAACAATACACTAGCAGAGCCCACCTATACCCACCCCTACTAGTCGGGCGAAACTTTCTGATCCCCTCCTATAGTAGGGTCTGACCTTAGTCAAGTTTCTTAGAACAATGATAGGCTTATTTATCCTATTCCATAAGGATCTTCATATTCGACTGGGCCCAGATCTGAGGGAAAGGAGGATTCTTTTGATCTAGTCCTATCCCGGTCATTCAAACTCTGAGTAGCTTATCCTTCCTCTTTAGCTTTGAGTGCTAGGGTAGGGATGATTTAAAGATTAAGTCCCTCGTTAAAAGAGCAATAGTGGAGTGGGTAGAGTCCAAGAGTTGAAGATGGTGAGTTCATTGATTGGAATCCCACTTAAGGGAGATCCCTTCTTTAGTTGTTCGCGCTCCAGAGCCTGCTGGAGAGGAAAGAGGGAATTCGTTGAGTATCGGGATGGGCTATCCTTATCTTTTGTGGATCCGCTCGGAAGTCCATTTTCTTCGACCTACATTAGATGAGGAAGAGTCTGATAGGGGTAGTTAGGGGCAAGCGAGTAGCTAGAGAGCTTTGAAGCTTTGAGAATTTATTCTTATCTAAAAGCAGAGGGTAGTCGTATGTTAATTAAGCTAGTTCTTATGCCAGCTATCTATTCCTAGTTCTCTTAGAGGTGGAAGTAGTTATTAAAGAAAGGGGCAGAGTGAAAGCCCTCTTTTGAGAATAGGGACATGACATCTGTCGCCATTCACTCCTTTTTCTCACTCGCAAGTAGTTCTCAAGGGATTGAAGGTATAGTAAGTAAGCCACGAACTCAGTCTCATTTCTAAGTATCGGGAATTACCATTCAAAGAAGACTGACTGGGGTCTCTAAGTTCACTAGCTCATAATACAACGGGTGAAGGAGCAGACAAGTTAGGATTGATAATGCCATCAAGCCTCATCTTTCCATGTGTGGAACTTTAGACGTGAGCCTCTTTAGATGGCTTGAATGAACTTACAAAGGAGAGGGTGACCAAGGGGAGCGGCTCACTTGACTAGATAAGCATAGCTCTTCTTTCACCTAAACCCCTCTCGCCTACTATACTAGTATGATCGCCTACTCTTTTCTTTCCATTCCAAATCTTAATATTAAGTAGTAGTAGTCATCCGTGCATAGTGATCCCATCTACGTCACCGGATTAAAAAAAAATTAATCCAAGACGATGACGGATTACCCAAGCAACCGATTCATCATCGTGTTATTCGATTAGAGTGGTCTCTTGAACAAACTAGTTGTTCAAGCAACCTAACTCTTTTCCTCGACTAGCCGCGGAATAGATGATGTACGGATCGCCGATTTTTGTGTTTATCTTTGGGGTCCAAGTAAATTAGTCATATGCAATTACATACATAATACAAAGAAACAAAAGGAAACCAAAACAAGAATTATACCTCTTTTTTACCTCTTGGTCTTCTATTGTATGTCTTATCCTCCTCTTAGACATTGTGTGGGCAACGCCCCTCCAAGAGTTGAAACCTTCTAGATCTTGTTCTTCCCTTCCTTGCTCGCTCCAAACAAAGGGAAGAATACATGCACCCTTCTTCTTCTATCTAGCGCCGACCACCAAGCCTCCTATCTTGGATGTTGCCGCCGGCCAAGGAGAGGAAGATGGAGAAGATGTTGGCCCTTCTAATAGAGAAGGAACCGCTGGCCAAGGGAAGAAGAGAGAATGCCGCCGGCCAAGGGAGAGGGTGAAGGGGCACTGGCCAAAGAGAAGGGAAGGGAAGGAAAATCCAAAACCCTAGCCACCCAATTCTTGCTTGTCGCCCCAACCTTCTCCACGCCAACAATAACCCTAGCTTCTTGTTTTGCCGCCCAAGCCAAGGAAGCAAAAACCATAATCTCCCAAAAGATTATTCACGCCCAAGCCCTAGCCCTCCTTTTATAGAGCTAGGCTTAAGCCTCCTTTCAATCTCCGCCGTCGGATCTAGGGATTCAATTCCCACCGTCGAATTTAGGATTTCATTTTTCACCGTTGGATCTAGGATTTCATGAGGTTTTTAATAGGCTACAATAGGGACCATGAGGAGGAGTTGGATCTTGGCCACCCAATGGATCCGGCCCACATAAAATTCGATCCATTAATGATAATACATTCCACTAAAGGATTATTATTGATCTACCTCACCAACCCCCATAAATAAATATGGGCTCCATATATTAATTGTACAAATATCTCCCCGTGTTAAAGATCTCGAATGTTCGTCAATTAATTAATTTATTGACAATTAATTAATCAACATCTAACTCCATGAGTAGTACAACTCAATCTCATCATCATGTCGGACCAAGTCCACCTGTAGGGTTTACATGATGATCCTTATGAGCTCCTCAAGGGGACATCATCATCCTAATATATAGGACACGGTTTCCTCCTATAATCAACGACACACCATGTAAATAATATCATTTTCCAACTTACCGAGCCTATCAATTTAATCTATAAATCTCGCCCATTGGTAAATCAAAAAATTAATACTAAGTACATGTGCCCGTTATTATATTAGGATTAAGAGCATGTACACCATAATATCCAAGGTCTGATTCAATTATGTAGTCAACAATTAATTGAATCACCTCTAAGTCGATCCTGCTCAATACACACAAAGTGAACTAGTGTAATTCTATGGTCAAGACAAACCAATACCAAATTACACTACAACCATACCAATAGTTTATCCAAAACCATCTCAGTTGTGAGCTTCTACTTATACTCTACAAGGAACTGATAACATGATCTCCCATGTGACACTACACACCATGTTATCTATAATGTAATGTATCAGACAATATGCATAACCATAAATATGCAAACAATGATCATGTAATTCTTATTTCAAAAATAAAGATGTTCATACAAAAGATAGACTTTTCAGTATACATCCCAACAATCTCCCACTTATACTAAAAGACTATGTTGTCCTCATACTGTCATACATCTGATTCCCATTCCCTCCACATGCCTATCAAAAGCTCTCACTTGAAGGGCCTTAGTGAAAGGATCTACCAAGTCATCCTTTGATGTAATATAGGCGACAACAACTTCTAGCTCCTTTATGATCTCTCGTATCAGGTGGTATTTGCGCTCTATGTGTTACTTGCCTTATGGGCTCGTGGTTCCTTCAAGTTTGCAACTGCACCACTATTATCACAATAAATTGTGATGGTTCTAGGCAAACCAGGAATCACATCCAAGTCCATCAAGAAGTTCCTGAGCCATACAACTTCTTTGGCTGCCTCAGAGGTTGCCACATACTCAGCTTTCATGGTAGAGTCCGCCACGCATTTCTTCTTGACACTCCTTCATACAATGGCTCTACCTCCCAAAGTAAACGCAAAATCTAAGGTAGACTTACTGTTATCCCTATCTGATTGGAAGTCAAAATCTGTGTAACCCACAGGGAGTAATTGATCTGTCTGGTATAACAGCATATAATCCCTAGTCCTTCTCAGGTACTTCAATATATGCTTTACCGTAGTCTAATGTCCCCGTCCTGGATTACTCTGATATCTACTAACCATGCTCATGGCAAAGCAGATATTCGACCTCGTACATAACATAGCATACATGAGACTTCCTACTGCCGAAGCATAAGGAACCGCCTTTATCTCCTCTATCTCCTTTGATGTTCTAGGACACATCTCTTTAGATAAAGGAACTCCATGCCTAAAAGGTAGAAAACCTTTCTTGGAGTTCTGCATGCTAAAACGAGCCAAAATGGTGTCTATGTATGAAGCTTGAGACAAGAACAATATCCTTTTTCTGCGATCCCTTATAACCTTGATCCCAAGGATGTGTCCCACTTCTCCCAAGTCATTCATATCTAACTGTTTTAACAACCATACTCTTACGTCTGATAACACCTTGACAATGTTGCCAATTAACAAAATGTCATCTACGTATAGTACAAGAAATACCACTACGTTTCCGTCACATCTCTTGTATACACAAGACTCATCCAGACTTTGAATAAATCCATAAGACTAGATTACCTCATTAATGCGAATGTTCCAAGATCTCGAAGCTTGCTTCAATCCATAAATGGACCGATTAAGCTTGCACACAAGATGCTCTTTGCCCTTTGCAATGAATCCCTCTCGTTGCTTCATATAGATGTTTTCCTCAAGACTTCTATTAAGGAAAGTTGTCTTGACATCCATCTGTCATACCTCATAATCCATATGAGCAGTAATACATAAGAGAATCTGGATAGACTTAAGCATGGCCATCGGCGAAAAGGTCTCCTCATAATCGATACCCTCTTTCTGAGTATACCCTTTCGCAACAAGCCTTGCTTTGAAGGTCTCAACCTTCCCATCTATTTCTCTCTTTCTTTTGTAGATCCACTTGCATCCAATAATTTTTACACCATTGGGTGATTCTACTAGCTCCCAGACCAGATTTGAATCAATAGATTCTATCTCAGAATTCATTGCACTTTGCTAAGATACCGCATCTTTATCTTGGATTGCCTCGTCATATGTCCAAGGATCAGGTTCATGTTCGTCAGGGACCAAATCAGAAGATTCTCCCAAGAACATAAATCTATTAGGTTGTCTAACAACCCTCCCACTACGATGAGGTATCACCTGTGTATCCTCTGTGACATGAGGTGAAGTCACTTGTGGTATATCCTCTTGTACCGGTGGTACTGAAGTAGTGACTTCCCCTCTCAATTCCTCCTGAACAATCTTACTCATGAGCTTGTAGTTCATCACATAGTCTTCCTCTAGAAATCTAACATTTGTACTAACGATCACCCTATGATCTCTAGGACTATAGAACAAACCACCTTTCATTCCTCTAGGATAGCCAATGAACATGCGCACTTCTGTACGAGGTTCCAACTTACTAGCATCTGCCTTCATCACATGTGTTGGACTCCCCAAATTCGAATATGTCTTAGACTAGGTTTTCGCCCAGTCTACAATTCTGTGGGAGTAGAAGGAACTGATTTAGATGGTACCAAGTTCAGAATATACACTGTCGTATCCAGAGCATACCCCCAGAACAAATCTGGCAACTCAGAATAACTCATCATTGATCTAACCATCTCCATAAGAGTCTTATTCCTTCTCTCCACTATACCATTCTGTTGGGTTGTACCAGGCGCAGACAATTGGGATTGAATCCCAGCCTCTGATAAGTAATTCCTAAACTCTCCCAAGAGGTACTCACCAACACGATCAGATCGTAGTGTCTTGATACTTTTACCTTGACGTTTCTCCACATCAGCCTTGAATTCTTTAAACCTGTAAAAGCATTCAGACTTACAGCGCATCAAGTAAATGTATCCATATCTTGAATAATCGTCCATAAAGGAGATGAAATAGTCAAAAACACCTCTAGCATGGATAGATATAGGACCACACAAATCAGAATAAACCAATTCCAACACATCTTTGTATCTATACCCCTTGGCCTTAAAAGGCCTCTTGGTCATTTTACCTTCCAAGCAAGATTCGCAGTTTGAGAAATCTTCCACCACTAATGAACCTAGAGGTCCATCAGCTATCAACCTTTGAATTCTACTTAGGTTAATATTACCTAACCTTAGATGTCAAAGATATGTTTGGTTCATTTTCGAAGGTTCTTTTCTCTTATTAGATTTATAAGATGAGTTATTTACTTCTATTTGCATCGTGGGAGCTTTTGGTTCAAGGGTATATAAATTTTCTATCAATGCACCAGAACAGATAATCTCCCTATTCCTTTTTATAATAACTCTGTCATTAAAAGAAATAGAATATCCATCCAAAAATAATTTAGAAATCGAAATCAAATTCTTTCTAAATAAAGATACATAAAGGCAATTTCTTAGAACCAAAATTTTATTCCTATCAAAAGATAAATAAACATCTCCCACTGAAACAACCGCCACCTTCGTAGCATTGCCCAAGTAAATGGTAATCTCCCCCTCAGCTAGTCGTCTGGTTTCATAGAACCCCTGCAAAGTATTGTAGACATGATCAGTTGCTCCCGTATCTACACACCAGGTGCCAGTAGATAACACCGCTAAACATGTTTCAACGACTAGACCAAAAGATATACCTTTGTTCTGCTTTCGGTTGGGGCAATCCTTCTTTCAATGTCCAGTCTGCTTGCAAGTGAAGCACTTGCCTTTCGGCTTCTTCACTCCTCCCTGAGATCCTCCCACCACCTTTACTCCACCTTGTTTCTTCTTCTTCTTGCCTTTCGGCTTAGAAGTCGAAACCTTCTGAGCAACCATGGCCTGAGCCTGAGTACTCTGACGAAAAATTTCCTCTGCCGCCTGGAGTTCTATCAGAAGCTTCGCCAACGAATACAACCTCTTATTCATGTTGTAGTTTAGGCGAAATTGCTCAAAACTCCTAGGTAAAGACTGGAGAATGATATTGATTTGGGTTTCCCCATCGATCTCAGCTCCATGGACTTCCAGCTCATTTAAATGAGCCATCATCTTGAGAACATGATCCCTCATGGGTGTTCCCTCAATCATGGTGGTCGTCGTCAAGTTCCTCATGGCTTCCTGCCTTGCAGCCCGATTCTGGTGTCTGAAAAGTTCCTTGAGATTGAGCATCATGTCATAAGCAGTGGGCATGACTTAATGCTGATGTTGCAATACATTTAACATAGAAGCCAAAATGTAACACCGCATCATCTCATCAGCCTTAATCCACTTTTTATAACTCTCTTTGTCCTTTTTCCCAGAATCATCCGCAGGCTTAGGAGGACACTCTTTGAAGAGTATATACTTGTACTCCTCAGCAGTCAAGACAATATCAAGATTCCTTTTCCAATCAACATAATTGGGCCCAGTAAGTTTATTCTCTTTTAGTATCACAGCAAGTGGGTTGAAAGTCATTTTTGAAAAACCTAAGAATCACATAGATCAAAACATTGGATTTCAAAAAATTATTGATTCCTCAAACAATAAAATTTTAAAATCAATTAACATCTCAAAACACCGAGAATATCGTATACCACGATAGTGTGGACGTATACGAATTCTACATTTGTAAGAGGAGGTTTTACCCATTAATTTTATCATCCTATCAACCTAATTTTTTGACAGATAAAATTAATAGTTGGTTCCTCTTCGGCCCTATAAATAAAAGCAGTGACTTCGATGAGGAGGATACTCCTATTTGCATCTAAGTGTTCACCATTACTTGATACCAAGGAAATTATCTCAGATTATGTGCCTTCCGATGGAGAAGTACACATGCTCCTAAATAATTTCCTATAACCATATTTGACCCTGTGATCCGCAAAACAAAGTCATCCGATGGGGAGGAAGGCACTCAGAGCCGACGCACAAGTTTATTTTCATCACATGTCAAATCGTAATGGAGGTCGTGGAAATTTATAAAAAATATCCCTCTCTCACTTAGTAATTTAAAATTGAGGAATTTTCCTAGCACACGAGATGCATATCAAAGAAGAAGCAATAAATATGGAAAAAATATTTTCCAACTATTATGGCTTTTGTTCTCCAATATGCCTCCCGTCGTATCGCCATCTCGTCCGCTCCTCCCTACGCCATGTACAAGTCATCCGGAGATCTGAGCCGAGAATAATTATTTTAATTTACATCCATCGATCCTATACTCCACGAAGGAGTGTACATGAAATCTAGACCAAAAGTAAACTAAAATAAAAGAGTGGCTAAACAATGTCGTACTTAATTACAAAAATTAAATACTAGCCTTGTCAACCCTGAGGATTCAAATAATATTACAATTACACACATCCAATCACATACACACACATATGGCCATAATAGTTGGATCTTATGCCTGCAACCAAAAAGTTAGCCTACGCACATCCTAATATCATCCGGCACATACAATATATGATAAGTGCATAAAATTAACCGAATCCTAAGCACACAAAATCGAAAACCGTGGCTATGATACCACTTGAAGGTCGGAGCTTCGCTTCGCACCTCAGTCGCTTGTGCATGGCAATCCCATCTACGTCCCCGGATAAAAAAAAAATAATCCAAGATGATGACGGATTACCCAAGCAACTGATCCATCATCGTACTATTCGATTAGAGTGGTCTTTTGAATAAACTAGTTGTTCAAGCAACCTAACTCTTTTCCTCGACTAGCCGCGGAATAGATGATGTACGAATCGTCAGTTTTTGTGTTTATCTTCGGGGTCCAAGTAAATTAGACACATGCAATTACATACATAATACAAAGGAACAAAAGGAAACCAAAACAAGAATTATACCTCTTGTTTACCTCTTGGTTTTGTATTATATGTCCTATCCTCCTCTTGGACGTTGTATGGGCAACGATCCTCCAAAAGTTGAAACCTTCTAGATCTCGTTCTTCCCTTCCTTGCTCGCTCCGAACAAAGGGAAGAATACACGCACCCTTCTTCTCCTATCTAGTGTCGACCACCAAGCCTCCTATCTTGGATGTTGCCGCCGGCCAAGGAGAGGAAGATGGAGAATATGTTGGCCCGTCCAATAGAGAAGGAACCGCCGGCCAAGGGAAGAAGAGAGAATGCCGCCGTTCAAGGGAGAGGGTGAAGGGGTACCGGCCAAAGAGAAGGGAAGGGAAGGAAGATCCAAAACCCTAGCCACCCAATTCTTGCTTGCCGCCCCAACCTTCTCCATGCCAACAATAACCCTAGCTTCTTGTTTTGCCGCCCAAGCCAAGGAAGCAAAAACCCTAATCTCCCAAAAGATTATTCACGCCCAAGCCCTAGCCCTCCTTTTATAGAGCTAGGCTTAAGCCTCCTTTCAATCTCCAACGTCGGATCTAGGGATTCAATTCCCATCGTCGGATTTAGGGTTTCATTTTCCACCGTCGGATCTTGGCTTTCATGAGGTTTTTAATAGACTACAATAAGGACCATGAGGAGGAGTTGGATCTTGGCCACCCAATGGATCCGACCCACATAAAATCCGATCCATTAATGATAATCCATTCCACTAGAAGATTATCATTGATCTACCTCACCAACACCCATAAATAAATATAGGCTCCATATATTAATTGTACAAATATCTCCCCATGTTAAAGATCTCGAATGTCCGTCAATTAATTAATTTACTGACAATTAATTAATCAACATCTAACTCCATGAGTAGTACCACTCAACCTCATCATCATGCCGGACCAAGTCCACCTGCAGGGTTTACATGATGATCCTTATGAACTCCTCAAGGGGACATCATCATCCTAATATATAGGACACGGTTTCCTCCTATAATCAATGACACACCATGTAAATAATATCATTTCCCATCTTACCGAGCCTATCAATTTAATCTATAAATCTCGCCCATTGGTAAATTAAAGAAATAAATACTAAGTACATGTGCCTGTTATTATATTGGGATTAAGAACATGTACATCATAATATCCGAGGTCCGATTCAATTATGTAGTCAGCAATAAATTGAATCACCTCTAAGTCGGTCCTGCTCAATACACACAAAGTAAACTAGTGTAATTCTATGGTCAAGACAAACCTATACCAAATTACACTATAACCATACCAATGGTTTGTCCAAAACCATCTCGGTTGTAAGCCTCTACTTATATATACTCTACAAGGAACTGATAACATGATCTTCCGTGTGACACTACACACCATGTTACCTACAATGTAATGTATCAGATAATATGCATAACCATAAATATGCAAATAATGATCATGTGATTCTTATTTCAAAAATAAAGATGTTCATACAAAAGATAGACTTTTCAATATACATCCCAACCTTGGGCTCTCTCCTTATAGTCATGAGGAGACTCCTGAATTAGGATGAGGCAGACACTCAACGATATCTAGGATAGGCTCATAGTCCAGGTCTTGATCAACTTTAGTAAGCTAAAGAACATGGATAAAGAAAGAAAAGTAGGAAGGCTCGAGTCTCACCCTTCACCCTTACCATTCACGACTGGGGTGAGTGAATGGATTTGGGAAATACCATGAACGACTGGTGCTGGGGGTATCTAAGGATACCCTCTCGCTATAGGGTAATTCGAGCCTATTATTCATATATCTCCCATTAGGTCGATCCCTCGTTGGTTAGTCGGCCCTTTTGCTATAGCTCGAGAATCCCTATAGTCATAAGAGTCATTTCTATTCATAGTACGTACTTTAGGTCGGAATATTATATTCGCTTCGCCCCTTTTCGCTATAGCTCGAGCCCTTCAGTTCATTATAATAAGTACTAGTGTTCAAAGAGTTATGCTGAGTGGTTCACTCCCCTTGATTGTTAGCTGTCCTGGAATCTCAGTTGGTAGTTCTCCATATGCTTCCCTAGAAAAAAGAGGGACTTTTGAATCATCCCAAGCAGTGCTACTCTAATAGAAAGAAACGAAACGGTAAGCTCTCTGCTCTCTTTGCTTGCAATGCGTTGCCTATCAAAAAAAGTAGGTGAATGCTCTCTTGCGCTTGTTACGCAACACACCAACAAAGAACCTTAGTTCTGGGCAAAGTCCAAGATCTTTGCTGCATTGGTTCGGGATGCCTAGTTAGCTACTGTTTGGGATTGAAAATTAGGGATGAACGCTCATGAGTACAATAAATGGGTACCAACTTTCTTATATTAGATAAGTGCTGAGAAAGCATACAACGACCCCGGGGACCTGCGTAAAAGCGATTATGCATATAAATATGAGTCCCTCAACTCAAATCCCATACTACCCATTCACATCGGGTATTATAAAAAGAAAACCAGCCCTTAAGCTTAAGGAAGAGACTCGGGGTCGGGCTCGGGAGTCATTAAAATAGTAGCTACGTTGACTTATTCTTATTATAAATGGAAAGAACGACACTCATTACATTCCAAAGCAGCCCTCAAGCTTATAGTAGATAGAAGAGTTTTAAGTATTATAGTAGATAGAAGATTGACTTATTAAAAGATTGACTTATAGTAGATAGAAGATTGACCCCTCGACTACTCATTCAACCGATTCTACGCTAGGGTCGAGTGAGACGATATATCGACATATGATGAGAGGGGCGTATCAATTGAGAGTGGGAGTCGATCCTATCTGGCTGATCCAAACAATTAGGGAGTATGGCTTGACTACCCTGGAATTTCAAGATGTGCGTGGACTATCTTGAAATGGGGTCCCCTGACTCTGTTTGGGCCATTCTCGCCTTCGTTCTTGGTCCTCTTTTAACTGAGTAATAGCACTTAGGCTTTCGTCTGCCTTCAGATTCTCTTTGAATCTTGTTCAAAACCATTCCGAGTACTGGTATGAAGCCTCATTGAACCTTTCTTGAGTTGCAGCCTATGTGTTCACTATTTGAGTGTCGAACTTGAGCTTAGGAGAAAGAGCTAGCAATGACCACTCTTTTCCTTGTACGTCGTTCCAAAGTTCCTTGGGTTAGTGTTCAGTCCTCTCCCATATGACAAGTAATTTGTCCCGAGAAAGTGATATGTCACTATCATTCGTCCCTCGTACGCATATCCGAACAGTCTAATATTAATATAGCAAGGTCATCTCTTTCCAGGAGCCAAAATCATTCAGTTTCGTGCCTTCTCCTTTCTCATGTCTAATCACTCGTAATGAACAACTGCCGAGCCAATAAATCACTCCACAAAGCCACCCGCATAGGGAATATAATACAGAGGTAATTCCCACTTTGGATGGGGCTGAGATATATCTTTAATAAAAGCAGTGAAGAATAACATACTTTTTGCCATGAACAACTCTGTAGCCCCAAAGGCATGAAATCACATGACTGACGGTAGATCAGTGTACATTTTTTCATAACCATGCGAAAGCGACGTCGATGATGTCAGAGCGTAGCCTATCACTCTCTTTCTTAAGTAATGAGTCCCTACAGGATATGAAAGGTCTCCACCAAAAATGTGCCTAGCGTAAGAATGTTAAGGCATCATTGTCACTCGCTCCTTGCCCCAAGACGAATTGATGTTGCCCGTGACTGTAGAGGATTGATTGAATATAAGAATTGGTACATACTGTTGTTGTATAACATAATATATGTTCCTAACCCTTTAGAATGTGATACTGCTGTTACCTCTTCTCTATGAACCGGATAAGAAGGCTCGCAGGAAGGACACCATCCGAACCAGATAGTTAGTTCAGCGAAGAAATAAAGGAACAACAGTTCGGGCGCAATAGCCTGGGATGATTGGCATGGGAGAGCCAGTTGAGGTAGTTGGCATGGAAAAGCAGAGGCGGAGGGCACCTCATTAGGAAATAAAAGAGAATCAGTTCTGCTTGATAGGCCTAGGAGCAGATGGGATGGATATGAATTGACTCGACTCAGTTCGTACAGAAGTAGTTGGGGGCAGAAAGGAGGGAAGCTGGTTCAGGCCGCTGAAAAGCCCAAAAGCTATGCCACGCGTGAGCTACAGGTCTAAGTTAGTTTTACCAAAAGCAGATGGTTGAGAGGGACAGGCTAACCTAGTTCCCATAGATGTAGATGAAGAGGTGTTATGTAACAGAAAGGGGGGGGGGTCCCTCCACAATATTCCAAGGAGCCTTCGTTCCTCGTATCTGTAACAAAATTATTCTCCAGGTAAACGTGGTGGCCACGTGTACGATGGGGACAACTTGCAAGGCCACGATGGATCAGAGGAGGAGGATAAAAGAGAGAAGGAGGACAGAAGGAGGAGGATCGACATCATTCCAACCAGCAAGAAACGAAGACGCATTGGGGAGAAGGAGAGCTATCACTTCGTTGGAGAAGGAGAGTGGTGATCTTCGCCTTTCGTGTATTCTTTCTTGTATCGTGATTTGACTGTGAGAGGTTTTCTCCTCCACCTCCGGAAGTTTCTTTTTCCGTGAAGGAGGACGTTCATAGTGAAAATGCTTTGGCACAGCATCTGGTGAGAGAGCTCACCTCCATGGAGTAGGAATCCTTATTCCAAACCATGTTATATCCTGTATCGTGGTTTTGTCGCCTGTGTTGGTTTTGTGTTTCTCTGCTTTACTCTTTCATCTTTACTGTTGCGGCCGGAGAGAACCCCCCAAAGCTCCCTTCGTGCTCCATCGCATCGGAAGGAAGCGAACGAATCTTCTTCACCGCATCAGTTGGCGTCGTCTGTGGGAAACTATTTGAGTGAGACGTAGAGATGCAGCCAGAAGAGATACAACACCCAGTTGCCTCCGCAACGGAGGAAAATCCCATTACAATACTACCATCGCAACTTAAAGCCATGGTGGACAACGCCGTAGAAGAAGCCCTCGTCAGAGAGAGGAGAAGGACGGGGTATCTTCACCCTCATTCCGGTGAACCTTCTTCTCGTGGACCCCCACCAGACATGCATCCTCCACCTCGTACCACCACCAACATTGAAGTATTGCCTAGAGAGGGGCTAGGAGGTCGAGCACATCAGAACACTATACCATTAACCCAGAATCGACGAGAAGAACAAGGTGAAAGTAGATCCACCAGGGCCCCGGAGGTTTACGAGCCCATCCCTTTTACCATGGATATTCTCTCAGAAGTCCCACCATCATACTTCCGGAATTCCCAAGTAGAAAAGTACGACGGTTCAACGGATCTGGAAGAACATCTATCACAATTTGCTAGAGCGGCTTCACTCCACTGCTATTCTGATGCTCTCAAGTGCCGAGTCTTTCGAACCACTTTGGTTGGCTCGGCACAGAAATGGTTCAACACCCTATCCCCGGGGTCCATCACCTGTTTCGCTGATTTTCAGGGGATGTTTAGTCGAGAATTTGCCATCTGTAAGGCGTATAAGCACGACGCCTCCATCCTGTTGCACCTTACGCAGGGGCCCTCTGAATCACTCAGAGGGTATCTTCATCGATTCACCTCCACCGCCCGAGGCATCCCTTCGGCAAGGTCAGATGCTTTTAGGGTAGCCATCCCACACGGACTGAGGGAAGGTCCCTTCCTCAGTTCCCTTTTGAGGAAGCCCGCTAACAGCTATGAGGAGTTGTTAGGTCACGCGGAGAAATATATCAACGAAGAAGAAGGGCTAAAAGTGCGGAGGACCGAACGAACCTCCACCATAGTCCCGTTGAAAGGAACTGCCCCGCTGCCTCACAAGCTCCTCCCAGGCAGGGATACGCGCGACCTCTTTTACTGGAAGCTCCCACGCCTCGGTTGTTATTACCAAGCCCTCGTCCTGTGCCGCCATTACAAATTATGGGGGCAGATGCAGTTCCTCCCCCGCGGACTTGGAAGGAGCAGGAAATGGAATTTTATGATCAACAGGGTCTACTACAGCGACCCTCAGGATATAGAGGAGTACCACGTAACCCCCCGCCCCATTTTTCTGCCAATACCACATGGAGTACGGCCACACCAGTGGCCGATGTTTCAAGCTTCAGGAGGAGTTGGAGCGCCTCCAAGCCACCTACCCACAATTGCGGCCTCAAACGGGGGCGGTGGGGGGGGGGCCGGCACGGCGAGGACAACAACCCAACGTGGCTCATCCTGGGCCGTATAACCAACCATCGTAAGTTACTTTCCCTCCGGACCCCCAAACGCCGTCCCAAGAGGTTATTTCTCAGGGAGGCCCATCAGGTGAGGGCCCATCATCTAATCCGAATAATGCCCCCACACGGGGGGTTATTCATGTCATCGCAGGAGGACCCACAAACGGGGACTCCAATCGGGTGTGGAAGTCATACGCCCACCTTATGGAAAGTCTGGTCATCGTTACCAACCAGGTTGTCCAAACCGCACCGTCGATCTCGTTCGGGCCGGAAGATCTCCGAGGTGTCCTGCTGCTCCACACGGATGCCTTAGTGATCCGCATCTCCCTGGCCAACTATGAAGTGCCCAGAGTATTGGTGGACTCCGAAAGTTCTGTCAACATCCTCTTCCAGGAGGCCTTTGGACAGATGCAGCTGGGAAACACCCAGCTGGAAGATGTGGCCACACCCCTCTTCGGGTTTGCGGGACATGTGGTCCATCCCATAGGGAAGATTTCATTGCCCCTGACTCTGGGCACAAAGCAAAGCCAAAAAATCAGTATGGTTCCTTTCCTCATTGTGGATGCTCCGTCCACATATAATGTCATTCTTGGTCATCCTTTCCTGGTCATTTTTCAGGCGGTGGCTTCACCGTACCACCAGAAGGTAAAATTCCCAATCAGACAATTGGTGGGAGAAGTCCGAGGCGAACAGAAAGTTGCTAGAAGATTATATGTGCAGATGGTCCGGGACGATCAGAAGAAGGCTCGAACCGATGATCCCAAAGGAAAGGCCATTGTCATTTCTGATGTCTGCATCCTCGAAGAGTCTCCTCCCAAAGCAGACAAGATAGAGGAAGGGGAACTGGTGGAAATAGCCCCGGGAAAGGCCACTCGAGTGGCACAGCAGCTGGAGGCCAAGGAGGAGTTGGTGGCCTGCCTGAAGAAGAATGAATACATCTTCGTAGGAGACGTGCATGACCTTACGAGGATCGACCCTCACGTTGCTGAACACCATCTCAACATAAATAGAGGAGTCCGACCTGTCCAACAGAAGTGGCAGCACTTTGGGCCTGAGAAGGACAAAGTTATAGCTGAGGAGGTAGATAAATTGTTAAGAGCTGGTCATGTGAAGGAAATCCAATTTCCCGAGTGGGTCTCTAATGTAGTCTTGGTCCCCAAGCCTTCTGGGCAATGGAGGATGTGTATCGACTTTCGCGATTTGAATAAAGCATTCCCTAAAGACTGCTACCCCTTGCCTCGTATTGATCAGTTGGTGGATTCCACTGTAGGGTATGAAGTGGTGTCTTTAATGGATGCATACCAGGGATACCATCAAATACCCTTGGCTAAGGAAGAACAGAAGAGGGTTAGCTTTGTGACGGTATGGGGGTTGTACGCTTATGTAGTAATGCCCTTCGGCCTAAAAAATATGGGGGCCACCTACCAACGGCTCATGGATAAGATCTTCGTGGAGCAAAAAGGGAAAAATATAGAAGTCTATGTGGATGATATCCTAGTCAAATAAAAAACCACTCGGGATTTGGTTAAGGATCTAAATGAAACTTTCACTACATTGAGGCGGTATAATATGAAGTTGAACCCTAAAAAGTGCCTGTTTGGGGTGAAAAGTGGTAAATTCTTGGGGTATATAGTGACTGAGAAGGGGTTGCAGGCTAACCCAGAGAAGGTGCAAGCACTGTGCAACATGAAGTCACTCACTAATCTGAGAGACTCAAAAGTTAGTGGGGAGGATTATTTTCTTATCCCGATTCATAGCCAGATCGGCGGACAAAGGGTTACCTTTTTTCAAAATCCTGCGCAAAGCTACCAAGTTTCAATGGGAAGATCAGTGCGAGCAAGCTTTCCAAGAGTTAAAGAAGTATCTAGCTTGACTTCCATTACTGGCTAAGCCAATGGTGGGAGAACCATTGTGGATGTATTTGGCCATCTCAGAGGGAGCCATCAGTTCAGTCTTACTGAAGCAAGAGGGTTCTCATCAACAACCTATTTATTATACGAGTCATATTCTGAAGGGAGTTGAATCCCGTTATATCGAGCTAGAGAAGTTGGCATATATTCTAGTTTTGACTGTCCACAAATTGAGGTCATACTTTCTAGCTCATCTTATCACTATCCTGACTCATAGTGAATTGAGTAAGGTGGTCACCAAGCCTAATTTTTCTGGGAGATTGGCTAAATGGGTGGTAGAATTAAGCGAATATGACATTCGCTACCAACCCCGAACCGTTATCAAAGCTCAGGCGTTTGCTGACTTTCTGGTTGAAGTACCTGTTGGTTCGGAAGATCGCTCATCAACAAAAGAGGAAGGACTAGATACATGGAACTTATTTGTGGACAGCTCTTCTGGATCTACGGGTAGCGGAGTCGGAGTCTTGCTAATTTCTCCTGATAAAGAGGAGATGCACGTAGTCGTACGCCTGAGGTATCGAGCATCTAATAATGAAGTGGAGTATGAAGCCATTCTCACGGGATTACAGGCTGCCAAAGCCATAGGGGCTTCTTCGATTATAATCCACTCTGATTCCCAGCTGGCGGTATCACAACTCCGAGGCTCTTTCACGGTTCGGGAAGAGAGATTGCAGAAATATTTGAAGGCTTTTGAGAAGGAAAAGGCCCATTTCCGACAGGTCCTTTTGAAGCAAATTCCGAGGGAGAACAATGAAAAAGTAGACGAATTGGCTCGGGTGGCTAGCGCTATGGAGGGAATAAAATCATTCGAAACGGTCCACGTGGAAATCCCTACCTCTCTGGCGATATGTAGTGTGGAGGAGGTTGCGCCCGAGCCGGATCTAATCCTTGATTGGAGGACTGACATCATAGCTTACCTACATCATGAAAAGGTTCCCTAAGAAAAAGGGACAGCATCTGCTTTAATGTGCAGAGCCAAACGATTCACCCTCTTAAACGAAGACTTATACAAGACATCCTTTGGATGGCCCCTGTTGAAGTGTTTGGGAAAGGAGGATGCTGAGTGGGTACTTCGGGAGATCCATGAAGGTTGTTGTAGTAATCATTTGGGGGGAAGGGCTTTGGCGAGGAAGACCTTGTTAGTGGGATACTTTTGGCCTACCCTCCAGCAGGACGCTGCCCATATAGTGCAAACTTGTTCAGCCTGTCAAAGGCATAGTAACCGGTCTGAACTACCGACGGAATTAATGAAAGTTGTGGTTGCTTCGTGCCCTTTTGATCAGTAGTGAATGGATATAGTGGGTCCTATGCCTGTGGCACCATTGCAGAAAAAATTCCTATTGGTGGCTATGGATTATTTCTCCAAGTGGGTAGAAGCAGAGTCTCTTGCCAAAATTACGGAGAATGCTGTCATACAATTCCTATGGAAGAATATTGTTTGTCGGTATGGCATTCCCCGGAGGTTAGTCAGTGATAATGAACGACAATTCTAGGGCAAAAAAAATCAAAGAATGGTGCCAAAGTCTCAATATTCAGCAAGCTTTTACATCGGTGGCTCATCCTTAAGCTAACGTGCAAGTTTAAGTCACTAATAGAATTCTTATTCAAGGATTGAAGACTAAATTGGGGACTCAGAGGGGGAACTGTTAGGCCAATCTCTTGTCGTGACATGATTTTGATGTGTGTGGCAAAGGGTTTAAGTTAGGTTGTTATTATGATTTGATGTGTGCGTTGGAGTCTTGCAGGACTTAGTAATTCGCACATAGAGCCTAGGCGAGTTTCACAACTCATGACTCGGTCCTTGTGTTGGTGAAGGATAGCTTTACGGAAGCCGTGCGCTTAGAGCATCCGAGGGACCGCCGGACGAGGAGCTTGGAGTGAAGCCGAAGGAAGTAGACTTCAGGGCGAGACACGAAGGATGGCGCTGCAGAGTCGTGCGCTTGGCACATCCTAGGGACGTGGCCAGACGAAGATAACTTCGAAGGCGAGGGACTCCAAGAGATGAGAGTGAGCGAATGTAACCCGGGAAAGGGGTAGTAGCTCCTTGGTGAAACTTGGTCATTTGGCTAAGTGTCGGATGAGTTTTCCCGACATCAGTCGACTGCCATGAAATGGCAGTCGACTGCTCTGAGTCGAATGGGTTCGACTAGTGTCTGACTCATGGGCATTTGGCCTGGCAAATGACGCCATGGATCGGTAGTTGATCGTTGCCGACATCACCGATCCGCCAAGGGACGGCAATGATCGATGGCACCGCATACATGGGCATGAGAATGGAGTCGAGCTCGCGAGCACTCGACTGATGGTCCATCAGTCGACTGATGGTAAGATCAGTCGACTGATGATGTTGCCGTTGGATGAAATCCAACGTGGAAAGTGTAATCGATCGGGACGCATCACGATCGATCTCGTGTCAACGGGAAGAAACACTCTTCCTCTATAAAAAGGAATGGTATGGGGCTTTGGGAGGCTAATGCTTCAACTCTAATCTTCTCCCAAAGTGCCATAAATGTCTTCCCACTCTTCTTACTTGCTTTTACTTCATTCTTATTGTAAGAAGAGTGATCTTGATTGTAAAGGTTACCTCCATCTAGCTTGGTGCAAAGGAGAGACCATTAGTGGATTGGTTTTGGCGGAGTGATTCACCGAGGAAGAATCGAGGATCGTGGATTAGCGGCGTAGTCGTGAACCATGTTACGACCTTGTGTTAGCATTGTTTGTTTATCTTTTTCTTTGTCTATTTGTATTTGTATATTCCATTGCGCTAATCTTTTGTAGACAAGCAAATTCCATTATCCAACGAAAGAGGGCTATTCACTCCCCTCTAGTCGGCCGATCGATCACCTACAAGTGGTATCAGAGCCAAGGAAAGCTTGTCGAGGACTACCCGCCACAACAAGAAAATTCAAGAATGGCCGGCTCAAATATTCACCCACCGAAATTCGAAGGCGAATTCTCTTGGTGGAAAAAGAGAATGGAGGTATTTTTTGAGACCGATTTTGAAATTCTTTTAATCATGGAAAATGGTTTCGAATTGCCTAGGAATGAAAATGGGGAGCCATTGGAGAAATCAAGGTGGAGCAAGAGGCAAAGAGAAGAATACTTGGCAAATTCAAAGGCCAAGCACCACCTCTACAATGTACTCCCTCAACAAGAAGTAAATAGGATAGGGGAGTGTGCTAGCGCTAAGGAAATGTGGGAGAAATTAATAGAAATTCATGAAGGCACATCCGAGGCGAAATTAGCAAGGAGAGATATCCTTCGCTCCCAATTATCCAACATCAAACTCGAAAAGGGTGAGAAGGTAAAATCCCTACACTCTAGATTTAAGAAAATTCTAACCGGTTTGACAAGTGTAGGTGAAAGGCTCTCCAACCGGGATATGGTAATGAAGGTCATAGATGTCTTTCCCCAGTCCTCGAGAGGAGCACCATGGTAGACTCTTTTTACATCTCCAAGAACTTAGAAGTGAGCACCTTGGAGGAGTTCTTTTCAATAATGGAGCTCAACGAAATGAGGCTTGAAGGAATACAAGAAGAGCCAAGAATCCAACCTTCAAGAGGAGTAGCATTTTTGGCAAACAAGGGGAAGAAGAAGATAGAGATCCCCTCCTCCTCCGATGATGAAGCATCCTCCTCCTCCTCCATGGATAGCACGGAAGAAGCGTATATGGTAAGGAGGGTAAGACGTGCTTTAAAAGGTTTTCAATTTAATAAATCTAATGATAGGAGGAGAAGACCAAGAGGGAAAGTCATTTGCTACAATTGCCAAGGGGAAGGACATATAAGGGATAATTATCCTCTCCTAAACAAGAACAAGGAAGAAAGGAAAAAGAAGGAAGAAAAGAAGAAGAAAAAGGGGAGCAAGAAGAAAAAGGAAGAGGAGAAGAAGGCAAAGGAAAAGGGAAAGGCCAAAGCATTAAAAGCTAGGACTTGGGATGACCCTTCCTCCTCATCATCATCATCATCCGAGGAAGAAAATGCATTTGTCACCAACTTGGCATTGATGGCATTTGACAACTTGGATTGTTCCTCCTCCGAAAATGAAGGATCAAGTTAAAGTGGAGAGAGCTCAAGTGAAGGAGAAGCCTCCTCTACCTCCTCATCCGAAGAAGAGGACATGGAAACTATGGTAACTAACCTTTCACCTAGTAAAATAGTTTCTATGATTTCTAGTCTTACTAAGGATTTATTTAGAGCAAAGAAAAGGAATAAAAGCATGCTTGAGCAAATTAAGGATTTAGAAAATAAACTAGAAAAAGCATGCTTTAAATGTAAATGATGATATTTTTTCTAGTCATGACGATGCATGCTCACATGAATATATGCCTTTCAATGTTGATGATGCATGCATAGAAGAAAATAGGACTCTAAGAGAAAAGGTAGACTATTTGACAAAAGCCCTAGAAAAATTCACTATTGGCTCAAACACTTTGAACATGATCATAGGGAGCCAAAGAGCAAGTTTTAACAAAAAAGGCCTAGGATATAAGGAAAAGAAAAATGAAAAGGCCTATAAATGCCTAATTGCTAGGGGACAAGATAAGAAGAAGGCAATAGCTAGAAAATGGATTCCTAAGAAATTTCTAGTGAACCACATAGGCAAGAATTTGTATTGGGTTCCAAAATCCATCCTTAAGGGTTAGAAAAATCCTAGGATAGTCAACCATATGGACTTGACCTATATCATATTTTGATTGACTTAGGATGGCGGGACAACATTTTTAAAATAGTGTTAGGTGATGATAATGTGCCTATAAATAGATATTAATGTTTAAGTCATGATAGTTAATTAGACTGCTATGTATGTTTGCTATCATGATTTATGATCTTGATTTTTGGCACATAGGCAAGGGCTTTGAGGGTATAAATCATGCTTTAGGTGATATTTGCTTAGTACCATTATGGAATACCTAATGCAAGATAACGATTTGATGAATATATTTGTTTCATGATCATAATGTGAAATTAGTTCATATATGTCTTTATGATCATGAGGATTGATAGGATGATACTTACCTTGATAGAATTGCATGAAAATAATGGTTAAGTACATACAAATACCTTTAGGATACATCTCACACTCACAATAGGCTACCTTGATTGAAGACTTAGCATGAGTGAGATGTTAGGATGATACAAATGTCCACTAATGTCTATGGCATTTAGATGGTCATTTAAGGTATCAAAATAGCAATAATAGATCAATCATGGGGAAGACTTATGTTTAATTCATAGACATATTGCACAAAGTTCATGGTTAGATATTTCATATGGTTTCAAAACAATTTCTTACTTTAAAATCTATGAGTTCATGTTTTGAAACAATTGGATGCAAAACTAGGTAGTAAACTTGATACTAGAATGATCAAAAACCTAGTGGTTTTGAAAGCTTTTGGATTTTTGGCAAATCTCTAAAAAATACAATGATTTTTCATGAAAAACTATTTTTCATTGATAGATATACTTACAAGAAATATGTTCCTTAAATTTCATAATTTTTCTAATTTTTTGGAATTTTTAATGCATTTTTGAATTTCGGTCCGAAAATCAGAAATTCCTGAAAATTGTGTGCCAGTCGACTGGTGGCCTGAAAACCAGAACAGTAAAGGCTGAATTCAGATTTTAAACCAATTTTTGGTATTTTCCTTCTATTAGACTTGATACCATGGTTTTCTAACTTAGTATTGATCTTTTTGATGGTGTCAAAGGGGGAGAAATAATTATGTTTAAGGAGAGAAATAGGAGAAAAATATGTATGGGGAGTTTCATGGATTAAGGGGGAGTTGCATGTTGCTATATCATGTTTATGTTTACATGCTTTCTTACCTTATAAATTTCTATCAAATGTTTTACCTAACTTAAACGAATTGCCACACATCAAAAAGGGGGAGATTGTTAGGGTAATCTCTTGCCGTGATATGGTTTTGATGTGTGTGGCAAAGGGTTTAAGTTAGGTTGTTATTATGATTTGATATGTGCGTTAGAGTCTTGCAGGACTTAGTAATTCGCACATGGAGCCTAGGCGAGTTTCACAACTCATGACTCGGTCCTTGAGTCGGTGAAGGATAGCTTTGCGGAAGTCGTGCGCTTAGAGCATCCGAGGGACTGTCGGATGAGGAGCTTGGAGTGAAGCTAGAGGAAGTAGACTTCAGGGCAAGACGCGAAGGATGACACTGCAGAGCCATGTGCTTGGCGCATCCGAGGGATGTGCCCGGACGAAGATAACTTTGAAGGCGAGGGACTCTGAGAGATGAGAGTGAGCGAATGTAACCCGGGAAAGGGGTAGTAGCTCCTAGGTGAAACTTGGCCATTTGGCTAAGTGTCGGATGAGTTTTCCCGACATCAGTCGACTGCCATGAAATGGCAGTCGACTGCTCTGAGTCGAATGGGTTCGACTAGTGTCCGACTCATGGGCATTTGGCCCAAGCAGTCGACTGCCATGGACTGGTAGTCGACTGCTGTCGACATCAGTCGACTGCCAAGGGACGGCAGTCGACTGATGGCACTGTGCACGGGCACAGAATGGAGTCGAGCTCGCGAGCACTCGACTGATGGTCCATCAGTCGACTGATGGTAAGATCAGTCGACTGATGATGTTGCCGTTGGATGAAATCCAACATGGAAAGTGGTCATTATTGGGCAACGACTACAGGACCAGTCGACTGATCGGGGCATCAGTCGACTGATCCTGTGTCAACGGGAAGAAACCCTCTTCCTCTATAAAAAGGAATGGTATGGGGCTTTGGGAGGCTAATGCTTCAACTCTAATCTTCTCCCAAAGTGCCATAAACGTCTTCCCACTCTTCTTACTTGCTTTTACTTCATTCTTATTGTAAGAAGAGTGATCTTGATTGTAAAGGTTACCTCCACCTAGCTTGGTGCAAAGGAGAGACCATTAGTGGATTGGTTTTGGCGGAGTGATTCACCGAGGAAGAATTGGGGATCGTGGATTAGCGGTGTAGCCGTGAACCACGTTACGACCTTGTGTTAGCATTGTTTGTTTATCTTTTTCTTTGTCTATTTGTATTTGTATATTCCGTTGTGCTAATCTTTTGTAGACGAGCAAATTCCGTTATCCAACGAAAGAGGGTTATTCACCCCCCTCAAGCCGACCGATCGATCACCTACAGGAACTGGGTTGAAGAACTGCCTGGAATCCTCTGGGCCTACCGAACCACACTAAAAACTGCAACGGGGTAAACTCCTTTTAGCCTAGTATACGGGACGGAGGCCGTTATTCCGGTGGAATCTCTCTTAAGTAGCGCCCGGGTGGAAATTTATGAGTCGGAGAAAAACCAAATTATTCGAAGCACTGAGTTGGACTTGGTGGAAGAAAGGAGGGAGACGGAAAGGAGGCGAGCAGAGTTTTACAAACGGAGAGTGCAGCAAGCCTTTAATAAAAAGGTGATACCCCGGAGATTCCAAGAGGGGGATTTGGTTCTGCGTAAAGTTAATCCTGCTGGAGATCCTGGAAAGTTAGCTCCAAACTGGGAGGGGCCCTATGAAGTGACTCGTCGCATAGCAGGGTCCGCATATTATCTAAAGGATGAACAGGGCAAGGAATTTCCTCGACCCTGGAACGCTATCCACTTGAAGCCTTTTCACACTGTATAAGGAGTGATCGATAAAAGAAAGGGAGTTGAGGGGCTCCCGAAGAGATGTACTTGATAATGTGTTGTATTGATTAGATGTATAGCAAATCTGAGCTTGATTGATGAGTTATTTACAATAGTATTATAGTCCTCGTAGTAAACTATGAAAAGGAAAAGAAGATAAAAAGGGAGCAATGTCCCGAAGCAGTACATCACGTTATAACTTAAACCGGTCAGGAGGATAACGTCGAAAGTCGGCCTCCCAATTTAAGGAAAGAGTGGGATGGTTCGCAGGGGGAAGTCCTTGATCAGTATACTGCCAAACCGCCTCATTAAACCCATCTTGATAGGTGGCACGCAGTAGGATGACTAATCGCTCTTGATGGTTTGGGCGGTCAGGACTCTGATTCCGATGGAGCCTATGACACTTCTCTTGTTGCTCCCGGAGGGCTCAGCGCATATCACTATAGCGTCGGGATATTTCCATAATGGAATCTGCCAAGACCGAGATATCATCAGCATGGGAAGTTTGGTCCTGCTGGAAGAGGTTCATCATATCCACCATATTCTGGCACATTGAAGTTGAAATTTCCTCTACCGCTTCGGTGTAGGATCTGGTTCGGATGAGCTCATTGCCCAACCTCTGGAGGGAAGTTTCTTGCCTGCATATACGGGCATGAGCATGCACCCTAGAAGTTATGAGGGAGGAGTTTTCTTGTACCTCCTTGCATAGGCGAGTGCGGAGGTCCCCTATTTTGTCCTCTGCTTTCTGATGCTGAACCCGCAGATGGGCGATAAGGTCGGAGTTTCGTTGCTTCTTGTGAAGGAGCTCTGTTACCTGCTCTCAAATACTTATCAATTCTTGAGAGGAGGCCTCCTTGTCAAGCTGTGTCTGTTGAACATCCCGCTGGATTGAGAGTGATTCTGTGTAAGCCCGTTGTTGTTCTTGCAATGTCGCTATAGTCTCGGCATCTTTTTGGTGTCGGTAGCGAGCTTCTGTCAGTTGCTCCTGACATTGCTGCAGTTGTTGCGATAAGAGGTGCTCTCGATTTTGAGCAGCCGTCAGATCCTCCCGTTGCTGCTGTTCCAACTTCAGAGATTGAGCTCGATATTGTTGGAGGGAGCGATCCAATTCTTGGTAGTTGGCAAGGGCCTGTAAGTCATTTGTCGAAAAGAAGTCATTCAGTCAGGAAAATTAAAGAAGTTGATTGGAGAAACATACCAATTCTAAAGCATGGCACAGGCCTTCCATTCAGGGAACCAGTTCTTCTAAATTCAAGATTCGAAGACCCCGGGGAGAAAGGGAAGAAGAAGGGACGGACGATATCGAAGGTGGAGATTCACTTATAAGAGGAAGAATAGGGGTAGTAGCCATAGGTTGTGACAGAGGTTCGAAGGGAAAAGAAGAAGGAGCACTGGTCAGGAGGCTCAAAGGGGTAGAAGTCGGGGGCAAAGAATCAAGAGCCTGAGGGGGAAAGTGTACTAGGGCTGGCTGCGAAGTGGGCACACCAGAAGTTGCGGAAGGGGATTGGTTTGGCGAGGAATCTGGAGAGGATGATATAGTGAGCATAGGACTAGAGAAACCTTCGCTAGGAAGGTGAGAAGTAGAAGGACCTGGGCTAGTGCCCATAGGAGGTGAGGGGCTCTCCAAGCGATGAGCAGAGGGGGAGATAGGCAGTGGAGGAATATCAACTACCATGGGTTCAGAGGCGGTGTCATGTTTCGGAGAAAGAGAAGGCGAGGATGCAGAAGCATCTGTAGTCGATTGGCGTGGATGCACTACCTCTCTGAATTCTTCTTCAGGTTGTGATGAAAGAGGGGTGACTTCCGAATACCCAAGGCGGAGGGGGAGAAAATGGGAGAGTTAGGATTTGTAAGTAACAAGGGAAATGAGGATGGGCCGGTTACTTCGGTTTCATCTGGGGTGGGTGTATTAAGGGTTTCAGGCGGAGGCGAAGAAGGGAGAGATGGGGCAGGTGGGATGGTAATAGACGAGGGTGAGGGCGAAGATGAAGATGGTGGCTGGCTCTCACCCCATTTGATGTGTGAGTAACGACTCGCTATTTCTCGGAGGAAAGAGGAATGCATCCTGCCTGTTGGAGAAAGAAGAAAAGCGCTGAGGTAGGTGACTGGGGCACCGGAGGATGGTGGCGGAAAGAAGAACAGACGAAGAAAAAGGAGACGAAAAGGCGGAAGGGAGGAAGGTAACAGAAGAAAGGAAGATGAAGCATCCCCTATAAAAGGAGGGGGGAATGGGCTTGTAACGGCTATTGGGCTCCTAGTTTATAGAAAAGGAGGCCCTAAGCAGAAGGGAAACGATGATTTATTTCTCTGATGGCCCGTTATGTACTAAAACCCTTGCTTGCATAAGAGGGGATGGATGAAGGTGTTCACCTTCGAGATGAAGGAAGGAAGAATAGCAACATGAAAGCAGCGCACTCTTTATACAGAAGGCCTTTGGTCACTATATATTATTTTATCCCCGTGTGGTGGTGGAACAGAAGAACTGAGGTCTCCTCAGTTATCTATCATTTTTATCCCCGTGAAACGGAAGAGTTGAGCTTACCTCTCAACTATATATTATTTTTATCCCCGTGCGGTGGTGGAATAGAAGAGTTGAGTTCATTTCTCAACTATATATTATTTTATCCCCCTGTGGTGGTGGAACGGAAGAACTGAGGTCTCCTCAGTTATCTATCATTTTTATCCCCGTAAAACGGAAGAGTTAAGCTTACTCCTCAACTATATATTATTTTATCCCCGTGTGGTGGTGGAACGGAAGAACTGAGGTCTCCTCAGTTATCTATCATTTTTATCCCCGTGAAATGGAAGAGTTGAGCTTACTCCTCAACAATATATTATTTTATCCGTGTGTGGTGGTGGAACGGAAGAACTGAGGTCTCCTCAGTTATCTATCATTTTTATCCCCGTGAAACGGAAGAGTTGAGCTTACCTCTCAACTATATATTATTTTATCCCCGTGTGGTGGTGGTACGGAAGAACTGAGGTCTCCTTAGTTATCTATCATTTTTGTCCCCGTGAAACGGAAGAGTTGAGCTTACCTCTCAACTATATATTATTTTATCCCTGTGTGGTGGTGGAATGGAAGAATTGAGGTCTCCTCATTTATCTATCATTTTTATCCCTGTAAAACGGAAGAGTTGAGCTTACTTCTCAACTATATATTATTTTTATCCCCGTGCGGTGGTGGAACGGAAGAGTTGAGTTCATTTCTCAACTATACATTATTTTATTCCCGTGTGGTGGTGGAACGGAAGAACGGAGGTCTCCTCAGTTATTTATCATCTTTACCCTCGTGAAACGAAAGAGTTGAGTCATTCCTCGACTATATATTATTATATTCTCCGTATGGTAAAGAGGCAGAGGAGCTGAAGTATACCCTCAGCTATATGTCATTTTATCTTGGTATGGGGAAGGTATATGCGTGATCCTTGCGCAATGAAAGGGTGAAGGAACGGTGTATCATTGTATTTTCATACGAGGAAGGTAAAATGTGTCACAACTTAAGAAATGTTGGAAGAAGAAGACAAGCGGGAAAAGTAGGGGTGAAGGCTTACATTACATAAAGTTCATTGTTTCAAAAAGATTACATATTCCAATTCCCTCACAAGGAGAAAATAGCAAAAGAAACCCTTATATATAGGGTATTATAGTTCTTTGTTGGGAGGAACTGACAGAGTTCCTTTGCGCGGCTGGGGTTGGCACAATAGTTGCCGAAGGTAAGACTGTTGCAGGAAGATTTGCTTAGATAGTTCCTTCTGGGACCCGGCTAGTTGCTAGCGTAAAGAGTAGTTATTGGCAGAAACTTCCCTCAATCGCTGCTGCAAGTATCTCACCTGTTCCTCCAAATTAGCAATATAGCGCTGTTCGTCGGCCTTTTCTTCAGAAGGAGGGGAACTACTGCCCTGTTCAGACATTTTGTCCATGGTGAGGAGAAGAGAAAAGAGAAGATGGATGTTGTATAGCAATGGTTAGAGGTCCTTATAACGATAAAGGACGAGGGTGCATTTATTCACAGAGGAAATAAGGATAATGAATGATAGTAAAGAAGGGGAAGCATAAAGACAGTAGGTGAAAAGTCGCTGGTACAATAATTATGAGGGAAAGGGTCCGAATCCCATGGAAATGGTAAGAGAAAGTATGTTCAGACGAGATTACAGTTTTTCTAATGGTAGAAACTTTACTTTCACAGGAAAACGACAAGAATGGATATCAATTCCTTTCTTCATTTTTATTAACATACTTGAGAATGATTATGTCATTTAATCTATGTAGGCTTTTTATGATTACTCTTAATAGGAGAATTGTTGGGAGGCTCCTCGGAGGGGGAAGGCGCTAAGATGACTCTGTAGAGATCACCTTGAGCGGGAGGTATCGCTGGTGGAGCTTCATCAACAGAGGGCGGATGAATCCTCGTCGGAGAGACTGGAATGAATGCTAGTGCCGGAGGGAGTGGAGGAAGTTCAGCAGAGGCCCGTGGGTCTCCTATTGTGCACTCCCATGTCAAAGGAGGTTTCCATACCTGATTGCGGAAGGAGGGGAAGGGCGCTCGGAAAGACCTCCCTACCGAAGGGGATGGAGCTGTGGTTTGAGGTGGAAAAGGAAGGGGGCGAAAGACTGAGGTAGCTATCGAGAGGGTCTCGGAATCTTCAGTGTCTCCAGTAGACCAGTCCCGTAGCTCAAAAGATTCAGAATTTGAGGAAATCTCAATAGGGTGTTCCGCCGAAGCCATGAGAGTGAGATGGAAGGATGAAAACATAGGGGGTGATAATTTATAGTTGAGGGGAAAGGAACTGCAGTAGTTCTCGGGAAGGAGAAGAAGGTGAAGAGACTAATATCATAATGGCAATAGCATAGGTACTTATCAAGATATCGTTTCCGAAGCAGCAAGGTAGAGGAAGAAGATCAAGAGACTGAAATGATTTAATCTTTAACGGAGCCAAAAGTTGGTTCGGGTCGGAGGAAGATCATCCGGGGTATTCCGAACGGTCTCCCGAACGAAAAACGTCATCTGGACAGCAATTACAAAAAGAAGAAAGCACGAAATCAACTTAAAATCCCCAACTCGTACCAAAGCATACATGAAGAATGACGAGATGCCATACCAATATAAACATTCTTCAACATCAAGAAAAGAGTCATTACAGGGAGTAAGATATTATGGGTTATAATTCAAAGAGCTTTGGGGGACACTTAGACAATGTATCTACAGGATTCAAATAACTAGTGTCCGTGCCAGGAGATGGATATCCCCGTTCAGCATTTAGAGCTGAAGACCCGTCAAAGCCAAGTATGAACAGATCCACTCCCTTCTTGACATACCGCCCCTTTAGGTCAGCCTCCTGCTCCTTCAGCTGAGACTGGCAACTGGTTAGTTGAGCCTGACAATCGGCCAGTTGGGCTTGACTTTCGATTAGCTGGGCTGCCAGGGCATCTTTCTCGATTGATGCTTTTATGGCTTGCTGACCCAGAGCTGAAAGAGCCTTGGAGTATTCTTGATGAATGTCTGATTGTTGCCGAGCCACTGCTGATAGGGCTTGAGGAAGGGCAGCCGCCATGGAAGAGAGCTCTTGACACTTCTCTATACAAGATTTTTTTTAGTGGCTTCACGCAGCGTTCTAGTCGGCTTGGACGTTCTTCTTGCTCGAATGGTAGTAGAAGAATCAGCAGCTTGAATAATGGCGTCTCCAAGCTGTCTTTTGTACCCTGTTAATTCATGGGTGAGAAGATCCACCTACTGAAGCTCGCTGGACTGCAGGAAGAGTTGTTGCTCAAGGTCCTCATTTTTTCATTGAAGTTCTTCCTTCTCACTCTGAACCAGGGCCAATTGTGTCATAGAGTCTTCACATTGGCCCCTCAGATCTGATTCCTTTTGCTCCTTCTCGCTCAATTGCCGAGCGAGTTGTTTTTGATGCACCAAGGAGGCAAAGTGGCGCGCCTCCACACTGGATTAGAATTGGGCTATGTGAGATACCATTTTGCTATGCTTGGCCGAGGCCTGAAGGAAAGAAAATGCCATCATCAAGCGTTGACATATAGTGGCATGTACATGTATGAATACATTAAAGGTTGGAAGGGGAAAGTAGTTACCTCAGCCAGCAATTTGCCTACCTGATCACAAGGGCCTTGTATGCCCGATTGGTTAAAGAATTTCACCTCCGAAAGGTGGCGGATCTGCAGCCGCGACCCCAATGTAGCCATTGAGGGGGTCGGGAGGGGAAGGTTTTCTCCCTCAGAAGAAAGATTGGGTCCGACACGTTGAAGAGGGGTGGGAGAAGTAAGTGTGTCTAAGGGGATAGGGGCGGAGATGGATTCGGTTTGGGAAGGTAGGGGAGAATCATGAGGAGGGGAGGATGAAGCAGGAGAGTGGGAAGGGGAATCTCCTCCTTGGGGAGAAGAGGAGGGGGCGGATAAGGTGGTGTCCCTCATCCTCTGTTCGTAGATGGTTAGAGATCGGGAGTCATGTTGACCAGAAGAAGAGGGAGGAGGAACTGACGAACTGGGAGCCCCTTCCTTAGTGGGTCGCAATCTTTTCCGAGGGGAAGAAGGGGCTGCCACAGACTTGCCTCTCTTTGTTGAGGTCTTCTTCTTCTTGGCAGCCTCAACCTCTTCTCCTTTCACTAGAGCGTCCTGCATTAGATTATTTGCAAAACGCGTTGATAAGAAAGATGGTTGATGCAAATAAGAAGTTATATTGAAGGGTAAATGTCATCCTACCTATGGCGGTCGAGGCCGTTGAAGGGAAGGGGGACAACCCGAAGTGACTCAGGAGGGGAGTTTTCATTAGGTGGTTTGAACAATAGTGTGATTCTCCCAGTGCTTTATAAACCTCCGAGAAAGGGCACTGGGTCCTCATTTCACGAAAAGAAGGTAGTTCAGGGAGTTCTAACTTCCAAGTGTCCGAGTGGGGTAGAGGTACCGGAAGCTAAACAAAGAAGTATAATTCTTCCCATCCTTTATGGGAAGTGGGCATATTCATTAGAAATTGGTAGTCCGTGCAGCTAGATAGGTAAAAGAGGCCTGCTTTGAAAGATTTTAACTGGAAGAAATAGTGGAATATTTGAGGAGATAGAGGAAGATTTAGGTGTTGAAATACTATAGAGGCCCCCGATAGAATACGAAAAGAATTGGGGGTAAATTGGTTTAAAGGTAGTCCGTAAAAGTCTAAGATTTCTAGATAAATGGAGGGTGCTGGTAGAAACAAGTCATTAAGGAACTGTTTGGAAAAGAAGCAAGTCAAACCGGGAAGAGGACGGTGTGGTCGGTGCATCTTGGTCATGAAACAATATTTTATGGAAGGGTCTATGAACCTATCTTTAAGATTAAAGAAGTAATGGTCGCAGTCTAGTTGGGTTATGGTGTGCTCATACCACACAGGTGAGGGGGTGGTCTTAGGGGCCATAGGTATGAAATAGGGCAGAACACTTACTTGAGGGTTAGAGGAGAAGCGTGTAGGAAAGGAAGGGTTGGGTCATTGAAGCGTCGTCGGAGAAAACTGCTGGAGGGAAGAAGCAGAAAGGACAGGATTATTAGGCACACTAAGTCATTCATAAAAGGAAATGGTGGAGATTTATATAGGGGTTTTCGCGACGGTTCGACTATACGGGAGAAAAAGAGAAGCGGGGCCCATGGGCCCATTAGGTCGCCTCGGGTATATAGGGTGGGGCTGTAAGAGAAGAATGAATTTGAATTAGTGAACAAAGGATGAAGTAGATACTTTATATATTTGGAAAGTCAAGCTTATAACTTCGCTTGACTATTTTTTGGGGTTGACTAATGATACTGCTGTTACCTCTTCTCTATGAACTGGATAAGAGGGCTCGCAGGAAGGACACCATCCGAACTAGATAGTTGGTTCAGCGAAGAAAGAAAGGAAGAATGGTTCGGGCGCAATAGCCTGGGACGATTGGCACGGGAGAGCCAGTTGAGGTAGTTGGCACGGCAAAGTGGAGGCGGAGGGCGCCTCATTAGAAAATAAAAGAGAATCGGTATAGCTTGATAGGCCTAGGAGCAGATGGGACGGATACGAATTGACTTGACTCAGTTCATCCGGAAGTAGTTGGGGGCGGAAAGGAGGGAAGCTGGTTCAGGCCACTGAAAAGCCCAAAAGCTATGCCACGCATGAGCTACAGGTCTAAGTTAGTTTTACCAAAAGCATATGGTTGAGAGGGACAGGCTAACCTAGTTCCCATATATGTAGATGAAGAGGTGTTATGTAACAGAAAGGGGGGGCGGGTCCCCCCATAATATTTCGATGAGCCTTCGTTCCTCGTATCTGTAATAGAATTATTCTCCAGGTAAACGTGGTGGACACGTGTACGATGGAGATAGCTTGCGAGGCCACGATGGATCAGAGGAGGATAAAAGGGAGAAGGAGGACAGAAGGAGGAGGATCGACATCATTCCAACCAGCAAGAAACGAAGACGCATTGGGGAGAAGGAGAGCTATCACTTCGCCGGAGAAGAAGAGTGGTGATCTTCGCCTTTCGTGTATTCTTTCTTGTATCGTAATTTGACTGTGAGAGGTTTTCTCTTCCACCTCCGGAAGTTTCTTTTTCCGTGAAGGAGGACATTCATAGTGAAAGTGCTTTGGCACAACGTCCGGTGAGAGAGCTCACCTCTGTGGAGTAAAAATCCTTATTCCGAACCACATTATATCCTGTGTCGTGGTTTTGTCGCCTGTGTTGGTTTTGCATTTCTCTACTTTACTCTTTCATCTTTATTATTGCGGCCGGAGAGAACCCCCAAAGCTCCCTTCGTGCTCCATCGCATCGGAAGGAAGCGAACGAATCTTCTTCGCCGCATCAGAATGGAATTACAATAAATTCAGAGTGAATGGCATGGAAAGATAGAGTTGAGTGAGTGATTGTTGTTCATAGTTCATGAGAAAAGTAGCCATCATATGAAGCTTATGCTGCTAGAGTTCATTCTCTCTCATGGTCGAAACAACCCCGTCGTTATCACTCCACGTCTATAGTCGTTATCACTTGGACCTCTTGCTCGTGCTCGACCAAGAGGTCGTTAATGGACTCTTTCCAATACAATATTCTAATTCACACCACTCACGTATACTATACTAAGTTATCACTCGTTAGTCGAATATTTTGTCACTCGTACCTTGACTTAAGTTAGAACAAAGACTTTCACTTTAAATAAATCACTCTTCCCTCGAGAAAGCAATCTTATTAATTATATTATATAACCCGTGCTAGCTCTGAAGTCCTTTCCTTTGCCTTACACCATGGAATCTCTTTATTAAGGTGCTTAGCCTGCAGCTACAACTAATGAACTTGGCACAATAACATATGCAACTTTATCGGGATATGAATCACACTAAGGATATGAAGCTGCAGCGAAAGGACAATAAGTGTTCATTCCTTCTTTTCATTCCCTTAACTCAATTAGGTTGCAGATGGGAGCCTTAATCAAGAGTCAATCCGTTTGATCCGAGGGGCTCCCTCTCCAGTAGCAGCTCTTTCCTTGTCCCGAGTCAGTTCCTGTTGCTTAATTAGTTGTCCAGTTGGGGCTCAGCTTATGAAGGGGTGTCTGTTCTAGGAAGGTTAGGTGTCGCTATCGATGAATCATATAAATATATTGAATAATGGTATAAAATGTTCAGTATATGATAGAAGACTAATTCCAGTGAGAGAACACGAAGCACGTCTAACTCATTCGTTCCTCTTAAGCACTCTGAGCAAGGCCATCGGATAGTCTACAATCGGCAATTTAGATGTAAAAAGTCGGGCCCACGATTAAGTAAGTGCTTAGGCTACCTAAGAGAAAGCTCATTCGTGAACTCCTTGTAGGGAAAAGAGAAAATGCCCCCACGAAAGAGGATTCAGATCAATAGCCCTGCCTTTGAGGTTCCAAATTCGCAATGAACTTTCATTTATTTACTTTTATTGACGAATCCTATTCTGTGTTAGTAGATCTTTCGGACTTACATATTTTTTCCCTCTGGATAGGGTCGAAATACTAGTTGGGATCAACCCAATGGGGAGATAGTAGACCCTAGTGGATAGGGCCAAAATACTAGTTGGGATCGACCGCCCAGGGTAAAGTGAATGGAATTATATAAGCGGCCATGAACGACTGTTACTAAAGGTAGACCCAAGTGGATAGGCAATATTCGACCTTAGGGGCCGGGTAAGTAAATGAAATTATTAAGCGACCATGTTAGACCTGTCTAAATGGGGAAGACCATAGTACGAGGGGAAGAGCGCATGTGAGAGGGGCACCAGCTTAGTAAGGCACCCGTTTTGAATGTTTGTTTCACTTCTCTTAACTATGAAGAGGTTCGTACATTCTGACTAATGCCAGACTGGGCATTCAGTCACTTATAAGAGGCACCGACAGCTGTTCATTTAATTCTCTTCTTCCCGTACTCCTACCTCGGATGGGTGTGAAGAGCGCCCTCTGAGTTCATTCCATGATTAATGAGCCTTCGCTTTTAGCTTTCATTGCCTAGGTCTGGTCAACTCTGATAAAAGAGGGGGACGAGTGGAAGATTAGGCACCATAGCTCGCGAGAGAGGAAAATAGGAATATTTATCGACCATAGGGAGAGGAAATGAAATGAAAGAGATGCTACGCCACTAATTTAAATGACTTTAGCTTGTGAAACAATAAGAACAAGTTAGAGTTCTGCACTATATACTACAAGTACAATAACCAGGTGTCCAATTAAAGTTAGTGTTCGGGACAAGGAGGATGCTCACTCTGCTCTGGACCCTGCGCTTAGATTCGATACCGCTTTCCTTTCTCCGGTTTAAGCAAAGGTGTCAATTTGCCCTTCGTCAGCCAATTCCCATCTTAATACAATCTACCTATACGGTCAAATATATCCCTACGGCCCAGCAACAGAATAGGTCTAACATGGCATCGGATTAGTCGTGAAGGGCCATTTACCTCCTTCGATGAACTTACCCGGTCAAGCCTATTGTCCTCTCTTTTGGGGTATGAGTATCATATGTCGACGAACGAATACCAAGAAAAGAATTTTGTAGCTCTTGTTGAGTCCCTTTCACGTATACTGATTTGAGGTGCAGAACAAACACTTTCTACATTAGTCCCGAACTCTGACTTCTTATTATAGGGGCACCTGATTTAGTTAGGGCAGCGACTATTAGGGCAGTAGAAGAACAGTTAGGGAACCAACGTTTTCAGTCCCGAGCCACAAAGAGTCTCAAGAGCAACTCCTACTTCAACTCCTGCTTCTTTGTGTATTTCTCGGTTCATAAAGAGTTCACGTCGCTAGTAACTAGTAACTAAGTAGTAGGATCGCTCGTCCCTCCGCAACTCTTTCATTGTTGCTCTCCTAATCTTTTAAATATAAAGAACTCAGGTCCTAGGTACAGTTAGGGCTGAGGGACGAGACACACTTAATTTCATCGACGGGTAACAACACAATTCAAGAATAAAGTCTATAGTTAAATAGTATACGTCCGATAGTTAAATAGTATAGTAGTAGTCTGATCCTTCTTGCACGAAAGAAAGTAAAATCAAAGTAATGAAGTTAATCATTATACTCCTAACATCTTGAACAGTGGATCATACATAGTTTTTAATAATGACGCGTGCGAAGCAAACCCTTTCTGAGCTTCAACATCAACAAGTTAAGCAGAGCCTCTTAGAGAAAGTGCGGAGCCCGAGTACAAGGAGTGGAACCATAAATGGAACTGCTGATTAGGATGACTATTCAAAGTGAAAGGCTTCCTCACCCAAAGAAAACACGTATACTATACGGCTATAGTTTCATTGTGTTTATTGATGGTGCCACTCTTGGAATTAACGAATGTTGCTGAGGAACGAGTAAAACGACGTGGAGAGCGAATGCGAGAGGGAATCAATATCCATAGGGCACCGGGCTCGATATCAAGTTAGGGTATGCACACGTGATACCTGGGTCAATAGTTCCTTTTAAAGTCGCACTTTCATATTATAATTTGAATTAAAGAAAAGTATATTGATATGATGAACTTAACTTAGGAAATAGCAATGAAGTACTTTGACTCAGTCGAATATCTTGATCTTTAAGGTCTCACTCATATCTTCATTTCTCATGAGCTTCACCCATTTCAATTGGGGCTCAGACTGCTATAAAGAAGAAAACATGCATTTGAAACATTATTAATATAAGAGATTAAGTCGTATCTAAGAAGATCTTGAATGAAAGAATGAAATGAAAGAGAAAGCTCCACACCCGAGATAAAGAGCTTCACAAGAGTGGACAGTGGTCCCGTGAAGTGGGGAATGGGTAGCCACTTCAATCAAGTTTCAGTCCAAATCACGATTAGTAATTTGCTTCACACATGCATCCAGGAATCGATCATTGAGAAGACGACGTTCTTTCATTCAAGCTGAAAAGTGCACTCCTTTCCGAGATGCTCAAAGGTCAAACTTTTTTCTGGGAGGTAAATTGAATACCTTTCTTATCTTTCACCCTCGTCTTATTTTGTCGAGCTCCGCTACAGTCGTCAATGGTACACCATTCACTCTTTCTAGATTCTATTTCGATACTGAGTGAGACTCGTGCCTATCTATTAAATTCTTTTTAACCGTTGAACTTCCAATTTCGTGGTCTGTGGGGCACAGGGCAGAGAATGAATAATGTAAGAAGTCCCGAGAGACGAGTGGAACGGTGGAGGCCCATAGAATGAACTTATATACTCTCATTTGTTGGGATCGATAAAAGAGAACTGGGATCCTCAATAGCTCGACCTAAAGGTATGCTCACATATTAAAATAGCTCGATGTACACATATTAAAATAGCTCGACCATATAAGGGTATGGGACTCATTCAAAGTGTTTTCTTTTACGCGCTCTCCTGATTAGTATAGGAAGGAGTTCTAACTAAGTGCTCCAATCTAATTTCTTAATTGGTATTCACTTCATTAGCTCCGGCTCATCCACCTAAACTATGATCTAGGTCCTTTATAAAGTAAAGTTGGAATCCTCTAAGGTTAAAGTACTAAACCCTTTGAGCCCTAAAGTCAGTGGTGCATTAAGAGATGGTCATCAACCCTTTGAGCCTAAACTGACTCAGTTACAGGTAAATCAATTAATCTAGGTCTTGTTTAAAGTGGGAAAGCATTGTTAGGTCAGGTAGAGTAAATAAATGGCCCGTGCCATGTTAGACTTTAAGCTGCGGGGTATAAAAATAGGCTCGACAATATACTCCTAAGGAAATAGTATATTTGATAGGCTCTAGTGGATAGGCATATTTCAACCAGATATATAGGGGTAGAGTAAATTACAGGAGTTAAATGGCCTGAATGGCCATTGTAGACTAATCCATAGCCATTATAGACCTTAAGCTGTGCGGAAGAGCTATAGCTATAGGGTATGTTTATAGGCTCGCACTTATTAAGGAGAGGGACAAGAGCGCTCGACTGATTAAGGGGAGAGTATATTTATAGGCTCGTTTTAAAGATAGGGATCTCCCCCTCCACAATAGTGAGACTTGAGTTCATGCGTGAAGTGGTGAGACTTGAGTTCATGTGAAGTGGACATGCATGCTTTTCGGGGGCTGAGAGGAGGGGGAATATCCCGGTAATATCTAATCTAACAGACATCTCTTGGTCATCCTAGAAGGGTCTCTCGGTCATCCAATGGACAAACAAGGGGCAGACAAGGGAGAGGTTAAATGAGTGTGGGTCGGGGAGGTTCAATAGGTATGGACCAAGGCTTCTACCTCCATTGCTCTGATACGTGCGCAGGGGACAGCAGTAGGTCACCTACTCAGTCTTGACTCCAGGTCACCTATTCAGTCCTCACTCTACCAGCTCTTTTAGTCCTCACTCCAGGTTGCCTATTTAGTTTTCACTCTATGCATGAGCAATGGAAGTCCTCCTCTATCTTGGTTGGCTAGAGTAGAGCGGTGGAATAGGGTCTCCTGTCTTCTTGGCTAGAGCGGTGGAACTAGCGTCTCCCCTATCTTCTTTTGCTAGGTTATCCAAGCGAAGGATAGATCATCGGGCGAGATCCCTTGGGAAAAGAGATAGAGATAAGAAACGAGATCCCCCTGGAAAAAGAGATAAGAAAAGAGAGAAAGGCTAGTCTGGCTCGGCTGGCTCAGTTCATTCCAAATCAGTAGGCGTGCTTCGATTCATTCCAAAGTGTGCAACTGTATCATATCAATAGGCGTGCAACATCCTCTTTCACTCCAAGTCAATAGGCGTGTCGTGTCCTTTCACTCCAAGTGTAGCTGTATCAATAAAGAAAGGTCGGCGAGGATCTAGGGCGAAGCCGGGGATAAGAGTACTATGGGTGGGGGGGGGGAGCAGGGGATAAGAGAACAGGAGAAGAAGGGCTTATTGCAAGCGAGCATCTATCAGAGCGGACGTACCAGTGAGTGAGCGAGCATCTATTAGAGCGGAAAAAAGCGTACCAGAGAATCCATGATTAGAGAGTGGGGGATTCAATGATCATAGATCTCTAAGCAAGAGGAGAGGAGTGCTTGTGGGCTAGGAGGGGAAAGGATGTACCTTAGGTGCCTGAGCTTTGGTGCTAAGTGTGTGCTTCGCTAAACTTGACGTGAAGGGATAAACTCCTATTCTAATTTTTCCCATTCGATTCTTCTATCTATCCTCCAGAGTGTTCTTTTCATATCTTTCGCCATATCTCTCATCTTTCCAAAGAGAGGTTTTCATAGCACAGAGTGAGTGGGCATCTTCCAAAGAGAGGGCACAGGCATCTTCCTTCTTCTGGAGCTCAAGCAGGCACCCTCCAAAGAAGTTTTCAGAGCAGAGTGGGCGCATCCTCAAAAGTGGTTTTTCCGGAGCCGGAGCAGAGTAGGCATCTATCTTCCAAAGTTAAGAGAAGTGTCAGAGCTGAGTGGACATCCTCCTGAGTTCAGAGTTGAGCCAAAAGTAGCTTTCTTCCGCAACGAGCTGAATGGGCATGTAATCGTAGCTTCTCTCTCGCCTACAGAGCGGACTTCTTTCTCTCCCTCCACGTCGTTATCACTCACACCTTCTTCTTCCACGTCGTCTTCTTTTCCATCCTCCAGGTGGTAGTCGTCCAGTGGAGTGGATAGATTCTTTCCTAAGGGAGTTTTTTTTTTTTCCACCTAAGCTTTCTAAGTAAGGGCACTCATTTCCAGTAGACACTTTCCTACTTAGCTAAGGGCATAGTTCCTTGTAGACACATTCCTGCTATTGGCATTGTTCCTATGGGTATGGGCTACTATGGGTAGGCCTCATTCATTCCTCTCATGGAGTGGACATGAATCTTTAGGGGTAGGAATCTCAAGTATAGACATTCTTCCTGTGGTGCTTAGTCTTCCTTCCATTCCAATGCATTTTATTCTTCTTCTACGGGATGCATTTTTCTCTCTTTCTATCCTTTCCTCGGCAGATCTACTATTGTCTACCCTTGGGACCCCCTAGTACCTTGCACCTTGCCTACCTTCTTTCCTCGACTTCTGCCAGCCTTCCATGGCATCTTTCGATCTAGCACGAGTCATTTTAAACCCTACGGTAAGAGCATGAGTCCCATTCCTTAGATTACCAGGCATTAGTCCCACATTCCTTAGATTACCAGGCATGAATGAGTCCTTATTCAATTCTCTATCAATCCAGCTTGCTTCATCCCCCATTCTCTTTAAATACTGCTTGCTCTATTCTTTCTCTTTAATTACCATCTTGCTCTCTTTAATTACCAGCTCTATCAATCCTGCCTGATCCGACTTCCCTTCCAACTCTTGTCTCTTCCCGTGAAGTGGTAGCTTAGCTTGGGAGCGTCGTGAAGTAGTAGCTTGGTGGCATTCTTTCGAGTTTTCTCCTCATTGGTACTGCTCGGATTCGAACCCTCGATATGGAACTTTGATCAACTGGTAGAAAACCTTCTCACGAGTACCCAATTGGACTGGACTTGACTTCTGCACACTTCTTTAATTAAACTGATACCCATGAAAGGAAGCAGCATGAAAGCAATGCTGCTTCTTTTGATGCTCGGGGACCAGTCCTAGGGCATACTTTAAACCCACCCTCCGTCAATGAGCCAATTCAGACTGAAATGAAAGAAGAAAGAGACCACCTGCATATACTCGGCTAATTTCTTTGAGCCAATTTAGACTGAAATGAAAGAATAAAGTCGTATCCACTCCCAAACCTAGACACCGATTTAAAGCAGAGCTTATTGGTCCGATCTGAGAGCTGCCCCAGGAAAGAGCTTCTACCCATGATAGGGTGAAGTGAACCCATTCATTGAATTTAAAGTTGGTGAGACAAGGATTCATTCATTGATTTGAGTCTGCTGCTGCTTGTTCCTTTGCTTAAGACTCAGTCTCATTACTCCCACTCAAGATTCTATTCTATCAGGTCAGGTGCCATGGACTCAAATGCTGGATGAGGGCGAGCTCCCACTTTATTGAAAGAAAAGAAAGATGGGTTCAACCAGTTTGAAATGCATCCAAGCTCTGTAGAGGAGAACTAGGTTAAGAGCTCTATAGGGAAGAACTAGGTATATTAATTAGCCTCTCACTTCTTAATTGAATTATGAATTTCACTACTTTTGCACTCAACCCACCCTCCGTGACTTAGTTCCTAATTAAACTCAGAACATTGGTCACTTTATTAAGCTTTTCTTTTTAGCTAATAAGCCAATATATTAGTTTCCCAATGCAAGAAGAGTGCAGGTTGATTCGTAGGAGGAAATCCTTGGTCAGCATACTATCGAACTGCTTCGTTAAATCCATTCTGGAAGGTGGGCCGCATCAGAGCTATCAGTCGTTCTCGTTGGCTCGGGTCATCAGGACTTCAGTATTGATGAAGCCTACGGCAATTCTCTTGATGCTCCCGAAGGGATCGGTGCATTTCACTATAGCGCTGGGATATTTCCATGATAGCGTCGGCCAGGACCGATATGTCGTCCACTCGGGAGGTTTGGTCATGTTGCAAGAGCCTCATCATGTCCATCATATTCTGACGTATGGAGGCTGAAATCCCCTCTACAGCCTTCGTATGGGATCTAGTGTGAACAAGCTCGCTACCCAGTCTCTGGAGGGATGCTTCCTGCCTGCGTATACGGGCGTGAACATGCACCCTAGAGGATATTAAGGAGGAGTTTTCTTGTACCTCCTTGCATAAGCGAGTGTGGAGGTTCGTTATTTTGTCTTCCACCCTTTGGTGTTGAACTCGTAGATTCGTTATGATTTCAGCATCCTTTTGCCTTTCACAGAGGAGTTCAGCTATCTGTTCTTGAAGGTCAACTAATTCTTGAGACCGGTAAGCTATTCTATCAGTTTGTTCCTGCTGAGCGCCCCGCAGAGTAGATAAAAGTTCTGTGTAGATTTGTTGTTGTGCTTGTAATGCCGTAATAGTCTCAGCATCTTTTTGCTGTTGATGGCGAGCTTCTGCTAACTGGTCTTGGCATTGCGCCAATTTTTGCAGTAAAAGATGCTCCCGGCTCTGGGCAACAGTTTGGTCCTCCAGTCGTTGTTGCTCCTACTATAGAAATTGAGCTTGGTATTGCGTGAAGGAGTGGTCCAGTTCTTGATAGTTTGTTAAGGCCTGGAGATCATTAATCAGAAAGAGATCGTTAAACGAAGGAAATCAGCAAAGTCAATTTAGGGAGCATACCAATTCCAGAACGTGGTGCAAACTCTCCATCCATGGAGTCAATTCTTCAAAGTTTAAGATTTGAAGACCATGGGTGGAAGAAGAAGAAGGGATAGATGACACTAGAGGCGAAGGTTCGCTCATGATGGGGTGATGAAAGGTGGGAGCAATAGGTTGTGTCGAGGGTTCAGAAGGAGGAGAGGTGGTGCCGAAAGGAATGGGAGGCGGCATAGAGGCAGCCAGATGGGTTGGAGAGGCTAGGAAAAGAGCTCTTGTTAAGAGGCTTGAAGAAACTAGAGAAGAAAGAGGGGAAGCAGAAGTGGGTGGTGGAAGACCAGAAATTGCTTGTTGTTTGACGGGAGCGGAAGAATCCGCAGGAAGTAATTGGTCCAGTGAGGAGTTTGGTGAGGAAGATATGGAGAGCACTGGGATTGAAGGTTCTTCGCTGGTGGGAGGAAGAGAAGAGGGATCCTGGTCTGTATCCAAATGAGGGGAAAGGCCTCCCAAATTTTGAGCAGCGAGGGAAAGCGATGGGAAGGTGACTAGGAGAGGCGGGATAGAAGATGGGGGAATCTCAACCATCATGGGTTATGATGTTGAAGAATGCTTCGGGAAGGAGGAGGGGAAGCAGAGATGCCTTATGCCTGTAGACATCGTTGCACAGCGCCTCTTTGTTCAACCTCATGTTGCAAGAAAGGAGAGGGCAATTTGCGGATTCCCAGGACAGAAGGTGAAGAGATGGGTGAGTTGGGGTTTTCAAGCGGCATCAAAGATGAGGAGGGATAGGTTACACCAAGCATAATCGGCGTTGTTGAGACGAAGATTTCAGATGAACACGAAGGGGAGGGGGCGCTGGAATAGGAGTAACAGAAATGGTTGAAGGCAAAAGAGGGGATGAAGATGGAGGCATTGTAGGCTGTTGGCCCTTGCTTAGCCCGGACGACCCTTGGCGGCGCTTTGCCAACGCTTGTTGAAAAAGGGAATACATCCTGCCCTTTGAGGAAGAGAAGAAGTGCAGGAGCTAGTTGCGAGAACACCGGGGAGTGGTTGTGGAAGAAGAAGAAGAAGATTGAAAGTCCGATAAAGAAGATGAAAATGGAGAAGAGAGAAGACAAAAAGTCCTATATAAAGGGGCACTAAATGGGCTTACGATGTCAATTGGGCTTCAAAGTAGCGAGGTGAGCCCCTGAAAATATGGGAGATAATAATTTATTCTTCCTACTCCCCGTTATCTGCCAGAACCGTTGTCTTCGTATGACAAAAGAACAGAAACATCCAACCTCAGGGCAAAGATATGGCCCTCGAAGGTATCCTTCTCATTTTCTCTTTCAAGTTTGGCCTTAGCCAAAACTATTATCCTCATTTAACGGATGAATGAAGAAATAATGGCAGAATGAAAAAGTTCTTCTGGCCTGAGAGGGCGGAGCCTTGGGTCAAACTATCATATTTTTATGTGGCTCGGCACTAGCCGAAGCCATTATCCCCGTGCGGTGGTGGATCGGAAGAGCTGAATTTTTCCTCAGCTATATATTATTTTATCTCTGTACAGTGGTGGATCGGAAGAGCTGAGTTATATATATATATATATATATATATATATATATATATATATATATTTATGTGGCTCGGTACTAGCCGAAGTCATTATCCCTGTGCGGTGGTGGATCGAAAGAGCTAAATTTTTCCTCAGCTATATATTATTTTATCCCCGTGCGGTGGTGAATCGGAAGAGTTGAGTTATATATATATATATATATATATATATATATATATATATATATATATATATATATATATATATATATATCCCTGTGCGATGGTGGATCCGAAGAGTTGACTTTTTCCTCAGCTATATGTTATTTTATCCCCGTGCGATGGAGGATCGGAAGAGATGAATTTTTCCTCAACTATATATTATTTTATCCCCATGCGGTGGTGGATCGAAAGAGCTGAATTTTTCCTCAACTATATATTATTTTATCCCCGTACGATGGTGGATCGGAAGAGCTAAATTTTTCCTCAGCCATATACTATTTTATCTCCATGCGGTGGTGGATCAGAAGAGCTGAGTATATATATATATATATATATATATATATATATATATATATATATATATATATATATTATTTTATCCCCGTAAGGTGGTGGATCAGAAGAGCTGAGTTTTTCCTCAGCTATATATTATTTTATCCCCATGCGGTAGTGGATCAGAAGAGCTGAGTTTTTCCTCAACTATATATTATTTTATCCCCGTGCGGTGGTGGATCGGAAGAGCTGAGTTTTTCCTCATCTATATATTATTTTATCCCCGTGCGGTGGTGGATCGGAAGAGCTAAGTTTTGCCTCGGCTATACAAATATATATTATTTTATCCCCGTGTGGTGGTGGATCGGAAGAGCTGAGTTTTTCCTCATCTATATGTTATTTTATTCCCGTGAGATGGTGGATCTGAAGAGCTAAGTTTTTCCTTAGCTATATGTTATTTTATCCTCGTGCGGTGGTGGATCGAAAGAGCTGAGTTATTCCTCAGCTATATATTATTTTATCCCCATGCGATGGTGGATCAGAAGAGCTGAGTTTTTCCTCAGCTATATATTATTTTATTCCCGTGCAGTGGTGGATCGGAAGAGCTGAGTTTTTCCTCAACTATTTATTATTTTATCCCCATTTGGCAAAAGATTAGCAGAATTGAGTTTTACATCAACTATGCATTCTTTCTTTATCCTCACACAGAGTGAAGTAAAGGTGCTAGAGGAGTTGAGGCCTCACACAGCAGGAAGAGGGCTAGAAGGAGAGATAAGTTGGGAAAAATATTAGCGGAAGCTTGCAACGAAGAAGTTCTTTGATGAAGAAAACCTACATAATACAACTTCCCTAAAAGAAGAAAATAACAGATGAAGCCCCTGTTCAAAGGGGATTACAGTTCTCTCTGAGGAGGTACTGAAGGAGCTTCTTTACGTGGTTGGGGTTGACGTAGCAGCTGCCGAAGGTAGGACTACTATATGAATATATGCTTGGATAAGTTTTTTTGGGACACTGCCAGTTGTTGATGTAGAGCGTAGTTACTGGTGGAAGCCACCCACAAGCGCCACTGTAGGTCCTGAACTTGCTCTTCCAGATCTGCAATATAACATTGCTCTTCAGTTTGTCCCTCCACCGGAGGAGAGCTTCTATCCTATTCAGATACAGGCTCCATGGCGCAAGGGGGAGGAGGAAGAAATAGATGCCAATCAAATGGTAGTTGGGGTTTTTTATAGATGTGGAAGAAGGATATCCATTGGCCCTCGGGGGAGGTAAAAGTAATAAATGCCATTAAATAAGGGAAAGCATAAAGACAGTAGTTGGGAGTTGTCGAATGCAGTAATTCTGGAGGAATGGTTCAAATTCCACGAAAGAAGGGTGAAGTATGTTCAAATGAGGTTGCTATCCTTTCTAATTAGAATTGTTTGACATTTATGAGAAAATGACAAAAACAAGTACCAGTATTTATTTCCTTTTTATTAACACACCCAGCGGTAGTTACGTCAATTGAGCTACTAATTATACAGGTTTTTTATTATTACTATTATTAATAGGGGATCTATCAGAGGACTCCTCTGGAGGGGGAGGCGCCAAAATGACTCTGTAGAGGTCGCCTTGAGCCGGAGGTACAACGGGTGGAACTCCGGCACAAGGGGGCAGAGGAATCTCAACTGGAGGGACTGGAATGAAAGCTAAGGACAATGGAAGAGGAGGAAGTTCAGCAGAGGCTCGGGGATCTTCCACTGTATATTCCCATGTCATGGGGGGGTTCCAAATCCGGTTGCGGAAATAAGGAAAAGGGGCTCGGAAGGACCTCCCCACATTGGGAGTCAGAGTGCTAGTCGATGCCGGAGGAGGAAGAGGTCGGTAGGCCGAGGTTGCAGTGGATTGCATGGCGGATTCATCAGCAGTTTCTGTAACTAGGTCGTGTAACTCGAAAGAATCAAAGTCTGAAGATATATCAATGGGAGGTTCCGTGGAAGCCATGAAGGTAGGATAGACGGCAGAAGACGTTCGCAATGACAATTTATAATCGAGAGAGGAGGAGTCGCGTTTGTCCTTGGGAAGGGAGAGAAGATGGAAGGATGAACGAAATAATGGCGCCAACATGGGAAATCGTTGAGACGTCAATTCCGAAGTGGCCAATTATCTCGAGAAGATAAAGGGGCACAATGGGTTAATTTTTGCCGAGCCAAAAATTGGTTCTGGAAGAGGAAGATAAAGCCCAGGATGGCCCGAGTGGATTCCCTGGTGGAAGTCAGTCAACCAATACTGTGGAAGGTAGAGAATAGGCAGTAATTTCTGGAAGAAGAGACCAAGAATAGTCTTAAGATTTCCAATCCATGCCAATGCGTACACAAGAAGCAATACAAGGCAGTGCAATCTCAAGCAGTCTTTAATAGCGAGAAATCAGTTAATACAGTAAAGAAGGCATGATAATTTACAATTCAAAAGGTTCAGGAGGACATCTAGCAAGAGCTACCTCGGGATCTAAGTAGCTTGTATCAGTGCCTGGAAGAGGGTGGCCTTGCTCAGCGTTTAGGGAGGAGGACCCGTCGAAGCCTAGCATAAACAATTCTACGCCCTTTTGTACATTCCGCGTCTTCAGATCTATCTCCTGCTCCTTGGATTGGGCTTGGCAAGTGGCTAATTGGGCTTGACATGCAGCTAATTGGGTGGCCAACGCATCCCTCTCTTGTGCCGCCGTCACCGCCTGATGACCCAAAGAAGATAAGGCCTCAGTATATTCCCTTTGGAGTTCTTGTTGCTGTTGGGTCACCGAAGTCAGTATTTTAGGAAAAGTGGCTACAATGAAAGAGAGCTTTTTACAATTCTCCAAGCAAGATTTATGAGCAGCTTCCCAAGTTTGACACTCTTGTTGAAGTTGGAGAATAGTTGCCTAGGAGTCAGCAACCTAAATATATGCATCCGCAAGTTGCCTTTTATACCCATTCAGTTCATGGGTGAGGAGGTCAACTTGCTAAGTTTGTTGGGAATTTCTTCTCGCCTCGGTCGCTCATGCATGGCGATCCTATCTACGTCCCCGGATTTAAAAAAAATAATCCTTGACGAAGACGAATTACCCAAGCAACCGATCCATCATCGTGCTATTCGATTCGAGTGGTCTCTTGAACAAACTTGTTGTTCAAGCAACCTAACTCTTTTCCTCGATTAGCCACGGAATAGATGATGTACGGATCGCCGGTTTTTATGTTTATCTTTGGGGTCTAAGTAAATTAGCCACATACATAATATACAAAAGAACTAAATCAAAACAAACAAGAATATACCTCTTGTTTACCTCTTGATCTTCTATTGTATGTCCTATCTTCCTCTTGGACGTTGTGTGGGCAACGATCCTCCAAGAGTTGAAGCTTCCTAGATCACATTATTTCCTTCCTTGCTCGCTCCAAACAAAGGGAAGAATACTCGAACCCTTCTTCTCCTATCTAGTGCCGACCACCAAGCTCCAAGCTAGGTAGTTGCCGCCGGCCAAGGAGAGTAAGAAGGAGATGGTGTCGGCCCTTTCCAATGGAGAAGGAACCGCCGACCACTTGGGGAGAAAAAAGAACCACCGGCCTTTCCTTCAAGGAAGGAGTGCCGGCCACCAAGGGAAGGAGAAGTTGCGCCGGCCAAACCTTAGGAAGAGAGGTAGAAGAACCCTAAGACCTCCTCCACTTCTTGCCGCCACCAAAACCAATCTCCAAACCCTAATTCTCCTAGTGCTTCTTTCCGCCCAAGCCAAGGAGAGCAAACCCTAGAATTCAATTGCTTCTTGCTGCCCAAGCCAAGGAGAGCAAACCCTAGAATCCAATTGCTTCTTGCCACCCAAGCCAAGGAGAGCAAACCCTAGAATCCAATTGCTTAGCCTTGCCGCCCAAGCCTTGGTTCCTCTTTATAGATTTCTCCCAAGCCTCCTTTTAATCGTGTCTGTCAGATCTAGTCTTCATGAGGGTTTTAATAGGCTACAATACGGACCATGAGGAGGAGTTGGATCTTGGCCACCCAATGGATCCGAACCACACAAACCGGATCCATTAATGATAATCCATTCGACTAAAGGATTATCATTGATCTACCTCACCAACCCCCATAAATAAATATGGGCTCCATATATTAATTATACAAATATCTCTCCGTGTTTAAGATATCGAATGTATGTCAATTAATTAATTTACTGACAATTAATTAATCAACATCTAACTCCATGAGTAGTACCACTCAACCTCATCATCATGCCGGACCAAGTCCATCTGTAGGGTTTACATGATGATCCTTATGAACTCCTCAAGAGGACATCATAATCCTAATACATAGGACACAATTTCCTCTAATAATCAACGGCACACCATGTAAATAATGTAGGAACGTTGGTGGCCGACAAGAGGGGGGGGTGAATAGCCCTCTTTCATCGTACGATTGAATTGCTTGTCTACAAATATAATTAGCGCAACGGAAACAAAACTAAACAAGCAATTAAGAAAGAAACAAAATAGACAATGCTAACAAACAATATAACGTGGTTCACGGCCTCGCCGCTAATCCATGGTCCGATTCGTCTCCGGTGAATCACTCCGAAACCAATCCACTATTGGTCTCTCCCTTTAGCCCAAGCAAGGTGGAGGTAAACCTTTACACCAATGAGAGCACTCCTTTTACAATAGATATGAAAGAAAACTAGGAGAAGGAGTTTAAGCTTTGTGGGGCACTTGGATGATCACTTAGAGCATAAGCATTAGCCATCCAAAAGCCCACACCCTCTCTTTTTATAGAGAGGGTTGATTTCTTCCTGTTGGCCGCCATCAGTCGACTGCCGCCCTTGGCAGTTGACTGTTGGGAGTATGGGGAATACAATCAAAGTCCCACATTGGTAAGACATGGAAAAGATCATGTGCTTATAAGAAAAAAGATATCTCCATTGGTATGAGGCCTTTTGGGTAAAGCCCAAAAATAAAACCATGAGGGCTTAGACCCAAAGTGGACAATATCATGCCATTGTGGAGATATGTGGAGCTTATAAGCACTAACAATTGGTATCAGAGCCATGGTCCATGTCAAGCCATGAACATCGAACGAAGGAAGTTGAGCTCCCACGTCCGGATCAAGAGAACCAGACATCAGGAAGGAAGTCTAGTTGGGTCGGGGGGACCGAACAACTGGCAGGAAGTCCTGGTGGGTTGAAGATCGGACATCAAGCAGAGAAAATCCTTCGAGGAGGGATAGGCTTGAGGGGGGGCCCAATGTGGTCCTTCGTTTGAGGGGGGGATTGTTGGGAGTATGGGGAATACAATCAAAGTCCCACATTGGTAAGACATGGAAAAGATCATGTGCTTATAAGAAAAAAGATATCTCCATTGGTATGAGGCCTTTTGGGTAAAGCCCAAAAATAAAACCATGAGGGCTTAGACCCAAAGTGGACAATATCATGCCATTGTGGAGATATGTGGAGCTTATAAGCACTAACATTGACTGCCATCGTTACAACGGCCTTTGAACATGTCAGATCCCGACCGTTGTAGTCCAACAGGAACCTTGGCAGTCGACTAATGTATCCATCAGTTGACTGATGCCTCCGTAGCCGACTGATCAGTCGGCTACGAGAGGTTCTGTGCCCGCGACTACCTTCATCAGTCGACTGCCACCCTTGGCAGTCGACTGATGGTTTGGCAGTCGACTACCATTCCATGGCAGTCCACTGCTGGGCCAGAAACCCACCAGTTAAACACCAGTTGAACCCATTCAACTTGGAGCAGTCGACTGCCATGACATGGCAGTCGACTGATGTCGGGAAATATCATTCGACACTTAGCCAATTTGCCAAGTTTCACCTAAGCACACTACCCCGTCCCGGGTTACATTCACTCACTCTCATCCCTTGAAGTCCCTCGCCTTTTGAAGTTGTCTTCGTCCGGCAGCGTCCCTCGGATGCGCCAAGCGCATGGCTCTGCAGCGCCATCCTTCGCGTCTCGTCCTGAAGTCTACTTCCTCCGGCTTCACTCCAATGCTCCTCGTCTAGCGGTCCCTCAGATGCCCCAAGTGCACGGCTTCCGCAAAGCTATCCTTCACCGACTCAAGGACCGAGTCATGAGAGGTGAAACTCGCCAATGCTCCATGTGCGAATTACTAAGTCCTGCAAGACTCCAACGCACATATCAAATCCAATCATCCTAACTTAAACCCTTTGCCACACACATCAAAACTATATCACGGGTTGATTGCCCTAACAATCTCCCCCTTTTTGATATGTGGCAATCCGTTTAAGTTAGGTAAACAAATAACAATAAACATAAGCAAGGAAAGCATGTAAGTAAAAATATGAGTATAACAACTCCACCTTAAACATGCAACTCCCCCTTAAGACATGCTAAATTTTCCTATTAGCATGATTAACTTAAACTTCCCTATTTCTCCCCCTTTGACACCATCAAAAACATTTCCCAAATGTTATAATCCAAGGTATCAAGTCTAAGGAGGAAAAAATACCCAAAAATCAAAGAAAACCTGATACTCATGCACAAAGACATCACGATCGTTCGATTACACCAATGGCACACACAGATTATAGATTTTCTGATTTTCTGGATGAAATTCAGAAATACATTAGAAATTCCAAAAAATTCGAAAAATTATGAAATTTTGAAAACACATTTCTTTTAAGGTCCTTTATCAGTGAAAAATGAGTTTTCATGAAAATTACCTATATTTTCAAAGATTTGCCAAAAATCCAAAAGTTTCAAAAGCAACTAATTTTTGATCAAATTTGTATCAATGTTAACACCTAGTTTTTCTTTAGATTGTTTCAAAACATGAAAGCACAGATTTTAAAGTAAGAAATTATTTTGAAAACATATGAAATATCCAACCATGATCTTTGGGCAATATGTCTATGAATTAAACATAAGTCTTCCCCATGATTGGTCTATTATTGTTATTTTGATGCTTAAAATGACCATCTAAATGTCATAGGTATTAGTGGACCATTTGTATCATCCTATCATCTCACCCATGCTATGTTTTCAATCAAAGTTAGCCTTATGGTGAATGTGAGATGTTTCTAAAGGTATTTATGTACTTAACCTTCAAATTCATGCAATTCTACCCATGGTTAAGTATCACACTAACATACCACATGATCATAAAATCATATATGAATTACTTTTACATTATGATCATGAAACACATATATTAATCAATTTATAATCATGCATTTGATACAAAATCATGATAATAAGTCAAGTATCACCCAAAGCATGATTTTATCTATTTATGGGTGCATTATCATCACCCAACACTATCTCAAAAATCAAGTACCGCCATCCTAAGTCAACCAAATAGTACGATATAAGTCAAATCCACTATGGTTGACTAATCTAGGGTTTTCCTAACCCTTAAGGATGGATTTAGGAACCCAATACAAGTTCTTTTCTATGGGGTTCACTAAATATTCTTTAGGGATCCATTTTCTAACTATTGTCTTGTTTTTGGCTTGACCCCTAGCAATCAAACATCTATAGGCCTTTTCATTAGTTTTTCCCTTATATCCTAGGCCTTTCTTATTGAAGCTTGCCCTTTGGCTCCCTATAATCATGTTAAGGGTGTTGGAGCCAATGGTGAATTTTTCTAAAGCTTTGGTCAAATGGTCTACCTTTTCCCTTAAAGCCCTATTTTCTTCAATGCATGAATCATTAACATCAAATGGCATATAGTTATCATATGAGCATGCATCATCATGACTAGAAGAAATATTATCATTAATATTTAAGCATACTTGTTCTAATTTATTTTCTAAGGCCTTAATTTGATCTAGCATGCTCTTATTTTTCTTTTTGGCCCTAAATAAATCCCTAGTTAAGCTAGAAATTGTGGAAACTATTTTCTTAGGAGTTAGATTCGTTACCATAGTTTTCATATCTTCTTCTTTGGATTCGGATGGTGATGAGCCTCCCCCTTCACTAGAGCTCTCCTCACTAGTGCTTGATTTTTCTTGCTCGGAGGAAGAGGTGTCTAGATCATCAAATGCCATTAGAGCCAAATTTGTGACAAAGTCATTTTCTTCCTCCGATGATGATGATGATGAGGAAGGGTCATCCCAAGTCCTTTCTTTGAGTGCTTTGGCATTCCCTTTTTCTTTGGCCTTCTTCTCTTCTTCATTTTTCTTCTTGCTCCCCTTATTCTTTTCCTCTTTCTTCTTCATCTCTTCTTTGCTCTTGTTCAATAGGGGACACTCATCTCTTATATGTTCCTCTTGTTGGCAATTATAGCAAATTATCTTCCTCTTGTGCCTTCTCCTATCATAAGATTTGTTAAATTTTAAATTTCTTAAAGCACGTCTTACCTTCCTTACCATATAAGCATCTTTATTGCTATTCATGGAGGATGAGGAAGATGCTTCATCGGAGGAGGAGGAAATCTCTATCTTCTTCTTCTTCCCCTTGTTGGCTACCAAGGCTACTCCTCTTGATGGCTTGATACTTGATTCTTCATTTATTCCTTCAAGCCTTGTTTCATGGAGCTCCATGGTTGAGAAGAACTCCTCCAAGATGCTCACTTCTAGATTCTTCGACATGTAGAAGGAGTCCACCATTGAGCTCCATTTCGATGACCAGGGAAAGGCATCGATTGCTTTCATAAGCATATCCCAGTTCGAAAGTTTTTCTCCTACACTTGTTAGCCCAATTAAAATTTCTTTAAAACGAGAGTGTAGTGAGGTTACCTTTTCTCCCTTTTCAAGTTTAATATTTGTTAGTTGGGAGCGAAGAAGGTCTCTCCTTGCAAACTTGGCCTCGGAAGTGCCTTCATGGAGTTCTATGAGTTTCTCCCACATTTCCTTGGGGTTTGCACATTCCCCTATCCGATTTACTTCTTGTTGGGGGAGTACGTTGTAGAGGTGGTGCTTTGCCTTTGAGTTCACCAAGTACTCTTCCCTTTGTTTCATTGTCCATCTAGACTTCTCGATTGGCTTCCCTTCTTCATCCCTAGGTATCTCGAAACCATTTTCCATTATTAATAAAATTTCTAAATCGGTTTCAAAAAATACCTCCATTCTCTTCTTCCACCAAGAGAATTATCCTTCAAACTTCGGTGGGTGAATGTTAGAGCCGGTCATCCTTGATTGTTCTTGTTGCGGCGGTTAGTCCTCGACAAGCTTCCTTGGCTCTGATACAACTTGTAGGAACATTGGTGGCCGGCTAGAGGGGGTGAATAGCCCTCTTTCCTCGTACGATGGAATTGCTTGTCTACAAATATAATTAGCGCAACGGAAACAAAACTAAACAAACAATTAAGCAAGAAACAAAATAGACAATGCTAACAAACAATATAACGTGGTTCACGGCCTCACCGCTAATCCACGGTCCGATTCGTCTCCGGTGAATTACTCCGAAACCAATCCACTATTGGTCTCTCCCTTTAGCCCAAGCAAGGTGGAGGTAAACCTTTACACCAATGAGAGCACTCCTTGTTTTACAATAGATATGAAAGAAAACTAGGAGAAAGAGTTTAAGCTTTGTGGGGCACTTGGATGATCACTTAGAGCATAAGCATTAGCCATCCAAAAGCCCACACCCTCTCTTTTTATAGAGAGGGCTGATTTCTTTCCGTTGGCCGCCATCAGTCGACTGCCGCCCTTGGCAGTTGACTGTCGTCATTACAACGGCCTCCGAACACGTCAGATCCTGACCGTTGTAGTCGAACGGGAACCTTGGCAGTCGACTGATGTATCCATCAGTCGACTAATGCCTCCGTAGCGGACTGATCAGTCGGCTACGGGAGGTTCTGTGCCCACGACTACCTTCATCAGTCGACTGCCACCCTTGGCAGTCGACTGATGGTCTGGCAATCCACTACCATTCCATGGCAGTCGACTGCTGGGCTAGAAACCCACCAGTCAAACACCAGTCGAACTCATTCGACTTAGAGCAGTCGACTGCCATGACATGGCAGTCGACTGATGTCGGGAAATTCCATCCGACACTTAGCCAATTTGCCAAGTTTCACCTAAGCACACTACCCCGTCTCGGGTTACATTCGCTCACTCTCATCCCTTGGAGTCCCTTTCCTTTTGAAGTTGTCTTCGTCCGACCATGTCCCTCGGATGCGCCAAGCGCATGGCTCTGCAGTGCCATCCTTCACATCTCGCCCTGAAGTCTACTTTCTTCGGCTTCACTCCAATGCTCCTCGTCCGGCGGTCCCTCAGATGCCCCAAGCGCACAGCTTCCGCAAAGCTATCCTTCACCGACTCAAGGACCGAGTCATGAGAGGTGAAACTCGCTAATGCTCCATGTGCGAATTACTAAGTCCTGCAAGACTCTAACGCACATATCAAATCCAATCATCCTAACTTAAACCCTTTGCCACACACATCAAAACCATATCACGGGTTGATTGCCCTAACAAATAATATCATTTCCCAACTTACTGAGCCTATCGATTTAATCTATAAATCTCACCCATTGGTAAATCAAAGAAATTAATACTAAGTACATGTGCCCGTTATTATATCGAGATTAAGAGCATGGACACCATAATATCCGAGGTCCGATTCAATTATGTAGTAAGCAATAAATTGAATCACCTATAAGTCGGTCATGCTCAATACACACAAAGTGTACTAGTGTAATTCTATGGTCAAGACAAACCAATACAAAATTACACTACAACCATACCAATGGTTTGTCCAAAACTATCTCGGTTGTGAGCCTCTACTTATACTCTACAAGGAACTGATAACATGATCTTCCGTGTGACACCACACACCATGTTATCTACAATGTAATGTATCAGACAATATGCATAACCATAAATATGCAAACAATGATCATGTGATTCTTATTTCAAAAATAAAGATGTTCATACAAAAGATAGACTTTTCAGTGTACATCCCAACAATCTCCCACTTATATTAAAAGACTATGTTGTCCTCATACTGCCATACATCTGATCCCCATTCCCTCCACATGCATATCATAAGCTCTCACTGGAAGGGCCTTAGTGAAAGGATCTGCCAGGTTATCCTCTGATGTAATCTTGGCTACAGCAACTTCTCCTCGCTTTACGATCTCTCGTATCAGGTGGTACTTGCTCTCTATGTGTTTACTTGCCTTATGGGCTCGTGGTTCCTTCGAGTTTGCAGCTGCACCACTGTTATCACAATAAACTATGATTGTTCTGGGCAAACCAGGAGTCACATCAAGAAGTTCCTGAGCCATACAGCTTCTTTGGCTGCCTCAGAGGTTGTCACATACTCAGCTTCTATGATAGAGTTCGCCACGCATTTCTCCTTGACACTCCTCCATACAATGGCTCCACCTCCCAAAGCAAACATAAAACCCGAGGTAGACTTACTGTTATCCCTATCTGATTGGAAGTCGAAATCTGTGTAATCCACAGGGAGTAATTGATCTGCCTGATATACCAGCATGTAATCCCTAGTCCTTCTCAGGTACTTCAATATATGCTTTACCGCAGTCCAATGTCCCTGTCCTGGATTACTCTGATATCTACTAACCATGCCCACGACAAAGCAGATATCCGACCTCGTACATAACATAGCATACATGAGGTTTCCTACCGCCGAAGCATAAAGAACCGCCTTCATCTCCTCTATCTCCTTTGATGTTCTAGAACACATCTCTTTAGATAAAGGTACTCCATGCCTAGAAGGTAGAAAACCTTTCTTGGAGTTCTACATGGTAAAACGAGACAAAATAGTGTCTATGTATAAAGCTTAAGATAAGCACAACATCCTTTTCCTGCGATCCCTTATAACCTTGATCCCAAGGATGTGTCCCACTTCTCCCAAGTCCTTCATATCAAACTGTTTGGACAACCATACCCTTACATCTGATAACACCTTGACATTATTGCCAATTAACAAAATGTCATCTACGTATAGTACAAGAAATATCACTACGTTTCCATCACATCTCTTGTATACACAAGACTCATCCGGACTTTGAATAAATCCATAAGACTGGATTACATCATCAAAGCGGATGTTCCAAGATCTCGAATCTTGCTTCAATCCATAAATGGACCGATTAAGCTTGCACACAAGATGCTCTTTGTCCTTTACAATGAATCCCTCTGGTTGCTTCATATAGATGTTTTCCTCAAGACTTCCATTAAGGAAAGTTGTCTTGACATCCATCTGCCACACCTCATAATCCATATGAGCAGCAATACATAAGAGAATCCGGATAGACTTAAGCATGGCTACAGGTGAAAAGGTCTCCTCATAATCGATACCCTCTTTCTGAGTATACCCTTTCGCAATAAGCCTTGCTTTGAAGGTCTCAACCTTCCCATCTATTCCACTCTTTCTTTTGTAGATCCACTTGCATCCAATGGTTTTTACACCATTGGGTGGTTCTACTAGCTCCCAGACCTGATTTGAATCCATAGATTCTATCTCAGAATTCATTGCACTTTTCCAAGATACCGCATCTTTTTCTTGGATTGTCTCGTCATATGTCCAAGAACCAAATCAGAAGATTCTCCCAAGAACATAAATCTATCAGATTGTCTAATAACCCTCTCACTACGATGAGGTATCACCTATGTATCCTCTGTGACACGCGGTGCAGTCACTTGTGGTATATCCTCTTGTACCGGTGGTACTGAAGTAGTTGTTGAGGATTTGGTGCCTGCTAGAGGAAGGGGTGAATAGCGTTTTGAATGTGTCAATGGAATTTGTTCGCGATGGTTGCTACAAATAATTAGTGCACAGCAGAAATAAAGCAATAACAATATACAAACACGCAAACACAAATATGTAACGTGGTTCGGAACCGAATGGTTCCTACTCCACGGATCGAGCTCTAGCGATGCCACAAACACCACTAAACAATAAAACTCCTTCTCGGAATAATCCGGAGGTGGAGAAACCTTGTATAATAATTCTTACAACAATAAGAATGAAAATACACTAAATGCAAGTAAAGAAAACTTTACAAAGAGCTTTTGATTGCTTGATCTTTGATTGCCTTGGACTAGCCTTGAAGACCCTGATTTGCAACAGCAAATCGCTCCAATTCCCCAAAGAAAATCGCTGCCAAAATCCCTCTTCTGAGCTGCTTTTATAACCTACAATCGGGCTGGATTTCCACCTATCAGTCAACTACTCGGGACCATCAGTCGACTGATGACACTATTGCTGTGAGACCGGTGCAATCCACGTTGGAAAAATCCAATGGATAGGACATCAATCGACTGATCATGTCCATCAGTCGATTGATCGAGCCTTCACTCGACTGCTAACCCCAGCAGTCAAGTCCGACTACATTCTGTGCCCGAAATACCGAGCACCAATCGACTGATCACAATATCAGTCAACTGCCCACCTCTGGCAGTCGACTGCTAGTGCACTCTCCGTAGTCAAACCCTAGTTGACTCACACCAGTCGACTACCACATGGTACCAGTCGACTGATACACCTCAAACATGAGATTTTAACCCAAGTATGGTGCCCCCATACTTGTTAGACCACCCGTAGCCTAGACCTAAGCCTTCTAGCCACCTCCATCAGCCTTGCGTCTATCGGATCCCTCCAAGTCATCCATGACTTGTTCATCCATACGCTAGCCTTCAGGTGCTTCAATCGGCTATGTCATGCTAACGGTGTCTACACCGCCAAGGCACATTGGACTTACGCTATCAAGACTCCGCTTGGACTTTACGCCACCAACCATTGGACTTATGCTGCCAAGACTTCACCCTTGGACTTTACGCCGCCAATATCAAACCCCTTAGACTTTCCAAATGTCAAGTACTCATGACTTGGACTTTCACCGCCAAGACTACACCCTTGAACTTACGTGGCAAAGACTACACCCTTGGACTTTACTTGCTAACCCATGTTGGACTTTCCATGCCAAGACCCATGCTTGGACTTTTCCTTGGAAAGACCCATGCTTGGACTTTACATGCCAAGTACTCAAGACTTGGACTTTCCATGACATGGTCAACTCCAGTCAACCATCAAAATCCCCCTCGAGTCAAACTCGAGTCCAGTCAAACATGAGCCTGGTCGATTGCACCAACAATCTCTCCAAAATATTATCGGACATCAATGTCAAACCTTCATATCAAACATCAAAACATCGCTCAAGTCAAACTCGAGTCCGGTCAATCGTGATCTGGGCCGATTGCACCAACAATCTCTCCCTTTTTTATGTTTGACAAAAATACATACCTTTGAGTTAGAACACTAACTCAAATCTTCTTACCAATTATCCCAAATTGGTAATCCCATAAATTTTCCCAAACATTCTCCCCCTTTTTGACTAACATCAAAAAGGTTCTCTCCAAGGAGGTCAATGTCTCATGTCCTAATGAGATCTTACAATCTTTCCCTTGGTCCAAAAATATCTAGGATGCCTACAATCTTCCTAGTGATAAGTCTCATATCACTCAAGAGAGGCAATCCTACAAACTCTCCCAATTTCCAAATTGGGTATCTCAAAATTCTCATTTCCCCCTTATGAGAAAAAATATCATCCATCATCCCATGATTGATACCTCCCCCTAAAAGTTTGCTCCCCCTTGACCATTGCACCAACAATGTCCTTGGGAAGTCCCTAAGCCAATAGGAACTCTAAACCATCAAAAATAAGGGCCAAAGTTCAACATTGAACTTTCTAACCCCTTAAATTTGATACATCACCCTAACAACTCTCCTAATCCATATCCAAAGGATTTTCACCCTTTATAATGTTCCCAAAGTATATCATAGGGTTAGGAGTGATTAGGGAACTTTATCGTAGCTGAAAACGGGCTAAACAACCTTGTATTTCTCGAAATCAGCCTGGCAGTCGACTCTATCAGAGATCAGTCGACTGTCGTGCCAAACAGTCGATTGCCACCAAGGGCAGACGATTGATAACTAAAAAATCAGAATTTCAGTTATCAGAAATGAAATTCAAAAAAATATAAATAATTATACGTAATTCAAAAAATCATGAAACTTCATACGTATAATACTTATGACCAATACAATGGGTAAAAATTGTTCGAAAAATATTTTACCCATTAAAATAGGAGATTGATACAACGTTCAAAAACCATTAAAACTTTAATGTTTTTGATCTACTTTGTATCAACTTCTTCAATGGTGATTGCTATTAAAAGATAGACTTCACCAAGGTTTTCTAAAGTCATTTTAAAATGTTTGTGAAAACCTATTTTGAACCATGGACTATTGGCTAGATGTACATGACTTGTACATTAGCTTTCCTCATGATTCATATTGATGATTGAGATAAGTTTAAGTTCATCTAAATGCACTATCTATGCACCTTGAACTTAACTTATTTTTCTAACATCTCACATGTATCTAAAATGTATTAAGCACACACAAGTCTAAGTAATTGTGAGATGTGGGATTAGGATTATTATGGCCTCGTGCATTTTCTAGGCAACTCTATTTGACTCCCTTATAGATGGGACTTCAAATTATGCTATAATCCTTAACTCAATTTTAATTAATGCATGAATGATCATGGAATAAATGATTATCATAAATAAGCATGACCAATGATCATAATGTCATGACATATGAATAAGCTCTAAAAAATGAACATGACATAGAAAATAATTCTAAACAATATCATAATATGTCATATGATAAAATAAAATGTGATGTCATGACATGGCAAATTTGAATATATAAACACATTAACACCCACATAATCATACAAAAACACATGATTTTTTTATAAACAAAATATTTCATTCAAATATAACTTCAGTTTTTACAAGAAAAATAGATGTCTAAAACTCTCAACCTCACTACGAAACTAAAAACAAGATCCCTAATCATCCCCTAGCTATAATCTCCCGCAGATGGTGGAGGCGATGGAGGCTACTTCCTAGCGTCCAGGTCCACATCATCTCGTATATGTCAATCTGGCGCTGCTACATCCGGCTCTGGTGCTCCTCCATCTGACTGTGGTGCTCCTCCATCCGGCTGAGCTGCTGACCCATGGAGGACTGCCCCGATATGATCTCCATCAGTCGTGAGTCAACAGACTGCTGGTAGTCCTCAAATCTGACCTCCAATTGTGCAACACGATCTGAGACACCTGCTGATGGTGCATCTACTGGCACAGGGTCATCCTCGTCAGCAGTAGGCCCCTCATACTGTCTTGCAGGCTCTCCAGGCTCCATAGGTGGCTCCCCATGCACCATTGGCTGAGGCCGAGGTACCAGCTCCATCTATCTAGCTCCAGTCCGCAGCCCAGCCAATGTGAAGTTACGCATTGAGATGCAGTCGTATACTTTGGATAACACCCTCAACAATCCCCTGGATATGTTAATGCCAATGGACTCTAACCATGTAGTGATAATATGTCCAAAAACCATTTGAACTTTCCCTTGTACAGGGGATATGAAATGGACAATGCAATGAAAAATGTTCAATGCAATGTTCATATCTAACCGATGACGCATGGCATACATGAGAAAGAGATGGGGAGGCCGGATCTTGGCCTGACCCTGAGTCACAATCAGAAGGAAGCACCCAACAATGACTTTGTAAAGAACATTGTCAGGTGCAGATAATTCATTGACAGGGAAGAGGTTTTGAGCTGGTGGGCGAGGATGACGGAAGAAGTGTTCATGCATGGAATCTAATGAGATGTGGTCAAAAGGAGCCGTAAGAGGTGAATCAAAAGTAGGATAAAAGATGAAGGTGTCATCCAATGCCCTACACTCCAGGAACTCCTGCAAGATCGCAGGAGTGAACTCCAGGTCGCGTTTTACAACGTGAGTGGTGTAGGTAGGGCTATCGTCTACCTTCCTCAAGTTTTGGTAAAATTCCTTAAGGAGGTCATCATTAATAGCATGATTGCAAAGGGCGATCTTCATCAGCTGATAATCCAATAAGATCTCAATGACATCGCCACAGTAGTATCTAAAAAATTGCTCATCAATGTACCTAATCGCCATCAGTTGGTACAAACGCGATGTCCCCTCATTTGGGTCATTCCTACGTTGTCTTCTACATGACTATATGATGAATGCAATGCAATGCAATGTGATGACACAAATACCATGATTAGATCAAAATGTGGTGTAAAATAAAATTAGGGTTTAAGGGTTTAGATGTATACTTTGGTGCCATTACAAGATTGATGGTTGTGACGGCCTAACTGGGCAGCCTACTTGCTGAAGAGAATGTCGGAAGATCACTGAAAAGAGGATCTCGCCGAAACCGTAGCGCCGAAGGAAAAATAAAGGCTGCGAGATGCCATTTTAGCGATAGAGCGACCAAAGACACGAATGACAGAGATAACTTCCAAACCTAAAGGCTTTTGGTCGCCGGGGTGGATGCGAAAGGCTGGTCGGAGAGGATTGGAAGCAACCGGAGAGGAGAAATCGCACGAAGACAGCGTGAAGACGTCGAACCCTAGCGGTTTAGCGTTATAAAATCGTGACATCAGTTGATTGATGTGGAGCATCAGTCGACTGATAGCGATTTAGTGAACAGTTCCCTGAACTGACAGTCGATTGCTCGGGCTCGACACTCGACTGTCGAACGTTCTGTGTCGAGCTATAGTAACATCAGTCGACTGATATTGGTCGTCAGTCGACTGATGTGACCATCACTCAACTATTGGACGAGCCACTCAACTGTTGGCTCTTCTGCCTCGATGAATAGTACCAACAGTCGACTGATGGACAAATCAATCGAGTCCTGGAGCAACACTCAACTACTGGGCTCGTGGTATCATGCTACAGTATTACCAGTCGACTGATATACTGTATCAGTTGACTGATATCTGATTTTCAGTTCTGAAATTAAGTGAATTTTGATTTCTTCACTCAATTTGTTTCATTTTAACATGTTTATTCATGTATATCGAATATATTAGTGTTATGCCTATGTTCATATATTTGTTAATGTATTTTGGTATTTTATTTCATTTTCACAAGAATTAACATCTAATAGTTTCAAATCCTAGCATCTCACCCTTTCTAAGTGTTGAAATACACAATCAAGGTGAATGATCTATTTTGTGAGATGCAATACACCATAAACATTCCTTCCATGCAAACATATGATAAAACACATGAAGCATGGTAAGTATGAGACATCAAGATGTGTAGTACTTGAGTATCAATCTTAAATGTAATTTCTAAGCCTTAAGATAATTTTCTTGATACACTAATTCCCAAAGTGTGCCAAAATCCCAAATTGCACACCAATACCTCTAAGTCTACATGTGTCAAGTTTAATCAATTTTTTACAATTCTCAAGGCTTATTGGCACATCCTAAAATCCTTTAGGATTAAAATTCAAACTTATTTCCAAGGTATCACATAACCTTGAAAAATCTATAAAGTGTTAACTTTACAATGGTTAGGTTAACTACCCATCAATTCAAGTTAACACCCCCAACCCACTAAGCGTGATGGAATCACGCTTTTAGGAACCCAATACTTGTTTGAGCTCCTTGGGTTAACTAGGTATTCCTTAGGGATATCTTCCCTAGATACCTTCCTAATGACCCTCCTAGGCTTAGGAGCCTTGGTCATTTGGGTCCTATCATGGTTAACCTTAAGGATTGCCTCCCTAGTAACCTTCTTAGTGATCTTCCTTGGTTTCATAGAAACCTTGGCCACTAGACACTTGCCTTGGTTAACTTTAGGAATAGCTTCCCTAGTAACCATGGCCTTCCTAGACCTAGGTTGTGTTCCATAATCGAATGGAACACTATGGTAGGTCTCCTTGGGCTTAGGTTTGTCACCCAAACCTTTGTTGCCCTTAGGTGGACCTTGCTTCCTATACCCTAGGTTTTGACTCCTAGTCCCTATATTTTGACAATTTGACCCTTTAATTTGATTTTGCATCTCTCTAAGAGTCTTCTCTATTTTCTCAAATTTTGACCTCAAAACTTGATTTTCCTTTTCTAATATCTCAATTTTTTATTTTCCGTTATCTCTTGAGATATTCTTATTTCTAGACATGTGCTAGTCCATTTAGGATCAATGCTTAGGTGATTTTCTATTTTCCTAATAGATTCCCTAGGTAATGTTTTTCTAGGAACATTAGTCCCAAATTTCTCCTTATTTTTAACCTTGTAGCTCTTATCCCCTAAGCAATAAAATTTATTATTCTTATCATGCTCTTTATAAAACATAGAGAAATTACTTCTAGTATGCTTGTTCTTATTACTTAAAGAATGAACATTGTTTAAATGTACCTTATGGTTTGCCTTAAAGGCTCCCCCTACATTTGATGCTTCTTCTTGACCTCTCTTCTTCCCCTTAGGACATTGACTTCAGTAGTGCCCTCTTTGGTGACACTTGAAGCATACCACATGCTCCTTGTTCTTAGGAATGGCGACTTCGACATCCTTGGTCTTTTCTTGAGATTTCGGTGCCGATTGACTTTTCTTGACTTTCCTAGGGCACTTGCTCTTATAGTGCTCATATTCTCTACACTCAAAACATGATTTTTATTTTGAATTGATGTGCTTGATTTACCTAGGTTAATGGTGGTGGTTTGGGCTTCTTCATCTCCTCGACCGGAGGTGAATGCTTTCTCTTGATCATGTTCCGAAGTGGAAATTTTCTCCTCCTCCTCAATCCTAGAGGTGGAGGTTTCTTGTTCTTCTTCCTCCTCGGATGTCAACTCCCTCTCAATCTCTAAATCCTCACTTTCTTGTGAGGAAGATGAACTTGCTTCATTGGCCTCTTCCTCTTCTAGAGCCGATGAACATTCTTCGGCTTCTTGTGATTGTTCCTCGCTTGAAGTCGATGATGATCCTTCATGAAGCTTTGCTAATTTTCTCCAAAGCTCCTTGGAATCTTGATATTCACCTAGCCTAGACAAAATGTCATTAGGTATCAAATCTTCTAAAAGCTTTGTTACCTTGACTTCGGTTTTGAACTTTAGGTGTTGCTCTTGGGTCCACTTCTTCAACTTCAAGACATTTCCCTTCTTATCTCTAGGAGGTTCAAAGCCTTCCATGATGATGTACCAATTTTCTATGTCCATCATCAAGAATGTCTCCTATCTTGCCCTCCATGCCAGAAAATCCTCTTGGTCATATGGTGGCAGTGTGTTGATGTCCAATCCAAGTCTTTCTTTGAATTCCATCTTATTCCTCTAGCGATTTTGCTCCCGGCGATTAGTCCGTAGAAGAGCCCCGGGCTCTGATACCAATTGTTGAGGATTCGGTGGTCGCTAGAGGGGAGTGAATAGCGTTTTGAATGTGTTGATGGAATTCGTTCACGATGGTTGCTACAAATGATTAGTGCGCAGCATAAATAAAGCAATAACAATATACAAACACGCAAACACAACTATGTAACGTGGTTTGGAACCGAATGGTTCATACTCCATATATCGAGCTCAAACAAGCTCTAGCGATGCCACAAACACCACTAAATAATAAAACTCCTTCTCGGAACAATCCGAAGGTGGAGAAACCTCGTACAATAATTCTTACAATAATAAGAATGAAAATACAAGAAAAATACACTAAATGCAAGTAAAGAAAACTTTACAAAGAGCTTTTGATTGTTTGATCTTTGATTGCCTTGGACTAGCCTTGAAGACCCTGATTTGCAACTGCAAATTGCTCCAATTCACCCAAGAAAATCGCTACCAAAATCCCTCGTCCGAGATGCTTTTATAACCTGCAATCAGGCTAGATTTTTGCTTATCAGTCGACTACTCGAGACCATCAGTCGACAGATGACACTGTTGCTGTGAGACAACGGTGCAATCCACGTTGGAAAAATCCAACGGATAGGACATTAGTCGACTGATCATGTCCATCAGTCGACTAATAAAACCTTCACTCGACTGCTAACCTAGAAGTCGAGTCCGACTCCATTCTATTCTCAAAATACCGAGCACCAATCGACTGATCATAATATCAGTCGACTACTCGATCCAGCAGTCGACTGCCCACCTCTGGCAGTCGACTGCTAGGGCACTCCCCACAGTCAAACCCTAGTTGACTCACACCAGTCGACTGCCATATGGTACCAGTCGACTGATACACCTCAAACATGAGGTTTTAACCCAAGTATGGTGCCCCCATACTTGCTAGACCACCCGTATCCTAGACCTAAGCCTTTTAGCCACTTCCATCAGCCTTGCGCCTATCGGATCCCTCCAAGTCATCCATGACTTATTCATCCATACGCTAGCCTTCAGGTGCTTCCATCAGCTATGTCATGTTAATGGTGCCTACATTGGCAAGACACATTGGACTTACGCTGCCAAGACTCTGCTTGGACTTTACGTCGCCAACCATTGGACTTATACTGCCAAGACTTCACCCTTGGACTTTACGCTGCTAATATCAAACCCCTTGTACTTTCCAAATGCCAAGTACTCATGACTTGGACTTTCACCGCCAAAACTACACCCTTGGATTTACATGGCCAAGACTACACCCTTGGACTTTACTTGCCAACCCATGTTGGACTTTCCATGCCATGACCCATGCTTGGACTTTTCCTTGCCAAGACCCATGCTTGGACTTTACATGCCAAGTACTCAAGACTTGGACTTTCCATGACATGGTCAACTCTAATTAGCCATCAAAATCCCCCTCGAGTCAAACTCGAGTCCGGTCAATCATGACCTAGGTCAATTGCACCAACAATCTCCCCAAAATATTATCAGACATCAATGTCAAACCTTCATGTCAAACATCGAAACATTGATCGAGTCAAACTCGAGTCCGGTCAATCGTGACCTGGGCTGATTGGACCAACAGTAGTGACTTCCCCTCTCAATTCCTCTAGAACAATCTTACTCATGGGCTTGTGGTTCATCACATAGTCTTCTTGTAAAAATCTGGTGTTCGTGCTAATGATCACCCTCTGATTTTTAGGACTATAGAATAAACCACCTTTCGTTCCTCTAGGATAGCCTATGAACATGCGCACTTCTGTACGAGGTTCCAACTTACCAACATCTATCTTCAGCACATGTGTTGGACTCTCCCAAATCTGAATATGTCACAGACTAGGCTTTCGCCCAGTCCACAATTCTGTGGAAGTAGAAGGCACTGATTTAGATGGTACCAAGTTCAGAATATACACTATCATATCCAAAGTATACCTCCATAACGAATCTGGTAACTCAGAATAACTCATCATCGATCTAACCATCTCCATAAGAGTCCTATTCCTTCGCTCTGCTACACCATTCTACTGGGGTGTGCCAGGTGCAGACAATTGGGTTTGTATCCCAGCCTCTGATAAGTAATTCCTAAACTCTCCCAAGAGGTACTCACCACCACGATTAGATAGTAGTGTTTTGATACTTTTATCTTGATGTTTCTCCACATTGTAGGGGATCGCTGGAACGCTATAGGGGGGTGAATAGTGCATGCTAGTACCGATGATGGAATTCGATCGTGATCGCGTCTACAAATCGTTTTAGTGCAGCGGAATAATAATAATGAAAGCAATAACACGAAACACAATCACAAACACAATGACACGAGATGTAACGTGGTTCGGAACCGAATGGTTCCTACTCCACAGATTGGGTTCGTACGAACCCTAGCGATGCCACAAACACCACTAAGCACAATAAACTCCTTCTCGACAACACGTCGGAGGTGGAGAAACCTCGTACAAAGATTACACTAAGTAATACAAAGTAAGACAAGCAAATACAACAAGAATACAACAATCTATGCAAAGAAAACTTTACAAATGCTCTTTGGATTGCTTGCTTTTGGTTGCCTTGGACTAGACTTGAAGGACTGGAAAAGCACCAACTATTCCCCTTCAAATCGCCCAAAAAAATGTTTTTTCGAACCTCCCACGAATAGCTGCTTTTAACCTGCGTTGGGTTATATTTCCGCCGATCAATCGGCGCCATAAGCGCCCGATCATTCTTGCGCCTTGTTGTCATGAGACAACGGCTCGATCCATCTTTGGAAAAGTTCCAGCGGGACTCTAACGATCATTGCCAACATTGGCGATCATGCTAACTTATAGTCATTGCCCGATCGGCTCACGAATGTCTGTGCTCGTGACTAAACCGTGATCATTGTCATCCCTTGGCAGTCGACTACTGTCGATATCAGTCGATTGCTCCAATGAGCAGTCGACTATCAAAGCAATTTCAGCTCTAAAACGGCAGTCAAACTCTAGTCGACTCACGGCAGTCGAATCGGCCATAATGTCAGTCGACTGCCAACCTCAAACATGAGGTTTTAACCCAAGTATGGTGCCCCCATACTTGCTAGACCACCCTTAGCCTAGACCTAAGCCTTCTAGCCACCTCTATCAGCCTCACGCCTCTCGGATCCCTCCAATTCATCCATGACTTGTTCATCCATTGCGTTAGCCTTCAAGTGCTTCAATCGACTATGTCATGCTAATGATGTCTACACTGTCAAGGCACATTGGACTTATGCCGCCAAGACTCCGCTTGGACTTTACGCCACCAACCATTGGACTTATGCTGCCAAGACTTCACCCTTGGACTTTACGCCACCAATATTCCCCTTGGACTTCTCAAATGCCAAGACTCATGCTTGGACTTTCCCTCGCCAACCCATGTTGGACTTTCCATGCCAAGTACTCAAGACTTAGACTTTACCTTGCCAAGACTCATGCTTGGACTTTCCCAAATGTCAAGTGTCCCACTTGGACTTTCCCATAATCGCATGGTCAACCCTAGTCAACTATCAAAGTTTCCTTCGAGTCAAACTCGAGTCCGGTTAATCATAACCTGGGTCGATTGTATAAATAATCTCCCCAAAACATTAACCGACATTAATGTCAAACATCAATGTCAACTCACTTTGTCAAACATCAAAATATCACTCGAGTCAAACTCGAGTCTGGTCAATCGTGACCTGAGCCGATTGCACCAACACACATCGGCCTTGAATTCTTTGAACCTGTCAAAGCATTCAGACTTGCGGCGCATCAAGTAAATGTATCCATATCTTGAATAATCGTCTATAAAAGAGATGAAATATTCAAAACCACCTCTAGCCTGGATAGACATAGGAACACACAAATCAGAATGAACCAATTCCAACACATCTTTGGCTCTATACCCCTTGGCATTAAAAGGCCTCTTGGTCATTTTACCTTCCAAGCAAGATTCGCAGGTTGGGAAATCTTCCACCACTAATGAACCCAAAGGTCCATCAGCTATCAACCTTTGAATTCTACTCAGGTTAATATGACCTAACCTTAGATGCCAAAGATACATTTAGTTCATTTTCAAAGGTTCTTTTCTCTTATTAGATTTAGAAGATGAGTTATTTACTTCTATTTGCATCGTGGGAGATTTTAGTTCAAGGGTATATAAATTTCCTATCAATGCACCAGAACAGATAATCTTCCTATTCCTTTTTATGACAACTCTATCATTAAAAGAAATAGAATATCCATCCAAAAACAATTTAGAAATCGAAATCAAATTCTTTCTAAATAAAGGTACATAAAGGCAATTTTTCAGAACCAAAGTTTTATCCCTATCAAAAGATAAATAAACATCTCCCACTACAATAGCAGCCACCTTCGTAGCATCACCTAAGTAAATGGTAATCTCCCCCTCAGCTAGTCGTCTGGTTTCCTGAAACCCCTACAAAGTATTGCAGACATGATCAGTGGCTCCCGTATCTACACACCAGGTGCTGGTAGATAACACCGCTAAACATGTTTTAATGACTAGACCAAAAGATATACCTTTGTTCTGCTTCTGGTTGGGGCAGTCCTTCTTCCAATGTCCAGTCTGCTTGCAAGTGAAGCACTTGCCTTTCGGCTTCTTCACTCCTCCCTGAGATCCTCCCGCCACCTTTGCTTCACCTTGTTTCTTCTTCTTCTTGCCTTTCAGCTTAGAAGTCAAAACCTTCTGAGCAACCATGGCCTGAGCCTGAGCACTCTGACGAAAAAGTCCCTCTGCCACCTGGAGTACTGTCAGAAGCTCCACCAATAAATACAACCTCTTATTCATGTTGTAATTCAGGCAAAATTATTCAAAACTCCTAGGTAGAGATTGGAGAATGATATCAACCTGGGTTTCCCCATTGATCTCAACTCTAAGGACTTCCAGCTCATTTAAATGAGCCATCATCTTGAGAACATGATCCCTCACGGGTGTTCCCTCGATCATGGTGGTCATCATCAAGTTCGTCATGGCTTCCTGCCTAGCAGCCTGATTCTGGTGTCCAAAAAGTTCCTTGAGATTGAGCATCATGTCATAAGCAATAGGCATGGCTTAATGCTGATGTTGCAATACATTTGACATAAAAGCCAAAATGTAACACTGCGCCATCTCATCAGCCTTTATCCACTTCTTATAACTCTCTTTCTCCTTTTCCCCAAAATCATCCGCAGGCTTAGGAGGACACTCTTCGAAGAGTACATACTTGTACTCCTCAGCAGTCAAGACAATATCTAGATTCATTTTCCAATAAATATAATTGGGTCCAAAAAGTTTATTTTCCTTTAGTAGCATAGCAAGTGGGTTGAAAGTCATTTTTGAAAAACCTAAGAATCACATAGATCAAAACATTATATTTCAAAAATTTATTGATTCCTCAAACAATAAAATTTTAAAATCAACCAACACCGAGAATATCGTATGCCACGATAGTGTGGATGTATATGAATTCTACATTTGTAAGAGGAGGTTTTACCCATTAATTTTATTATCTTGTCAACCTTACTTTTTGATAAATAAAATTAATAGTTGGTTCCTCTTCGGCCCTGCAAATAAAATCAGTGACTCCGATGGGGAGGATACTCTTATTTGCATCTAAGTGTTCACCATTACTCGATACCAAGGCAATTATCTCGAATTATGTGTCTTCCAATGGGGAAGTACACATGCTCCTAAATAATTTCATATAACCATATTTGACCCTGTGATACGCAAAACAAACTCATCCGATGGGGAGGAGGCACTTAGAGTCGACGTGCAAGTTTGTTTGCATCACATGTCAAATCGTAATGGAGGTCATGGGAATTTTAAAAAAATATCCCTCTCCCACTTAGTAATTTAAAATTGAGGAATTTTCCAAGCACACAACATGCATATCAAACAAGAAGCAATAAATATGAAAAAAATATTTTCCAACTATTATGGCATTTGTTTTATAATATGCCTCCCGTCGTGTCGCCATCTCGTCCGCTCCTCCCTACGCCATGTACAAGCCATCCGGAGATCCGAGCCGAGAAAACTTATTTTAATTTACATCCATTGATCCTATACTCCACAAAGGAGTGTACATGAAATCTAGATCGAAAGTAAACTAAAATAAAAGAGTGGCTAAACAATGTCGTACTTAATTATAAAAATTAAATACTAGTCTCGTCAACCTTGAGGATTCAAATAATATTACAATTACACACATCCAATCACATACACACACATATGGCCATAATAGTTGGATCTTATGCCTGCAACCAAAAAGTTAGCCTACGCACATCCTACTATTATCCGGCACACATAATATATGATAAGTGCATAAAAGTAACCGAATCTTAAACACACAAAACCGAAAATCGTGGCTCTGATACCACTTGTTGGGAATTGCTTCTCGCCTCGGTCGCTCGTGCATGGCGATCCTATATACATCCCCGGATTAAAAAAAATTAATCCTTGACGAAGACGGATTACCCAAGCAACCGATCCATCATCATGCTATTCTATTCGAGTAGTCTCTTGAACAAACTTGTTGTTCAAGCAACCTAACTCTTTTCCTCGATTAGCCGCGGAATATATGATGTACGGATCACCTGTTTTTATGTTTATCTTCGGGGTCCAAGTAAATTAGCCACAAACATAATATACAAAAGAACTAAATCAAAACAAACAAGAATATACCTCTTGTTTACCTCTTGATCTTCTATTGTATGTCCTATTCTCCTCTTGGACGTTGTGTGGGCAACGATCCTCCAAGAGTTCGAAGCTTCTTAGATCACGTTCTTCCCTTCCTTGCTCGCTCCGAACAAAGGAAAGAATACTCGAACCCTTCTTCTCCTATCTAGTGCCAACCACCAAGCTCCAAGCTAGGTAGTTGCCGCCGGCCAAGGAGAGTAAGAAGGAGATGGTGCTGGCCCTTTTCCAATGGAGAAGGAACCGCCGGCCACTTGGGGAGAAAGAAGAACCGCCGACCCTTCCTTCAAGGAAGGAGCACCGACCACCAAGGGAAGGAGAAGTTGCGCCGGCCAAACCTTAGGAAGAGAGGTAGAAGAACCCTAAGACCTCCTCCACTTCTTGCCGCCGCCCAAACCAATATCCAAACCCAAATTCTCCTAGTGCTTCTTGCCGCCCAAGCCAAGGAGAGCAAACCCTAGAATACAATTGCTTAGCCTTGCCGCCCAAGCCTTGGTTCCTCTTTATAGATTTCTCCCAAGCCTCCTTTTAATATTGTCCATCGGATCTAGGCTTCATGAGGGTTTTAATAGGCTACAATAGGGACCATGAAGAGGAGTTGGATCTTGGCCACCCAATGGATCCGAACCACACAAATCCGGTCCATTAATGATAATCCATTCCACTAGAGGATTATCATTGATCTACCTCACCAACCCCCATAAATAAATATGGGCTCCACATATTAATTGTACAAATATCTCCCCGTGTTTAAGATATCAAATGTCCATCAATTAAATAATTTACTGATAATTAATTAATCAACATCTAACTCCATGAGTAGTACCACTCAACCTCATCATCATGACGGACCAAGTCCACCTGCAGGGTTTACATGATGATCCTTATGAGCTCCTCAAGGGGGAATCATCATCCTAATACATAGGACACGGTTTCCTCTTATAATCAACGGCAAACCATGTAAATAATATCATTTCCCAACTTATCGAGCCTATTGATTTAATCTATAAATCTCGCCCATTGGTAAATCAAAGAAATAAATATTAAGTACATGTGCCCGTTATTATATTGGGATTAAGAGCATGTACACCATAATATCCGAGGTCCGATTCAATTATGTAGTGAGCAATAAATTGAATCACCTCTAAGTCGGTCATGCTCAATACACACAAAGTGTACTAGTGTATTTCTATGGTCAAGACAAACCAATACCAAATTACACTACAATCGTACCAATGATTTGTTCAAAACCATCTCGGTTGTGAGCCTCTACTTATACTCTATAAGGAACTAATAACATGATCTTCTGTGTGACACCACACACCATGTTATCTATAATGTAATGTATCAGACAATATGCATAACCATAAATATTTAAACAATGATCATGTGATTCTTATTTCAAAAATAAAGATGTTCATACAAAAGATAAACTTTTCAGTATACATCCCAACAAAGTTGGCAAGATTGCAGAAATAGCTAGTGCTGGAGGTCTCCATTCTTTCTTTGAAGCTCCTCTTTTTCATTCTGTGTCAGGGCAAGTTGAGTCATCGAATCTTCACACTGGGCAATCAGATCGGTCTCCCTTTTCTCACCCTCCTTCAGCTGGTGCGTAAGCTTCTTTTGATTGGCCAGGGAGGCAAAATGACGAGTCTCCACGTTGGATTGATAGTTGGTCAGACGCGGCATCGTCTTATTATAGGTGGTCGATAATTGAGGAGGAGGGCAGATGTTACGAAGAGTAAGTATTGATACATGCATGCTAAAGATAAAGAAGGAAGGAACTTATCTCGGCCAAAAGTTTGCCCATATGATCGTAGGGGACTTGTACACCAGACTGGTTAAAGAATTTCACTTCTCCCAGATGGAAAATTTTGAGGGAGGCCCCTAGAGTTGCTAGTGAAGGGTTTGAAAGGGGAAGATCCCCCCCCCCCCCCCTCCAAAGGAGGGGAGGGATCCATAATCAGAGAGGGAACAAGAGAAGAAGGTATGTTAGTAGGAATATTCACTGGGAAAGAGCCAGTTGGAGAATAAGTTTGTGGGTTGGGTTGAATAGGGGATGAAACGGGAGAATGAGAAGAAGAAGCTTCCCCTTGAGAGGAAGAGGGTGGGATAGCTAATGTAGTATCCTCCACCCTGGGTTCATAGATGACCAAGCGCTGGTGCTTCTTCAGTTTTGAGGGGGATGGTAATGGAGAAGAATGGGAGGAAGAAGATACATGAATCGAAGAAGAACTAGGGACGCCTTCTTGGGCAGGGCGCAATTTCTTCTGAGGCGAAGAAGGAGCTGCTTCAAATTTGTCTTTGCTTCGCTTCTTAGAAGTCTTCTTCTTTGCAGCAGCAATCTCTTCACCTTTTAAAATGGCGTCCTGCATTAGATTATCTACAAAGTCCGTTGTTAGAAGATAGGTTGGCCCGAAAAGTTGGTTGCACCAAAGTATGAAAAACATCCTACCTATGGCGTCCGGGTTAGTTAATGGAAAAGGGGACAGCCCATGGCGACTGAAGAGGGGAGGTTTCATCAGATGGTCTGATCTGTAATGGGATTCTCTTAACACTCTGTAAACCTCATGAAAGTGACATTGAGTCCTAATTTTGTGGAAGGGAGGTAACTCTGAAAGATCTAGCTTCCAGGTATCTGAATAAGGGAGGGGCGACGAAAGTTGAGCGAAGAAATAGAGTGTTTCCCATCCTTTATGAGAAGATGGCATGTTCACTAAAAATTGGCAATCCGAGCGGCTGGAAAGATAGAAAAGACCCTCATTAGAAGATTTCAATTGGAAGAAGTAATGAAATAGTTGTGGAGACAAAGGAAGACCTAAGTGTCGAAATACTATGATGGCCCTTGATAATATCCGAAAGGAATTGGGAGTGAACTGTAGGGATCGAACGGCCGGCTAGAGGGGGGGTGAATAGCCCTCGTACGATGGATGTCGTGATTCGTTCATTCTTCTTGCGTTGCTTGTCTACGATTGTCGTTAGCGCAGCGGAATAACAATAATAATGAAACTAACAACAATACACAATCACACAACACAAGATATACGTGGTTCGGAACCGAATGGTTCCTACTCCACAGGCGAGCTCACCGAGCTCTAGTTATGCGCACGGCACTAACTATAACACTCCTTCTCGACAACACATCGGAGGTGGAGAAACCTCTCACAAGAAATTACAATGTAATATAGAAATACAAGCAAATACACAAATACAATACAAAAGAAAACTTTCACCGATTGCTTTGATCGCTTTGCTTGTTGCTTTCTTTGATTGGCTCTTGAAGGACTGGAATGCAGTAGCAATTCCCCTCCAATAGCTCCACAAAAGGCTTGGCGAAATCCTCCAACTCGTGCTCCATTTATTACCTGCATCAAGCTATTTTCGCGCCTAGCAGTCGACTGCCAAAAGGCCCCAGTCGACTGCCCCTGTAGCCGTTGTCTCACAACGGCCAGATCCACGTCGGACAAGTTCCAACGGATCACCTACCCGGTCGATGATGCCCATCCATCTTGGTGACCCGATAGTCGGCCCCGATCGGCTACGGAGCGTTCGTGCTCGCGACACTCCCATCACGATCATTGCCATCCTCGGCCATCATCGACTTTCCGATCATTGCCATGTCCATGGTAGTCGACTGCCAAGCACAAAACCCTAGCCTTACACCAGTCGAACTCTAGTCGACTTGGATCAGTCGAACCGGCATCTATGCCAGTCGACTGATGTCGGGCAAAACCTCAAACACCAAGTTGTTTGAGCCTCCGACACTCAGTCTTATCCACTTGGCCAAGTCCACCTTATCCCTCATGGAGTTCCCCACCAAAACTCTCTTCCCTCGGCCTACGTCCCTCGGATGCGCCAAGCACACGGCTTCGCAACGCCATCCTTCGCGTCTCATGCCCTAGAAGTATGCTTCCCTTTGGGCTCACTCCATTCGCTCCCTGTCCGGCGGTCCCTCAGATGCACCAAGCGCACGGCTTCGCAATGCCATCCTTCACCGACTCAAGGACCCGAGCCTAGTGAACTTTCCAAGTTCTCAAGACTTCCCAAATGCACCAAGCGCACGGCTTCGCAATGCTTTGGATTTCCCATGCCAAGCACCAAGCGCACGGCTTCGCAATGCTTTAGACTTTCCCATGCCAAGGCTTCCCCCTTGGACTTCCACACCAAGCTCCATGCTTAGATTTTCCATGCCAACCCCATGTTGGACCTTCCCACACCAAGCTCCATGCTTGGATTTTCCATGCCAACACCATGTTGGACTTTCCCATGACAATCCCATGTCATGAGTTTTGTCTATCATCAAAATACCATCAAGGTACTGCTGGGCCGATTGCACCAACAATCTCCCCCTTTTTGATGATTGACAAAACTACCATCTCAAGTCTACCAATTCTCCCATATTGGCAATTCTCATATCCCAATGAGAATTTCAACGAACCCTAATTGGTAACTTGGTAACTTCTCCCCCTTTTTGACATTACATCAAAAAGGTCCTCTCCAAGGGTATGAATGTCTCATATCCCAATGAGATCTTACAATCTCTCCCTTGGAGGAACACATGCCTACAATCTTTCTAGTGATCCCATATCACTTAAAGAGAGGCAACCCAATTTTTCTCCCATGAGGAAATACACATCCATCTTCCCATGATGGATACCTCCCCCTAGAGGCTTGCTCCCCCTTGACCATTGCACCAACAATGTCCTTGGAGAGTCCCTAAGCCAATAGGAACATTAAACCAAACAAAATTAAGGCAAAGTTCAACAATGAACTCATATCCACCTTAAAATTGATACTCACCCTCAACCCAACTCCTAATCCATATCCAATGGATTTCCACCCTCTCTAATGCTCTCCCAAGCATATCCTAGGTTTAGGAGTGGTTAGGGGACCTTAACCTAGCTGAACATGGGCCTAACCAACAAGGTTTACCCGAAATCAGCTTGGGCAAATGATCAAATCGTAAATCACGGTCCATCCATTTGATCATTCGATCGTGTACATGGCAATGATCGATAATAAGTAAATATATGTAATTTTAAAAATCTTGAAAATGCATACGTATAATACTTATCCTAAACACTATGGGTGAAAAATATTGAAAATTTATTTTACCCATTAAATTAGGAGATTGATACAAAGTTCAAAATTTAAGAAAAACTTCAATAAAGAGCCATCTTTGTATCATCCCATTCAATGGTGATAGCTATCAAAAGATAGGCTTCACCAAGGTTTTTCAAAATGTTTTTCAAACCTTTATTTTCTTTTTCCTAAATATCTCACCAATATCTAGATGTGTAAAACACATACAAGTCAAATTTTTGTGAGATGTGGGTTTTGTTTTGTTTATGTTTTCATGCATATTTCTAGGCAACATTATTTGATTCCTTTCAAATTATGCCATAGTCCTTAACTCCATTTTAATTCATGCATGATATGATTATGGCATAGATATGATATAGATAAAAACATATGTCAATATCATGATGTCATAGCATGTGAATGAAACTTAAGCATACATGACATCTAAACATAAACCTAAACATGATCATGACATTTTATAGATAAAAATGAAAATGATGTTATGGCATGGCAAGGCAAATAAAGCATGGCAAGTAAAATATACTAAGGTATAGAATACCTAAATGTTAAAATTAAATTGTCATTTCTAGGAATTAAATTCATTTTGCCTTAATGCCATTCATTTCCCTAGTATGCTAAAAACCCAAAATGGCACACCAATACCTCTAAGACCTAAATGTGCCAATTTAAATCATTTTTAACTTCTCAAGCACATTGGCACACCCTAATGTGTCAACTCTACTATGGTTAGGTTAACTACCCATCCACTTAGGGTTGACACACCCTAACCCATTTAGCGTGAATCGATCACGCTTTTAGGAACCCAATATCTATTGGAGCTCCTTGGGTTAACAAGGTATTCTCTAGGGATAACTTCCCTAGATACCTTCCTAATGACCCTTTTAGGCTTTGAAGTCATAGTCTTTTGGATCTTTCCTAGGTCAACTCTAGAGGTGACTCCTCCATTGATCTTCTTAGTGGCTACATTTGATTTCTTTGAGGTGTTAGCCACTAAACACATACCATGGCTAGACTTAGGGATGACTTCCCTATTAGCCTTGGTTTTCCTAGACCTAGATGTGGTTCCATAATTAAATGGAACATTGTGGTAGGACATAGGTTTGTGACCCAAACCATTCTTGCCCTTAGATATTTCTTGCTTTCTAGGTCTTGACTTTTGGACATTTGACCCCTTAACCGAATTTGATATGGAATTTGAGGAAAGATTGGGTGACGACATCAACATCCCACCTTCCTTCAACCGCGAACATTTTGTGTATTGGAAAGGTAGGATGGAATATTTTCTAATGACGAATATAGAAAATTGGTTTGCCGTGACTATAGGTTTTGATGCTCCGAGAGGAGAAAATGGCAAAATCCTCAAGATGAAGAGATGGACCGAAGAGCAACGGGAAAAATTCAAGACAACCGTTAAGGTAACAAAAATGTTGATTGATTTGATACCTAACGATATTTTGTCCAGATTAGGAAGCTATAGGGATGCCAAGGAGTTGTGGAACAAGTTGATCAAGTTCCACGATAATCCCGAATCGGTCCAAGAAGACTTGGAAGAGGAGGAGACCAAAGAAGAATCATCATCATCCTCACAAGAAAGTGAGGAGTCAACTTCCGGGTCGGAAGAGGTGGAGGAAGTGGAAGAAGCATCCACCTCAAGGATTGAGGGGGAGGAGAGAACCTTCATACCGGAACATCGAGAAGAAGAAGCTTCGACATTCGGTCAAGATGAAGAAACCCAAAGTCCAATTCCGGTCTCCACCACCATCGGTAACTCAAACACCTCAATTCAAAATAAAAATAACATTATGTGTTTTGAGTGTAGGAAATTTGGGCATTATAAGAGTAAGTGCCCAATGAAAGTCAAGAAAGCTCCTCCGGTGCCTAAAAGTCAACAAAAGTCAACGGACGCCGGTTCCCCAAGTATCAAGAGCAAGGAGCACATCATATGCTTCAAATGCAATACAAAAGGACATTATAGGAATCAATGTCCTAGGGGGAAGAAGAAGACCCAAGAGGGAGCTACACATGTAGGGGGAGCTTCCAAAGCTAACCCTAAGGTAAAATTTATTAATGCACCTTCAATTTCTAGGGATAAGAAGCATGCTAGGAATAATTTTAATAGTCTTGCTATTGTGCATGAAAAGCATGCAAGAAATAATAGATATATTTGCCTAGGAGCTAAGAGTGTTCACTTAGGAAATAAGAAGAAATTTGGGACTAATGTCCCTAAAAATATATTACCTAAGGAAAGCATTAAGAAAATAGGAGAACATCTAGGCTTTAATGCTAAGAAATCTAGACATATGCCTAGAAATAGAAATATCTCAAGAGAAAATGAAAAATCAAAAATTGAGATATTAGAAAAGGAAAATCAAGCCTTGAGGTCAAGGCTTGAAAAACTTGAAAAGACCCTCAACATTATGTAAAATCAAATGCAAGGGTCAATTGGTCAAACTTTTAGGTCAAATAATCAAAGTCAACAAGTAGGACCTAAAAGACTAAAGTCAACCAAAGGCAAGAAGGGTTTGGGTCAAAAACCTAAGCCTAAGGTGGCTTACCATAGTGTTCCATTTGATTATGGGACACAAACTAGGTCTAGGAAGACCAAGGTCAATAGGAAAGTCATCCCTAAGGTTGACCAAAGGTTGTGCCTAGTGGCTAGGGTTTCTAGGAAACCTAGGGTGGCCACTAAGAAGGTTGCAAGGGGAGTTACCCCTAGAGTCAACCTAGGTAAGACCCAAATGACCAAGGCTAACAAGCCTAGGAAGGTCATTAGGAAGGTATCTAGGGAGGTTATCCCTAAGGAATACCTAATTAACCCTAGGAGCTCAAATCATTTTTGGGTTCCTAAGAGCGTGATTGATTCACGCTAGATGGGTTAGGGTGTGCCAACCTTAAATGGATGGGTAGTTAACTCAACTATGGCAAAGGTGGCACTTTAGGTTATTTTCAAGGTTATGGATACCTTAGAAATAGATTTGAATTATCATCCTAAAAGATTTTAGGGTGTGCCAATATTATTTGAGAAGCTTGATAAAATGGTCAAATTGGCACAATTTAGGTTTAGAGGTCATAGTGTGTCATTTTGGGTTTTTGGCACACTTGGGAAAATTTAGGTTAATATGGAAAAATATACTTAATTATATCAAATGGCAATTAATATTAAAATTTAGGTATTACTATACCTATATATTTTATATGTCATGCTTTGTTTGCCATATAACATGCCATGACATCATGCTTATTTTTAATCATTTTATATGTTATGTACATGTTTAGGATTAAGGCTTTAAATGTCATGTGTTTTTAGATTTCATCTTATGCCATGACATCATGATTATGAGCATATGCTTATTTATATCATTTCTAATGCCATAATCACTCATGCATTTAAGATAATGTGATTGAAATTGATTTAAGGACAATGGCATGACTTGGAGTCCCATTTATAAGGGAATCAAGTAGGGTTGCCTTAGAAAAATGCATGAAACCCTAGATTAAATGAACCAAAACCCACATCTCACATCCAATTGACATGTATGTGTATTTATACACCCTAGATACATGTGAGATGCTAGGATATGAGTTAAGTTCAAGGTGCATAGTTTTTGCATCTAGATGAACTAAAACTCATCCAATTTTATTAGTGGATCATTGGGAAAGCTTGTGTACAAGTCATGTGCATAGAGCCCAAGGAATATGATCCAAAATAAGGTTTTGAAAACATTTTAAAATCATTTTGAAAAACCTTGGTGAAGTCTATCTTTTGATAGCAATCACCATTGATGAAGTTGATACAAAATAGGGCCAAAACATTGAAAATTTCAATGGTTTTGAGTTTTGTATCAAATTCACTATTTTATGGGTAAAATAATTTTAAAATATTTTTCACCCATTGTATGTGTCATAAGTATTATACGTATGAACTTTCAGGATTTTTCGATAAACGTATAATTATTTATGAATTTCCAAAACTCGATTCTGATAACTGAAAATCAAATTTTAGCTTATCACGATCGCTCTCAGTATCACGATCGATGAGTGTGGCATTGATCGTAGCTGACAGAGTCGACTGCCAAGGCTGATTTCGGAAAAACTAAGTTTGGTTAGCCCGTGTTCAGCCATGGTAAAGGTCCCTAATCACTCCTAACCCTAGGATGTGCTTTGGGAAGCATTATAAAGGGTGAAAATCCATTGGATATGGATTAGGAGAAGTATTTAGGGTTTGTATCAATTTTAAGGTGTTGGAAAGTTCAATGTTGAATTTCTAACCTTAATTTTCATGGTTTAGAGTTCCTATTGGCTTAGGGACTTCCCAAGGACATTGTTGGTGCAATGGTCAAGGGGGAGCAAGCATTTAGGGGGAGGTATCCATCTTGGGATGATGGAGGTGTTTTTCTCCTTGAAGAGGAGAAGTTATTGGGAGAATATGACATCAATTGGGAAATTGATGGGACTTTTGAGAGACCCAATTTGGAAATTGGGAGAGTGTATAGGATTGCCTCTCTTGAGTGATATTGGACTTATCACTAGGAAGATGGTAGGCATCCTAAGTATCTTTGGACCAAGGGGGAGATTGTAAGATCTCATTGGGACATGAGACATTGACCCTCTTGGAGAGAAAACCTTTTTGATGTTAGTCAAAAAGGGGGAGAATGTTTGGGGGAGAACATTTGGAGAGTATTTACCAATTTGGGATAATTGGTAAGGAATTTGAGTTAGTGTTCTAACTCAATAATTTGTTTGGTTTTTGTCAAACATCAAAAAGGGGGAGATTGTTGGTGCAATCGGCCCAGGTCACGATTGACCAGGACTCGAGTTTGGCTCGAGTGATGTTTTGATGTGTTTTGATGTTTCGACAAAAACATATGACAATATAATTGTCATGGTAAGTCCAAGTCTTGAGTTCTTGGCATGGAGAGTCCAAGCATGGTCTTGGCAATGTAAAAGTCCAACATGGGTTGGCAAGGGAAAGTCCAAGCATGGTCTTGGCATTTGGGAAAGTCCAAGCATGGTCTTGGCATAGAAAGTCCAAGCATGGTCTTGGCATGGAAAGTCCAACATGGGTTGGCATTAGAAGTCCAAGGGGATTGATATTGGCGGCGTAAAGTTCAAGCGGTAGTCTTGACAGCATAAGACCAATAATTGGCGGCGTAAAGTCCAAGCGGTAGTCTTGGCAGCATAAGTCCAATAATTGGCGGCGTAAAGTCCAAGCGGAGTCTTGGCGGCGTAAGTCCAATATGCCTTGGCGGTGTAGACACCGTTAGCATGACATAGCCGATGGAAGCACCTGAAGGCTAGCGCAATGGATGAACAAGTCATGGATGACTTGGAGGGATCCGAGAGGCGTGAGGCTGATGGAGGTGGCTAGAAGGCTTAGGTCTAGGCTAAGGGTGGTCTAGCAAGTATGGGGGAACCATACTTGGGTTAAAACCTCATGTTTGAGGTGTGCCACGGATCGGCCCGGTGTCATGTGGCGGTCATCGAACCGAGTCAACTAGGGTTTATTTGCGAGGTTATGGCCTAGCCGATCGCCGAGGTGGGCGGTCGGTGATGGCTCAGCGATCGGCCCGATCGTGTGATCGGATCGGCCGGTGCTCGATAACGTCGACCACGTATGGAGTCAAGACTCGACTGGTCGAGTGAGGACTCCATCAGTCGACTGATGGTCACAATCAGTCGACTGATGAAGGTTCCGTTGGACTTATCCAGCATGGATCTAGCCGTTGTCTCACGACAACAGTGGCATCAGTCGACTGATGGTCCCGATCAGTCGACTGATCGACTTTTTCCAGCATAGGTTGAAGCTATATATGGAGCTCGTGATGGAGGAAAAACTAGAGGTTTCTTTGAGGCGATTTGGGGCGATTTGCTGTTGCAAATCAGGGGCTCCAAGTTGATATCAAGCAACCAAGTGATCAAGCATTCAAAGAGCATTTGTAAAGTGTTTTCTTTACTTGTATTGCTTTGTATTTCATTATATTGCTTGTATTCATCTTGTATTATTGTTGTATACATTGTACGAGGTTTCTCCACCTCCGGATTGTTCCGAGAAGGAGTTATTACATAGTGGTGTGCTTGTGGCATCGCTAGGGCTCGTTTGAGCCCGATCCGTGGAATAGGAACCGTGCGGTTCCGAACCACGTTAAATCTTCGTGTCTTTGTGTAATTGTCTATTTCGTTATTGCTTTCATTATCTATATTCCGCTGTGCTAACGAAATTGTAGACATGAACGAGATCGAATTCCATCCACGAACGGGCAAAACGCTAATCACCCCCCCCCCCCCTCTAGCCGTTCCAATAGTCCTAACAGGACATAGGCTTATGACCCAAACCATTCTTGCCCTTAGATATTTCTTGCTTTCTACGTCTTGACTTTTGGACATTTGACCCCTTAACCGAATTTGATATTATTTCTAGGGTCTTCTCCAATTTTTCTAGCCTTAACCTCAAGGCTTGGTTTTCTAGCTCTAATTTCCTCAATTTTGAATTTTCATTAGATTTTTGAGGAATGATTTTCTTTTTAGGCATGTGCCTAGATTTCTTGGGATTAACACCCAAATTTTCTTCTACTCTCCTAATTGACTCCCTAGGCAAGATATTTCTAGAATTATGAGTCCTAGGTTTGTCCTTAGTTATATGAACATGCTTGGCACCTAGACAATACACCTTATTATTTCTCTGAGCATGCTTTTCATTGATAATAGCAAAAGAGCTAAAATAATTCTTAGCATGTTTTTAACTCTAGGAATTAAAGGTTCATTAACTAAATGTACCTTAGGGTTAGCTTTAGGAGCTCCCCCTACATGAGTTGCACCTTCTTGCCCTTTCTTCCTCCCCCTAGGGCATTGGCTTCGGTAGTGTCCCTTTTGATTGCATTTGAAGCACACAATGTGCTCTTTGCTCTTGATTTTGGGAACACCGGCATCGTTTGACTTTGGGTTGACTTTTGGTGTCGATGCCTTCTTCTTAGCCAATTTAGGGCATTTGCTTTTGTAATGCCCTTTCTCCCTACACTCAAAATAAATAATTAATCTTTACGATTAATTATAATACATGAGTCACCTAGGGAGTTGGTGGAAGCCTCTTCCCGATCTTCACTTCTCCTGGATGTGGATGCTTCTTGTTCTTGCTCCGGAATGGAAGATTGCCTCTCCTCCCCCTCAATGCTAGAGGTGGAGGTCTCCACCAAATCATCAACATCTTCAAATGTTGTGGGTTCTTCTTCGGCATTCTCCTCTTCTTGTGCCGATTGGGAATTTTCTTGGAATTTCATTATCTTATTCCATAATTCCCTTGCATCCCTATAATCACCCAATCTAGACCAAATAGTGTTAGGTAACAAATCACTAATCAACTTGATTACCTTGAGATTTGTCTTGAAGTCTTTGATTTGGTCTTGGGTCCATTTTGATTTTTCAATGGGCTTGTTGTGTTTGTCCCTAGGCATCTCAAAACCATTTTCTACAATAATCATATAATCAAAATCGGTTTCGAGATATACCTCCACCCGTTTCCTCCACCAAGAAAAATCTCCATCGAATTTTGGTGGATGGATGAAGCCGGCCATTTGTAGTGCTCTCGCGGCGGTTAGTCCTTAAAGAGCGACCTCGGCTCTGATACCACTTGTAGGGGATCGAACGGCTGGCTAGAGGGGGGGTGAATAGCCCTCGTACGATGGATGTCGTGATTCGTTCGTTCTTCTTGCGTTGCTTGTCTACGATTGTCGTTAGCGCAGCGGAATAACAATAATAATGAAACTAACAACAATACACAATCACACAACACAAGATATACGTGGTTCGAAACCGAATGGTTTCTACTCCACGGGCGAGCTCACCGAGCTCTAGTTATGCGCACGACACTAACTATAACACTCCTTCTCGACAACACGTCGGAGGTGGAGAAACCTCTCACAAGCAATTACAATGTAATATAGAAATACAAGCAAATACACAAATACAATACAAAAGAAAACTTTCACCGATTGCTTTGATCGCTTTGCTTGTTGCTTGCTTTGATTGGCTCTTGAAGGACTGAAATGCAGCAGCAATTCCCCTCCAATAGCTCCACAAAAGGCTTGGCGAAATCCTCCAACTCGTGCTCCATTTATAACCTGCATCAAGTTTGTTCGCGCTAGCAATGCCGCCAAAGGCCTCACCGACCGCCTCGAGTCAGCTGACTCACAACGGCCAGATCCACGTCGGACAAGTTCCAACAAATCACCTACCAGTCGACTGATGATGCCCATCAGTCGACTGGTGACCCAGTAGTCGACTGCCCAGTCGGCTACGGAGCATTCTGTGCTCGCGACACTCCCATCACCGATCGCCATCCTCAAGAAGCTGACCATCGTTGCCGACTTCACGATCGCCAAGCACAAAACCCTAGCCTTACACCAGTCGAACCGGCATCTATGTCAGTCGACTGATGTCGGGCAAAACCTCAAACACCAAGTTGTTTGAGCCTCCGACACTCAGTCTTAGCCACTTGGCCAAGTCCACCTTATCCCTCATGGAGTTCCCCACCAAAGCTCTCTTCCCTCGGCCTACGTCCCTCGGATGCGCCAAGCGCACGGCTTCGCAATGCCATCCTTCGCGTCTCATGCCCTAGAAGTATGCTTCCCTTTGGGCTCACTCCATTCGCTCCCCGTCCGGCAGTCCCTCGGATGCACCAAGCGCACGGCTTCGCAATGCCATCCTTCACCGACTCAAGGACCCGAGCCTAGTGAACTTTCCAAGTTCTCAAGACTTCCCAAATGCATCAAGCGCACGGCTTCGCAATGCATTTCTCACCAAGCACCAAGCACCAAGCGCACGACTTCGCAATGCTTTGGACTTTCCCATGCCAAGGCTTCCCCCTTGGACTTCCACACCAAGCTCCATGCTTGGATTTTCCATGCCAACCCCATGTTGGACTTTCCCACACCAAGCTCCATGCTTGGATTTTCCATGCCAACACCATGTTGGACTTTCCCATGACAATCCCATGTCATGAGTTTTGTCTATCATCAAAATACCATCAAGGTACTGCTGGGCCGATTGCACCAACATGAACTGGTTGACAGGCAATTTATAGAAGTTCAGAATTTCTAGGTAGGAAGGAGGGACAGGCAAATATAAACCATTGAGTAGTTGTTCGAAAAAGAAGCAATGCAAGCCCGGAGGAGGAAGATGTAGTCGGTAAGAGGTGGTGTTGAAACGGCAAAGCACGGAGGGGTCTATGTATTGGCACCTAAGGTTGAAGAAATAGTGTTTGCTATCTAGTTGAGTGATGGTGTGTTCATACCAGGGGGCTCGGGTCAGATTCTTTGGGGCCATAGGTGCGGAAGAAGGAGGAACACTTACTTGAAGTTCGAAGAGGGAACGCTTGCAAGGGAAGGGGCTAGGGCACTGACCACCGTCAGAAAAAATCGTAGGAAGGGGAAGGGGAAAAGACTAGATTGTCGGGCACGTTAATTTACGCATAAAAGGGGAAGATGGAGATTTATATACGGTTTTGTGACTTTTTGACTACCTAAGAGAAAAAGAAAAGCGGGGCCCATGGACCCATTAAGCCGCTCCGAACATATGAGGTAAGGCAACAGGAAAAGTAAATTTGAATTGGTAAGGAAAGGGTGAATTAGAAGCCTTATATACTTAAAAAGTCAAGCTTATGACTTCGCTTGACTATTTTTAGGGGTTGGCTAATGATACTACTGCTACCTTTTCCCATAAGTAAGGGGAAAAGACTCGTGCGTAGGACACTGCCCGAACCAAATAGCTGGTTCGGCGGAAGGAGTCTGAGAAGAGCGGTTCGGCCGCATAAGTTTGGGGAAAGTGGCTCGGGAGGACAGTTTAAGAGGGTTGGCACGGTCAAACGAATTCGGAGATTGGTTCGATATGAGAAGGAGAGGAATCGACTCGGTCGAACGGGCCTGGAGGTGATTCGGTACGGGAAGGATAGAAGTTGGTCCGGGTTATCAGAAAAAGTCTAAGAGCTACGCTACACGTGAGTGATAGGTCTAGGCTAGCTTTACAGAAGGTAAGTGGGTGAAAGGGATGGGCTAGAATATTCCCGAAATATAGATAAGAAGTTTGTTACACAACAAATGGGGACCCCACATAATATTCGGAGGAGCCTTCACTCCTCGTGTCTGTAACAGAATGATTCTCCAGATAAGCAAGGTGGCCACATGGACGATGAAGGAGGTTCGTGATGCAACTGCTAGCCAAAGGAAGGGGAGGGAGATAAAAGGGAGAAGAAGGGCAAGAAGAGGAGGATCCGCATTTTTTCCAGGAGCAAGAGACAAAGGCACACTCGAAAGGGAGAGCAACCACATCGCCGAAGAAGGAGACAAGGAGAGTAGTGAGCTCCATTCTTTCAATATTTGGTGTACTAAGCTAACTGTAAGAGGTTTTCTCCTCCACCTTCGGAAGTTTTTTTCGCGAAGGAGGAAGCTCATAGTGAAAGTGCTTTGGCACAGTAGCTCGTGAGAGAGCTCACCCCCGTGGAGTAGGAATCCTCATTCCGAACCACGTTACATCTTGTGTCTCTGTCCTTTGCTTGTGTTGCGTGCATTTTTCTTCTTCATACTTTATTACTATTGCGGCCGGAGAGAACCCTTAAGCTTCCCGCACGCTCCCCGGCATTTAAAGGAAGCTAGAAAATCCTTCTACGATCGCATCAGTTGGCGTCGTCTGTGGGAAACTTTAGAGCAAGATGTGGAGATGCAGCCAGAGGAGATACATTATCCGGCAACCTCCTCTGCGGAGGAGAACCCCATAACACTATTACCGTCATAGTTAAGAGCCATGGTGGACACAATCGTGGTCGATGCCCTCGCTAAAGAGAGGAGAAGAACTAGGTACCCTCATCCTCATTCTGATGAACCCTCCCCCCGTGGACCGCAACAAGAGATGCCCCCTCCACTTTGTACAACGACAATTGTCGAGATGTTGCCTGGGGAGGGGTTGGGGGGATGAGTGCATCAGACCACTATACCAGCAACCCAGACTCGACGAGAAGAGCAGGGAAAAAGTCATTCAACTAGGGCTCCAGAGATTTACGAGCCCAGTCCTTTCACTGTGGACATTCTTTCTGAAGTACCGCCTTCATACTTCAGAAACCCCTAGGTGGACAAGTATGATGGCATGATGGATTCTGAGGAGCATCTATCACAGTTCACAGGAGCTACCTCGCTTCATTGCTACACCAATGCCCTTAAATGTCGGGTCTTCCATACCACTTTAACCGGATCGGTGCAAAAATGGTTCAATACCCTTCCCCTTGGGTCTATTACTTGTTTTGCTAATTTTCAAGGGATGTTCCACCAAGAGTTCGCCAGTTGTAAGGCGTACAAGCATGATGCTTCCATCCTGCTACACATTACGCATGGGCCCTCAGAGTCACTCAGAGGGTATCTTCATCGATTTACTTCCACTGCTAGAAATATCCCCTCAGCGAGATTAGATGCCTTCAGTGTTGGTGCAATCGACCTAGGTCATGATTGACCAGACTCGAATTTGACTCGAGCGATATTTTGATGTTTGACATGGAAGTTTGACATTGATGTCTGATAATGTTTTGGGGAGATTGTTGGTAAAATCGACCTGGGTCATGATTGATCGGACTTAAGTTTGACTCAAGGGAATTGTGATGGTTGACTAGGGTTGACCATGTCATGGAAAGTCCAAGTCTTGAGTACTTAGCAAGAAAAGTCCAAGCATGGATCTTGGCATGGAAAGTCCAACATGTGTTGGCAAGGGAAAGTCCAAACTTGAGTCTTGGCATTTGAGAAGTCCAAGGGATTTGATATTGGCGGCGTAAAGTCCAAGCGGGAGTCTTGGCAACATAAGTCCAATGGTTGACAGCGTAAAGTCCAAGCGGAGTCTTGGCAGCGTAAGTCCAATGTGTCTTGGTGGTGTAGACACCGTTACCATGACATAGCCGATGGAAGCACTTGAAGGCTAGCATGGATGAACAAGTCATGGATCATTTGGAGGGATCCAATAGGCGCAAGGCTGACAGAGGTGGCTAGAAGATTTAGGTCTAGGCTACGGGTGGTCTAGCAAGTATGGAGGCACCATACTTGGGTTAAACCTCATGTTTGAGGTGTATCAGTCGACTGGTATCATGTGACAGTCGACTGGTGTGAGTCAACTAGGGTTTAACTACAGGGAGTGCCCTAGCAGTCGATTGAGGTGGGCGTCATTGTTGAACCGTCGATCCGGGTGCTCATTATTTCGAGCACGAATCTGATCAAACTCGATCGTTAGGGTTAGCGATCAGTGAAGGCTCGATCGATCAACTAATGGACATGATCACGATCGATGTCCTATCCGTTGGATTTTCCGGTGGATTGCACCATTGTTAACATCATCGGTCATTGATGGTCAGCGATTGGTGATAGGCAAAAATCCAACCCGATTGCAAGTTATAAAGGCAGCTCGGAAGGAGGGTTTTTGCAGCGATTTTCTTGGGTGAATTGGAGCGATTTGCTATTGCAAATCAGGGTCTTCAAGGCTAGTCCAAGGCAATCAAAGATCAAGCAACCAAAGTACTCTTGTAAAGTGTTTTTCTTTACTTGCATTCTTTTTCATACTTGTATTAGCTTGTATCTTTAGTATTACTTAGTGTAATCATTGTAAGGGATTTCTCCACCTCCGGATTGTTCCAAGAAGGAGTTATTTGTGATTAGTGGTTGCGTGTGCATCACTAGAGCTCTTTAGAGCCCGATCCGTGGAGTTTGAACCATTCAGTTCCGAACCATGTTACATACTTGTGTATTAGTGTATTTGTGTTTGTCTTCGCTTTCGTTATTGCTATTATTTCTATTTCCACTGCGCTAACGAGATTTGTAGACGAACACGGAACGAATTCCATCGACGTATCGAAACGAGCTATTCACCCCCCCCCCCCTCTAGCAGTCAACAAAACCTCTACAATTGGTATCAGAGCAAGGAGCTCTTCTACGGACTAACCGCCGGGAGCAAAAGACGCTAGAGGGAAGATGGAATTCCAAGACAAGCTTGGATGGGACGTCAACACTCCACTACCATATGACCGAGAAGATTTTCCGGTGTGGAGAGCAAGAATGAAGACATTCTTGATGATGGACATAGAGGATTGGTTCATCCTCATAGAAGGCTTTGAACCTCCTAGGGATAATAAGGGAGAAGTTCTAAAGTTGAAGAAATAGACCCAAGAGCAACGGCTAAAATTCAAGACCGAAGCCAAGGTAACAAAACTTTTAGAAGATTTGATACCTATTGATGTTTTGTCTAGGCTAGGAGATTACATGGATGCCAAGGAGCTATGGAGTAATTTGGCAAGATTCCATGAGGAGCCTAAAGAACAAGAGTGCTCATTGGCTCAGTTGGAGGAGGAGAACGAAGAAGAGAGCACATCGTCCTCATCACAAGAAAGTGATGATTCGAAAGTTGATGGAGAATCAACATCCGGATCGGGATCGGTGGAAGAAGCCTCCACCTCTAGGATTGAGGGGGAGGAGAGAATTCCCACACCGAAGCAACCTCAAGAGGAGATATCTACATCCGGTCGAGAGGAAGAGCAAGCTCAAGAGGCTTCCACCACGGATCTAGGTAACTCGAGCATGTTAATTAAAAATAAAAATCATATAATATGCTTTGAGTGTAGGGAATCCGGGTACTATAAGAGTAAGTGCCCGAAAAGAGTAAAGAAGACTCCACCAGTGCCTAAAAGACAAGAAAAGTCAAAGGATGCCGGATTCGTCATTCCTAAGAACAAGGAGCATGTGGTATGCTTCAAGTGTCACCAAAGAGGGCACTATCGAAGTCAATGCCCTAAGAGAAAGAAGATAGATCAAAAAGGAGCATCAAATGCAGGGGAAGCCTTTAAGGCAAACCCTAAGGTACATTTAAACAATGTTCATTCTTTAAGTAATAAGAACAAGCATACTAGAAGTAATTTCTCTATGTTTTATAAAGAGCATGCTAAGAATAATAAATTTTATTGCTTAGGGGCTAAGACCTACAAGATTAAAAATAAGGAGAAATTTGGGACTAATGTCCCTAGAAAAATATTACCTAAGGAATCTATTAGGAAAATATAAGATCACCTAGGCATCAATCCTAAATGGACTAAACACATGCCTAGAAATAAGAATATCTCAAGAGATAATGAAAAATCAAAAATTGGGCAATTAGAAAAGGAAAATCAAGCCTTGAGATCAAGGCTTGAGAAACTTAAAAAGACCATTGCAAAAATGACAAATCAAATGCAAAGGTCAAATGGTCAAACTCTAGGGTCTAGAAGTCAAAGTCAAAACCTAGGGTTTAGAAGACAAGAGTCATCCAAAGGCAAGAAAGATTTGGGTCACAAACCTAAGCCCAAGGAGACCTACCATAGTGTTCCATCCGATTATGGAACACAACCTAGGTCTAGGAAGGCCATGGTTACTAGGAAAGATATTCCTAAGGTTAACCAAGGCAAGTGTTTAGTGGCCAAGGTTTCTATGAAACCAAGGAAGACCACTAAGAAGGTTACTAGGGAGGCAATCCTTAAGGTTAACCATGATAGGACCCAAATGACCAAGGCTTCTAAGCCTAGGAGGGTCATTAGAAAGGTATCTAGGGAAGATATCCCTAAGGAATACCTAGTTAACCCAAGGAGCTCAAACAAGTATTGGGTTCCTAGAAGCGTGATTCCATCACGCTAAGTGGGTTGGGGGTGTTAACTTGAATTGGTGGGTAGTTAACCTAACAATTGTAAAGTTAACACTTTATAGCTTTTTCAAGGTTATGTGATACCTTGGAAATAATTTTGAATTTTAATCCTAAAGGATTTTAGGATGTGCCAATAAGCCTTGAGAATTGTGAAAATTTTGATTAAACTTGGCACATGTAGAATTAGAGGTATTGGTGTGCAATTTGGAGTTTTGGCATACTTTGGAAATTAGTGTATCAAGAAAATTGTCTTAAGGCTTAGAAATTACATTTAAGATTGATACTCAAGTACTACACATTTTGATGTCTCATACCTGTTGGTGCAATTGGCCCAGGTTGACTCGAGTTTGACTCGAGCAGTATTTTGATGATAGACAAAACTCATGACATGGGATTGTCATGGAAAGTCCAACATGGAGTTGGCATGGAAAATCCAAGCATGGAGCTTGGTGTGGGAAAGTCCAACATGGAGTTGGCATGGAAATTCCAAGCATGGGGCTTGGTGTGGAAAAGTCCAAAGCATTACGAAGTCGTGCGCTTGGTGCTTGGTGAGAAATGCATTGCAAAGCTGTGCACTTGGTGCATGTGGGAAGTCTTGAGAACTTGGCAAGTTCACTAGGCTCGGGGTCCTTGAGTCGGTGAAGGATGGTATTGCGAAGTCGTGTGCTTGGTGCATCCGAGGGACCGTCGGACGGGGAGCGAATGGAGTGAGGCCCAAGGGAAGAATACTTCTAGGGCATGAAACGTGAAGGATGGCATTGCGAAGCCGTGCGCTTGGCGCATCCGAGGGACGTAGGCCGAGGGAAGAAAGCTTCGGTGGGGAACTCCATGAGGGATAAGGTGGACTTGGCCAAGTGGCTAAGACTGAGTGTCGGAGGCTCAAACTTGATGTTTGAGGGTTTACCCGACGGTCGGATGCTCAAATAGCTTGGTGTTTGAGGTTTTGCCCGACGGCAGTCGACTGGCATAGGTGCCGGTTCGACTGATCCAAGTCGACTAGGGTTCGATTGGTGTTAAACTGCAGTTTTATGCTTGGCAGTCGACTACCATGGACTGGCAGTCGACTGATGTCGATAGCAGTCGACAGATTGGAATGTCGCGAGCATCGAACGCTCCGTAGCCGACTGGGCAGTCGACTACTAGGTCACCAGTCGACTGATGGGCATGATCAGTCGACTGGTAGGTGATCCATTGGAACTTGTCCAACGTGAATCTGGCCATTGTGAGACAACGGCTACAGGGACAGTCGACTGGGGCCTTTTTGGCAGTCAACTGCTGAGCACAAAATCAGCTTGATGCAGGTTATAAATGGAGCTCAAGATGGAGGATTTCGCCAAGACTTTAAGGAAGCTATTGGAGGGGAATTGTTGTTGCATTTCAGTCCTTCAAGAGCCAACCAAAGCAAGCAACAAGAAAGGGTTCAAAGCTAAGAGTTGTAAAGCATTCTTTACTTGTATTTCTTAGTGTCTTTGTATTTCTTATAGTATTACTATTGTAATAGCTTGTGAGAGGTTTCTCCACCTCCGACGTGTAGTCGAGAAGGAGTTTAGTTAGTGTCGTGCGCATAACTAGAGCTCGGTGAGCTCGCCCGTAGAGTAGGAACCATTTGGTTCCAAACCACGTATATCGTGTGTGTTTGCGTATGCTTGTATTATTGTTAGTATTATTATTGTTTCTATTGTTTCCGCTGCGCTAACGACAATCGTAGACAAGCGACGCAACGAGAATGAACGAATTCCCACCATACAATGACAAAGGCTATTCACCCCCCTCTAGCTGGCCAACATATCGACCCTACAAGTGGTATCAAAGCCAAGGCGCTTGTCGAGGACTAACTGCCAACACAAGTACTGCAAGATGGCCGGCTACAACCTCCAACCACCAAAATTCGAAGGAGATTTTCTATGGTGGAGAAGAAAATTGGAGGTATATCTAGAAACCGATTTTGATTTTATGCTAATCTTAGAAAACGGTTTCGAATTGCCTAGGGATGAAAGAAATAGGCAAATTGAGAAGTCAAGGTAGACCCAAGACCAAATTAAGGACTTCAAGACAAACCTCGAGGTAATAAAATTACTTAGTGATTTGTTACCTAACCATATTTGGTCTAGATTGGGTGACTATAGGGATGCAAGGGAGCTATGGAATAAGATAATAAAATTCCAAGAAAATTCCCAACCGGCACAAGTAGAGGAGAATGCTGAGGGAGAAGCACACACCACATTTGAAGATGTGGATGATTTGGTGGAAACCTCCACCTCTAGCATTGAGGGGGAGGAGAGGCAATCTTCCATCCCGGAGCAAGAAAAAGAAACATCCACATCCGGGAGAAGTGAAGATCAAGAAGAGGCTTCCTCCACCACCCTAGGTAACTCAAGTATAATGATTTTAAATAAAGATCACATAATATGTTTTGAGTGTAGGGAGAAAGGGCATTACAAGAGCAAATGCCCAAAATTGGCTAAGAAGAAAACACCGGCACCAAAAGTCAACCCAAAGTCAAAGGATGCCGGAGTCCCCAAAATCAAAAGCAAAGAGCACATTGTGTGCTTCAAATGCAATCAAAAGGGGCACTACCGAAGCCAATGCCCTAGGGGGAGGAAGAAAGGGCAAGAAGGTGTATCTCATGTAGGGGGAGCTCCTAAAGCTAACCCTAAGGTATATTTAAATAATGCACCTTCAATTCCTAAAGTTAAAAAGCATGCTAAGAATTATTTTAGCTCTCTTGCAATCATTAATGAAAAGCATGCTAGTAGGAATAAATATGTTTGTTTGGGTGCTAAGCATGTTAGTTTCTCTAAGGACAAACCTAGGACCAATAACACTAGACCAATCCTTCCTAGGGAGTCAATTAGAAGAATAGAAGAAAACTTGGGCATTAACCCCAAGAAATCTAGGCATATGCCTAAAAAGAAAAATAATTCCCAAAAATCAAATGATAAATCAAAATTGGGAAGATTGGAGGTGTAGAATCGAGCCTTGAGGTCAAGACTAGAAAAATTGAAGAAGACCCTAGCAATAATCACAAATTTAGTTAAGGGGTCTAATGTACAGAAGTCAAGGCCTAGGAAACAAGAACGGTCTAAGGTCAAGAAAGGTTTGGGTCACAAACCTATGTCCTATCACAATGTTTCATTTAATTATGGAACAACATCTAGGTATAGAAAAATCAAGGCTAATAGAAAAGGTATCCCTAAGTCTAACCATGATGTTTGCTTAGTGGCAAAGGACTTAAGAAAATCTAAGAAAGCCACTAGGAAGGTCATTGGGGGAGTTACCTCTAGAGTTGACCTAGGAAAGACCCAAAAGACTATGGCTTCAAAGCCTAAAAGGGTCATTAGGAAGGTATCTAGGGAAGTTATCCCTAGGGAATACCTTGTTAACCCAAGGAGCTCCAATAGGTATTGGGTTCCTAAGAGCGTGATCGATTCACGCTAGATGGGTTAGGGTGTGTCAACCCTAAGTGGATGGGTAGTTAACCTAGCCATGGTGAGTTGACACATTAGGATGTGTCAATATGTTTTGAGAAGTTAGAAAATGATTAAATTGGCACAATTAGGTCTTAGAGGTATTGGTGTGTCATTTTGGGTTTTTGGCACACTAGGGGGATAAATGATATTAAGGCAAAATGGAATTAATTCCTAGAAATGGCAATTTGGATTTAACACTTAGGTATTTTATACCTTAGTATATGTTAGTAATATATGAGAGATGTCCTAAGGCAATCGCCTTATGTATGAACCATTTATATGATAAATGAAGATTCACTATTTGAGTATACATGTTTTATGTATTTGATTGGATCTTAAACTCATTTACTGAATGTCCACGATACGATTCACAGCATGAGAGAATTTGTGATTGGATCACAACTAGTGAGTATCTCTACATGTGTAATTGTGATGTATCAGAATTATCCCTAGTCGATGAATTGATGGATTTGGACACCATCAATTCCGTCGAGACTAGCACGAGGTATACTCCTTGGTGTATCCAAGCAGCTGATTCTCACTGGCTGGAGACATAGTGATGTCCGAAGTTAATCGTGGATGCTAGTTATGGTAACTAGTTCATTGGAGTGACCAGTCGTAAGACTTCATATGGTTCTCTGCATATATAGATATGTCAATGAAGTTCTTACTGTGGCTTAAGTGCGATGTTCCTTTGACTTGCGGTATTCAAGTCATCTTGATCATAGAGACTTATGCTTTGACATCTTAAGCAAGCATCTCTAAGGAGATGTGGACCCGGGATGATTGGGTATAAGTCGAAGTGATCGAAGGTGTTTGAATAGCCTATAAAGGATTCACCACTCCTTGCGAGGAGATGTATACTCATGGCCTCTCGTCGGATTGTTACTAAAGTCTTTGGCCAAAGCATTACATGTTTAGAGTAAGGTACTCTTCGATACATGTGGAGTAACTAGAATCCGTAGGACGAGGAAATGATACTTGGGCTAGGTGTGACGTAGTCAGCCTAGTGGGGACTGACACAATAGACCATGTCCTAAACCAAGTGGGTATAAGATGAGTGAAGGGAATGGGGCACGAATCAATCGAGCTGCTGAAAGGTTTCAGAAATAGTTCTGGATCAACCGTTGATCTTTTCGGTTAATTGGGGATCATGATGTACTACTAGGTGCCACTCATGATTGTTATATAATTAATGGTTAATTATAGACGGCCAACATAAACCGAGAACCTATTTGGTCACACGCACAACGAGCGTAATCCAAAGGATTTAAAACGAGCTTGAGAATGGGATTCTCAGACCGAGAGAAACTAGGTTTGGTTGGACCAAACATAAAGCGAGCATGAAATCGTTACAGTCGCAATGGAAGCGTGGATGGGCCGAGTCTTATGAAGACGTAATGGATGAACCAAAATGGTTTGGTTCTAATCCAATGGAGGAGAATAAACCAAAGGGTTTGGTTTATTTTAAACGAATGAACCAAAAGTTGGTTCGGTTCGTTTTAACTTAAAATAAACCATCATGGTTTGGTTTATTTTAACTTATCTTAATGGAGCGGGTTAACGGGCCCAATGGTTATGATCCAATAACCATTAAGAGAATTGGTTCTCTATAAAAGAGGGCTTAAGGGATAATTAAGCCCTAATCCAATCCAAAAACCCTAGCCCTAAGGTTGCCGCCCACTCCATTGAGTGAGCTCTCGACGCCAACCCTAAACCGCCGCCCATTGCTCCTCCAACAGGCATCCAGAAGGCTGCTTCCTTCCCCCTCGCCGGCGTCGAGCTGCTGCCGGTTAGTTCTCCGGTGATCTCCTTCAAGTTTGGCATCAAGGTGAGCTCTATCTCCCTTGGTTGGCCGGCGCCTATCACCTCCACCAAAGCTGTCCAGTTTTCTGGACAGCTTGTTCTCCTCTCGTCGGAGCGTCGTTTGGATGACGGTTAGAGCTCCGACAGCGGCTAACTTACCAGGGATTCGATCTCCGGTAATCCTCTGAGGTGGAGGATGAAGGATTCGTCAATTGGTTGACGAATACCTCTCCGGAGAAGCGAGTTTTGAGAACTCGTATTAGGATCCGAATTTGGATTCGGATCGTGATCATCTCTCGATCATGTCGTCTTCAACACGAGGCTAGTAACCCGTACGAAGACGAAGCTCGTGGCTTAGCGAAGTCATCCCGAGGAACTTGGCATGGATACGGATAGAGACGATTCTAGCGAGGATCGTTCCGGTTGATGTCGTTCCCGCTACACGTCATACGAAAGGTATAACGTAGATAAATTTCCTTTTATTGCAAATTTAAATTTACGGTTATATCTACACTTATTGTAATATGCATGCGTGTGTTGTGTGTGTTGTAATAAATGTAGATTTATTATTTTTATTGCTTCCGCTGTATTCATGTTTACGAAACGTGATCGAACACACACACGCTGCGGTGCTGGAAACCCAACAGTGGTATCAGAGCCCAGGTTGTGTTTCGACATAATCGTAAAATGGTTTTGCGATAGTCATAATATTATTTCTGAAAATTTTCTAATTTTGGAAATTTAGAAGTATTTATGGAAATTTTTCAATTTTGAAAAGTCTAGAAGTATTTATGGAAATCTTCCACTTTTGGAAAGTTGGAAGTATTTATGGAAATTGATATTTTCATAAATAAAATATTTGATTAGATTCTGGAAATTTGTTTCCTAATTTAATCATGATTTGATTTGGAAAATCAAATCTTAAAATATTTCATTTCCATAAGTAGTTTTAATGATTTAGGAAATTGGTTTCATAAATAGATTTTCCTTAATCAAATAATTCCATGAATAAAATATGTGATTAGATTTGGAAATTTATTTCCTAATTTAATTATGATTTGATTTGGAGAATCAAATCTTAAACATATTTTATTTCCATAAATAGTTATGACATATAAGGAAATATATACATGACATAATTGTATGCCATGTAATTGCATTAGATGCATAACATTATGCCATGCGTGTCGTGACATGTAGATGTATGTCATGTCATGTAGATAATAGTTATTTGCATGTAAAGAGGATGAGACATAAAAACCCTTAAACAATATTAAACCCTACACCTTCCATTAATATGGTTAGAACCAGAGTTCCGTTTCTTGTTTGGGTTGTTGGACTCTCTCCAAGCCCGGCTCGAACCCGAACATGTTCAAACCATGGAATAGTTTAATACTAATATGGTAAGAGTCAGAGGTCAATCGTTAGCTTTGGTTGTTGGACTCTCTCCAAGCTGGGCTAATTGGTTGAATGCGCTCTAACCATATTAAAACTATTTCCCGATTAATGGGTTGGCTTTAACCTGGAGCATCGGCTTGTTGGACTCTCTCCAAGGTCGATGTAAAGGGAGGTGAAGTTGGGTGCTATGCATATGATGCAACTTGTTAATGTGTTAACAACCCGATGTATGTGTGAACATTCAATTAGTTGATAGCACATTGTGATAGTTGCATATACGTGATATGCAATCGGTATAGTTGATACCTACCGTCGTAGTTATGAATGGCTTGTTGGACTCTCTCCAAGGTTGTTCATAACTATGATGGATATCAGCCCATTCGGAGATGGACCTACGATTTCCCGAAGTGATTTTGGGGTTTTTGAAATTCGAAAAATGAATGGGATTTATAAATGTATATTGATGCATTTTAAAATCATTTTCTCATATATGCTCGTTTTGTATTTCTAGGTCAATAAATTGATCATGACGTCTTTGAATTTGCGCACTATTTTGGATTGAAACAAACCGACCGGGCCTAACTTCACGGGTGGCTTAGAAACACGAGAATTGTTCTCAAGGCGGAAAAGCTTGCATATGTCCTTGAAGAGCCTCTTCCCGATCGTCTAAGGGCGATGCAACTCAGACCAAATGTTGGTCTATCGAAGCATGTGGCGATTCTCGAGGGCGAGTTGCATCATGCAAGCGATGATGGTACCTGAGCTGCAAAAGCAGCATGAGCATATGGATGCTAATACTATAGTCTTCCATCTTCATGAGTTGTTCGATGAGCAAGCGAGATCCGAAAGGTTCGAGGTCTCTAGGCTCCTCTTCACCACGAAGATGCAAGAAGGTTCGTCAGAGTGCGATTTGTGCTAAAGATGAACGGGTACATCGAGCGGCTAGCCACCCTCGGTTTTGTGATGGATCATGAGTTAAGTATTGACTTAATTCTACATTGTTTGCCCAAGAGTTTCTCACAATTTGTGATGAACTATCGGATGAACAAATTAGAATCCACCATTCCCGAGCTCCTCAATATGCTGAAGACTGTGGAGCCTTCTGTGAAGCATGAGGAGAAGGCGGTTCTGTTAGTTGATTCCTCAAAGAAAGGTTCTAAGAGGAAGGCAAAAGAACAGAAGAAAGGAAAGAAGAAAAAGGCAAAGAAGGCAGAACCATCGCAAAAGGGCACTTGCCATCAATGTGGCAAGGAAGGCCACTGGCGAAGAAACTGCAAGATTTATCTTGAGTCCATGAAGAAGAAGAAGGCATCCGATGCCTCATCCTCTTTCGGTATCTTCGTTATTGATTGTCATTCTATTTCCTTAGACACTTGGGTATTGGATACTGGGTGTGGCTCACATATATGTAATGACATACAGGGGCTAAGGAATAGAAGAAGACTTGTCAGAGGGGAGTCAAATTTGCGAGTTGGCAATGGAGCAAAGGTTGCTGCGGTCGCCATCGGAACTTATTTGCTGAAGCTCCCTAGTGGACTAGTCTTAGAACTGGACAATTGCTATTATGTTCCTTCTCTAATAAAGAACATTGTTTCTATTTCCTGCTTAAATAGAAATGGTTTCCATTTGATGTTTAGTAACAATTGTTGTTATATAACTTTGAATGGCGTACTTTATGGAACTGGAACTTTGAGTAATTTTGTACGTTGGACATATCCAGTGACATTTTCAATATCGAAGCGAGCAACACGCGTGCTCGAAAGGATAATCAAATAGACTCCTATATGTGGCATTGTCGTCTTGGCCATATAAGCAAGAAATGCATGTCCGAATTACACCGATGTGGAATTCTGGAATCGTTTGAATTGGATTCATACGATACATGCGAATCATGCTTAAAAGGCAAGATGACTAAGTTACCTTTTACTGGAAAAGGTGAACGAGTGGGAGAGTTACTAGGTCTAATACATACTGATGTATGTGGACCTATGTCAACTCAAGCATTAGGAGGCTATAGCTACTTCATTACCTTCACCGATGATCACTCACGGTTTGGGTATGTGTTCTTGATGAAACACAAGTCTGAAGCCTTTGAAAGGTTCAAAGAGTTCAGAAATGAAGTAGAGAAACAACATGACAAGTGTATTAAAATACTTCGATCGGATCGAGGTGGTGAATACTTGAGTCAGGAGTTTCTTGATTATCTAAGAGACAATGGTATATTGTCTCAATGGACTCCGCCATATACACCACAGCATAATGGTGTATTTGAGAGGCGTAACCGGACCTTGTTGGACATGGTCACGTCAATGATAAATCATGCGACTCTCCCCAAGTCCTTTTGGGGCTATGCACTTCAGACAGCTGTTTACTTGTTAAACAGAATGCCTACCAAGGTAGTCTCAACTACTCCATATGAGATATGGAATGGTAAGAAACCTCATGTATCTTACTTGAAGATATGGGGTTGTCCTGCTTATGTGAAGCGGACTGTATCAGACAAATTGGATGCTAAGTCTGATAAATGTCTATTTGTTGGATACCCTAAGGAAACAAGGGGTTACCAATTCTATCATCCTGTGGAACAAAAGGTGTTTGTTTTAAGGCATGCTGTGTTTCTAGAGAAAGAGTTTCTCTTGCAAGAAAATAGTGGGAGTGTCGTCGAGCTTGAGGAGGCTCGAGAGACTCAAATAGACATTAATGAGATACCTGGTGAAGCACAACAACCGACAACTCATAGTGATGAGCAATCGGCTGGACCTATTGTAACACCACATCTTCGTAGATCTGGTAGAACACGCAATATCCCTGAGAGATATGGATTTCTTGTAAGTGAATCGAACGACGTGTTACTCATTGATGATGAGGAGCCTACCAGTTATGAAGAAGTGCTGACAAGTTCAGAAAGGGATAAGTGGCTTGGTGCCATGAAGTCGGAAATGGATTCCATGTATGAAAACCAAGTTTGGAACTTGGTTGACCCACCTGAAGGGATAAAGCCTATAGGGTGCAAGTGGGTTTTCAAGAAGAAAACCGACATGGATGGTAATATGATTACCTATAAGGCTAGATTGGTGGCGAAAGGATATCGTCAAAAACAAGGTGTTGATTATGACGAAACCTATTCGCCTGTAGCTATGCTTAAATCCATTCGGATGCTCCTGGCCATAGCGGCTCATTATGATTATGAGATATGGCAGATGGATGTGAAAACAACTTTCCTTAATGGAAACCTGCTCGAGGATGTGTATATGATACAGCCTGAGGGTTTAACATCAGTTGATAAAACCAAGGTATACAAATTGCGACGGTCCATATATGGATTGAAGCAAGCATCCAGGAGCTGGAATATCCGTTTTGATGAGATCATCAAAAAGTTTGATTTCTCACAAAATCCAGACGAACCTTGTGTGTACAAGAAGGTTAGTGGGAGTGCAGTCGTGTTCCTAGTATTGTATGTCGATGACATTCTACTTATAGGAAACGATGCTTCAATCTTATAGTCAGTGAAGGTTTGGTTATCCAAGACATTCTCCATGAAAGACCTGGGAGAAGCAACCTACATCCTTGGGATTAAGATCTATAGAGATAGATCGAACCGGTTGCTTGGTCTTTCGCAGTCTACATATATAGACCGAGTGCTAAAGAGGTTTAGCATGTCGGAATCCAAGAAAGGTTTCTTACCCATCAGGCATGGGGTACACCTTTCGAAGTCTATGTGTCCGCGCACAGAAGACGAGAGGATTTGCATGAGTAAGATTCCCTATGCATCCGCAATAGGATCTATCATGTATGCTATGTTATGTACAAGGCCCGACGTATCGTACGCTCTGAGTGTCACGAGCAGATACCAGTCCGATCCGGGAATGGATCATTGGGCGGCTGTTAAGACGATCCTTAAGTACTTGAGAAGAACTAAGGATGTGTTCCTAATATATGGAGAAGGGGACATGGTGATAAGTGGGTATACGGATGCCAGCTTTCAGACAGACAAGGATGATTCCAGGTCTCAGTCTGGATACGTGTTCACCTTGAATGGGGGTGCAGTGAGTTGGAAAAGTTCCAAACAAGAGACTGTAGCGGATTCTACCACTGAGGCAGAATACATTGCAGCTTCGGAAGCAGCAAAGGAAGCGGTTTGGATCAAGAAGTTCGTTCATGAACTTGGTGTGATTCCGACCATTGTTGAAGCAATACCGGTCTACTGCGACAACAATGGAGCAATTGCACAGGCAAAAGAGCCAAGGTCTCATCAACGATCCAAACATGTGCTTCGCCGCTATCATCTTATCAGAGAAATCATCAGTAGGAACGAAATACAAATCGAGAAAATTCCCACTGAAAGGAACTTAGCGGATCCCTTGACTAAGGCATTACCTCAAAATAAGTTTGAGGGTCATGTTCGAGCTTATGGTATTGGATACCGTAGCGATTGGCATTAGGCCAAGTGGGAGTCTGTTAGTAATATATGAGAGATGTCCTAAGGCAATCGCCTTATGTATGAACCATTTATATGATAAATGAAGATTCACTATTTGAGTATACATGTTTTATGTATTTGATTGGATATTAAACTCATTTACTGAATGTCCACGATACGATTCACAGCATGAGAGAATTTGTGATTGGATCACAACTAGTGAGTATCTCTACATGTGTAATTGTGATGTATCAGAATTATCCCTAGTCGATGAATTGATGGATTTGGACACCATCAATTCTGTCGAGACTAGCACGAGGTATACTCCTTGGTGTATCCAAGTAGTGATTCTCCTTTGGCCGGAGACATAGTGATGTCCGGAGTTAATCGTGGATGCTAGTTATGGTAACTAGTTCATTGGAGTGACCAGCCGTAAGACTTCATATGGTTCTCTGCATATATAGATATGTCAATGAAGTTCTTACTGTGGCTTAAGTGTGATGTTCCTTTGAATTGCGGTATTCAAGTCATCTTGATCATAGAGACTTATGCTTTGACATCTTAAGCAAGCATCTCTAAGGAGATGTGGACCCGGGATGATTGGGTATAAGTCGAAGTGATCGAAGGTGTTTGAATAGCCTATAAAGGATTCACCACTCCTTGTGAGGAGATGTATACTCATGGCCTCTCGTCGGATTGTTACTAAAGTCTTTGGCCAAAGCATTACATGTTTAGAGTAAGGTACTCTTCGATACATGTGGAGTAACTAGAATCCGTAGGACGAGGAAATGATACTTGGGCTAGGTGTGACGTAGTCAGCCTAGTGGGGACTGACACAATAGACCATGTCCTAAATCAAGTGGGTATAAGATGAGTGAAGGGAATGGGGCACGAATCAGTCGAGCTGCTGAAAGATTTCAGAAATAGTTCTGGATCAACCGTTGATCTTTTCGGTTAATTGGGGATCATGATGTACTACTAGGTGCCACTCATGATCGTTCTATAATTAATGGTTAATTATAGACGGCCAACATAAACCAAGAACCTATTTGGTCACACGTACAACGAGCGTAATCCAAAGGATTTAAAACGAGCTTGAGAATGGGATTCTCAGACCGAGAGAAACTAGGTTTGGTTGGACCAAATATAAAGCGAGCATGAAATCGTTACAGTCGCAATGGAAGCGTGGATGGGCCGAGTCTTATGAAGACGTAATGGATGAACCAAAATGGTTTGGTTCTAATCCAATGGAGGAGAATAAACCAAAGGGTTTGGTTTATTTTAAACGAATGAACCAAAAGTTGGTTCGGTTCATTTTAACTTAAAATAAACCATCATGGTTTGGTTTATTTTAACTTATCTTAATGGAGCGGGTTAACGGGCCCAATGGTTATGATCCAATAACTATTAAGAGAATTGGTTCTCTATAAAAGAGGGCTTAAGGGATAATTAAGCTCTAATCCAATCCAAAAACCCTAGCCCTAAGGTTGCCACCCACTCCATTGAGGGAGCTCTCGGCGCCAACCCTAAACCGCCGCCCATTGCTCCTCCAACCGGCGTCCAGAAGGCTGCTTCCTTCCCCCTCGCCGGCGTCGAGCTGCTTCCGGTTAGTGCTCCGGTGATCTCCTTCAAGTTTAGCATCAAGGTGAGCTCTATCTCCCTTGGTTGGCCGGCGCCTATCACCTCCACCAAAGCTGTCCAGTTTTCTGGACAGCTTGTTCTCCTCTCGTCGGAGCGTCGTTTGGACGACGGTTAGAGCTCCGACAGCGGCTAACTTACCGGGGATTCGATCTCCGGTAATCCTCTGAGGTGGAGGACGAAGGATTCGTCAATTGGTTGACGAATACCTCTCCGGAGAAGCGAGTTTTGAGAACTCGTATTAGGATCCGAATTTGGATTCGGATCGTGATCATCTCTCGATCACGTCGTCTTCAACACGAGGCTAGTAACCCGTACGAAGACGAAGCTCGTGGCTTAGCGAAGTCATCCCGAGGAACTCGGCGTGGATACGGATAGAGACGATTCTAGTGAGGATCGTTCCGGTTGATGTCGTTCCCGCTACACGTCATACGAAAGGTATAACGTAGATAAATTTCCTTTTATTACAAATTTAAATTTACGGTTATGTCTACACTTGTTGTAATATGCATGCGTGTATTGTGTGTGTTGTAATAAATGTAGATTTATTATTTTTATTGCTTCCGCTGTGTTCATGTTTACGAAACGTGATCGAACACACACACGCCGCGGTGCCGGAAACCCAACAGTATATTTTTCTTGCCATGATTTATTTGTCTTGCCATGTCATGACATCATTTTCATTTTTATCAATAAAAATGTCATGATCATGTTTAGATTTATTTTTAGATGTCATGTATGCTAAAATATCATTCACATGTCATGACATCATGATTTTGGCATAAGCTTTCATTTATATCATATCTATGCCATAATCATCATCATGCATATAATTAAAATGGATTTAAGGACTATGGCATGATTTGAAAGGAATCAAATAATATTGCCTAGAAATATGCATGAGACCATTAAAGAACAAAAACCCACATCTCACTAGATTAATTGCCTTATATGTGTTTTACACATCTAAATACAAGTGAGATGTTTAGGAAAAAGGAATCAAAGGTTTTAAAAACTTTTTGAAAACATTTTGAAAAACCTTGGTGAAGTCTATCTTTTGATAGCTATCACCATTGAATGGGATGATACAAAGAGGGCTCTTTATTGAAGCTTTTCTTAACTTTTGGACTTTGTATCAATCTCTTAATTTAGTGAGTAAAATAATTTTCAAATATTTTTTACCCATAGTGTTTATGATAAGTATTATATGTATAAATTTTCAAGATTTTTAAAACTACATATATTTACTTATGGATTTCAAAAATCCATTTAAAATCTTTGAAAAACTTCAAATGATTATCGGTGATCGCCATGGTGGCGATGATGATGAAATGTAATGTGATTTACGAATTTAGTCATTTGCCCAAGTTGATTTCGGGTAAGCCTTGTTGGTTAGGCCCATGTTAAGCTAGGTTTTGGTCCCCTAACCACTCCTATTGTTGGTGCAATGGTCAAGGGGGAGCAAGCCTCTAGGGGAAGGTATCCATCATGGGAAGATGGATGTGTATTTCCTCATGGGAGAAAAATTGGGTTGCCTTTCTTTAAGTGATATGGGATCACTAGAAAGATTGTAGGCATGTGTTTCCTCTAAGGGAGAGATTGTAAGATCTCATTGGGATATGAGACATTCATACCCTTGGAGAGGACCTTTTTGATGTAATGTCAAAAAGGGGGAGAAGTTACCAAGTTACCAATTAGGGTTCGTTGAAATTCTCATTGGGATATGAGAATTGTCAATGTGGGAGAATTGGTAGACTTGAGATGGTAGTTTTGTCAATCATCAAAAAGGGGGAGATTGTTGGTGCAATCGGCCCAGGTTGACTCGAGTTTGACTCGAGCAGTATTTTGATGATAGACAAAACTCTTGACATGGGATTGTCATGGAAAGTCCAACATGGAGTTGGCATGGAAAATCCAAGCATGGAGCTTGGTGTGGGAAAGTCCAACATGGAGTTGGCATGGAAAATTCAAGCATGGGGCTTGGTGTGGAAAAGTCCAAAGCATTGCGATGTCATGCGCTTAGTGCTTGGTGAGAAATGCATTGCAAAGTCGTGCGCTTAGTGCATGTGGGAAGTCTTGAGAACTTGGCAAGTTCACTAGGCTCGGGTCCTTGAGTCGGTGAAGGATGACATTGTGAAGTCGTGCATTTGGTGCATCCGAGGGACCGCCGGACGGGGAGCGAATGGAGTGAGGCCCAAGGGAAGCATACTTCTAGGGCATGAAATGCGAAGGATGGCATTGCGAAGTCATTTGTTTGGCGCATCCGAGGGACGTAGGCCGAGGGAAGAAAGCTTCGGTGGGGAACTCCATGAGGGATAAGGTGGACTTGGCCAAGTGGCTAAGACTGAGTGTCGGAGGCTCAAACTTGATGTTTGAGGGTTTACTCAACGGTCGGATGCTCAAACAACTTGGTGTTTGAGGTTTTGCCCGACAGCAGTCGACTGGCATAAGTCTCGGTTCGACTGATCCAAGTTGACTAGGATTCGACTAGTGTTAGACTGTCGTTTTGTGCTTGGCAGTCGACTGTCATGGACTGGCAGTCGACTGATATCGACAGCAGTCAACTGCCGAGGGATGACAGTCGATTGATGGGAATGTCGTGAGCATAGAACGCTCTGTAGCCGACTGGGTAGTCGACTACTAGGTCACCAGTCGACTGATGGGCATGATCAGTCGACTGGTAGGTGATCCGTTGGAACTTGTCCAATGTGGATATGTCAGTTGTGAGACAATGGCTACAGGGGCAGTCGACTGGGGTCTTTTTGGCAGTCGACTGCTAGGCGCGAAATCAGCTTGATGCAGGTTATAAATGGAGCTCAAGATGGAGGATTTCGCCAAGACTTTAAGGAAGCTATTGGAGGGGTATTGCTGCTGCATTCCAGTCCTTCAAGAGCCAACCAAAGCAAGCAGCAAGAAAGGGTTCAAAGCTAAGAGTTGTAAAGCGTTCTTTACTTGTATTTCTTAGTGTCTTTGTATTTCTTATAGTATTTCTGTTGTAATAGCTTGTGAGAGGTTTCTCTACCTCCGATGTGTAGTCGAGAAGGAGTTTAGTTAGTGTCGTGCACATAACTAGAGCTCGGTGAGCTCACCCGTGGAGTAGGAACCATTTGGTTCCGAACCATGTATATCGTGTGTGTTTACGTATGTTTGTATTGTTGTTAGTATTATTATTGTTTCTATTGTTTCCGCTGCACTAACGACAATCATAGACAAGCGACGCAATGAGAACGAACGAATTCCCACCATACGACGACAAAGGCTATTCACCTCCCTCTAGCCGGCCAACATATCGACCCTACAATACCTACCATGCTTCATGTGTTTTATCATATGTTTGCATGGAAGGAATGTTTATGGTGTATTGCATCTCACAAAATAGATCACTCACCTTGATTGTGTATTTCAACACTTAGAAAGGGTGAGATGCTAGGATTTAAAACTATTGGATGTTAATGCTTGTGAAAATGAAATAAAATATCAAAATACAATAACAAATACATGAACATAGGCATAACACTAATATATTCAATATACATGATAAACTTGGTAAAATGAAATAAAGTGAGTGAAGAAATCGAAATTCACTTAATTTCAGAACTAAAAATCAGATATCAATCGACTGATACAGTATATCAGTCGACTGATAACACTATAGCACGACACTGCGAGCCCAACAGTCAAGTGATGCTTCAAGGACTCGACTGATTTGTCCATCAGTCGACTATTACTCGCTCATCAGGCGGAAGAGCCAGGTTGAGTGGCTCGTCCCAATCAATGTGGCTCGTCCCAATGATCGGCCGCCACATCGATTGGATCGACCACTATCAGCCGACTGATGTTACTGTAGCTCGGCACAAAATGTTCGACAGTCGAGTGTCGAGCCGACGCAGTCGACTGTCGGTTCGGTGAACCATTCACTAACCCGCTATCAGTCGACTGATGTCACACATCAGTCGACTGACGTCGTGATTTTATAACGCCGACACGCTAGGGTTCGGCATCTTCATGCTCTCTTTGCGTGACTCTTCTCTCCGGCTACTTACAAACCTCTCCGACCAGCCTTCCCGTGTCCACACCGGCAACCAAAAGTCCTAGGTTTGGAAGCTATCTCTGTCATTTGTGTTTTTGGTCGCCCTATCACCAAAATGATGTCTCACAGCCTCCATTTTCTCCTCCGGTGCTAGGGTTCTAGCGAGATCCTCTTTTTGGCGATCTTCCGACGTTCTCTCCGGTAAGTAAGCTGCCCAGTTAGGCCCTCACAACCATCAGTCTAGTAATGGCACCAAAGTATATCTCTAAACCCTTTTAAACCCTATTTTTTTTACACCACATTTTAATCTAATCATGGTATTTGTGTCATTACATTGCATTGCATTGCATTCATCATATAATCATGTAGAAGACAATGTAGGAATGACCCAAATGAGGGTGGATCGCGGTTGTACCAACCGATGGCGGTTAGGTACATCGATGATCAATTTTTTAGATACTACTGTGGTGATGTCATTGAGATCTTACTGCATTATCAGCTGATGAAGATCGCCCTTTGCAATCATGCTATTAATGATGACCTCCTCAAGGAATTTTACCAAAACTTGAGGAAGGTAGATGATAGCCCTACCTACATCACTCGCGTTGCAAAACGCAACCTGGAGTTCACTTCTACGATCTTGCAGGAGTTCTTGGAGTGTAGGCCATCGGATGATACCTTCATCTTTTATCCTACTTTTGATGCACCTCTTCCTGCTCCTTTCAACCACATCTCATTAGATTCCATGCATGAGCACTTCTTCTGTCATCCTCACCCACAAGCTCAGAACCTCTTCCCTATCAATGAATTATCTGCACCTGACAATGTTCTTTACAAAGTCATTGTTGGGTGCTTCCTTCCGATTGTGACTCAGGGTCAGGCCAAGATTCAGCCTCCCCATCTCTTTCTCATGTATGTCATGCGCCATAGGTTAGACGTGAACATTGCATTGAACATCTTTCATTGCATTGTCCATTTCATATCCCTTGTACAAGGGAAAGTTCATGTCTTTTGGATATATCATCACTACATTGTTAGAGTCCATCGGCATTAACATATCCAGGGGATCGTTGAGGGTGCTATCCAAAGTATATGACTGTATCTCAGTGCGTAACTTCGCATTGGCTGGGTTGCGGACTGGAGCTGGACAAATGGAGTTGGTACCTCGACCTCATCCCATGGTGCATGGGGAGCCACCTCTGGAGCCTAGAGAGCCTGCAAGACAGTATGAGGGGCCTGCTGCTGATGAGGATGACCCTGTGCCAGTAGATGCACCGACAGTAGGTCTCTCAGATCGTGTTGCACAGCTGGAGGTCAGATTCGAGGACTACCAGCAGACAGTTGACTCACGACTGGCAGAGATCATATGGGGCAGTCCTCCATGGGTGAGCAGCTCAGCCGGATGGAGGAGTGCCACAGTCGGATGGAGGAGTGCCACAGCCAGATGGAGCAACGCCAGATTGATATGTACGAGATGATGCGGACCTGGACGCTGAGCCAGCAACCTCCATCGCCTCCACCATCTATCGGGGATGACAGCTAGACACAGATTAGGGGTCTTATTTTTTAGTTTCGTAGTGAGGTTGAGAGTTTTTAGACATCTACTTTTCTTGTAAAAACTGAAGTTATATTTGAATGAAATATTTTGTTTATCAAAAATCATGTGTTTTTTGTATGATTATGTGGGTGTTAATGTGTTTATATATTCAAATTTGTCATGACATGACATCACATTTTATTTTATCATATGACATGTCATGATATTGTTTAGAATTATTTTCTATGTCATGTTCATTTTTTTTAAAAAGTCTATTCATATGTCATGACATCATGATTATTGGTTATGCTTATTTATGATTATCATTTATGTCATGATCATTCATGCATTAATTAAAATTGAGTTAAGGATTATGGCATGATTTAAAGTCTCATCTATAAGGGAGTCAAATAGAGTTGCCTAGAAAATGCATGAGGCCATAATAACCCTAATCCCACATCTCACAATTACTTTGACTTGTGTGTGCTTAATACATCTTAGATACATGTGAGATGTTAGGAAAATAAGTTAAGTTCAAGGTGCATAGATAGTGCATCTAGATGAACTTAAACTTATCTCAATCATCAATATGAATCATGAGGAAAGCTAATGTACAAGTCATGTACATCTAGCCAAAAGTCCATGGTTCAAAATAGGTTTTCAAAAGCATTTTAAAATCACTTTAGAAAACCTTGGTGAAGTATATCTTTTGATAGCAATCACCATTGATGAAATTGATACAAAGTGAGCTAAAACATTAAAGTTTTTCTTCACTTTTGAACTTTGTATCAATTTCACTATTTTATGGGTAAATTATTTTTCCAATATTTTTCACCCATTGTATTGGTCATAAGTATTATACGTATGAAATTTCATGATTTTTAAAATTACGTATAATTACTTATCAATTTTCAAAGTTCATATCTGATAACTGAAAATTTGAGTTTTCAGTTATTAGTCATCGTTGATGGCGATCAAGCGATGGGCGGCAATCGCCTAGGAGCAATCGCTCGCGTAAATCGTCTGATGAAAAACCGCCGCGCATCTCGAGACCTGTTTTGGCAAAATCGCCCTGGCGGAAACTACCCTAGCAGAAACTGCCCTGGCAGAACTACGCTAGTGTAGTTATCAGTCGACTGCTTCTTGGTGCCAGTCGACTGATAAGCACTTCAGTCGACTAATTTCTGAAGGACTCGACTGATTAGCTGATTTTGGGAAAAATAAGGTTGTTTAGCCCGTGTTCAGCTACGGTAAAGTTCCCTAATCACTCCTAACCCTAGGATATGCTTTGGGAAGCATTATGAAGGGTGAAAATCCATTGGATGTGGATTAGAAGAGGTGTTAGGGTGATGTATCAAATTTAAGGTATGGGAAAGTTCAATGTTGAACTTCAGACCTTATTTTTGATGGTTTAGAGTTCCTATTAGCTTAGGGACTTCCCAAAGACATTGTTGGTGCAATGGTCAAGGGGGAGCAAGCCTTTAGGGGGAGGTATCCATCATGGTATTTTTTCCTGATGAGGAGGAAAATGGAATTAGGAGATACCCAATTTGGAAATTGGGAGAGTGTATAGGATAGTCTCTCTTGAGTGATATGGGACTTATCACTAGGAAGATGGTAGGAATCCTAGGTATTTTTGGACCAAGGGGGAGATTGTAAGATCTCATTGGGACATGAGACATTGACCTCCTTGGAGAGAACCATTTTGATGTATGTTAAAAAAGGGGGAAAAAGTGAAATTACCAATTTGGGATAATTGATAAGGGAGTTTGAGTTAGTGTTCTAACTCAAAGGTATGTATTTTTTTCAAACATCAAAAATGGGGAGATTGTTAGTGCAATCGGCCCAGGTCACGATTGACCGGACTCGAGTTTGACTCGAGCGATATTTTGATGTTTAACGTGGAAGTTTGACATTGATGTTTGACATTGATGTCTGATAATATTTTGGGGAGATTATTGGTACAATCGATCCAGGTCATGATTGACCAGACTCGAGTTTGACTCGAGGGGATTGTGATGGTTGACTAGGGTTGGCCATGTCATGGAAAGTCCAAGTCTTGAGTACTTGGCAAGGAAAGTCCAAGCATGGGTCATGGCATGGAAAGTTCAACATGTGTTGGCAAGGGAAAGTCCAAGCTTGAGTCTTGGCATTTGAGAAGTCCAAGGGGTTTGATATTGGCGGTGCAAAGTCCAAGCGGGAGTCTTGGCAGCATAAGTCCAATGGTTGATGGCGTAAAGTCCAAGCGGAGTCTTGGCAGCGTAAGTCCAATGTGCCTTGGCAGTGTAGACACCATTAGCATGACATAGTCGATGGAAGCACCTGAAGGCTAGCGTATGGATGACTTGAAGGGATCCGATAGGCGCGAGGATGACGGAGGTGGCTAGAAGGCTTAGGTCTAGGCTACGGGTGGTCTAGCAAGTATGGGGGCACCATACTTGGGTTAAACCTCATGTTTGAGGTTTAAACCTCATGTTTGAGGTTAAAACCTCATATTTGAGTGCTCTAGCGATCATTGCAGTGGGCGGTCGATTGTTGAACCGTCGATCGGTCGTGATCATGTGATCGATCGTGGTGCTATATTCGGGCACGAGATCGGTCGAACTCGACTACTGGGGTTAGCAGTCGAGTGAAGGCTCGATCAATTGACTGATGGAAATGATCAGTCGATTGATGTCCTATCCATTGGATTTTTCCATCATTGATTGCACCGTTGTCTTACAGTAATAGTGTCATCAGTCGACTAATAGTCCCGAGCAGTCGACTGATAGGCAAAAATCCAGCCCAATTGTAGGTTATAAAGGCAGCTCAGAAGGAGGGTTTTTGCAGCAATTTTCTTGGGTGAATTGGAGCGATTTTCTATTGCAAATCAGGGTCTTCAAGGCTAGTCCAAGGCAATCAAAGATCAAGCAACCAAAGTGCTATTGTAAAGTATTTTTCTTTACTTGCATTGTTTTTCATACTTGTATTATCTTGTATCTTAAGTATTACTTAGTGTAATCATTGTAAGGGGTTTCTCCACCTACGGATTGTTCCACGAAGGAGTTATTTGTGATTAGTGGTTGCGTGTGCATCACTAGAGCTCTTTAGAGCTCGATCCGTTGAGTAGGAACCATTCAGTTCCGAACCACGTTACATACTTATGTATTGGTGTATTTGTGTTTGTCTTCGCTTTCATTATTGCTATTATTTCTATTTCCACTGTGCTAACGAGATTTTTAGATGAACACGAACGAATTCCATCGACATATCGAAATGAGCTATTCACCCCCCCCCCTCTAGCGGTCAACGAATCCTCTACATTCACGGTGGTCATTCCGCATGGGCTAAGGAAGGGTCCTTTCCTTAGCTCACTCTTGAGAAAGCCCGCGGCTAGCTACGAAGAGTTTTAAATATTATAGTAGATAGAAGAGTTTTAAGTATTATAGTAGATAGAAGATTGACCCCTCGACTACTCATTCGATCGATTCTGTGCTAGGGCCGAGTGAGACGATATATCGACATATGATGAGAGGGTCGTATCAATCGAGAGTGGGAGTCGATCCTATCTGGCTGCTCCAGACAATTAGGGACTGCGGCTTGACTACCCTAGAATTTCGGGACATGCGTGGACTGTCTTGAAATGGGGTCCCCTGGCTCTGTCTGGGTCATTCTCGCCTTCGTTCTTGGTCCTCTTTTGACTGAGTATTAGCACCTAGGCTTTCGTCTGCCTTCGAATTCTCTTTGAATCTTGTTCAAAACCATTCCGAGTACTGGTACAGAGCCTCATTGAACCTTTCTTGAGCTGCAGCCTATGCGTTCACTATTTGAGTGTCGGACTTGAGCTTAGGAGAAAGAGCTAGCAACGGCCACTCTTTTCCTCGTACGTTGTTCCAAAGTTCCTTGGGTTAGTGTTCAATCCTCTCCCGTATGACATGTAATTTGTCCCGAGAAAGCGATACGTCACTATCGTTCGTCCCTCGTATGCATATCCGAACAGTCTAATATTAATATAGCAAGGTCATCTCTTTCCAGGAGCCAAAATTATTCAGTGTTCGTGCCTTCTCCTTTCTCACGTCTAATCACTCGTAATGAACAACAACTAAGCCAATAAATCACCCCACAAAGCCACGTGCATAGGGAATATAATACAGAGGTAATTCCCACTTTGGATGTGGCTGAGATATATCTTTAATAAAAGTAGTGAAGAATAATGTACTTTTTGCCATAAATGACTCTGTAGCCCCAAAGGCACGAACTCACGTGACGGATGGTAGATCACTATACGTTTTTTCATAAGCATGCGAGAGCGACATCGACGATGTCGGAGCGTAGCCTATCACTCTCTTTCTTAAGTAATGAGTCCCTACGGGATATGAAAGGTCTCCACCAAAAATGTGCCTAGCGTAAGAATGTTAAGGCGTCATTCTCACTCGCTCCTTGTCCCAAGATGAGTTGATGCTGCCCGTGACTGTAGAGGACTGGTTGAATATAAGAATTGGTACATACTATTGTTGTATAACATAATATATGTTCTTGACCCTTTAGAATGGAATTACAATAAATTCAGAGTGAATGGCATGGAAAGATAGAGTTGAGTGAGTGATTGTTGTTCATTGTTCATGAGAATAATAGCGATCATATGAAGCTTATGCTGCTAGAGTTCATTCTCTCTCACGGTTGAGACAACCCCGTCGTTATCACTCCACATTTATAGTCGTTATCACTCGGACCTCTTGCTCGTGCTCGACCAAGAGTTCGTTAATGGATGCTTTCCAATACAATATTCTAATTTGCACCTCTCGCGTATACTATACTAAGTTATCACTCGTTCGTCGAATATTTTGTCACTCGTACCTTGACTTAAGTTAGAACGAAGACTTTCACTTTAAATAAATCACTCTTCCCCCGAGAAAGCGATCTTATTAATTATATTATATAACCCGTGCCAGCTCCGAAGTCTTTTCCTTTGCCTTACACCATGGAATCTCTTTATTAAGGTGCTTAGCCTGCAGCTACAACTAATGAACTTGGCACAATAACATATGCAACTTTATCGGGATATGAATCACACTAACACTAAGGATATGAAGCTGCAGCGAAAGGACAGTAAGTGTTCATTCCTTCTTTTCATTCCCTTAACACAATTAGGTTGCAGCTGGGAGCCTTAATCAAGAGTCTATCCGTTTGATCCGAGGGGCTCCCGCTCCAATAGCAGCTCTTTCCTTGTCCCGAGTCAGTTCATGTTGCTTAAGTAGTTGTCCGGTCGGGGCTCAACTTATGAAAGGGTGTCTGTTCTAGGAAGGTTAGGCGTCGCTATCGATGAATCATATAAATATATTGAATAATGGTATAAAATGTTCAGTATATGATAGAAGACTAATTCCAGTGAGAGAACACGAAACACATCTAACTCATTCGTTCATCTTAAGCACTCCGAGCAAGGCCATCGGATAGTCTACAATGGGCAATTTAGATGTAAAAGGTCGGGCTCGCGATTAAGTAAGTGCTTAGACTGCCTAAGAGAAAGCTCATTCGTGAACTCCTTATAGGGAAAAGAGAAAATGCCCCCACGAAAGAGGATTCAGATCAATAGCCCTACCTTTGAGGTTCCAAATTCGCAATGAACTTTCATTTATTTACTTTTACTGATGAATCCTATTCTGTGTTAGTAGATCTTTTGGACTTATATATTTTTGCCCTCTTGCTAGGTATCGACAGATAGGGCATCCTCTGTGGATAGGGTTGAAATACTAGTTGGGATCGACCCAAAGGGGAGATAGTAGACCCTAGTGGATAGGGCCGAAATACTAGTTGGGATCAACCGCCCAGGGTAAAGTGAATGGAATTATATAAGCGGCCATGAACGGCTGTTGCTAAAGGTAGACCCAAGTGGATAGGCAATATTCAACCTTAGGGGTAAGTAAATGAAATTATTAAGTGGCCATGTTAGACTTGTCTAAGTGGGGAAGACCATAGTACGAGGGAAAGACCATAGTACGAGGGGAAGAGCGCATGTGAGAGGGGCATCAGCTTAGTAAGGCACCAGCTTTTGAATGTTTGTTTCACTTCTCTTAACTTTGAAGAGGTTCGTACATTCTGACTAACGCCAGACCGGGCATTCAGTCACTTATAAGAGGCACCGACAGCTACTCATTTGATTCTCTTCTTCCCGTACTCCTACCTCGGATGGGTGTGAAGAGTGCCCTCCGAGTTCATTCCAAGATTAACGAGCCCTCGCTTTTAGCTTTCATTGCCTAGGTATGGTCAACTCCGGTAAAGAGGGGGACGAGTGGAAGATTAGGCACCATAGCTCGCGAGAGAGGAAAATTGGAATATTTATCGACCATAGGGAGAGGAAATGAAATGAAAGAGATGCTACGGCACTAATTTAAATGACTTTAGCCCGTGAAACAACAAGAATAAGTTAGAGTTCTGCACTATATACTACAAGTATAATAACCAAGTGCCCAATTAAAGTCAGAGTTCGGGACAGGGAGGATGTTCACTCTGCTCTGGACCGTGTGCTTAGATTCGATACCGCTTTCCTTTCTCCGGTTTAAGCAAAGGTAGTCGACCCGCTGCGTCAATTTGCCCTTCATCAACCTATTCCCATCTTAATACAATCTACCTGTACAATCAAATATATCCCTATGGCTCAGCAACAGAACAGGTCTAACATGGCGTCGGATTAGTCGTGAAGGGCCATTTACCCCCTTCCATGAACTTACCCAGTCGACCCTATCGTCCTCTCTTTTGGGGTATGAGTATAATATGCCAGCGAACGAATACCTAGAAAAGAACTTTGTAGCTCTTGTTGAGTCCCTTTCGCGTATACTGATTTGAGGTGCAGAACGAACACTTTCTACATTAGTCCCGAACTTTGACTTCTTGTTATTAGGGCACCTACTTTAGTTAAAGCAGCGGCTGTTAGGGCAGCATAAGAACGGTTAGGGAACCAGCATTTTCAATCCCAAGCCACAAAGAGTCTCAAGAGCAACTCCTGCTTTAACTCTTGCTTCTTTGTGTATTTCTCGGTTCATAAAGAGTTCACGTCGCTAGTAACTAGTAACTAAGTAGTAGGATCGCTCGTCCCTCCGCAGCTCTTTCATTGTTGCTCTTCTAATCTTTTAAATATAAAGAACTTAGGTCCCAGGTATGGTTAGGGTTGAGGGACGAGACACACTTAATTTCGTCGACGGGTACCAACACAATTCAAGTATAAAGTCTATAGTTAAATAGTATAGTAGTAGTCCGATCCTTCTTGCGTGAAAGAAAGTAAAATCAAAGTAGTGAAGTTAATCATTATACTCCTAACATCTTGAACAGTGGATCATACGTAGTTTTTAATAATAATGCGTGCGAAACAAACCCTTTCTGAGCTTCAACATCAACAGGTTAAGCAGAGCCTCTTGGAGAAAGTGCAGAGCCCAAGTACAAGGAGTGGAACCATAAATGGAACTACTGCTTAGGACGACTATTCGGAGTGAAAGGCTTCCTCACCCAAAGAAAACACGTATACTATACGGCTATAGTTTCATTGTGTTTGTTGCTGGTGTCACTCTTGGAATTAACAACTGTTGCTGAGGAACGAGTGAACGATGTGGAGAGCAAATGCGAGAGGGAATCAATATCCATAGGGCACCGGGCTCGATATCAAGTTAGGGTATGCACACACGAGACCTGGGTCAATAGCTCCTTTTAAAGTCACACTTTCATATTATAATTTGAATTAAAGAAAAGTATATTGATATGATGAACTTAACTTAGGAAATAGCAATGAAGTACTTTGATTCAGTCGAATATCTTGATCTTTAAGGTCTCTCTTATATCTTCAATTCTCATGAGCTTCACCCATTTCAATTGGGGCTCAGACTGCTATAAAGAAGAAAACATGCATTTGAAACATTCTTAATATAAGAGATTAAGTCGTATCTAAGAAGATCTTGAATGAAAGAATGAAATGAAAGAGAAAGCTCCACACCCGAGATAAAGAGCTTCACAAGAGTGGACAACGGTCCCGTGAAGTGGGGAATTGGTAGCCACTTCCATCAAGTTTCAGACCAGATTATGATTTGTAATTTGCTTCACACATGCATCCAAGAATTGATCATTGAGAAGGCGACGTTCTTTCATTCAAGCTCAAAAGTGCACTCCTTTCCGAGATGCTCAAAGGTCAAACTTTTTTCTAGGAGGTAAATTGAATACCTTTCTTATCTTTCACCCTCGTCTTATTCTGTCGAGCTCCGCTACAGTCGTCAATGGTACAACATTCACTCTTTCTAGGTTCTATTTCGATACTGAGTGAGACTCGTGCCTATCTATCAAATTCTTTTTAACCGTTGAACTTCTAGTTTCGTGGTCCGTGAGTCACAGAGTAAAGAATGAATAATGTAAGAAGTCCCGAGAGATGAGTGGAACAGTGGAGGCCCATAGAATGAACTTATATACTCTCATTTGCTGGGATCAATAAAAGAGAACTGGGATCCTCAATAGCTCGACCTAAAGGTATGCACACATATTAAAATAGCTCGACCATATAAGGGTATAGGACTCATTCAAAGTGTTTTCTTTTACACGCTCTCCTGATTAGTATAGGAAGGAGTTCTAACTAACTGCTCCAATCTAATTTCTTAATAGGTATTCACTTCATTAGCTCCGGCTCATCCGCCTAAACTATGATCTAGGTCCTTTATAAAGTAAAGTTGGAATCCTCTTAGGTTAAAGTACTAGACCCTTTGAGCCCTAAAGTCAGTGGTACATTAAGAGATGGTCATTAACCCTTTGAGCCTAAACTGACTCAGTTACAGGTAAATCAATTAATCTAGGTCTTATTTTAAGTGGGAAAGCATCGTTAGGTTAGGTAGAGTAAATGAATGCCCCATGCCATGTTAGACTTTAAGCTGCGGGGTATAAAAATAGGCTCGATAATATACTCCTAAGGAAATAGTATATTTGATAGGCCCTAGTGGATAGGCATATTTTGACCAAATATATAGGGGTAGAGTAAATTACAGGAGGTAAATGGCATGAATGGCCATTGTAGACTAATCCATAGCCATTATAGACCTTAAGTTGTGGGGAAGAGCTATAGCTATAGGGTATGTTTATAGGCTCGCACTTATTAAGGAGAGGGGCAAGAGCGCTCGACTGATTAAGGGGAGAGTATGTTTATAGGCTCATTTTAAAGTAAGAGAGAGGGAGAAAGTGTTGTTGTGTCCGTGAGCGAGGCGAGTAGGACAACAGAATGAGTGTGTGAACGAGTGGGACATCAAGCAGAACGAGTGCATGAGCGAGTTAGACAGCAAACGAGTGCCTCATGTGTCAGGTTGAGTCAGTTCGGTTCTAACCCTTCTTCTTCATGGGAGATCTTGGGCACAGGAGTGAATGTCTCTATCAGGATGACCTCGGGTACAGGGGGGAGTCTCAATCAAAAGTTCATGGGACGGGGCCCTCTATCGAAGATCAATCAAGAGTTCGTGGGATGGCCTTGCGTACAAGAGGGAGTTTAAATCAGGGGACGACCATCTTCGAGGATCAAAGTCTCGGCTCTCTGGCTATCGTGCCTAATCAATCGGCTAATGCACGGTTCTCTTCCGCTTTGAAAGTCTCTAATTGGCAGCTATAATCTGCTTTGAATGGATGGTCTCTAATTGGCTAATCTGCTGCTTTGAATGGATATGGATGGTGTAATGGTCGGATCATCGGGCTTTGCAAGACGGATCATTCTCTTCTAGAACTCAAGACAGATCATTCCCTTCTAGAGCGGGGATCTATTCCCGACCTCCTATCCTTTTCCTGAAGATTCATTCTATATCTCCCGTGGATATCAAGCGAAGGAGGCAGATGAGTGAAAGCATAGCAAGCAGAGGAGAGTCGATCAGTGAAAGCATACTAGAGGAGGCAAATCAGTGGGAAGCATAGCAGAGTAGACTAGGCGATCCCCTTGCTCTTACTCGTCACCATGACATGACTAGTGATCCAGTGCATAAGGAAGACTAGTGATCCGGTGTATAATGAAGAGGTGAGTCGTGCCCGCTCTTCGTAGCATCTTTGTTTGTTCCTTGCCTAGGTGGTGGGATGGGGGATGTTCAATTACAACCAATTATCTCTTTCTTTCTTAACCAAGCACTCCGTGGGATCTTTCTTTCTACTATAATATCACAATAGTAGAGTAGTTGGAATGCTCATTCCCAAGGTTTAAATAATTATAGTAGAGTGCACCATCTTCCTCTGCCTATCTATCTTTCTATGGTAAGAAGGATCGGATCTCTCGATGGTGAGACCTGGAGTTCATGCAATCTCTCGATAGTGAGACTTGAGTTCATGCGCGAAGTGGTGAGACTTGAGTTCATGCGAAGTGGATGTGCATGCTTTTCGAGGGCTGAGAGGAGGGGGGATCTCCCGGTAATATCTAATCTAACAGACATCTCTTGGTCATCTTGGAAGGGTCTCTCGGTCATCCAATGGACAAACAAGGGGCAGACAAGGGAGAGGTTCAATGAGCGTGGGTCGGGGAGGTTCAATTGGCATGGACCAGGGCTTCTACCTCCATTTCTCTGGTACGCACGGGACAGGATGAGCGGATCGCCTACTGGGCCTTGACTCCAGAGTCGCCTATTCGGGCCTCACTCACTCTCTTTCCCTCACTCCAGGTCGCCTATTCAGTTTTCACTCTGTGCACGAGCAATGGAAGTCCTCCTCTGTCTTGGTTGGCTAGAGTAGAGCGGTGGAATAGTGTCTCCTATCTTCTTGGCTAGAGCGATGGAACTAGCGTCTCCCCTGTCTTCTTTTGCTAGGTTATCCAAGCGATGGACAGATCATCGGGCGAGATCCCTTGGGAAAAGAGATAGAGATGAGAAACAAGATCCCCCTGGAAAAAGAGATAAGAAAAGAGAGAAAGGCTAGTCTGGCTCGGTTGGCTCGGTTCATTCCAAATCAACAGGCGTGCTTTGATTCATTCCAAAGTGTGCAATTGTATCATATCAATAGGCGTGTAGCATCCTCTTTCACTCCAAGTCAATAGGCGTGTCGTGTCCTTTCACTCCAAGTGCAGCTGTATCAATAAAGAAAGGTCGGCGAGGAACTGGGGCGAAGCCGGGGATAAGAGTACTACGGGGGGGCGGGAGAGCAGGGGATAAGAGAATGGGAGAAGAAGGGATTATTTCAAGCGAGCATCTATCAGAGTGGGCATACCAGTGAGTGAGCGAGCATCTATCAAAGCGGAAAAAAATGTACCAAAGAATTAGTGATTAGAGAGCGGGGGATTCAATGATCATAGATCTATAAGCAAGAGGATAGGAGTGCTTGTGGGCTAGGAGGGGAAAGGATGAACCTTAGGTGCCTGAGCTTCGGTGCTAAGTGTGTGGATCACTAAACTTGACGCGAAGGGATAAACTCCTATTCTAATTTTTTCCCATTCCATTCTTCTATCTATCCTCCAGAGTGTGCTTTTCATATCTTTCCCCATATCTCTCATCTTTTCCAAAGAGAGGTTTTCATAGCACAGAGTGAGTGGGCATCTTCCAAAGAGAAGGCACAGGCATCTTCCTTCTTCCGAAGCCGAAGCAGGCACCCTTCAAAGAAGTTTTCAGAGCAAAGTGGGTGCATCCTCAAAAGTGATTTTTCCGGAGCCGGAGCAGAGTAGGCATCTATCTTCCAAAGTTAAGAGAAGTGTCAGAGCTGAGTGGATGTCCTCCTGAGTTCATAGCTGAGCCAAAAGTAGCTTTCTTCCAGAGCGAGCTGAATGGGCATGTAATCGTAGCTTCTCTCTCGCCTACAGAGCGGACTTCTTTCTCTCCCGCCGCGTCGTTATCACTCACACCTTCTTCTTCCAGGTCATCTTCTTTTCCATCCTCCAGGTGGTAGTCATCTGTTAGTGAAAGCCCTAGAGCCAATCATATGATGATTGTTGTATGGACTTTATTGTATCATATTCCTATTTATTAAGGCATGGTTATTATATTTACTTGTATTGGTGCCAAATAACTAAATATAATAATGTCCTTGAGTAGTAGGTTCTTATCTATATCAATCGATTGGTTGAATCGATAATGAGATGATATAGAGAACACTACTCTTAATCATTCCTAGTCGAGTATTAACATTCAGGGACAATGTTAATGTGTAGAGACTAGCATGTAGGTCAACAAGATGATTTGATCTCACAAGTCATGGATATGAGATATCAAGTTGACACATGGGTATGCATTGGAGAATGTATACTGAATGACCCGCCATGAGAAAGTATCATGGATCGTTATATGAGTGTCATATACTTTCTCATGTGGCTATTAGTATGACTATTAGTCCTTAGACCTGAAGTCACCATGGTTCCCTACATAATGAATTGCATACTTTGGCTTTCACAAACGCGTCACCCGTAAATGGGTGGACTATAAAGGCGACATCGGGTATGTAACTAATTATGCGGAGGGATGTGAGTGATGTAGATGGGATCTATCCTCCTATATGACGGGGTGACATCGATATTCTTGATAGAGTGAGACCACGAAGTGCATGGTTATGCCCAAATGAGTCAATATGAGATATTGAGCTCATTTGATTAGAGTGAGTCTACTGAGTTCAAGATTTAGATTGTACCGAGGATGACACGGTCTATGCCTCGATTGGTCAATCTAGATGTCAAGGATAGAGGACATTGTCACATATTGTGAGAGTCACAATTAGTAGTCACAAAGGTGATGTTGGAGCTCAACATTCTTGTAACTTGGGTAGCAATGATGTGTTGCTAGATACCGCTCATTGCTTATGTTCCTAAATCGGTTTAGGGACATTGCCAACGCTTACAAGAACCTATAGGGTCACACACATAAGAGCAATTAGATGGAGATTAGGTTCATATGATGAACCATGAGGATTAGGTTCATGGGATGAACCAAATTGGATTAAGAGTAATCCAAATTAGACTAATTGAGTTAGACTCAAGTTGATTCAAGTGTTGAATGAGTCTAATTGAGATTTGATTCATCAAATCAATTTAAATTAATGAATAAAGATTCATTAAATTAAATTGACTTGAGTCAAGTGGTTAGATTTGATCAACCATGGGAGATTAGAGGTCAAGATTGACTTGACTTGAGAGGGAAGATGAAAGGTCAAGTTTGACTTGACCAAATGCCATGTCATGATGATGACTTGGCATGGGGCCAATGATGATGCTCCACATCATCATTGACTTTGTCAATTGATGCCACATCATGAGGGAGATCAAGGGTCATGGGAGTTACATGCATGCATGTAACCCCTCCATGAAGTGGCCGGCCACCCATTAGATGGGGTATTGATTTTGGTGGCTAATTGACTTCATCTTCAACCTTGGAACTTTTCCTCTCAAGCTCTCTCCTCTCCTTCCTCATCTTGCCGAGACACCCTAGGAGTGCTAGCACACTCAAGTGTGTTTTCTTCCACCTATTGCTTGTGTGGATACCATAGAGGAGTGTGCACTTGACACTCTCGAAGTTCGGACTTTTGGACGAGCGGATTTGCGAAGGGCATCGCATCGAGGGTAACGCTCTTATCTCTTAGATCTAAGGTAGATCCAGGGTTTTTATACAAGCACATACATGTTTTGTTTTAATACTTCTTCGACGGATCCGCGGTCGGGGCTTCCGAGGTTTCGCAACGCAAAAAGCGGTTTGCGCTCGGAAAAACCCAACAAAGGGTATCGAGCCACGCTAAGCATGTATGTGTTTCGCTTTTGTAGTTTTTATATTAGATATAAAAATTACAGATTTATATGTTTCTGTAAATTTTCTTATTTTATAGAATTTTGGGTATTTTTCTCGTAGAGAGTCAACGAACGAGTGTTGGGACACTCGTAGGCTTCAACTCCGAGAAAACTCTCCAATCGGTGAGTTCTCGCTTTAGGTTTTGGGACAGCGACTTAAGTCGCTGTAAGATCATTGTAGGGACACTCGCAAGTTTATTTTATAGTAGGGCGCTGCCCCTATCCCGAAAGGGGCCATGTCCCGCGATCGCCGAAACCGCTTAGCGGATCGTTACGGAGAGTTGACTCATAAATTCGAAATAAATTAAGAAAAATTATAGAAATTTCTGTAAAAATACATAATTTAGAATTATGTATAATTCTGTGATTGTCATGGCCCAATAACCCAATTGGATTGGATTAAGTGTGTTGTAATTCATAATACGGCTGCGTCTTTGTTTTGTGGTTGTGCGTGTTGTAAAGTGTTTGCGACGTCGCACCTATTCTTTAATATTCTAGTTATAAATAGTTTTAGACTCGAATGTAACTCGAGTTACGATTTGTAATGTACAAAAATGGAGCGGTGGAAAGTCCACTTGAAGACGAGCTTACGCGGCGACACATGGCGGTGAAAGGCGCTTGGAGAAGCCGCTAGCCTTAGGTTGATCGTCCGATCTTCTCATTGGCTTGAGAAGATCGTAGTAGGCCATGACTATATCACATTTAATGATATATATATATGTTGATATATATATATGTATATTTAATTGATTTTGCTTGTATGTATGTGATGCATGCTAGTAGAAACATGTTTGTATGTATATGATGCATGCTAGGTTAATTTTCTTGTATGTATATGATGCATGCTAGAATAATTAATGTATGTATATGATGCATGCTAATATAGGATAATAAAGGCCTAAATGCGTATAAGATACACATTACGATTAGATTAGATCATAATCGAATCAACTCAAAATGCCTACCGAGCCTTGATACCCATCACTACCTCGATCATTTGTTGTTGTTGAATCTACCAAAGCAGAGCAACGCATATTATCTTGGTAGGGTGCGGAGGGACAATCTTGGTCCCGCCTATCACGACTCGGGTTAGAGTAAGCTCAATTAGATTGAGCAAAACTAGTTAACTCAATTGGATCGAGTAGAACTATAGGCATATTCCAATCGTTGGAAAGATAGGTTAAGATCGCATTTACACTAAATCTTGGGCGATTTAGCCAAAGCTAACTCAAGGTCTTTTGTAAATGTGGGTCTTAATCCTATAAACAAGAGTTGCATAGAGATGTAATCGGTAATGTGTTACCCACCGATCGTACTAAGTCTTGGGCGATTTAGCCAAAGCTAACTCAAGGCTTAGTATGATGTGGATCTTGTCCCGCAAGAATTATAGCTAGTTTGTATGAATCTAGTAAAAGTGGTTTGACCACATCCATAACTCGATTCTACAAAATTCCTATAATTTAGTGGGAGCATCATTTGATTAAAGGCCTAATTAAATGATAAAAGGAATATGATATTAATCCTCTGCATTGTATGTTGTAGATTACTATGTCAACAAACACGAACACTCTCTCTCTGCGATCTGTCCTTGAGAAGGACAAGCTCAATGGAGCAAATTTCCTGGACTGGTACAGGAACCTGAGAATTGTTCTCACCCAAGAAAGGAAGTTGTACGTCCTGGAGCAGCCCATTCCGGAGGCACCTCCTGCCACTGCCTCGCGAGCTGACAAAGATGCTTACAAGAAGCATCAAGATGATGCATTAGATGTGTCATGCCTAATGCTCGCGACCATGAACTCTGAGCTTCAGAAGCAACACGAGTTCATGAATGCTTATGATATGGTTGGACATCTTCGTCAACTATATCAAGGACAAGCTAGGCATGAGAGATATGAAGTCTCTAAGGCATTATTTGGGTCCAAAATGCAAGACGGGACTTCCGTAGGTACATATGTACTCAAAATGATTGATCAGTACGAGAAAACCTACAAAGGCCGATTCCACTTGCCAAGAGTCGCCATCGACCTAATCTTGCAATCTTGCCACAAGCCTTCAATCAATTTGTCATGAATTATAACATGAATGAAATTGATAAGCCATTGTTCAAATGCTCAAAGATGTTGAGAATCAGAGCTTAACCTTAAGAAGGGTAACTGACACCATTTTGATGGTGCAGAAAAAGAAAGGCAAGGGCAAGCCTAAAGGTAAGGGAAAGTCCCAAGCCAAGGGCAAAGGCAAAGAACTTAAACCCAAAGGAGGGGTAGCCAAGGAAGGGGCTTGCTTCTCGCAAGGAAGGTGACATCGGAAGCGAATCGCAAGGCATACCGAAGATCTTAAGAAGAAGAGAAGTGAGACTTCTACTCGTATAAATGTTAGAAGTCAATCTATCTATTTCTTCATCATGGGTATTAGATACGGATGTGCATCTCACATTTGTACCAATGTGCAGTCGAGAAATAGCAAGGCATTGACAAAGGGCGCAGGTGGACCTACGAGTAGGCAATGGAGCAAGGGCTGTTACTGCCGCCAGAGGAACTTATGATCTATCTCGCCGCCTCCGGGCTTGTACTAGAATTAGAAGAATGTTGTTATGTGCCCGCTTAACTAAGAACATCATTTCAGCTTTCTTGTTTGGACAAGAAAGGGTTTTCATTTATAATAAAGAATAAATGTTGTTCAGTTTATTTAAATGATATGTTCTATTGTAGTGCACCTCTAATGAACGGACTCTACTTTCTAGACTTAGAGAGCCCTATCTATAACATAAGTACCAAGAGGTTCAAATCAAATGAGTTGAACCAAACCTATCTCTCGCATTGTCGCTAGGTCACATAAATGAGAGTCGCTTATCTCACTCCATAAGGATAGGGCTAGACTCATTTGATTTTGAATCATATGAGACATGCGAGTCTTGCCTTTTAGGCAAGATGACCAAGACTCCTTTAGTGGACATAGCGAAGAGCAATGATTTGTTGGGACTTATACATAGTGATGTATGTGGTCCTTTCAATGTTGCTAGAGGTGGTTACAGTGTACTTCATTACATTTATCGATGACTTCAGAGATATGGTTATGTGTATCTTATGACACATAAATCAACTTTGAAAAGTTCAAAGAATTCAAGAATGAAGTACAAAACCAAATTGGCAAGAGTATTAAGATACTTCGATCGATCGAGGTGGTGAATACCTTAGCCATGAGTTTCGGACTATCTAGCCGAGTGTGGGATTCTATCCCAACTCACTCCTCCCGAACACCACAAAGCTGGAATGGTGTATCCGAAAGGAGGAATCATACCCTATCGATATGGTACGATCTATGATGAGTCACAGATCTTCCTATATCCTTTTGGGGGATATGCTCGACACTGCAGCCTTTACCCTTAACTGTACCATCCAAGGTCAGGTAAAGACACCATATACGATATGGACAGGAAAATCCCAAGATGTCTTTTATGAGGATTTGGGGTTGTGAGGCTTACGCTCGACGCCAAGTCTCGCATAAACCGGGACCCAAATCCGATAGGTGCTATTTTGTTGGATATCCCAAGTCTACAAAGGGATATTATTTCTACATTCCCACAAGACAAAGTGTTTGTGGCAAAGACCGGGGTTTTTCTAGAAAGGGATTTTGTTTCTAGAAAAACTAGTGGGAGTACCTTCGATCTTGAAGAAATTCAAGATAAGGACCATAGCACTGAGGCCTTGATGGAGGTTGAACAGGAACCACAAAGTGTTGTGGGTGAAGAGGTTGTTGCACAAAGAGTTGTGGAACAACCACCTGTTCAAGTAGACCTACCTCTTCGCAGGTCTGATAGGGTACGTCGTCAGCCTGAGAGATACTCATTTCTCTTGTCTGACCATGATGACGTTATGCTCATTGAGAATGAGCCTACCTCCTATCAGAAGTCCGTGATGAGCCCAGATTTCGAGAAATGGCTAGACGCCATGAGATCCGAGATGGAATCCATGTACACTAACCAAGTATGGACTTTGGTTGATCCACCAAGGGTCAAACCCATTGGGTGTAAGTGGGTCTTTAGGAGAAAGACTGACATGGATGGACTTACGCATACCTATAAGGGCCGATTGGTGGCTAAAGGTTTCAAGCAAATTCATGGTATTGACTATGATGAAACTTTTTCTCCAGTGGCGATGTTTAAGTCCATTCGGATCTTGCTTGCTATTGCAGCATACCACGATTATGAGATCTGGCAGATGGATGTCAAAACCGCGCTTCGAATGGAAACTTACTCGAGGATGTGTACATGACACAACCCGAGGGTTTTGTAGATCCACAAAGATATCGGGAAGGTATGCAAGCCGCAAAGGTCCATTTATGGGCTAAAGCAAGCTTCGAGTCGAATCTTCGATTCGATGATGCGATCAAACAGCTTTGGTTTCATCAAGAATGAAGATGAACCTGTCTACAAGAGGGTTAATGGGAATACAGCTTGTCTTCCTTGTATCGTATGTGGATGACATACTACTCATTGGGAATGACATCCCTTCGCCATACCGTGAAGACTTGGTCGGGACGTGCTTCAAATGAAGGACTTAGGTGAAGCACCAGATTCTAGGCATCAAGATCTATAGAGATAGATCTAAGAGATTGCTTGGCCTAAGTCGAGTACATACATTGACACAGATACTTGGTTTGCCATGCAATTCCAAGAAAGGACTTCACGATGTCACATGGTGTGAGTCTTTCAAGACTCAAAGTCCCTCTTCTAGAGAGGAGAGAGACCACATGGATAAGATCCCTTACGATCCGCTATAGGATCTATCATGTACGCCATGTTGTGTACTGTCCGATGTCTCGTATGCTTTGAGCATGACGAGTAGATACCAGATCCAGTGAGCGCCATCGATAGTACAAGAATATTCTTAAGTACTTGAGAAGGACTAAAGAATATTTCTTGATATTCGAGGCGATGAGGAGCTAGTCAGAAGGGTTACAATGATGCCAGCTTCCAAACCGACTGTGATGATTACAGATCACAATGTGGTTCGTGGTTTTGCTTGAATGGTGGCGCCAGAGTGGGAAGAGTTCAAGCAGAGACAGCTTGCCGATTCTACAACAGAGGCCGAGTATATCGCTGATCCGAGGCAAGAAGGAGGCAGCTTTGATCCGCAAGTTCATTATCGAGCTTGGGGTGGTTCCTAGCATTGCAGCAGATCCTATAGAGCTCTATTGTGACAACAATGGAGCGATTGCAGACAGCTAAGGAACCTCGCCACACCAAATGACCAAACATATACTACGGCTTCCATCTCATTCGAGAGATCATCGATAGAGGAGATGTGAAGATTTGCAGAGTACCCACAGAGGCTAACATCGCAGATCCTCGACCAAGGCTTTGGCACGTAAAAAGCATGATGGTCACACTAGGTCATTGGGTATTAGATACTACGGTGATGTACTTCGTTTCAGTTACACGTATTGCTAGAAACAAAGAACCAGTATCGTATGATGATTGTTGTATGGACTCAAAGATCAATATTGTGTATCATATTCCTATTTATAAAGGCATGGTTATTATATTTACTTGTATTGGTGCCAAATAACTAAATATAATAATGTCCTTGAGTAAGTAGGTTCTTATCTATATCAATCGATTGGTTGAATCGATGTGAGATGATATAGAGAACACTACTCTTAATCATTCCTAGTCAGTATTAACATTCGGGGACAATGTTAATGCGTAGAGACTAGCATGTAGGTCAACAAGATGACTTGATCTCACAAGTCATGGATATGAGATATCAAGTTGACACATGGGTATGCATTGGAGAATGTATCTTGAATGACCATGAGAAAGTATCATGGATCGTTATATGAGTGTCATATACTTTCTCATGTGGCTATTAGTATGACTATTAGTCCTTAGACCTGAAGTCACCATGGTTCCCTACATAATGAATTGCATACTTTGGCCGTCAAGCGTCACCCGTAAATGGGTGGACTATAAAGCGATTCTTGGGTATGTAGCAATTATGCGGAGGGATGTGAGTGATGTAGATGGGATCTATCCCTCCTATATGTGAGGTGACATCGATATTCTTGATAGAGTGAGACCACGAAGTGCATGGCCATGCCCAAATGAGTCAATATGAGATATTGAGCTCATTTGATTAGAGTGAGTCTACTTGGAGTTCAAGATTTAGATTGTCAGAGGATGACCACGGTCTATGCCTCGATTGGTCAATCTAGATGTCAAGGATAGAGGACATTGTCACATATTGTGAGTCACAATTAGTAGTCACAAAGGTGATGTTGGAGCTCAACATTCTTGTAACTTGGGTAGCAATGATGTGTTGCTAGATACCGCTCATTGCTTATGTTCCTAAATCGGTTTAGGGACATTGCCAGCGTTACAAGAACCTATAGTCACACACATAAGAGCAATTAGATGGAGATTAGGTTCATATGATGAACCATGAGGATTAGGTTCATGGGATGAACCAAATTGGATTAAGAGTAATCCAAATTAGACTAATTGAGTTAGACTCAAGTTGATTCAAGTGTTGAATGAGTCTAATTGAGATTTGATTCATCAAATCAATTTAAATTAATGAATAGAGATTCATTAAATTAAATTGACTTGAGTCAAGTGGTTAGATTTGATCAACCATGGGAGATTAGAGGTTAAGTTTGACTTGACTTGAGAGGGAAGATGAAAGGTCAAGTTTGACTTGACCAAATGCCATGTCATGGTGATGACTTGGCATGGGCGGCCAATGATGATGCTCCACATCATCATTGACTTTGTCAATTGATGCCACATCATGAGGGAGATCAAGGGTCATGGGAGTTACATGCATGCATGTAACCCCCCTCCATGAAGTGGCCGGCCACTCCATTAGATGGGGTATTGATTTTTGGTGGCTAATTGACTTCATCTTCAACCTTGGAACTTTTCCTCTCAAGCTCTCTCCCTCTCCTTCCTCATCTTGCCGAGACACCCTAGGAGTGCTAGCACACTCAAGTGTGTTTTTCTTCCACCTATTGCTTGTGTGGATACCATAGAGGAGTGTGCACTTGACACTCTCGAGTTCCGGCGGACTTTTGGACGAGCGGGATTTGCGAAGGGCATCGCATCGAGGGTAACGCTCTTATCTCTTAGATCTAAGGTAGATCCAGGGTTTTTATACAAGCACATACATGTTTTGTTTTAATACTTCTTCGCACGGATCCGTGGCCGGGGGCTTCCGAGGTTTCCGCAACGCAAAAAGCGGTTTTTGCGGCTCGAAAAAACCCAACATCATCCAGTGGAGTGGATAGATTCTTTCCTAAGGGAGGCTTTTCTTTTTTTCCACCTAAGCTTTCTAAGTAAGGGCACTCATTTCCAGTAGACACTTTCCTACTTAGCTAAGGGCATAGTTCCTAGTAGACACATTCTTGCTATTGGCATAGTTCCTATGGGTATGGGCTACTTGTTGGATGTTTTAGCATCTAATCGAGATTATCTAAGCAATAATAATGGAAAAAACAAATATGTAAAAAACTGAGAAAGAAAAAAGACTTACAGCGGTCGTCAGAAATCTTCTCGCTTCCTGGTACTGTTTTGGACGAAGTTTCTGCTTGCCGTCTGAGGATCAATCACGTTGGAAAGATCCTCCTCTTTCACGAGACAAATTTCGACAGCGCCTTGGTGTTCCTATTCCCTCCGACAACTCTCAAACAGCCTTTCGGCGTTCTTCACCCACTTTCCTCCTCACCTTTGGACGCAGCACACCCCCTTATAAAGGGGGTGTCATACTGCAGCGCTGCACGAAGTGCAGTTGCGCACTTCGTGCAGCGCGCGCACACGTTGCAAAGCAACGTGTGCGTGCTGCTGCAGTTACATCTCCCACTCGTCCAAAGCATGTCACATAGACAAAATGGTCACATAGACCAATAAGAGGTATTTAGTCACATAGACCAAATAGAGTCGGAGTCATTAGTCCCAAATGACTAATAGAAGTTTCTAGTCACATAGACCAGAATCATGTCGGAGATTATAGTCCCAAAAGACTAATAGAACAGAGATCAATAGTCACAAAGACCATTAGAACAACCAATTCATACTTAGGAAAATGGCTCGTGCGACAGCAAGCACACTGAGCAATCCAATGCTATGAAAGTTGTTACACCTTACATAGCTGCTCACAGAGCGATCAATGCTAAGAAAAGTTGTTACGCCTAACTTAGCCGCTCTATAAATGGTGCATAACCATTCTCTGAATGACACATAGTCACTCACCTGATGACCCATTGTCATCCTCCAGGTGGCTCCCAGCCATTTTCCAGGTGGTACTGAACCTTTCTCCTGGTGGTACTTAACCGTTTTCCTGGATATAATGTCTTGCTATTCGCCCAGATTAAATAATCTCTATTTACATCAATATGAACATCTCTAATCCCTCATAATGACCATCAAGTCAAGAGCATGTTCTATATTCTTAATATTCACAAACATTTCCATACATAACAGAAATGGGTCGACCAGTGAATAATTATCAAAGGATGTAAACATATTTAATCTTCCTTTTTAGTGTGAATCCATTCATTTTAATCAGTCGCTTTCCTAGTCATGTTCCATAGACCGAATCATCCATAGTCAATAGGTTTACATGCTAAAGTAGCAAACCCTGATTAAAATTTCAAGCAGACACCTAAATAGTCACAAAGGGCAAACGCTGAGATCAACATATAATCTCAAAAGGGCTCACATAGTAGAGAAGCAGGGATCCATTCTCCTACTACCCTTATTGTCGCCTTAGCACACGTGGTATGAATCACATGCTACGATGTTATTCTCTTTATCAATAAAGAGCGCATGTTTACCTCAACATCGTACAGATTTTGATCCAGACATTCCAAATGTCTAATCCTGAATTCAACCTATGAATTCTAATCTGGCTCATAAACAGGTATTATAAATGTTGGGAACATTTATTTCGATCACTTTTCTTAAATGATCTTATCTTGATACATATATCAAGACGACTCCAACTTATAGGTATGTATCTCATACATATAACTTCCAAAGTTATCCTATAAGTAATAGTCTTACCTCTATTCGTACATAACAAACAGAGATGATTGTCCATGTGAGAGGACCAATCACTACCTGTCAACATGCTCACCGAGATCTTATCAGAATGTAACATCACATACACTGAATAAATTATGGCTTGCATTAAAGAACAATCAAATTACAATATCTGATTGTCATTACAAAATTGTTACATTCTTCGAAGTCCCATAGACTTTACATGCTCATTAAATGACTCTCTAGTCATTGGCTTAGTAAAAGGATCTGCAAGCATAGCTCGAGTAGGGATATACTCAAGAATAACCTTCTTCTTAGCAACAATATCCCTGATAAAGTTGTATTTTATAGAAATATGCTTGCCCTTGCTGTGATATTTGGGATCCTTGGAAAAAGCTATCGCAGCTTGACTGTCACAGTAGACAGTCACTGGACTCCCACTGTCTTCAGCAATCTTCAGATGCTTTAGGAACCTTCTTAACCAGACCGCTTCTTGTACAAATTTAACATGCCACATATTCAGCTTCCATGGTTGATAAGGCCACACAAGCCTGTTTCTTGCTGTTCCAAGAGATGGCGCCACCATTCAACAAGAACGCATAGCCTGATGTAGATTTTCTATCATCTAGGTCCCCAGCCCAATCTGCATCTGAATATCCCATCAGGCTCATATCTGATCCTTGATAACAGAGACTGTAATCTGTCGTCGCTTTCAGATATCTAAATATCCTTTTTACTGCCTTCCAGTGTCTCTTTCCGGTTTGACTGAAACTGATTAAGCCAACAAAGATAGCTGATATCGGGATGAGTACACAACATAGTGTACATTAAACTACCAACAGCACTGGCATATGGTTTTTTATTCATCTCGGCTATTTCATTTGGAGTTTTGGGACTCATACTCTTGCTCAGAACAGTACCTTTCACAATAGGTGTCTGTTCACTGTTGCAATTGGACATGCTGAAATGTTGTAACATCTTATTTATATAAGACTCTTGAGACAAACCCAAAAGTCTCTTAGATCTATCCCTGATAATCTTTACTCCTAAGATGTATTCAGCTTCTCCCATATCTATTGTGTCAAACTGTGATGAAAGCCACTTTTTGACTTCTATCACAAAACCTATGTCATTTCCTGCAATCAACATATAACGATAAAATGACATACTTTCCTTTATCCTTCTTCAGGAAAACGCAATGATCCTCATTAATCATTTCGAAACCATAAGATAAAACCACTTCGTTAAATCTTATGTTCCATTGTCTTGATGCTTGTTTTAGCCCATATATAGATTTCTTCAATCTACATACTTTATTTTCTTGGCCTTCAACAACGAAACCTTCTGGTTGAACCATATAGATTTCTTCATCAAGCTCACCGTTAAGGAAAGCGGTTTTTACATCCATTTGATGTAACTCCAAGTCATAGTGAGCCACTAAAGCCAAAATGACTCGGATTGACATAAACTTTACTACGGGAGAAAATGTCTCCTCAAAGTCAATACCCTCTAATTGAGTAAATCCTTTTGCAACTAGACGAGCTTTGTATCGGTTAATCGATCCATCATCTTTCCTCTTTATTTTGAGAAACCATTTATTCCCAATAGCCCTTCGGCCAGGAGGAAGATCGACTAACTCCCAAACATGATTCTTAATCATTGACTCCATTTCTTCAACCATTGCAACTTTCCACCTTTCTCCAGCTCTAGAGCCCAGAGCTTCCTTTACTGACTGAGGTTTCTCATCATCAACAGGGAGTGTTATCATTGCCTCATTCTCAATATCAAACCTCTTCTTAGGTTTGATCTTACGAACACTTTTCCGTAAGTTGGGATGTTGAGAAGTCACCCCGTGACTAGGCAAAGTACTCCCACTGGGTTGACTAGTTCCAGGTATCTCACTTGACACCTGTCCAGTTGATAACGACTCTTCTTCCTCAAATAGAGGAACTGTCTTATCAACTTCACCTCTTGTTGGGAACTCAGTTTCGAAAAAAGTGGCATCTCTTGAATCCAATTCAGAGATTGTTCCATCTGACGTCTCCCCTATGAAAACATAACCTTTTGAGGTATCAGAATATCTTATAAAGATACACTTCTTACCTCTAGGTCTTAGTTTTCCATACTTGTGAGAACTGTCATGAACGTAGGCAGCCGACCCCCAGGGTCTCAGATTTCCCAAATCTGGTTTTCTGCCCGTCCACCGTTCATATGGGGTAGTTGGAACTGACTTTGAAGGCACTTTGTTAAGTATATAGGCTGCAGCTAATAATGCATCTCCCCAAAAGGAGATCGGCAAATTAGCCTGCGCCATCATAGACCTAACCATTTCGAGAAGAGTCCTATTTCTTCTCTCAGCAACCCCATTTTGCTGTGGAGTTCCAGGGATCGTTAGTTGTCTAATAATCCCTTTATCATTACATATTGTCTTGAACATATCAGACAAATATTCTCTACCACGGTCAGTGCGTAAAGTCTTAACCTTACGTTCCGTTTGATTCTCAACTTCGTTCATATAACGAATGAAGCAATCTAATGCTTCAGATTTGTGAGAAATCAAATACACATGACCGAAACGAGAGAAATCATCAATAAATGTAATGAAATAGGAAGCTCCATGTCTAGCCCTCACATTCATTGGACCACAAATATCCGAATGAATCAATTGCAATGGCGACTCTGCCCTAATAGCCTTACCGAATGGTTTCCTAATTGCTTTTCCAGCAAGACAATGCTCACATATAGACAAGCTAACCTTAGCTCGAGAGCCCAATAAGCCCTCTTTAGCTAATCGATTCATGCAATCTTGTCCTATATGTCCTAATCTAGCATGTCAAACATCATCAGTTATTTCTGCATCACTAGTAAGAGCAATATTTGAAAAACAATTATCAATCACACAATTGTCATTTGGTTCCACATCAAGAACCATAAAACCATTCGTTAAAAAACCATAACCGATTGACACTGAGTCAATCTTGAGTTCAACACACCGACTGTAAAAATTTATACAATACCCTAGATCAAGAAGACAAGTAACAGAAACAAGATTTCTCCAAATCTCAGGAGCATACAAGACATCATGTAGAAACAAAGTTCTTCCACCCCGAAGGTTAAGTTTGCAAGTGCCGACTCCTTTGACTTTGACTCTTGCATTGTTTCCTACATATATCCATTTGTTGCACCGGTACTGCATGGTACTCCACATATGTAACTCGCTCCCGAGCTACATATTTGGTTACTCCCGAATCTATAATCCACAAAGGATAAGAATCAGCCAACAACACAGAACTAGCAACAAAATGCTCAGAAGACAAACTGGAAGTTACCTTTCTTGGCTCGGTACACTCCCCAGCATAGTGATCCTTCTTGTCACAATTAAAGCAAGTTACCTTGCTTTTAGGTTTCTTCCCCATCTTCTTGTTCTTCTTCTTCTTGATTGGGCCTGTCCCACCTACAGCAGCAGTTTCTTTCTTCTTTCCCTTCCCCTTCTTGAACCATCTCTTTTTCTTGGATCCAGATGATCCAGCAGAACCAGCAGCCAAATAGGCTTGGCCAGAAATCCTCGCGGATTCTACTCTCTCCGCCTCAAGTTCTACATGGCGTGAGACATCAGCGAAAGTCTTAATACTCTCGCTATGAGTAAGGGTCTACTTCATGGTTTCCCAAGAATCTGGAAGGGATCAAATGACTGCCTGAACCTGTTGTTCATCCGTCAGCTCGTGACCGGCAGTTCTAAGCTCCCGAATCATATTCGACATCTCCCTGAGATGTTGAACCATAGTGACATTCGGGCGCTTCTTGTAGCTATCGAACTTGATCGTTAGCTGTCAAAGTTTGCTCAGACTAACTCCACTGTACTTGTCCTTAAGGGCAACCCAGACAGCATGAGCTGAAGGATACGACTCATACTCAAAGACTAGGTCATCTATCATTGAACTAATCAAGATGCCCTTAGCAGTGGAGTCTTTCTTCTTCCATGCCTTATAAGCATCAATATCTCGTCTGTTTTGTGCAGTGGGACCATCTACAGGTTCTACCACTGATTTCTGACCTCTAGAACTTCTTGTTCCTCAAGTACATACTGTATCTTGAGGTGTCAGATCTTGTAGTTATCTCCATTGAGTTTCTCACCCTTATTGAGTTCAGCTATGATGTTTTTAGTTGTCATAACCTAACATAAATAAACACATTATTTAGTTATTCAGTGTATGATTTTATGTATGTAATCTACAAACTGACTCAATGTGAATTCGATTTGGTTTACAAAATCAAGTGACAATCCAATTCCCACTCATCATTTGTATGTTCCAATCGAATCGACTTTGATCAATTACATTACATACATCCCATCTTAACATGATATTATTAAATGAACCTATCATTTAAATTATACTCAATATGAACAAATCAAAGAGTAAAAATATCATGCACATGTAGAGTTAACAGCATAATATGAACATGTCATTAAATTAAACTTGCTGTACATTGTCAACAAATAACAAAAGATAACTCTACTAAGAATGTTACATATAACATTCTTCCTACTCATAACTTAAAAATAAAACCTAAACAACTAGATAGATAATCATTACTCCCACTAGGACAAACACTAGTGCAGTAATGATCCAAACATGCCCAATCTTCTTGGGCTGAACTAGGACATCCCCCGTCGAGATGCTCTCAAGATGATGCCAGGATGCAGAATCTTCTGTAGGACACCTTTGAAGCGATCCAAAAGGAAAGATCCCATCAGGGTCCTCTTCTTCAATCATCCTCTCGATCATCACAATGGTAGTGAAGCAGCCTCATAAGATAACGGGTATAAGAGACGCGTCCCTCATAGCGCCCCCAGATCTCATGCGCAATCTCACTCAGGTGTTGTGGCATTGAGCGAACCAGAGCCTAAATTTTGTAATTGTCCAGAATCGGAAACTCCTGCATCTCGATGTTGGTGCAGGGGCACTAGATAATCGAACCTGTGTTTTGATTATGGCAAAGACACAAAGTTAAGTTTATATTGTTATCTCACGAGCTAAATCAAGTGTGCAGAAAAGTACTAAAGCTGGAGCTGAAGGCTAGCGACACCCGGAGGAAGCCGTGGTGGTCGGGCGACACTTGAGTGAATTCGGAGGGAGCCGAAGGAATCGAGTGGAAGGCCGGAAGCAAGAGCTACTATCGAGGTAAGCTCATGTGAGTGAGAGATTGTAAGGTCGTGTCCTCTTTACGGGGACGACCGTAGGCGACGATTCGACTAAGACTTCCTGTGGAAGGTCTAGGTCGAGATCGGACGGTTAGAAACCGTCGTATTTATCATTTTCCGAGCTAATCTCTTACCGCAGGAAGTGGTTAGCCGGGCAATGATCACCGGACATATCAAGGCCGATCGTTATCACGATCGATGAGATGCATCAGCCGATCATCACCGATCGATGAGAGGCATCACGATCCGATGGCGACGATTCAGCTTTTGCGCTAGGTCAAAACGGATAACGTTTGACGCGGCCACTTCGCGATAAAAATTTGGAAAAATTCATGATCCGTTCCAAAGAAATAGGAGACAAATTCAGAGGCTAAAGTCTATAAAAGGAGGGGAGGATTCATCTCCAAAGATCATCAATTATTCATCAAGTGCTCCTACAACGACAACGCTTCAACACCGTCATAACGCCGACGCGACGACAACCTCAGATCTTCTTCATCGGCAGCAGATTCAAGTAATATTTTTGATATTATATTCTGTGTTTTTTATCTTCATAACGAGGTGAGGTAGGCTTGTTGCCTCATCCTCGTGTATTCGGTTTTTGTAATCGTTGTCTCCTACCTCCAACGAGGAGGAGACGTTTTAGTGCTTTGCCCTCCGTACGCGGTCTAGGACCGATAGGGCCTTGGAGTAGCAACCGTTGGGTTGTGAACCAAGTAAAATAAACGTGTTCATTTATTTTCCGCTGTGCTTACTTTGCGTATTGAACGAACGAAAAAGAAAAGATTTACGATCGCTATTCACCCCCCCTCTAGCGACGCTTCTCGATCCAACACTCGAGTCTCCAGAACAATCTATCAAGCCTCCCGATGTGCCACCCGACTCCATGAGCTGAGTCATACTCTATCCCCTGGATAGCCTCTCTCAGCCGATTACGCAATACATCGCGTCTAGTCATAGTGGTAATCATCCGTGTCATCTGAAAAAATTGAAATTAATTAAGTCAGTACAAAACCGACAAACCAGTACATATACCGGCTTAATTCAATTTATATTTATAGGCATGGATCTATCATAATAAATCAAGAATAAATTTCCTTGATTTTATGGAGGACAGTCGACTGACTTAGACCAGTCAAATGGTACTCTTACCAATCGACTATCGTCTAAGTCTAATTGGTCTAGACTGTTTTGACTTGACTTTTTATGTGAAAACCAAAACTCCTTTATTTCTCTCCGAATACCCCAGACACTCGAGTGAAATAAACGGTTGTTTAATTTTTCACATTATTCCTAGCCATCAACCCTAGTTCATTTGGTCTATCTTTAAGTTGTTTATTTCAAGTCTTAATTGCTCCAAACAATTGCTTGATTATTGAGTCATGAGTCAAGTTGACCAAAGTCAACTATTGTTGACCAATAGTTGACCTTTCTAGGCACTTACTGTGGTTCCCGACCGGTTTAAACCAGTCACCAAACTGATTTGCTATTGCTTACCGGTCTGTTTGCAGTAAAACCACCCTTTCGTGGCTTAAATCGTCATTTCGTGGCTTAAACCGCCCTTTCCGTTAAAACCGCCTCGCCACTCAAAATGCCTCGCTTGGCGAACCGCTCACGGGCATAAAACCATCTCGCAAGCGTAAAACCGCCGGCAGTATTAAACCGCCGCCAGTAAAGAAACCGCCGCCAGCAAGAACCGCCTCGCAGCGGAAACCGCCTGCTCGGCGGGAAACCGCCTGCTCGGCGAGAACCGCCTGCCAGCGGCAAACCTCCTAGCCAGCAAAGAAACCGCCTCGCCAGCGATAAACCACTCGGCAAGCGGCAAGAATCGCTGGCATGGCAAACCGCTGGCAATGGCAAACCGCTCGCCAGCAGAAACCGCCTCGTAGCGAAATCCGCTTCGCCAAAGCAGAAACCGCCTCGGCCGACCGCGAAACCGCCTCGCAAGGTTGAAAACCACTCGCCAAGGCTAAATCGCCTCGCAAGGTTAAAACCACTCGCCAAGGCTCAAACCGCCTCGGCAAGATTAAAACCACTCGCCAAGGCTCAAACCGCCTCGACAAGGTTAAAACCACTGCCAAGGCCAAATCGCCTCGCAAGGTTAAAACCACTCTACCAAGGTTGAAACTGCCCTGATAAAGTTGAAAACCACTCTGTCAAGGCTCAAACTGCCCTGACAAGGTTAAAACCACTCTGCCAAGGCTGAAACTGCCCTGGCAAGGTTAAAACCACTCTGTCAAATCGCCTCGCAAGGTTAAAACTACTCGCCAAGGCCAAATCGCTCGTTAGCTCAAAACCACCGCCGATTCGCCAGAGTGGTTTCCACTCGACAAACCGCTTCAGATGTACTGCAGCAGCTTTGTCCAGAGTGGTTTTCCATTCTTCGCCAGGGCAGTCACCAGGGGCAGTTACTGTTCATCTTCTCCAAGACCCTCTTTTTTTTCGCGATGAACAGTAGATTTACAGAAAAAAAAATTCTAAACCCGATTAGATGCTTACTAACCTTGGCTCTGATACCAATGTTGGATGTTTTAGCATCTAATCGAGATTATCTAAGCAATAATAATGGAAAAAACAAATATGTAAAAAATTGGGAAAGAAAAAAGACTTACAGCGGTCGTCAAAAATCTTCTCGCTTCCTGGTACTGTTTTGGACGAAGCTTCTGCTTGTCGTCTGAGGATCAATCACGTTGGAAAGATCCTCCTCTTTCACGAGACAAATTTCGACAGCGCCTTGGTGTTCCTATTCCCTCCGACAACTCTCGAATAGCTTTTCGGCGTTCTTCACCCACTTTCCTCCTCACCTTTGGATCAAAGACACCCCTTATAAAGGGGTGTCATCTCTGTGCACAGACGCGCTTAAGATTCGTTACATGCGCATGCACACGTTGCAAAGCAATGTGTGCATGCTGCTGCAGTTACACTACTATGGGTAGGCCTCATTCATTCCTCTCATGGAGTGGGCATGAATCTTTAGGGGTAGGAATCTCAAGTATAGACATTCTTCCTGTGGTGCTTAGTCTTCCTTCCATTCCTGCATTTTATTCTTCTTCTACGGGATGCATTTTTCTCTCTTTCTATCCTTTCCTCGGCAGATCTACTATTGTCTACCCTTGGGACCCCCTAGTACCTTGCACCTTGCCTACCTTCTTTCCTCGACTTCTGCCAGCCTTCCATGGCATTCTTCGATCCAGCATGAGTCATTTTAAACCCGCGGTAAGAGCATGAGTCCCATTCCTTAGATTACCAGGCATTAGTCCCACATTCCTTAGATTACCAGGCATGAATGATTCCTTATTCAATTCTCTATCAATCCAGCTTGCTTCATCCCCCATTCTCTTTAAATACTGCTTGCTCTATTATTTCTCTTTAATTACCAGCTTGCTCTCTTTAATTACCAGCTCTATCAATCCTGCCTGATCCGACTTCCCTTCCAATGCTTGTCTCTTCCCGTGAAGTGGTAGCTTAGCTTGGGAGCGTCATGAAGTAGTAGCTTCGTGGGGTTCTTTCGAGTTTTCTCCTCATTGGTATGGTACTGCTCGGATTCGAACCCTCGATATGGAACTTTGATCAAACTGGTAGAAAACCTTCTCACGAGTACCCAATTGGACTGGACCTGACTTCTGCACACTTCTTTAATTAAACTGAAACCCATGAAAGGAAGCAGCATGAAAGCAAGGCTGCTTCTTTTGATGCTGGGGACCAGTCCTAGGGCATACTTTAAACCCACCCTCCGCCAATGAGCCAATTCAGACTGAAATGAAAGAAGAAAGAGACCACCTGCATATACCCGGCTAATTTCTTTGAGCCAATTCAGACTGAAATGAAAGAAGAAAGTCGGATCCACTCCCAAGCCTAGACACCGATTTAAAGCAGAGCTTATTGGTCCGGTCCGAGAGCTGCCCCAGGAAAGAGCTGCTACCCATGATAGGGTGAAGTGAACCCATTCATTGAATTTAAAGTTTATGAGACAAGGATTCATTCATTAATTTGAGTCTGCTGCAACTTGTTCCTTTGCTTAAGACTCAGTCTCGTTACTCCCACTCAAGATTCTATTCTATCAGGTCAGGTGCCATGGACTCAAATGCTGGATGAGGGCGAGCTCCCACTTTATTGAAAGAAAAGAAAGACGGGTTCAACCAGTTCGAAATGCATCCAAGCTCTGTAGAGGAGAACTAGGCTAAGCGCTCTATAGGGAAGAACTAGGTATATTAATTAGCCGCTCACTTCTTAATTGAATTATGAATTTCACTACTTTTGCACTCAACCCACCCTCCGCCACTTAGTTCCTAATTAAACTCAGAACATTGGTCACTTTATTAAGCTTTTCTTTTTAGCTAATAAGCCAATATATGAGATTAACTTTCTGGCATCATCAGTAGATTCGCCCTCGGAAAATCTACTTCAGGTTTTGCATATATGTGAGAATAGACTACTTTATTCGGGTTTCAACTGCCCCGTGGGACCTTCACTCGGATTCACTTCATCGCTTACTTTTGTAGGGTTGGGAAGGATAGCTCGATTGATTGCACCGAACGAACGAGGAGTGCGAATGGGAGTCTCAATGGTGCAATAGTAGAAGTAGTCTCAGTGGTGCAAGTGGTGCATGCTCAACTGAAGAGTATCTGTGGTGCGTGCTCAGCTCAACTCAATAAAGAGTCTCAATGGTGTGTGCTCAACTCAACTCAATAATAGAAGTGGTGCATGTGTGTGCTCTTCTCCGATCAATTATCCTACCTTTAGTCCTACATCTCCTCTCCTGTCCTACGTTTCCCACCTTTGTCCTGTCCTACGTGTCCCAACTAGACCTATGAGTAAGCTTTCGGACATCATGCAACAAGAGTGATGAGATCAACAATCAGCTATGTGATTGAATAAGACAAAAGAAGTACCGTGAGACCAATACCCATGTTTGTTGGACGAACAACAGGAGTTGATAATCTGCCTTCAAGAATTGCTATTAATTAACATGAGTGATGAAGTGAAAGCAACTTTATTTGAAACCCAAGGCAGGAGTGGAGTCCCTTATGGGAATCAAACCCTTGGATTTGGATCAGAATGATGGGACCGACCAGAAGAAGAAAGAGCAGAACCAATTACCCCCAACTCTATTGCCCTGACAAAGATCATTCTACTAAATGATCAATTAGCTATGCGAACCATGCTTAGCTTTCATAGGGTTCCAGCCTTACTGTCAAGTCTCAAAAAAAAAAAAATTAATAATAATAATAATAATAATAATAATAATAATGATAATAATAACAATAATAAAATGATAAAAATACACGGGCGTATGTCATCGGAAAAAGAAGGATAAATTTCGGGGTCTATTTATACCCTAAATAATCATCGTTGAGGGGCATGAAGGGGAAAAAACCCTAAAACCCATTTAACCGGCCGAACCCTTTTTATTTTCCTTTTCTTTTTCTTTTTCCCTTCTTTTTCGTTCGCGCGACCCATCCTCCGCTCGCGAGCCGCCGCAGACGACGAAAAGGGGCGATCGTCGAACCCCTTCCGCCGGAGACGACGCCAAGCTGTCGGAGCCACACCAACCCTCCTCCTTCCTCTTCACGGTGAGTAGTCTTTGGCTAGGGTTGGCGAGGGCGGTGAGTTCCGCAGATTTTCGTGTGGGACTGTTGCGGCGAGATTGAGTTGGGGTTTTGGGGATTGAATCGTGCCGGTGAACTTGGGTTTCCAGATGGAGTTCTAGCAGGGTCATAGGGGGGATTTCGGTAGGTCTGGAATGGACGGAGCTGGAGAAACCGGTGGAGCTTGGATCCCGTCGGCTGGAAGGAGGTGAGGAGCAGGGATGTCGGGATTTAATCGGGTCTGGGCATCTGGGTTCCAGATGGTGTTCTAGCAGGGTTCATGGGGGGATTTTCGGTAGTTTGGGATGGACTGAGCTATGGAAACCGGTGGAGCTGGGTTTTCCGTCGGCTTGAAGGAGGTGAGGAGCAGAGAGATTCCGGGAGGTGGCTAGGGATTTAAATCCTTGGGCTGTAGTGGGAATTCAAGATGGAGGTGATCGTACCCGGGGGATTAGGGTTCTCGGCTGGTGAAGGGCAGGGGAAAGGGAATGGGTAAACAGATTTGTGTTGTTGGGAGGGAAGGGGATCGGTTTAGGATTTTAGGATCGTTTTTATGAATTTAAGCGTGGATTGGTATTGTGGGTTTCATCCGGTAGGGTGATAATAACGGAGTATACACATGTTGGGGTCATTATGAATTGGGTGTGTCGAGTGATGTATATGAGGGTTAAATCTTTAGTTAATAGCCAGATAAATGTTTAATAGATGTAAGGAGTAGTTTATTTGAAAGGAATCAGCATGCTAGGGTGGATATAAAAATTTGTATGTACATGAGCTTTATGTCTGTAGATTATTCCTGCTATATTTGTTCTCAGTCAGCATGTTTAGTTAATCATTTATGAGATTTTTCTTAATGCTGTAAATGATATATAATATGTGATAAATAGTGTCTACCTGTGTATGAGGTTAGATGTTATATGTATGTGTGTATAATTACCATCTACCTGTGTATGAGGTTATATGCTATATGTATATGTGTGTAATTACCATCTACCTATGTATGAGGTTAGATGCTATATATAGATATATATATTTGTTCACCTATGATGTTTAATGTTATCATTTTTAGCTAAATGTTCATCAGATCTTTCTTGTGCTTCGATGTTATGTGAATAAGTTATATTATCATCTACCTGTGTGTAAGGTTAGATGTTATATGTACATGTGTGTAATTATCATCTACCTGTGTATGAGGTTGGATGTTATATATATATGTGGGTGTAATTAACATCTACCTGTGTATGAGGTTAGATGCTATATATAGATATATACTCGTTCACTCATGATGTTCTATGTTATTCTTCTGTGACTGAGTATGATAGAAAATGACAGAAATTCTTATTTAGCTAACTGTATGTATATGAGCATTAGTGGTGCCTGGACGGGTTGGGCTCCCCGGGTTGAGCTCCAGGGAGGGCCCACCCAAATTGACAGATTGACTGATGACTGACCCCCTTAGTTTCTTTCTAGAGGTACCTCAAGATTGCACAAGAAAATAAGGAATTTGACTGCTCAGCATTGTAAATGCATAATGTGAGGTACCACGAGGGTTTATGTTTTAGCATAATGTAAAGACATGATTGGGTTCGCAGATTGTTATTATAATGGCATGATAAAAGTATTGTTTATGTTTCATCAATTACGTAAAGTGTAATGAAAATGTATGTTGAGCTAGAGTATACCTTCTGATTTGTAGAGATATATGTTTCCTGTTGAATTTTTCCTCCCTGTGTTATATCCCTATCATTGATCTACTTACTGGGCTGTGAACTCATGATTTCACATAACATTTTCAGGTAGGGAACAGGATTCCCAGATTGGGATGCAAGAAGCGGAGGTGGAGTAACTGAGGAGATGATGATGAGCATGACACACATTGTCCGGGACATCTATGATACAGGGTTTCCAGTTTGAGGGGAGTTGGTTTTGATGTTCTATTTCTCTTCAGGTTGAGAGGGTAATGTGTGTAGTTGAGACTGCTAAACTGAATGGAATAAAATAAACTCTCTGTCGGGTGTTCCGATCTTGTGTATAACGGGTAATATTGATGTGTGACTGGGAATTAAGTATATGCATACTGGGTTAGGTCTTTTCAGTTGGTATCAGAGCGAACGATCCTAAAGGACAGTGTGTGCATGCAATCTCATCAAGGACTCAGATACATCCATCCCCGCGTTTGTAAGCTTTAAATTTTCTTTTCAAGTAGTGGTCTTAATGTAATCATGTTTAGGTTTATGTACAAATTGGAGATAACGATGCAGGTATCGGGTTTTATAGGAGAATGGCGGGCCGAAGAAACAATGGTGAAGTGGGGCAGAGTAGTCAGTTTTGTTGGGGATCGGTATGGCCGGCTAGAGGGGGGTGAATAGCCCTCGTACGTTGGACGTCGTAAATTGCTCGTCTACAAAAGATTAGCGCAAGCGGAATATACAAATACAAAGCAAAAGACAAACAATAAAACAAACGCTAACACGATGGTATAACGTGGTTCACGGCTACGCCGCTAATCCACGGTCCCTGATTCGTCCTCGGTGAATCACTCCGTTAAACCAATCCACTAAATGGTCTCTCCTTTGCACCAAGCTAGGTGGAGGTAACCTTTACAAATCAAGCACACTCTTCTTACAAATAGAATGGAGTAAGAACAGGTAAAAAGAGTTTAGAGCTTGTGGGGCACTAGGAAGATTGTTTGGAGTATGAGCATTAGCCTCTCAAAGGCTTACACCCTCTCTTTTTATAGAGAGGGCTAACTTCTTCCCGTTGGCCGCCACACCGATCATTGCCGCCTTGGCGCCGTCATTACTACAACGGGCCTCCGAACACGTCGAATCCCGACCGTTGTAGTCCAACGGAACTCTTGGCCGATCGATGGACCTCATCACCGATCGCCTCAGAGTCGATCGCTTAGTCGGCTACGAACGGTTCATGGTCAAAACCTTATTGACTACCGACCATCGCTTTCCGAATGATGGTCTTCGGCGATCATCGACGTATGGCGATCATTGGGCAATCCGATCATCGATACGGTCCGAACTCACTCGACTCAGAGCAGTCGACTGGTGTCGGGAAAACCCATCCGACACTTGGCCAAATGGCCAAGTTTCACCTAAGAGCTACCCTTCCCCGGGTTACAATCGCTCACTCTCATTTCTCGGAGTCCCTCGCCTTCGAAGTTCTCTTCATTCTCGGCCATGCCCCTCGGCAGCATCAGGCGCATGGCTCTGCAATGCTCCTTCGCGTCTCTTGCCTCGAAGTCTACTTCCTCCGGCTTCACTCCAAGCTTCTCGTCCGGCGGTCCCTCGGATGCTCCAAGCGCACGGCTTCCGCAAAGCTATCCTTCACCGACTCAAGGCACGAGTCATGAGATGTGAAACTCGCCACGGCTCTATGTGTGAATTACTAAGTCCTGTACGACTTCAACGCACATATCAAATCAACATATCAAACTAACTTAAACCCTTTGTCACACCATCAAAACCATTTTACGGCAAGAGATTGCCCTAACAATCTCCCCCTTTTTGATGTGTGGCAATCTGTTTAAGTTAGGTAAAAACATTTGATATAAATTCTAAGGTAAGAAAGTATGTAAAGATAAACATGATATAACAACATGCAACTCCCCCTTAATCCATGAAACTCTCTATGCAAATTTTCTCCCCCTATCATATATTTCTCCCCCTGAAATATATTTCTCCCCCTAAAATAATTAACTTAAACATAATTATTTCTCCCCCTTTGACACCATCAAAAAGATTAACACTAAGTTATAAGCTCATGGCATCAAGTATAATGGAGGAAAAATATGACAAGTTGATTTAAAATTGGGTACCACTTGTTGATGGCATCAAGTATATTTCTACCACTTGTTGTAGGTTTACAAACTGAATTCGGCCTTCACCACAATGATCACATGCTATCGATAAATGACCGCACAAAAGGAATCCGAATTTTTGATTTTCTGGACGAATTTCAGAAATGCATTATAAATTCCAGAAAATTCGAAAAATCATGAAATTTGAGGAACATATTTCTTTTAAGTATATCTATCAATGAAAAATAATTTTTCATGAAAACTCATTATATTTTCTTGTTTTTGCCAAAAATTCAAAAGCTCTAAAAACCACTAGGTTTTTGATCATTCTAGTATCAAGTTAGCTACCTAGTTTTGCATCCAATTATTTCAAAACATAAATACATGTATTTTAAGGTAAGAAATTGTTTTGAAAACATATGAAATATCCAATCATGATCTTTGGGCAATATGTCTATGAATTAAACATAAGCCTTCCCCATGATTGGTCTATTATTGCTATGTTGATACTTTAAATGACCATCTAAATGCCATAGGCATTAGTGGACATTTGTATCATCCTAACATCTCACCCATGCTAAGTTTGCAATCAAGTTAGCCTATAGTGAGTGTGAGATGCATCCTAGGGGGTATTTGTATATACTTAACCAATATATTCATGCAATTCTATCATGGTTAAGTATCAACCTAACAATTAACATGATCATAATGACATATATGAATGAATTCTATATTATGATCATAAAAGACATGTATTCATTAAATAATAGTCATGCATTAGGTATTTTATGATGATAATAACCAAATTATCACCTAAAGCATGATTTAAACCTATTTCTCATGATGATGTGCCCAATATCATAAATCATAAATCATGATTGTACATATGTGTAACAATTACATTAATCATTATGATTTAAGCATTATTACCTATTTATGGGTACGTTATCATCGCCCAACACTATCTAAAAAATGTTGTCCCGTCATCCTAAGTCAACCAAAATATGATATAGGTTAGATCCATGTGGTTGACTACCCTAGGGGTTTTCTAACCCTTAAGGATGGATTTTGGAACCCAAAATAGATTCTTTCCTATTGGGTTCACTAAATACTCCTTGGGGATCCATTTCCTAGCAATTACTTTCTTTTTATCTTGTCCCCTAGCTATTAGGCATTTATAGGCCTTTTCATTTTTCCTTTCTTTGTATCCTAGGCCTTTCTTGTTGAAACTAGCTCTTTGGCTCCCTAAGATCATATTTAAGGTGTTGGAGCCAATTGTGAATTTCTCTAGGGCTTTTGTTAAGTAATCTACCTTTTTCCTTAATGCCCTATTTTCCTCTATGCATGCATCATTAACATTTAAAGGCATATAATCATGTGAGCATGCATCATCTAAGCTAGAAAAAATATTTTCATTTTCATTTAAGCATGCTTTTTCTAATTTTTGTTCTAGGTCTTTAATTTGATCTAGCATGCTTTTGTTCTTCTTCTTAGCTCTAAATAAGTCCTTAGTTAAGCTAGAAATCATAGAAACTATTTTATTAGGTGAGAGGTTGGTTACCATAGTTTCCATGTCCTCTTCTTCTTCGGATGATGAGGATGATGTAGAAGCTCCCCCTTCATTTGAGCTCTCTCCTCTTGAGCTTGAACCTTCATCTTCGGAGGAAGAGCAATCCAAGTCATCAAAGGCCATCAAGGCCAAATTGGTGACAAAGGCATTCTCCTCTTCCGATGATGATGAAGAGGATGAGGAAGGATCATCCCATGTCTTGGCCTTGAAAGCTTTAGCCTTTCCCTTTTCTTTTGTCTTCTTCTCCTCTTCCTTCTTTTTCTTGCTCCCCTTTTTCTTCTTCTTTTCTTCTTTCTTTTTCCTCTCTTCCTTGCTCTTGTTTAGGAGAGGACAATTGTCCCTTATGTGCCCTTCTCCTTGGCAATTGTAGCATGTGACCTTCTCCCTTGGTCTTCTATTCCTATCATTAGATTTATCAAATCTAAAATTCTTAAATGCACGTCTTACCCTCCTTACCATATAGGCTTCTTCGGTGCTATCCATGGAGGAGGAGGAAGACGCTTCGTCATCGGAGGAGGAGGGGATTTCCATCTTCTTCTTCCCCTTATTTGCCAACAATGCTACTCCTCTTGAAGGTTGAATTCTAGGCTCCTCTTGTATTCCTTCAAGCCTAGTTTCGTGGAGTTCCATTGTTGAGAAGAACTCCTCCAAGGTGCTCACTTCTAAATTCTTTGAGATATAGAATGAGTCCACCATGGAGCTCCACTTTGAGGACCAGGGAAAGGCATCTATAGCCTTCATGAGCATGTCCCGGTTTGATAGCTTCTCACCTACACTTGTTAGCCCAATTAAAATTTCTTTAAACCTAGAGTGTAGTGAGGTTACCTTTTCTCCCTTTTCTAGTTTTATATTGGATAGTTGGGAGCGGAGGAGGTCTCTCCTTGCTAGCTTGGCCTCGGATGTGCCTTCATGGAGTTCTATAAGCTTCTCCCACATCTCTTTGGCGCTAGCACATTCTCCGATCCGGTTGATCTCTTGTTGGGGGAGCACATTGTAGAAATGATGCTTGGCTTTTGAATTTGCAAGGTGCTCTTCCCTTTGCCTTTTGGTCCACCTAGATTTCTCTATTGGTTTCCCTTCTTCATCCCTAGGAAAAACAAAACTGGATTCCATTGTAATCATTATATCAAAATCCGTTTCGAAAAATACCTCCATTCGCTTCTTCCACCAAGCGAATTCTCCTTCAAACTTCGGAGGATGTATGTTGGAGCCGGCCATTTTGAAAGTTGCTTGTTGTGGCGGTTAGTCCTCGACAAGCTTTCCTCGGCTCTGATACCACTTGTTGGGGATCGGTATGGCCGGCTAGAGGGGGGTGAATAGCCCTCGTACGTTGGACGTCGTAAATTGCTCGTCTACAAAAGATTAGCGCAAGCAGAATATACAAATACAAAGCAAAAGACAAACAATAAAACAAACGCTAACACGATGGTATAACGTGGTTCACAGCTACGCCGCTAATCCACGGTTCCTGATTCGTCCTCGGTGAATCACTCCGTTAAACCAATCCACTAAATGGTCTCTCATTTGCACCAAGCTAGGTGGAGGTAACCTTTACAAATCAAGCACACTCTTCTTACAAATAGAATGGAGTAAGAAAAGGTAAGAAGAGTTTAGAGCTTGTGGGGCACTAGGAAGATTGTTTGGAGTATGAGCATTAGCCTCTCAAAGGCTTACACCCTCTCTTTTTATAGAGAGGGCTAACTTCTTCCGCTGCCGCCACTACCGATCGGGCCGCTTGGCAATGATCCGCTGTTACTACAACGGCCTCCGAACACGCCGGATCCCGACCGCTGTAGTCCAACGGAACTCTTGGCAATGATCGATGGACCTCATCGGGCCGATCGCCGCCTCCGTAGTCGATCGCCTTAGTCGGCTACGAACGCTCTGCGGGCGAACCTTATTGACTACCGATCGCCGCCAGCAGCCGATCGATGGTCTCGGGCCGATCGCCCACGATGCGCCGATCACCGCCATAATCCGGGCCAATCGATACCGGCCGAACTCACTCGAAGCAGCCGATCGCCATGACATGGCAATGACCGATCGTGTCGAAAACCCATCCGACACTTGGCCAAATGGCCAAGT